>CM060693.1:95839686-97039686 GCA_030686995.1 Artemisia argyi | reverse complement strand
ACCTGTATTGAAAGATCCACATTTGTGGGTTAGAGGAAAGCTGACTTTCAAAATTCATCCCGAAATTCACAGACGCCTGGCGCGTTACCCACGCGTTGACGCGTGGGTGGCGCGCTAGAAGCAGATATGTGATTCAGGGAATTTTGGCTAACGTTTGTTATTTTATGTGTTTCGATGTTTTATTTGTCATCATTAAAACATAAAGAGATCTTGATCATGTTGCCTCAACAATCTCCCCCTTTTTGATGATGACAAATAAAAACCGAAAGCAAATAAAATTACAAAACTTAGCGAAGATTAAGCGGAGCCTTTGGTGTAGCTTGCGTCTTGACCTTTGCCTTGTAATTTGGTGAAGCCTTTAACATTTCTTGAATGATCTTCACGCTCTTGCTTTCTTTCTCCCCCTTTTGTCGAATCAAAAAGGTGGAACTTCCATTAAATGGGAATGTAGCTTGTTCCAAAAGCACCCGAATGTGCTCCCCCTTGAACATAGCTCCCCCTAGATCGTTGCTCCCCCTTGTTTCAAGGCGGGGATCCATGGGTCAAGAACCTCACCTTTGCGGTGGCCTAGATACAGATAGAACATACAACAACAAGCAACAACCAAGAAAGCCTCACATGTGGAAGTCCAATGGGTTAGGTTACCATTTGGATACTTGCAACATGGATTAGTCAAAGCAAAGCATCATATATTGTTACGCACAATTCATCATAACCTACGCATATAATACACATTCAACGCATTGTATCCCAAATGTTGCTAAACACATACATAACACCATCACATAGTTGCTCATAGAACGGATCTATCAATCAAGCATAAACATATCACTTACACAAGTGAGCACATAATTAGAGCACATAATTTCATATATAAACACTTTAAGAGTGCAAAGTAAGACCGAAATCTTCAAGGTGAGATGTGATAGATATCCAATTACTTTTAAGTGCATGTGTGCCTAGACTTAATTTGTAATATCTACACAAGTTACTACCTAGTAACAAAACATGGCATAAGAGGATTCCTAAGAGAGTGAATAACACCGTGTATTACCTACTCCCTATATTAATTCAATCTTGCAAAGAAAATACTTATATGATGTAAAGGTGACCTCAAAGACTATAAAATTTCCTACTTCTTCGGAGTTATATTAGTCTTAACCCATACAATACATTTCACATAATTCCTTACCACATTGTTTAACCAAACTTTAAGTGTTTTGAAAAGATCAAGCAAGCATAGTCTTTCTAACGACTCTAAGTAACGCAACATCCTATGTTCCATATCAACCATGAACAATCATTTCTATGACTCAAATTGTGCAATTGGGATTTTGGGAAATATCATGAAAAATCCTAAATATTCCTAAATTGGGACCTAAGGGTTCGTTCATTCATCTCTCCTACAATTTGTTATATCATATTTCCCATAGCTTTCTTAATTGTCTTAGAAGTTCCTTCTTCTATGACATGGACTTCCATTGAAGGAAACCCATCATGGTATTGAGCTACTTGTTCATCCATGATAACATCAACCTCCACGGATGATAATTTTATCTCCGGCAAACTCTCATAAAACTTCGCGTTGAGAGATTCCTCAACACTCATTATTTCCATATTAAGCACCATGTATGCCTTACTAATTTTGAGAGTAACCTAAAAACACACTTTTGTAAGACTTTGGGTCGAACTTAGTGATATAATCCTTTGTCTTAAGTATGAAACATTTACCCCTAAATTTCCTAAGGTACTCTAGTGATTGTTTCCTACTTTTAAGGATTTCATAGGACCTTTTGGTAAAATATTTCCCTAGGATAAAGTGTAACACGTGGTATCTAAGGCATGACACCAAAACTTTTGCGAAAATGGATTGCTCGGCTAAATGCACGATACATCTCTTGTAACTTCTCGTTCTTCCATTGAACAACCTCATTGATTTGAGGAGGACTAATTTCCGAGGAGTTATGTGAGATTCCATGTTGTTCACAAAATTCCCAAATTGCACCCTATGTTCAAATCATTTACCTTGATTAGCTTGAATCAAAGCTCAAAAAGGTTTTTCTAATCTTTTTCCTAAGATCCTAAACTTATTGAAATTGTGATGAACCAAACAAATCAATATGAAGTAACTCAAAGACTCTATTGGTTGAAATGGTGTTACTAATCCTATTGCTTGCAAGACCTTGTTTATCTAAGTAGTACTTAAATGTGTACCTAGTGTTTAATTAAATGTGATACTTTAAAGTTGTGAGCACATGATCTACAATCATTAACAAATATGCAGGTAATAAGCATATTAGCAATATGCACGAAATCAACTAGCATCATGACAAGTGGGCATATAAGCAAATAGCACCAAAACATATTTCTCATATAAGCACATTTCTCATACAACTACTAAGCATATGGCATTTTAGAAAATAACATTGTAGGGAAGCACATAAGCAAATAGTATGCAAGAATACTTTATTATTAGATACACAAACTAGATCCTATAAACCTTCAAAACATGTATAGAAGTCAATATACAATGCATGATATCTCCGATTTATAGTTTGTTGTGTATGTCGACTTTGATAATCCTTATTTGTCACTTGCATTAACAAAATAAGTTTCTAAGACTTCGGATGAAATACTTAGTTTATCAAGTCTATTCATTGGGTATTTTTAGTTTGTAATGCAATACCATACCGAATTCAATCCACGGGAATTCTCTTCAACTATGTAAATAGTTTGTATGTTTGCATAGATGTTTATCTTTTCTTTTCTACCCTAAAAACACAAAGCATGCATTCACATAAATTGAACAAGTAGAGGTAGATATAAAATCTTCAATACAAGTATGAATTGTGATCCGAAATTTTATCTAGTCTTGATAATTCGACACAAATGACTTCAAAACCTAACAAGTGTAGTAGGTTGCTTTGTGTCAAACTTCTTGTTCATAATACATAGTATGGACATGTAGATTCTAAGGTATTATCATCCATAGTTTGAATAATGCAATGATAGATATCTTTCCTCTCGGAAAACATTATTTGTATTTCCTTCCATGCCTTCACATAAGTCCTAGTAACATAAGCACAAACACTCTAAGAGCACACAAAAGGACCTTACAAATGACCAACTAGACATCTCACTTCAGTTTGAAAGATTGTTTTCCTATTTCTAATTATTTTTTACTTGTTTTAAGTTTAAAAAGACTTAATAGGGTTCCAATGGAGTGTGTAAAACAAGTTTTAAGACTCATGAACTCAAAACGAAAGTTTTTCAAAAATTTTGCAAAATTTTACCGCGGTTGGCGCGTCACCCACGCGTCGATGCGCCATCAACACGCCAGGAACAGACCCCAACTTACTCTCATCATGTAGATCTCCTTTTTCTCTTTCCGTGGCCTTTTGAATCAACTAAATCGAAGTTCGAATGAAGAAATTATGATCAAAATACTAAAGCAACTTATAAAACTTAATTTCTCCTTTTCGGTTTAGTTGTTGATTGTTTTTAGATGTTCTTAAAGATCTAAGACTTAGATTATGATGTGTTCAAGTAATGCAAGTTTTAAGCACATAACTATATTTCCTAAACACAAAGCATTTTTAACAACTAACATTTAAGGCACATAAAGATTCACAAGCATAAGGGAAAACTTAGCTTGACTTTAATGGATGATTTATGTTTCATGACCACGAGATAAAGATTCACCATTGATGTTTAGACTACCGACGACCTTCCGCAAAGTTTACTTATGTACACCATCATGCTCCTTATGAAGTAAACAATCTTCTACTACGTCATGTGCTTGGAGCAACCACTTTCAAAGATCTAATAGATCGGTCTAAGCCTATACCTAACAAACATATAACTAAAAACTTGGTCCCCAATGTTTGTTGGGTCCATTGTGGTTAGTATAAAGCATTCCCAAGTTGAACATCATTGGGTCTTGAAGTAAGACACTAAGTGTTTCAAGACCATACCTTGAGAACATTGACCAATGATTATTTTGAAAATTACTTTGGTGTTGAAAACTTGGTCTAATGTTTTGATAGATGTTCGGTCAACAATATCTTTGGTTTGGGTAGAAGTTATCTCTCCTTTTTGATGAGTTATATGGTTGATGATGTGAAGACCTTTGGTTATTGAATGAACATTTTCTTTTTTGAAATGAAGGTCGTTTGTGTAAGTTAGGTTTTGGTAGAAGTGGTCTTTGGTCGAGTCGAGTTTTAGTGTACTCAAATCCATTACTTGAAACCGGTTTGTAAAATTGTTTTATGGTTTCATGATTTGCAATGGGTTTTGAGTACCGCGAGTGTTTGAAAAATGAGTTTGAGGAATTATGGATTTTGACTTTACGTGTTCACTTTCTTTTACAAACATGATTGGTTTGCTTTGACTCGTTGGAGTAGTTTTATGAGTTTTTGAAAATCCAAGATCTTCCTTATCTTGGGAAAATTTTTGTTGACACAACATATTATCTAAATTGACACTACTCTTTTTAAATTTTGAAAAACTTAGTGCTTCATCTTGAAGGTTGGACAAGTTGTTTTTCAAAGAGTCAACCTCATGTGTAAGTTTTTCACAACTTAAACATGATTCAACCACCTTTTTTGTTTTTGCAACTTTTATTGTCTCAATTTTAAGCTCAAGTTCCTTTGCTCTATTAGCAAGTTTATTTGTTTCTTGTTGCAAAATACATTTTTTCTTTAAGTAAAGCTTTTATCTCTTTAATCCACTTATTATTCATTTCTAAGAGTTTAAAATTATCATTTTGTAAATCATGAATATTTAAATCTTTATTTGAGTAAGAAGGGTTTAGATGTACCTCTTGAGATCCGAATGCCATGAGACATGATTCGTTCCTTTCTTCTTGATCACCTTCATTACTAACGCTCCATGTGACTTCACAAGATGTCTTCGGATCTTCTTGTTGGAGTATCCATAACCACTTGTGTTCCCCCTCAATGACATAAGGTTCTCTTGAGCCATGGATCTAATACTCAACTTTTTCAAAAATTGATTTTAGGGTTTCAAATTTTTGAAAAAGAAGTTTTCACATTAAAACGCCTTCACAGGAAGATTTTAATGCTTGAAAACTTGAGTATCCTGCTCTGATACCAATTGGAGAACCGTAGAGGGGGGGGGGGGTGAATACGGTTTCTTCGGCTTTAAAGACGTTTAAAAACTTTAAGCCTAAAAGAGAACCAAGTGGTTGTATAATCAATCCTAACAACCACAAACACAACCAAAGTATATAAAGCGAGTAAAGAGAGACACCACGATATATACTGGTTCGGGATGGGGGGTTTATACCATCCGTACGTCCAGTTGCGAATCCACGACACCGATACTATTACA
This sequence comes from Artemisia argyi, assembly GCA_030686995.1. Taxonomy (NCBI): domain Eukaryota; kingdom Viridiplantae; phylum Streptophyta; class Magnoliopsida; order Asterales; family Asteraceae; genus Artemisia; species Artemisia argyi. Next base: position 97,034,334 of record CM060693.1, on the reverse strand, counting down.
CTAGTATAATCCTTTAGGTGGACTATAAACCGTTACAATTCACTCCACCGATATTCCCCAATATCGATGCTCACAAAGAAGGAGTTACTCCCACGGTCAATGTTGCAAAAATCGTGAATCGGTACTGAGGCGGTCCGAGGCCGATTAGCGATTTTTTACCGATTAATCGGCCGATTTTCGTGGAATTCTCTCCAAGGTCCTGGGCCGATTACCGATTAACCACCAATTAATCGGCCGATTTGGCCGATTTTTGCAACACTGCCCACGGTATTCCGCCCTTGGAAACCACCCTAAAGAATCTCGTGATTCGACTTAACCTAAGGGTCACCAAGACCACTACCAAGACTTCCCACCGGAAGTATCAAACCCCAACTAGATCCCCAATGATCTAGGCTTGGTCACCAAGACACAAGACTTCCCTTACAAACAAATAGATGAATGAATAAGTGTTTGTTTAATCAAGCCCTAACCTAACCTAGAGACTCGATTGTAGTAGAAAGGGTAAAGATAAGAAGACCCTCGACACAATCACAAGAGTGGATTAGGTTCTTGTGATTCTTCCCTTGCAAAGAAGATGTGTTCTTTCAATAGATGTTAGTGTGAAAGATTAAGAACACAAGAGATAGAATTAGAGAAATTAGAGAGAAAGAATGTAGAGAGAAAGAAGAATGGCAAGGGGTAAGGAAGACAAGAGGCAAGGTTAGTATTTATAGGCCAAAACCCAAACTTGGGAATATTTTACCGAGGCCGGCGCGTCACCCACGCGTTGTCGCGTGGGCGGCGCGCCAGACACCCAGGGAAAATATTCCCGAGGCTTTGGGTGTTTGGCGTTATAAATGCCTTACCTTGCTAAACCCCCAATTGTACTTCACACTAAACCTTAACATTAATCAATCTAAGGTTTACCAACTCAAATAGCCAATTTGGAAAATCATTTGTGAAGTGTTTATAAGAAAACCAAATACCAAGGGTAGAAGAGTAGAAAAGGTAGTTTGGTAGGGGTAGAAATGGTATTCCTCACATGGCATAATAGAGAAGAGAATATGCCATGGGATATTCCTCAAGGGAAGGGTTAAGGTGTAACTATGGTTAGGTTAAAGGTTTAGAGGTTAACCATGGTTAGGTATAGAAAGGTTAAGTGTATAGTGGTAACCATGGTTAGGTTTAAGGGTGTATCCAAGGGAATGTTCCATCCTTGGTGTGGTTAAGAGTTAACCATTGTTGGGTGTAGAGAGGTAACCATAGTTGGGTTAAGGTGCATGTTGGTTAGGTTAACCAAGGTTGGGTTAGGGTTGTGTGTTGAGAACTAACCATGGTTGGGTGAGGTAAACCATGGTTGGGTTGAGAAGAGAATATTCCAAAGGTATATTCATTTGCTTGGGGGGAAAGGGTAAATGGAGGGTTGAGATTGTTTTGGTTTGAAATAGATGGTTAAGATGTGTTGTAAGAGATTAAATGGTTGAGATGGTTTTGATTTGAATTGAATGGTGGAGATCAAAGGAGCCTTTTTGCTTGGGGAGGAAGTGTGATCAATGGTTGAGATTGGTTTAGGTTTGAATTGGATGGTTGAGATTAAAGATGTGTAAGGAATATAAGAGATGTGTAAGAGATGTGATGCTGTAAGAGAATGGATGGTTGAGATGAGTTTGTTTTGAAATGAATGGCTAGGATCAAAAGTGTAGGAGACAAAAGTACACTTTTGTGTAAGTGGTGTAAGGGAATGTTGGAGGAGGATATTTGGGAAGGATTGTGGGAGATTTGGTGGTATTGGGTTTGATGGTTTTGGTGTAAGTGGTAATTTGTTGAAGAAGATAATTAAGAAAAGTAATTAAGAAGAAAATAATCTAATTGTCATTAAGAGGGAAAGGTTTAGACAATTAAGATTATAAGTTGAGAAAATCATAAGTTACTTATAAGTTCAAGTAACACAACGTCGAGAATCCATAGTTTCATATCTCGTGACTTTCCACGACTCGACGTTCTCAACTAATACCTTGGTTCAAACAAGTTAAGTGCTTTACCTTAATGTAAAGCATAACCCTAGTGGGAAAGGATGCGTTTACGCAAAGTGACCTTTGACTTGGTTTGACCAATAATGGAGTAAACCCGTTACGTAATTAGAGAAGACGTAAGCACGGGATATGAGCATATGGATGCTTTCACATGATGTTACGTGAAATATATAAGCTCCCTAGGTTTAGAAAAGCCTTGGCTAGAGGCGATAGATAGAAAACATGAGTTGGTGTTTTCCCGTAAATGGGTGCTTTAAAAATTGGATCTCTCTAATCCCAAAACTCGTTTCGAGTGTTCTGAATTAACCACAAAACATATTCATAGCTGTATTGAAAGATCCACATTTGTCGGGTAAGGGGAAAGCCGACTTTCAAAATTCATCCCGAAATTCACAGACGCCTGGCGCGTTACCCACGTGTTGACGCGTGGGTGGCGCGCCAGAAGCAGATATGTGATTCGTGGAATTTTGGTTAACGTTTGTTATTTTATGTGTTTCGATGGTTTATTTGTCATCATTAAAACATAAAGAGATCTTGATCATGTTGCCTCAACACATGGTACTCTTAATTATGGATTGTAGTTATATTCATCTTCTACATCTTCATTGGTTGTTATTCTGATGTTGACCGGGTTTGTTGTCCCACCACTCGATGTTCCACTTTTGGTTAATGCATTTTTCTTGGCAACACACTTTTTATTTTGGTCATCTAAATGCGAGTTCACTTTGTCTCACTCTGGTACGAAGACTAAATGTTGTGGTGCTGTCAATGCAGTTGCTGAGGCTTCTTGGTTGCGGAATCTTCTACGTGAGCTTCATTCCCCATTGTTTACTGCTACACTTGTCTACTGCGATAATCCAGTGTAGCATCAACGTACGAAGCATATAGAGATAGACATTCACTTTGTTCGAGATCAAGTTGTTGCGGGTCATGTTTGTGTTCTTCATGTTCTTTCACGCTATCAATATGCTGATATCTTCACAAAGGGTTTGCCCTATGTGTTATTTAATGATTTCGCACCAGTTTGAGTGTTCGGCCTTCTAAAGCTCTAACTGCGGGAGCTATTAACGGGTTATTATATTGAGAGGCTTTATTTGTTTTAGGCTTAACCCAGTTTGATGTTTATCATATATTTTTTTTGTCACTTGACTTATTATTCATTTATGAGAAATAAGTCAGTCTTGCACAACTAATATATTTTGTTGAATATTTTATATTCTATATGTTGTGTTGTACAAACTTATATACGTATAGTATAAAGGGTCGACTAGGTTGGTGATTAGATTGATACAGTTATTGGTAACATGTGAAACATCGAAAAAAAAAAAAAAAAAAAAAAAAAAAAAAAAAAAAAATACTGTTGTTTTCTAATATTTGCAGTATTTCGAATGCAAGGAACGATGACGTTGTAAAATTGTATCCTTAGTCGTTTTATATAAATTAAAAGGAGGAATATATGAGGTTTCCAAGAAGTTCCTCCACCAAAAATCTGAATGGATAAATGTCCGCATAACGACTATTTTGTTACTTACATTTTCACCAACTTATCATTGGCATTTAGCTTAAGAAACTTATTCTATTTTCATAGATTAAATGTCGGGGTATCTTTTACAGTTGTGCCATAGGCGATTTCGGCTAATGATACGTTAAGATAGTTTAGCTAATTATCATAACCAGAAGAGTACTATCTATAGAGGCGAAGGTGTATAATTTCGATAAAATCCGGATTTTTTTTAAGTTATTTGGATTTTCAATTCGATATTGCGAGCCGATTAATGCCATGGTGACTATCTTTTTGAATAGTCTGGAGTCGGCGTTCCATCGCCACAAAGAGATTAATTTTCTCCTTGTCGGATTCAAAATATTAACCTCCTATTTGGAAAGCTGATATTTTTATCGTTGGGTCACCCCTTATTATTTTGATAAAATCCAGTTGTATCGAGATTGTGTGCATTTTGTAAGTTAATGATAATAAATTATGATAAAAATACCAATTTCAGAAGGATGAGAAATGTGAGTTGCAAAAGCATAAAAGTGATGTTTAAGTTGTATTATAATAAGGAGTTAAGATGAGTGTAACCTATAAATTTCTAAAGATCCAATCAATCAATGGTTACTTATTTTTATATTGAAATTAAAAAAATAAATAAACTTTTTATTCTTTTTTGAAAAAAAAAATAATATATATATTTCAAATTTTAAATCGTTAAAAAAAATCGCGATGATAATTTCTTTATCTTTCAATAGACGGGCACATCGATATACTTTCCACGAATTTTTTTTTTCGAGTTTAGTTTTAATGTTAATATTTGTGTTTGAAAAAATAACATGTGATTTGTTATGTTAGAAATCACGGGTGAAATCACATGTGATTTCATAAAATCACTTGTGATATTAAAATAACAAACTACATGTAATTTTTTGCAATAAATTTCAACACTCACAAAAAAGTCAAAAAAAAAAAAAAAAAAAAATTGTTGAAAGTATATAGATGTACCCCTTTATAAAAAAAATGATTTAATTCTTGTTGTGATAGTATAATTTTTTTCGTATAACGATTAACGGTTTGTGAAATACAGTTTTAAAAAAATGAAAGTAAATTTTTTTGTTTTGGATAAAAAGATAAATAAATAGTCAGGGTTGATTTATTGGACACTTCTATATACTTTTAAATAAAATAAAATAAATAACTAAATAAAAATAAACGAGATTTTATTTGTAAGTATTGAAATTTACGTCATAAAGAATTACATATGATTTGTAAATTGTAATATGAAAAATCACATGTGATTTGTGAGATCACATTTGATTTGGTGAATAAAATGTGATTTGTGGTTTGCAATTTAGAACTTTGAATCACAATGTGATTTTGTATTTTATAATATTTAATACCCACACAAAAAACTGAAAAAAAGTTTGTCGAAAGCATGTCGAAGTGCTTATAATCTAAAAGATAAAAGAAAATTCTCGTCGTAATGGCGTATTTTTTATCGCTTAACGATTTATTGTTTGTATTATATTTTATTTTCAAAAATAAAAGTGTTAAGTGAGCTTCTATTAATAAAAAATAAATAGTTAAAATTTAAGATTTATCACATAAAATATGCATTAATATAAAAGGAAATAGTATAAAAATAGAAAAAACTAAAAGGCGATGGTCTCTTCTAGTCTTCATAATGCTCAACCTTTTTTTAGGTTGGGCAGAGCGTGTGTGAACAACTCACCGTTATCAAGTGAGGCAAGTCTCATCTTTTATCGCTATTTCGGTCATCAAGTGAGCACTCTCCAAAGAGAAACGAGAAGTTAATAGCTCACCTTTGGTATGTTGAAAAAAGTGCAGGCTCTTTTCTTTGTTTTAATATTTTTTTATTTTGTTTTGTGAGTGTGTATCAAATATTTAGAGAGGTGTATTAAAGTGGGTATTTTAATAAAAGATGATTGAAAAGAAAAAAAAAAACAGTTGAAAATGACGCTAATATATAACTTGATTAGTTTTAGATAATAGTAGATAGAAACAACTTACGGAACAGTGATCACTACCTTTAATTAATGTTCAAAGAAATATAGAGTTTAAAAAGACATGTCCTTTACACGCCGCATCTTTTGAAACCCCCACGATAATACTTTATCTACAAGGAAAAAGAAAGAAAAATACTAAACTACCCTTACCAGATGTAATCAATTTAAGCGCTAATTATCATCATTTTGACATAATATCTCTCTCCATTTGCTGCAACTAACTTAACGTGTATGGCGTCCACTACTACTACCCATCACGATCATCACACTTTTTCATCAATCGGCAAGGTCAGTTATGTTGTTAAATTTTTATAAAATTTGTTTTATGAATGAATAAATTGAGTTGAATTTATATTTATATAGGCAGGTAAGTCATCTGGTGAAATAGAAGGACTTGATGTGCCGTTAATTAACGGTCATCGTCACTCTCAGACTTATTCTCTTACTGCTGCTATTCTTCCGTAAGTTTATTACTATATTTCTTGCAACTCATTCATGTTTTTTTATATATGAATTAATTAGTGTGTTTATAAAGTTGTTTAACTGTTACCCGTGTGATGCTGCGGCAGGTACCTGTAATAAAATTTGTGGCTATTAATGTCTTTTATATTTGAGTAACTTTATCTATGTTTGTCCTTAAGTTGTACATGCCGGTCCTTTAAGTTGCGTGTTTTTATGCTGGCGTTTAAGTGCTTCGGTTATTGGATTTTAAAAATAGATGATTAGATTGTACCATTTGGTAAAATGGTTGTATTTTTTTTTAGTAAGGGGTGATTTAAGAAGACTATTAATTGTTGTGCATAAATTAATTGTACATAAAGCTTTAATATGTATATTTGCTTAAAATCTATACTAGTGAATCTTAAAAAAAAATAAAAAATAAATAAATAAATAAAATTAAGAGAGAGGGTCTAATACTCTAATCTCCATTATAGGTTGTATAGATTAATAGATATGTGGTGTTTAATGAGTAACTTTATCTTATTCATGTTATGGTTTCACGGATATGTCTAGTTTGTAACGTTTGAGGTAATAAGAGTCACTCTTAGGCATAGTTGTTAACAGCGGCGGAGCCAGGAGCCAAGTTTAGGGGTAGCGAAATACGAAAATTTGTTTAGGGGTAGCGAAAATTTGTTTCAGGGGTAGCGAAATCGCCAAAAAATGGCCAAAAATCGCCAAAAATCGCTAAAATTACACTACCGGGTAAAAGTTCAGGGGTAGCGACCGCTACCCCTGGCTTACACATGCCTCCGCCCCTAGTTGTTAACTCTTGACTCGAATTTATAAACTTTAACTCGCTACTCGTAATAAATAATAACTTCTCTTTGTCTCTATGGTTTTTGTAACTCAGTGGTTGACAATTTCTCTTAGTCTCTATGGTTTCATTAAGATAGCACTTAAAGGGAGAAGATAATCGTCGGACGTTTTTCTTCTCAAAAGGAACTAATTAGGGGTTAGGGTTAATGGTGAGAAACAAACGCAATTCCTTAATTCAGAATAATATTAGTCATTTCTTTTTCTATCTTCTTCTTTTTTTCAAAATTACACTAAACTCATATGAGTCATCGTAAGAGTCAAGGTAATCTAAGAGTCGTTACTGAGTCTCCTTGTTTCAAGGGTAATCAGACTCGACTCGTAAGAGTTTTTTGACAACGATGCTCAAAGGTTCTATAGAAAAAACTATATTGGCATTCTGGTTTTGAGGTCAATTGTGGCCGAGAACATTTTAAGTGATGTTTAATAGCTAAATTGAAATATGTGAAACATGATATCGGTAGGTGAACATAATTGTAAACCTTCCTTAAAAAAAACTTTTTTTATGATTGAAAACAAAATAAAATTTACAACTTCGTATCTTTTTGTTTTATGCGGATGGAATAACATGGTTATAGAAATGAAGGTATGTGTAAACTTAAACTTGTATCAAAGCAGAAAGTAAGTTATGTGAATTTGGAAAGAAGAAGGCGTGGGGCAATGTTTTTCTGTGTTTCTGTATATTAACTGATTGAATGATTGCCTATTTAAAGAAAGAAAATGCCAACAAAGTAGGAACTAACTCCCACTATTCAACTAAGCATAAAACTAGGAACTAATTGGCCAACATGGCCTTGATTTGGTCAAATAAAAAACATGCAGAACAACTTAAAAACAATAGCTGAATTTCTGAATTAAGCTAACAGTATGTCGTTCTCTTTTTTGTGTCTTGGCACAGTTAGACAACTGATAAGGTCGTTTGTTTTAGTGACTATTGTGAATCAAAAAGTGCAACATTGTAAAACCTGGTCAATCTTTCCTTTTGCATACTAATTTTGATAAATGCTTCTTAATGATGAATGTTTCAATGATCTCAGATTTCTATTCCCCGCTCTTGGAGGCCTATTATATGGATTTGATATCGGTGCTACCTCTTCTGCTACAATTAACATTAAGGTATGTTGTTAATAAGGGTTTTTTTTTTTTTTTTTGGTAACCATGATTTCCGACCTTTTGGCCGACTAATCCACGGTGAACCCACCGCCACACAGACTCAAACCAGGTAAAGCCCTCCCTTTTCAGGAGGTTGTTAATAAGGTCTTTTTGTATTGTGTATATTTGATTAACATCAAAGTCACATTGGGTGATAGTATATTCATCTTGTCTTTAGTCATAGATGAAATCATGAAAGATCAGTAATGAGAGTATCTTGCAAAACGCGGTTATTTGTCTTGTAGAGTGAAGTTTGGCTCATAATGATCTTATTTCTACTTCTATCTCTATTTATATTCAACGTCTCAAATGTATGTTTATCAATGCTGCAGTCACCTACAGATAGTGGTGTCTCATGGTATGACTTGTCCTCCGTGCAAATTGGTCTCATTGTAAGTTCGAAAATTCTTTGATGTTCACTATGATACAGTTTTTCTTGCACTTAGCCAAAGCTAAATTTTCTACTTGCGTTTGGTCATTGCAGACTAGTGGTTCGCTGTATGGGGCTTTGATTGGTTCTATATTGGCTTTCAATATTGCGGACTATCTAGGTTAGCTATAATCCAAATTGAGGACTTAAAAGTTTCAAATTCATGATTTTATCTGTCTTGATGAAGTTTGAAGTATAAGTAATGAGTGTGTATTTAAGGAAGAAGGAAGGAGCTGATGGTTTCTGCTGCATCTTATATTCTCGGTGCTCTGATTACGACATTTGCACCTGGATTTGCAATTATGGTGATTGGGCGCTTTATATACGGTATAGGAATCGGTCTGGTAAGATATGAAGCTATCTTCTGAACTATTTGTTGCCTTATGAAACAAACCTGTATCTATTCATTCACAATATTATGCACGCCATTTCAAGCAAGACTGGTCATATGCAATAGTAGCCTGAAACATTCAGTCTAACAAGTTTATAGTGAATTCCAGGACATACCTTTTTATACTAAAACAATAAGATACTTTTGATACAGCTTTACTTGCATTTAGAGGAAGTTATACTGTTTAAGCTGTATATCTTATTAAGTATATGATCTTCAAAATAATCACACTGACTCAGGTCATTTTGGAGTCGGCTGCAATTGCTAGATAAAGTTGGAAGTCAAAGGAGTTGGCAAAACTTTTTATGAGGTTTCACTTTATGTTATTATGAATCATTAAGCAAAACTTACTTCCATTTTTTCTTCTATGCAGGCGATGCATGCTGCTCCAATGTACATTTCCGAGACAGCTGCAAGTCATATAAGAGGGCGGTTGATATCTCTTAAAGAGTTTTTCATTGTGACAGGAATGGTTGTAAGTAGTTCATTTTTCCCTGAATTCCTGAAGGTCTTCTGTGCATGATATTGACAGCCTACCTATTATTTTTTTCATGGTTGTGCGTTAGGTTGTTCTTGTTAACTGCTTTTAATAGTTTTTGAAAAATGGGCGGGTTGGCTAACGATAAGTTTTCGTACAGTTCAGTTCAGAGTTGTGTTGACAGAAACTCAATTCACTCACATTGTTACGTTTTGCATAGACAATTAGTGTGTCAAATATGATAACAAAAATTGAATGATCTCAGTAAATTGTAACTTTTTGAATAAAATGATTTAGGAGGTTTTATGCATTAAAACCACTCTTTGGGCGACTTTGACTCACATGACACATTTCCTTTTTAGCTTATTTTTTCTTTTCACTTCATCCGTGAGAGATAAACTTACCCGAATATTCTTAAGTAAATGGCCCAATTGTCACTATTGATCTACATCCTACTCTGAATCGACTAATAGAGCAGTTAAGGGTTAATATGTTTGTTTAATTGCAGTTAGGTTACGTGGTTGGCAGCCTCTTGGTAGAGGTAAAAGCTGGCTGGCGATATATGTATGCAACTGCTATTCCTTTTGCAGTAGTTATGGTTATTGGTATGTGGTGGCTACCTGCTTCACCAAGATGGATTCTCCTACGTGCAATCCAGGGAAAAGGCGATATGCAAGATCTAAGAGAATATGCTATTTATTGTCTACGAAGACTTAGAGGTGAAGCTGCTAATGAAGCTGCAACTCATGAAGTTGAAGAGATTCTGAGTGAACTGTCTTATATCAGTGAGGAAGGTGAAGCTACCTTCGGGGAGATGTTCCATGGAAAATGCTTGAAAGCGTTGATTATTGGCGCAGGTTTAGTCTTGTTCCAGCAGGTAATCTATGATAACGGTCATTGACATGTGTTACCCAACTAATTTTGAACTAAGCCTACACATGTGGTCAGATACGTGTATGGTTGCAGCAATCACATGTGCTCAGATACATGTATGATAGTTTTACGATAATGTAGAAGCTATATTGTACCCATAATTAGGTAGCTCAATAAATAAGTTTGTGAAAGATGGTTTTCTATGCTCAATAAATCTAGAGTTGAATTAGGCATCATCTGTGAGAACCTACTTCTTGATAGTAGGTCAATTTGGAAAGATGACTGCCTCTTGGAAATAGAAGATTTTGTGTTTTGTTTGTATTCATTATTTTAAGGAAATATCATTTGGATCCTACCAACATGCCGCTCTTGCGTGACAGATAACAGGTCAACCTAGTGTATTGTACTATGCTGCCTCCATTTTCCAGGTACACGATTCTTATCTTTTGATGTTAAACTTTCAGAATATACCATATTGGAAGTTCTACTTCTTCCCTTTTTTATATTTTTTAACATGTTTTGGTACCTGAGTTGCTACCATTTTGTAGACTGCTGGGTTCTCTGCTGCAGCAGACGCCACTAAGGCATCTATTCTACTTGGCTTGTTAAAGGTGGGTTGTCAAGAGTCATATTGCCCTCTTTCACTTTTTTCCCTCTCGCAAAGAAAACAATAATACGAATTTTAAAGAAAAATCATTACATCACTTCGCATGACACTATGACTTACGCCTTATATCTTGGTTCTAATACTAATTTGCTTATTGTGTTTATTGGCCTTTCTCAGTTGATCATGACTGGTGTAGCTGTTTTGGTTGTTGACAAACTTGGGAGGAGACCCTTGCTTCTAGGGGGAGTTTCTGGCATTGTAAGTTCTTGTTGTCATATTACACTAAGATCTTAGTATAAGTTACAAAACGTGTCCGAGTTTGCCAGTCCGATTAACCTATCGAAAAAATAGCCAACTAATGTCTTGCAAAATTTTGACAAATTTTTTTGGGATGTTGCAAGTGATTAAGGGCTGTTTAATATATTGCAGGTGGTCTCGTTGTTTCTCATGGGATCATTTTACACTTACCTTGGTAATGTGCCTGTAGTAGCTGTTGTTGCATTGTTGCTATATGTTGGATGTTATCAGGTATCATCAAATTTCTTTCCTCAGATTGGTTACCTTGCAAATAAACAAGTCTTTTATATTAATATTGAACACATTTCTTGATATGCAACATGTAACGATTGCTCATGGTGACTATGTTATCATCTACGTTGCTAATATTCTATCTATCCCGCCTTCTCTATTTGGGTCGGAGGGTGCAACTAGAACATATGGTAGAGGTGGCTAAATGGACCTCTTGGGTAATGGGTTTGAATGGGTGATACTTGGTATGGTCGAAATGTGGGGTTGGGTTGACCCAAAACACTTTGTCCAGAACTTTTTGTTTTATTTGTTAAATTTGTTTCCAAAAATTAACTAATTCCAGTAATAATAATAATATAAATTTTAGCTGCAAATGATTTAAAAGTTTTCTTCATTAAAAGATGCACACCAGGTGACTTTCAACAGGTATAAACCTTTTGGCCCGTTTCCTAATTAGCAATTTTTTATTTATCCGTTTGACGTGTTAGAGATAAAACATAAAACAAAGACCAATTCATGAATAGTTAGGTCAAAATTTTGTCCTGTATTGTGTACCATGTAGTATATGAATTAACGAGTGTTTTGCAGATATCTTTTGGACCTATTGGTTGGTTGATGATTTCTGAGATCTTTCCTTTACGGTTACGTGGGCGTGGATTGAGTATAGCTGTCCTTGTCAATTTTGGCGCCAATGCACTAGTTACATTTGCATTTTCTCCATTAGAGGTATATGATCTTTTTTCAGGTCTCTTGTGTCTTCACATATGATCTACCCCAAAAACATAGCAGTCATATATACCACTATCATAAGCATTTATATCAAAAAACGTCGTTATTTCATTATTTTGATTTGTGATGGCAGACGTTGCTTGGGGCTGGAATAGTGTTCTTCATCTTTGGAGGGATAGCAGTCGTGTCTCTCGTTTTCATTTTCTTTATCGTGCCAGAAACAAAAGGGCTCACTCTTGAGGAGATTGAGGCTAAACTTCTATAGAAGGAAATCAACAAAATAGTATGCCCCTCACTTCTTATAGGCCGGGTGTGCATACCGGTCATCAGTCTATAAGTATAAAATGTAACTTTTAAGTATTGTACCCGAAAATCTTGTTCCATACTCTTCTTATTCATAAAATGTATCTATTCTCTTTATTATTATATTTCTTTAGCTGGATGGGTTTTAACTATATTTCGACTCATGCTTTGATGTTAGTAGTGTCAAATAGTTAATACAGCTAAGGTAACACGTCCAAACGGGTCGAAAGTTTCCAAAGACGTACTTTTAAGTTCCGTAATCATGCTTAAATAGTAGTAATTTGTTTGTAGCTCGACCTACCTGCACTCAATATAGCTGGTTTTGACCACCCATTCATTTTGTCTCCTTTAGCTTTAAACTACCACATTAGTATGCTTAAATACAATTAAGGAACATATTTATATGAATTATACATCTGCTGATGCAGATATCTTTTTAACCCTTGGCTTATTCTAATAATTTATTAGTAAAGAAGACTAAAAAAGAAGAATCTGTTTAGTATGTGAAAGAAACAAACTTCAATAATTTTGTAAACAACATAAAGCAATTACAAATGCAGAGTATGCATATGCAATTTGAATCACAAATGAAGTAATAGTGGTTCGTGAAACAATCCAATGATCAAAATAGGTGGATTTAAGTTGTGGAAGAAATACTAAGTTGTTTGGTCTGGAGGTCGTTCTTCCAATATGTTGTGTAGATGATACGAGATCCCTTAAATATAGTTTATCGATAATACATAATACGTTGATTCTGTTAAATTTCCAAAAATAATCCGTCAATAGGCGTAAAATTATCAAGTCATAATAAATTAATAATGTAGGAGAAAACGATACATCAAGTTAACATGACATAGCAGAAAACGATACGAATTTGATGAAGGCTGGAAATTTCTAGGCAAGTCAACCAGTTATATTTGCCTAGCTAGTAGGTAACATCATTTTTCGTTCCTTCTAAGTACGAAAAACAATATGGCTGCTCCACCAGATGAAAACAAAGATGGTACTTGCTCTAGTCTCTTGCAATAGGAATCAAAGAGCTCATCTATGATTTCGTCTTCTAGGTGGTCCTTAAAGACTGCCTCCACACCAACCCTTATACCCATTGTAAGACGTTCAGCCGCATGCTTCGTCTCAGGTTCTGCAATATGAGGCAATCCTTCAATTTTTTCTATCGTAAAGTACCCATTTCTATCAACTATTTCCTCTACTTCTTGAGGCGATGCATAATATATGGGTATGTTGAGAGAGTCTACCTTCCCATCCTCAATCTTTCCCTACAAATCCAAGTACAACATTTTATATTCACCACACAAGCCAATCTATTTTACACATTATCTTCCACGCATTATAAAAATGTGACAAATAGTGTTTATTATACTAGTTAGTACCGAGTTATCAAGAAAACATGCATAAAAATACCGATATATGCTGCAATGTTACCTCCTTAGCCATGTCCAACAAGCAAGAACCCAAAACCTCAAACAAGACATTACCAATGCACTCTGAATGTGGTACCTCATTTGGCCGGCCAGGCACCAAAACCACCACTAAACCACCACAGACAACCTCTTCTGCTCGAGCTTTTAAGAACCCATCCATATCTTTCACGTACTGTCGCTGATAAGCCATGACCACCTCCTCATCAGAACCGACATAATGAACTCTCCCTTTGTTGTAAGCCGGGGAGCCCTTTTCAATCACCTCATTAGGCACTTTGGAAAGCCAATGGATAGCGAAAGAAGAGTGGATGACATGTACAGAGGAACATGGAAACAAACGCTTATAAAATGAGCCTGGGACACCGGCTGCATAATACTGTTTCTCGGTAGGAAGGGTTTTGAAGAGGGTGTTGAAGTCGTTTGAAGCATGATCATTGAAGAATACTTGGAATTCTGGTGTGGGGATTGTTAGGGTGTGATATTTGAGTTTCACAGAGTTTATTATGTTCTTGACGACAATGAAAGTGTTGGGGCCGACTGAGCAACCCAAGTCTGCAATACATAAAAGGTGTTCACTAGTGAAGTTTTTGACCTCAAGCTTTTCAGTGATAGCCTCGCTGATGAGGGACATAGCAACTTCGGAAAGAGACTTCTACATAAGACCAAAAATATGATCATGAATAAAAAAAAAAAAACTAATTAATCATGTGCACACCTTGGCATGGTTGATACTTCATAAATTAGATGCAATCAATTGCCAAAATCATAAAACTATGACATAGATAATTGACTATTATAATAATTGACACAGTTCACATGCTATGTATGTTAGAAACAAATAAAAAAACAGCCCAAACGAGCCAAATCAAACCGGCTACGCCGACTGTTTTGCTGATTAGACTGGAACTGAGATTAACAGTTTGGCTAGTTATTGTCGACAACTAAATGCATATGAGAAAAATGCATGCCTGATAAGAGGAGTTGTTAGTGTAGCTCGAATCGCCATCTCCACCCTTCATTGGGTATGCTTGCAACTCGGGAGACTTGTTGTGGTCTATGCTTCCCATCTCTTAATTTCTGTAAGAATATGCAAAAGCAATCCTTTTACTTTTATTTGTGTACTGGTTTTGATATTGTAAAGGGTGACGAAACCAAAGATTTCAACACTTTCAGTCGGCAGAAGCATCCTAACACAACCCTGTCTTTGTCTTGTTATTGATGTCATATTGCTATAGCTTGAAAACTAACCTAAACTATGAAAAATCTTTGGGAGAAAATTTAACCAATAGAGGTGGTGAAATATGAGGATAGTAAAAAGAAGGTAACATAAACATGGATTAGGAGAGACGCTATTTTGAAATTTCCAAGTTTAAGGATCCAAAAAGATTAGTACAATTTGGTTTATCAAGTGAAAAAACATGTAATGTAATACATCTTAAAATACCCACAGGCAAACAAAACACATATAGTAGGTTATTAATTTATGATACTTCAATTTACGCTACCCTGAATGACAAATCTGTGTTAATAGTTTACCAATTTCATCAGGATCATTCTAACATCTAGCAACTTCTTTTATCCAATCTTATTGTAAAGCAATTCCAAATGGTCAAAAAAGTTACAATGGTAACATCTTAGAACCTGTTCAATCCAGGTTACTCGAGAAAGACAGACTTTTAAACTTAAATGTACATGCCGGGTGACAACCTAACCAGGTGTCACATGAGCATTTGGCCACTTGCAAAGTTGCAAATGTGTACTCGTGAGGTTTGTTTGAACCTTCGACCTCTTCCTATCAAATGAGGTATGCTTAACCTTCAACTTCTACCCATCAAGCGTCTTACCACTAAATCATTTGTTAGAGGTTACCCATTCGTCCTAGAACTTTACATTTTGTTAATTACATCGCCTGCTAAGATTAAATAAGAAGAAAAAATAAAATAAGAATAACAGAAATGATTGACATACCTAAAACTTAATTTTGTGCCTAAACATGTGTGACATCAATTTATTGGTTGTATAAACCGGACCCACTTCTTCATCCTATCAAATAATGACAAATAAGTTAGGCACAAAATTAATTATCTTTTTTAGGTCTCTCAATCTTTTTAAAAATTTCTTATTCTTTTTATTTTAATTTTTTTTCTTACCACCTACAAAAATAGATACATCTCCCTTCTATTTGAAATGTATGGTTACTAAATTTCTTATTCTTATTTTAATTTTTTTTAAAAGTTTATTTCAACTGACAGCCGTATTTACATATACAAAGAAAAGAAAATATGAGATGCATGACAGATAAGCTGCTTAACCGACAACAATTATTTGGCATTTTGAACATCATATATTTTGTACCTGCTATAATGACAGCAAATAACCACCATTTGTTATTTATAGCAATTAAATGCCCTAAACGATGCCTATAGCATTTGCACACATCAACCGAGCTTTCAAATTGACGAGTATGCATTATGATAGAATTTTAGAAAGCAAACCATCAATTCTGTTACGACAGAACTAGACATGCTGACATGGCAGTAATAGCAAACTAATCAACAAGCATCAGTTATAGTGTATAATAACCAGTATATAAGACAACCATCAAGAAAGATCACAATATAGTTTCATCAAGCGAAAACATCATGGAATACGACACCTTAAAATACCCAGACACAACACATACTACACTTCATAATATCATGGTTAAAATCAAAATAACCGATTGCCAGCTCTTGTTCCAAAAGATAAAGATCTAAAGTTGATTTGCTCATGTAAACTGTGCAGTATGTGCAGACCATGCCTAGTCTGTAAACCCAGCAACCTCGCCCATCTCAACAGAGCATACAATGAATATATTTTTATGAGAACCCGCAAGATATTCGTAATCCAGCCAATGATCATCTGTATCTAAGCTCAATTCCTTGTTAGCCTGTGAGGTGGGTAGACGCCAGCCTGCACCACAACAGAATCAAACAAAATTAGTACATACACAGAACAAAAAATCACAAGATTTTGCTATTGATATGTATGCCGTGAACCCTTTGCATAGCTGAAATAATTTTTTATGTGATTAAAAAATAACTTGCAGCACAAAAGTTTTCCTTTTATTAGGGTTAGCGGTGCCAAGAAGGGCAAAGTTGGGTACCAGTCAAAACAGACTTTCGTTATCCCACTTTGCTATACAGTATAAATGGGTTAAAACTGCCAGTTCTAATATACAGATCGGTGAGCATGCAATGCATAAACACCTTACATGATAATGTCCTTGATAAATTATTCAATAGATGACGTGAGTTTACCTTCTCGGACAAAATTGATTATGCAAGTTCAGTAACTTTTCCAATTGCAACTGTTTTTCCTGCATCATCAGAAGAACCAAATCATTATTCTAACTAATTGTTTGTTTCCCTTTTCTGGGGAAAAGGTTCAGAGATAAAAGTTATCAATAGATTAGTTAAAGAAATTAGTTATCAATAGATTACTTAAAGAAATTTTGACCGCATCTAACCTTCGGTACGAAGTGTGAACCTCCCAAGCTGTTGAAAATCCGCAAACTTTTCGATGCATATCATGTTAGGCACCTAGAAAGAACCAAATAAAAGAGAACATAATTATTTAACATAACATCATCATAAAGCATAATTTACTAGAAAGTCAGCTTCACTTTTCAAGAGCCAAATACTAATAAAAATATAGAACAAATAGAATACAGCTCAACTTTATATAGCCAATAACTGAATAACTAAAACGCTTTACTTTTACGTATGTTGATTATTTGCTCCGCATAGGAAAAACATTAACAGCAGAACCAATTGTTGATATCCAGCAACAAAAATACCAATAATGATTAATGACTCATATTTTCATTAAAAGCAGGATGACCAGTTTTCACCAGTGCATAGCCATCGTACTTCATTTTAGCTGTCTGAACAGCATTAAAGCGGAACCAATTGTCTACAAACCATGGTACTCTGGACACACCTTTCCAAAACTAGCAATATCACTTTATTAGTTTATTGATATATTTAGCTCTGTGATAGTTCATGGAGAATGTTACAGTTGAGCTCGTTCATATGAGGTAAACAGTTAATATATTTAGGTACAGTTGAGCTCATTTAAACAGTTATCTGGCCATTTCTTATAATAACTGAAATATCTACAATGGATTTAGCTATCCAGATAAGAAAAACTATATCCAAGTGACTTTACGCTTCACAGAATATGATATCATAACATTTTGTGTTAAATTATGTGTCTAAAAAGTTGCAAACTGTTTTCATTATTAAAAGTTTAAAATCAACCTGAATACGGCATATGACGACCGCACCATTCTTCACAAAGAGCACCTTCTTTTTACTTGGTTTCCTTGTCTTTGGATCAATTTGCTGCATCAGCTCAACAATCTCACACTCCTCAACAACAGAATGAATATGCAATACCGCTTTGTATCCAGCAGTAAAGATGGCCTATAATACAAACAAATGAAATTCGTATAAGCAACTACAGAACACAAATTATAGAGAGTAGAGCAGCATCAAGAGGGAAAAAAACATAGTTGAAACAGCATACGTTATCCAGCAACTCAAGAATATGCAACTGAGCAATGAACTCATGAACTGCTGTTATTGGTTTTTCTGCATAAAAAAGAGAATTGAAACCTCAAATGAACATTAATATGGATAAACAAATATACCAACTATGTAAAGACCACAAAATATTAACCCATCCAGTTAACTTGACTAAGGAAACATACATTCACAAGTTTGCCTAAAATCGGGATCTGATGGATGATATGTTTACCTATTGTAAACAATGTGATTGTAGGTTGGGAGTGTTGGACTTTAACCAAATTGTTATAAAACATAATAGGTTAACTTATGATTGATAATATACAATTGCATCAAGTCATATCAAAGAATTAGTGACAAAAAGACTGAATAACTCAATTATAGATACCAACATTTGCATGATTAAATAGAACAAAGAATTAGTGACAAAAAGACTGAATAACTCAATTATAGATACCAACACTTGCATGATTAAATAGAAATAGAAGGCATACCGATACTGCAAAGTACAAATCCCGATAATATGTCATCTTCTTCGATCCCTGAGACTCGGACTCGTAGATTCTCACCAGGCCCTGCACTCCTCACTTTATCTTCATCAATATAAATGGCAAGAACTTTAACTTGAACCTGCAGATATATATATGCAAAAGCTTATATTATACATTAACATTCAAAGTAAAGAGAATACAAGATAACAAAAGTACAAAAACATATCATAGAGTACAGACCTTGTTTGGCATAATCAACAGGTTATTCCCCTCTCGCACACTACCAGATTCCACTTTCCCCATAACAACAGTCCCCATGTCTTTAAACTTGTCAAAAATAGGCATTCTGAAAATAACAGCAGAGACGATAATAAGTAACTTATATTGATACTATTCACTTGCCAAAATATTTCCTAAAATCAGCAAACCAGAACACAAATTCATTAAGTGCAACAGAATAATGAAATATCCCACCATAGAAACAACAGGACAATATCACATTTCATTAGGGGATGTCTGCAATTGCTTCTGAAACTGATTATGTTTGAGTAGCTTTCTTAACGTTGTAATCACTAGATCAGTTGGGTGTATGACAGATTCTGCTTATCAGATTTTATAGATGAAAAATAAACAGACATCGGGTATGTTTGGCGAAATGGGCTGGGGCTGGGGTTGGGGCTGGGACTTATATTATAAGCCATTAAGCCGAAACTGAAATTTGTATTTTCATAAACTTGTCTAGCAAATTAGCTTAGGCTTGAGCTTATTATTGCTAAACTACTAAAAAGGACATAATTAAATAAACTTATAGTATATGTTTGATATTTTTGTGGGTAAATAAGTAATTAATAATTTAAAAGCCCAGGTCTAAAATTTTAAGCCCCTTTGGGCTAATAGTTTTAAAAGCCTCCATAAGCCTCGACGCCAAACGAGACTTATTATACAAACAGGCTTATTTTAAAATTTTAAGCCCTCGTAAGCCCCAATAAGCCCTCTCCAAAAGACACCCATCATCATATACTATTTAGACATTGAATTTCTTATTTTTTAAAAGTTTAAGCCCCCGTAAGCCCCAATAAGCCCTCTCCAAAAGACACCCATCATCATATACTATTTAGACATTGAATTTTAACTACAATCAGAAGTATTGAAAAACTGTATATTCTTTGTAAAAGTACACTAAAAAACTATTTATTTAAATAAATAAATACATTTTTTAATATCATTAAGAATGAAAGTATGAGTAATAAAGTGATGATCACTTGACATGTTCACCCCAAAATAATTAAATAATCAGAATCACTACATCCAAACACTAAATTGTCATTATGGATATCCAAACAACCCCCTAATATAACTTCTGCAAAGTCCGCTGAAGATCCAATAGAAAGACAACAGGAAAAAAAATAGCCCGGAAACGGGTTAAAATGAAGTACATAGAAATAAGAATCAGATGTGATACCTGAATGGACCTTTAGGATCACGTAATGGACCTTCAATAACATCAAGAGCTTCAAATAGGCATTGACCATTCCACCAAGGACACACACTTTTCTCCATTCTCGTTTGCATGTTGCTACCATGAAGACCAGATATTGGAAGAAACTGGATATCTACATATAGAAAACATTTCAATCACTTACATGTGAGGGAGGACCTAAATACAATTGGCTGAATCAAAAATTCTGCAGAACCTTGAAAGAAAAAGAATAGAGTATGCAACATTCTTTATATATTTTTCAAGTCAAAGACACCAGACAGCGTGAGGCTGATTGTGAATACTAATGTAAACCTATCTTTTCCTATCTTAGTATCAGCTTCAAGCAGCAAAAGACTGCTTATCGGTATTTCTCTAACTAGATGACAATATTTCTCTAACTAGATGACAATATTCACCAGTAAGAGTTCAATGACTTCTTTTTTTTTCGTTCTTTTTTTGAATTGTTAAATTTTATTTTACAAGATACACAATGTTATACAGAAATTAAAATTAAAAGATATGCCTAATTTCTACTCTGTTCTAACAAATTTTAAGAACAGGACAAGATTTATGAGAAAAATCTTTTAAAACTTAATGTATGAGATAAACTTTATATGTTGTTGGTGATGACACCTTTTAAAACGTGACACTTGCCTATAATCAGATAGGTGAACAGACAACTAATCTTAATGAGCATCCAACTTGATAAAAAGTTATCTTATTATGACATTATACAACGGAATTGATGTTTTAAAGCCAATAGTATAGTAATTAAAAAAGTGTAATTTGTATGATTACCTTTCTTCACGTTGTAGCCTGACGACTTCAGAAATGGAACCATTTTAGATTCAATTTCATCATACCTGTAAAAATAGAAAGAATTTAAAATAAAAAATAAAAATCATTTGATGCAACAAAGAAAATAAAAACAAAAGCAAGTACCTCTCCTTTGACCAGTTAACGGTTGGATCATCCATTTTATTGACAACAACTAGCAGCTTAGAAACACCCAAAGTCTTTGCAAGTTGTACATGCTCACGAGTTTGTCCACCTCTCTCATACCCAGTTTCAAATTCCCCTTTTCGAGCAGATATAACCTGAAAGAATGTTACAAATATAGATATTCTGTTTTATAGTACAAATGAAGAATTTTTAAAAAGCATATAAGTCATATAAGTCTTTACCAGTACGCCAATGTCAGCTTGAGAAGCGCCACTAATCATATTAGGTACATAACTTTTGTGGCCCTGAAAACACCAAGAATGCATTGTAAATGCCTCTTTTAACCAAAAATTATATATATCACAGTGAAACAGCAGTGGTGTTACAAATCTAAAACACGCATACATAGTTCGTGATAGAGATTTTTCAAGAGAAATCTAATTACAAATATATGTATTGTCGTATTGTATGTATGTTGTTCTAGAGACAAAGACATGTCTATACATCATTTATGAAGTATGAACTATCGACACAAGGTAAATCTAGACATATGTAACGTAGGTTGTCCTAGAAACATAGACATTCATATACATCACCATGGAGTATGAATCATAGACTCAAGAAATTTCAGAGGAAGAAATGTATTCACAGATCTAGAGTAAATCCAGAACCTTGGTTAAGAAGGGGGAAAAAAAAAAAAACAAAACACACACACACGTTGGCCGAAAAAACTGAGCTAAAATAGGGTCTAAAACAGCCTGTAACCTAACAAAACAGATGATTTATCCAAATATATTGAACTATTTTGAATGAAGATACCCTCATCAGCATGTATGCCGCCTCCAAAGAAAATATTAACTATGGAAGCTAAATATATATTGAGTTATTATGTTGTAACTTATTGGTAAAGTTATGCCAAGTAAATCGAAGAATCTACCGGTGCATCCAGTATAGTGAACCGTGTAGTCTCTGTCTCAAAATGTGCTCTGCCAACTTCAACTGTTATACCCTGTAGCCACCATTTAACGTTAGAAAACTAGTAACAAAAGACTACTCATGGAGTATAAATTCTTGATGTGGATATATACCTTGGACCTCTCCTCCTCATTGGTATCCATGATATATGCCATGTACCTAGAATAAAGAATGGTAGAGTAAGAAAATAACAAGAAAGGACAACAGAATCTAAAAAGAAAATGATGCGTGTAACAGCATAAACTGTTTCACCTTACATATATATAAGAACGCCTTTTTAGTTATTTTATCCATTACATACTTACAAATTACAAGTATCTCGTACACTAAACAGCTAATTAATGACTATTACAACTAACAACTTTTTACTAGCAAAACACATCTAAGCAATATTTCCTGCAACACATTTTGCAGCACAGAATTGTAATGTTCAAGGTCAACAAAGTCTTACCAACTCTCTCTACTTTTATCCTTAGCTTCTTTTTCATACTTTTGGATCGTCCGCTCATCAACTTGGCCACTAAGGTATAATATCTGACCTCCAATTGTAGATTTTCCAGCATCTGCAGACCATATGATTAGATAAAAGTATTAGATAAGTACTTTCTAAATAGATTGTGAGAATTATCAATATCATGCAACTATCTCTAAGTTGCCACACGGATACAATTACCAAAGGCAAAAACATAGAATGCGCACAAAACAAGAACAGAAGAGAGTTTTAAATCAATTGATCCTAACTGAATGACTTGAAAAAAATGAACATACCAACATGACCAATGAAAACCACATTCAAGTGACGCTTCTTATTGCCCTCCGCAACCACCTCAATAACTTCTGGAGCAGGAGCAGGAGCAGGAGCAGGAGCAGCTGTCACGTCTTCTTTCCCTGTAACCAATTAACATTACAAACTCGTCAAAATAGTAACATCTAACGCTATAAGAAGATCCTCGGTGTCTTCCAAACGACACGAGGCCCATGTGAACAAACAAAAATTGCACAACAGGTATTAGTTCAATAAACATCATTTGAGCTTAAACACCCACAAGCACAAGGACACAAGGTACATGTTCCAAACATTTCATAAATGACAGGTATGTAAGTATGTTTACCTAACATTGTTGTCTATATGGTACAATAACAAGTTGACAACAGCTCATGAACAAATTACTTAACCAAGAGGTTCTCCAAAAAGTGAATGAAATTGAAATTATAGAGAGAAAAAAAAAAAATAAAGAGGATAAAGAAATGCAAAAAATGTGCCTTAAACAGTGACAAAGTGGATTCGTTTGACTCGCTAGTACTATAAATTATAAACAGTGGCAAAGTAACACTTCCTTGAGCTTGGAGAAGGATGCATATATAAGGTTATATGTGAGATTAATGAACAATAAAATGATAACCTCCACAATAAACATATGTTACTACAAGCTGCATCAGACTCGTTCATTATTTTCATCTCCGATAGTCCAATACACCTTCATAACATACTCATCCACACACACACACACACACACACACACAAAAACCCTAATACGATATAAATTGGTGGATACTCCTTACCTTCATCCACGGTATCAGTGACAGTGACTACACTCTCTTCAGGCTTCTCACCGTCAGCATTAGGCACCACATTACTATCTTCAGCTAGAATTTAATAAAACGACCAATAAATAACACATACTGAGTAACAAGCCGTAGAACCATCAAGAGTATCCGTATACCATCAGATTTTTTTTGTAAATTCATGTGAAGAGAGCATAAAATCCTTAGCATATCATTTAAAGTAAAAGAATAAGCGAATGAATATCCTCGCAAAAAGCTACTTATTTCAAAATTCAAACTAGTTATTTTTGGGATGATACTAAAAAAAACAGCAACCTAATTCCTTCTAGAACTAGATTAAGTTATATTTTCCAACAATAATATTTTGCCGAGTATTAATGCATTAACAAATAAAACCCCTTCCAAAAACTGTATCTTACTTGCTTAGTTTTAAGCAGCTTGTTAAGTACTTATGTATCAGTATAAGCATAAGAAACTTATAGTAAGTACTTGCAAGTTGTGCAAAACGAACATAACACTGCTAAAAAACCTAGTCTAGCATGTGCCGAGTGACTAGATCTACACATTCACTATACAAACGTCTAAACAATACCTTACTCTAGCACTTACACATACCATATTAAATGCCAAAGGATTAGTAAATCTACACATTCACTTTACAAAACTCAAAACGTTTACTCTCTATGATATCTTACGCAAAGACGCTCGTACGTAATAACAAAAAGTGTTTACCTTCTTTGACGTTACCGCCGACCACGGATTCTTCACCTTCCGCACCGTTCTCATTCGGCACCACGTTACTAGCATCTTCTGCTAACATTAAATTAATTCAACAGTTAACAAAAACTACAACATCTCATAAATCATAAATCTAAAAAACAAAAGTTAAGCTAAAAATATATACCAGATGAGTCAAGTTGCAAAGCACGAATATCGTCCTCGATGTTATCCATTTGATTGATTAAAAAAAATCTGAAACAATAACGATTATCGATAAGTAGCGAGTAATCGGCCTAAGCGAGGATTAATCGAATCACAATTTTTACATATTTTCTATATATAAATTTATGTAATTAACCTAACATGAGCATAATACTTCAAACAGTTCAAAATTAAATATAAACAATTAAAACCTAACAATTCTAATACAAATAAAACTAAAACTAAAAAGTAAAAGCCTAATCTATCACAATTGAAGAAAATAATAATAAATCGAATCGGAAATCGAATTAAATATATTCCTTGGATTAGCGTGAAATTCAGAAAGAAGATCGCACCGAGTGAGATGAGATGATGATTGATGGTGTGGCTGCTCAAAGTAACTAAAAAACCCTAGCTTTTCTTTGGTTATCCGGTAATTTTATACGGTTCTTTTTATTTTTAGGATTTTTATTTTATTTTTACTTTGGGTTAAATTTTATGTTTATCCATTTTAAAACTTAAAATGACATTTTTACACCCTGAGTTGTTTTTTAAAGATCGGTGTTGGTTTGGCACACGCGCGTTACATCGACGAATATTCTGCAGTTATACTATACTAGTTTAAATTAATACTATAATAGTTATAATACCTCCGCATGCGCGAGTTTTTTTTAAATTTCTTGAATTATATATTTTTATTTATTAAAAAAATAATCTTTGTTTTGTTTGATTTATGATATTTAATTATAGTTTTTTATTATTAAAGATAATTATTTAAAATTTTTAATCCTATTATTAATTGCATATTATCTATATTTTTTGTATTTATCTTCTATTTGTGTTATGGATAAATATAAAATATTACCTAAGAAAACAATCTTTTTTTTAAATAAAATTATTACTAAATAAGGTATGAATTGATTTTTTTGAAATGGAAAATTCCCAATAAGGGTTTTGTTTTATTATATAAAAGATTAACTCGTGAATTTACGGGATTAAATGGAAAAACGTGACATTGAAAAAAAATGTATTATGTAAAGATATTTGACGTATAAATGATTGATTGTTGAGAATATGTGAGTAAATGATATGTTAGATCGACGTGATAAAATAATGTAAATATTCGATACTGAATAAATGTATGAAAGGAAGATAGTCATTGTAAATAAACATAAAATAATTTGTTTATACAATAATGGGATACAAAATTGAACAATGCGAAGTAAATAAAGACTATATACGTATTTCTTGTATTGTATAAGTTTTTGATATAATAAAATGATACAAAGTTCAACATGCTTGGCTAGTTCTTATATTATATAAGTTTTCAATATAATTAAGGGATACAAAGTTGAACATACTTGGCTCTATAACATGTTCATGTTATCCGTATTATAACATGTTCAAGTTATCTGAATTAAAAAACATCTTCAAGTTATCAGTACTTATACTATATAAGTTTTTATTAATCTTTTAAACAATAACTTTCGAATTAAGAACCTATTTACCAAAGAACCAAGCATCATAGTAGCTTTGACCCGATTACAACCAAGTATTCATAGTAGCTTTGACCCATAGAGTTAGTTTGCTTCAAATGTAGTAAGTTATTAACCAAGTAGAATAAGTACACTTCAAGATGGACAAACAGCATATCATTACAATATAAAAAACATGTAAACCACCCCCCCACCCCACCCAAAAAAAAAAAAAAAAAAAAAAAAAAGATCAAAGACATCAAATCACATAAGCATAATAAAATTTGCACCCATTATAATTTTAATCTTCCATGCCCATATGACCTGAGTGTATTCGATTGTTCTTAAATATATGATAAAAGATTCAATGTAGAGCAAAGAAGCATGTTGGGGCAACATTAATTATGTCTACTCATGTTTTATTGATGATAAATAAACCTTCGCAACACATAAAATTACAAGCGATAGCTAAAATTCTCCCGATCCAATAACTGGCCTGGCGCGCTGTCAGCGCTCCGACGCGCCAGCAGCGCGCTAGCCTTTTGTTAAGGTCGGGACGGATTTTGAAAGTCGACTTTTCCCTTACCTGACAAATGTGGATCTTTCAATACAGGTATGAAATATGTTATGTGCTTCATTGGGAACACTCGAAACGAGTTTTAGAATTAGAGGGATCCAAATTTACAACCTCCCATTTTTGGCAAAACGCCAACTCAAGTATTTTGATAAACACCTTTAGCCAATGCTTTTCTAAACTTAGGGGACTTGTATATTTCACGTGACATCAAGTGAAAGTATTCATATGGCCATAATCCGTGTTTATGTCTTCTCTAATCACGTAACGGGTTTACTCCCTTATTGATCAAACTAAGTAAAAGGTCCTTTCGCATAAACGCATCCTTTCCCGTTATGGGATATGCTTTACAATGATGCAAAGCACTTAGCTTGTTTGCATCAAAATGATTATTGATTACGTCGAGTCGTGGAAATTCACGTATTGTGAGATTATGAATACTCGACGTTGAGTTACTTGAAATTATGAGTAACCTTTGATTTTTCTCATCCAATACAACCCATAATCATTTTTGTCAATTCTTTTCTTCCTTAATGACAAAATGATTAAGTCTTAATCAATCCTTTGATTACCCTCTACACTAAACTAATCCTCCAACCATTTCAAATTCCTCCCAAATCTTATCCCCAACATTCCCTAATATTCCTTGTACTTTCATGTACTTGTCCCCTACATTCCCACACCAAATCCTCCAAACATTCTCTTCTCGACATTGCAATCCAACCACTAGGATTTCACCACCTCATCATCTTCTTCATCCAACCCTTTATTTCAAAACAAATAAACCTTCCTCACAAACCACCTCACTTCCCATCTCCAATATTCAAATTTCAAATTTGAATCCAAGCTAAAGGCTTTGTGAAAAACTAAAATGGGGGTTGAATAGTTTACCGGTTTTTAAGTTAATTATCTTTTAAAACTTTATATTTAATCAAAGATCTAAACTACAAGACAATATATAATATGCAAGAGTAACGAAAGAAACAATCAAACCACAACACGATAGTTTATCGTGGTTCATCTACAAGGACTCTTTTTCCTTACCCTACTCCACGCCCCGAGTATCCAACTCAAGAGTTTCTTTCACTAGTCAACAAGCTCCTTTCACCGGCGGAGAAAACCTTACACGTCGCTTACACAAGATTACCGACACAAAGCTATATGTCGAGTTCTTTTACAAGGGTACAACCACTCTCGTCTCACTATGTATTTTAAGGCCTAAAATACTAACCGATCACTACTGAATATACACAATCAAATGAAGTATAAACTACACGAAGTCTATACAATGCTAAGCTAACAAGTCTTACAACGTTGTGTTGAATACTTGTAACTTTGATATGAACTTGTGAACTTCTTTGCTACAAGAGAACTTCACACAAATGAAATGTTAATAAGTTAGATGAATGATATGAGTATGTATGTGTAAATTATAATGAGAAGTGATGAGAGATTTATTGTAAGTGGCTTGGTATTTATAGCCAAACAAACCAGACCACTAGCGGATCTGGCGGAACCAAAACAAGGGTTCCGCCAATGTCTGACAGTCAAAGCCTTCAAGAAATCTTTCCATATCTAGTAATATCAAATCAAGCTTCTTCAAGTCAACACACAATAGATAGAGTAAGAGACCTTCTATAATGTGTAAGAAGTCTTATGGAAAGTCAAACACTCAACCTTTCCATAAATGCACATGTTACATTTTCTATATTTAGAAATATGAAAATGTTATGTTAAATATGAAATGTAAATGTAGCAAAATAAAGTCTAGTTATGCAAGACTAAAACTAAAATCATGTTTTACTAAAAACTAAAGTTTACACTTTATCGTTAACAAAACTTAGCAAAGATCGTAAAATATAAATAACGTTTTTAGGCGATATTTGTATTAACAGGCTCCCCATCACTTCAACATCACCTCACTCTTATACACATACAACTCACTCGTATCCTCACTTCAAATTCAAATTACACACACTTCCCTTATAGCCCTTTCCTTCTCTCATATACTAGCCAACTCATTTCATCACATGCTTATTTCAAATTTGAATCTCTCACATAGGCTCCTCATCACATCCAATCTAACTTACACACAACCTTATCTCTTCCTCCCTCTCTCACAATAAATATCAAATTTGAAATCCAAACCAAGGCTTCCTTTCATCACATCACTCCAACTCACCCAAATTCAACTTAACCCTTCATCTCCCCTTTCTCTCTAAGCATAGGTTATTCCCTTTGATATTCTCTTAACCCAACCATGCTTACTCATCCAACTCAACTATGGTTCTTTTCTAACCCAACCTCACTCTCTCGCTTCCCTCTCACACATTTAAATTTCTAATTCAAATTCTTTCCTCTCTCTATCTCTAACATACACACTTCCTTTCCAAGTAAAGGAATATACCATGGCATATTTTTTATTTCTTTCCTATGCTATGTGATGAATACCCATGTAACACCCCAACTCGGCATGGGTTCGGAGCGCTACAGTATGGTGACATATCAAAGCATACAATGCAAACGAAAGACTTAAAACAAAAGGTTACAAGGGAAAAATCTAAAGGTACAAAAGGAATACTAAAACCATAAAATAAAGGAAAATATAAACTAAACAAAGTCTAATATAATCCAAGTCCAAAACTAGTCCAGATGTAATGGGCTTCTAGTCTATGGAGTCGTCCACTAAAGCTCTAACATTCTTCAGCCGACCCAACTTCCAACCTAAAACCTGCTGCAGGAAAAGAAATGCGGCTGAGCTTAAAAAGCCCAGTGAACATATATATAACAAAGTAAATGGATAAAAAAAAACGTATATAAGTATGAGAAACAGGACATCATAAGCTTCTGCGGAAAGGAATATCATCTGTCACATGCATAAGAGATCAACGATCAAACGAACCAATATCATAAGTCATCAGAATAAAGAACATGAATAATCAAATAGTAACAAGCAAACGATGTGAGAATGATTTGTTGGTCCCGTTTACTAAGTTAATAGTTAACTAATGAGTTAACCTAACCAAGTTCCATGACATTTAACACATATAAGATTAACAACAAAGATAAAACGTAAAGAAAGAGACACAAGGTTTTTCAACGTTTAATTCTTATTAGAAGTTAATCAAAAGAATTATACCCAAGTGTTTGCGGAATAACACTTGGGATTGAAATGACAAGTATGGTGTGAACTCCTCACTAAACTCAAACTATGTTGAGTGACAACTAAAAGGTCTCACTGAGCTATCTCAGGGACTGTGTTGTTCTTTGGAGGAGTAAAAGTGGTTTGTGAATGCTTCGCATTAAATGCACAAACTTGTCAACTTTTACTCCTCACTTATGCTACTTATTTATACACAAGTATATTTCAACATTACTGAAAGAGACAAAAGAATGACCTAAGCTATTGGAGACAAAATACATTACGTATTTTGTCTCTGTTACACTTGACTATATTAAGTAAAGGACAATGTGCCTTTCTAGTGCACAGTGATGACACCACCCTGACTTGATGCCGTTCAGGGAAAGTTTGACTTCAGGTAGATAAGGACACCTGTTGATGCGTTCAAACTTTCCCACCTTGTCCCGCCCATACTTCAGTCTTCAGGTCTTCATCTTCAGTATAATAGTTGTTGAGGAGTCCTGGGGGCTCAGTGAGTTATTGTCATCCTTATTGAACCCATCATCTTCTTTTTGGCTTAGACTCCACTCATTGAGTTCCGCCTCACTGAATGGTGAACCTTTCTTCATAGACTCACTCCAAGCATCATGAAGATGACTCACTGAGATACTATACACTCAGTGACTTGTTTGTAGTAACGGATATTAGACACTTAGACTATTTTATGTTCAAATCCAAGTTTAAAGGAAGCTTGAGGAATTCAGTGACCCAACAGTCTCCCCCTATTTGGATATACAAATAGCCTAAGTGTCGTGATTCAGTATGAGTAGTCAGGACTTCTTCTCTTACTGAGTGTTGATGTAATTAACATAGGACACTTGTAACTTAAAAGAAACATCATTGTTCATTAAATAACTATTACAAATCCTATGACAAATTACAAAAAAAAAAAAAAAATAAAAAAAATAAATAAATAAAAAAATAGTTGATGCAGATTCAGATATTCAGATGGACACCAAGTCCTTCAAGCTTTGTTCTCTTGGATTTCAGTAGGTGCTTCTGAGGATGCTCCTCAATCTTGGCTTTCAAATCAATGCAAAACCTCATATTCTCAGCACAATTGACTGGAGAAGCCAGCATCAGGTACACAAGCATCGCCTTGATCCATGCCTTGTCAATATCTGACCACCTTTGGAAAGCAGGGCTTCCATATTCGTCAGTGAAGCACGATCCTCTTTCAGGGACTTCAAATACAACATTGTTTATAAAGGTAATTCCTTCAGGAAGAGACATGTCACAATCTAATCCTGGGACCTTTATTTCAGGCTCCATCTCTATTTGCTTTCTCTTTCTCTTGGAGACTTTTGGAGCCGGTTGAGTAGTTGAAGCACGGAGCAGAGAAGGAATGCCAAGAGTTTTAGGCATTTCCATCAGTCCCTTGTACCTGTTCTCCAGTGACTTCAGAAGGTTTAGAACAACCACATTTGACTTCTTGGTGATGATTGGTAGAAGTTCATCCAACTCAGAGATGTCAAAGTCAGCAAACCTGAATGGGTTATGGGTGTCCATAACTCTTTGGTCCTTCCCCCTGAAGATTGTGACAATGGCAGGCTTGGTGTTGCGATGGATCTTGATGTCAGTGATGGTTTCAGGTTTTAGCCTTTCTGTCATCACCCATTTGTACCTTGCAATTCTGGACACCCTGATCTGAGCATCCTTCCTGAGCTTTGCTTCTCTTTTCCTTTTCAGGGATTCCATCTCTTCATTCTGAGCCTTTTTGAAGACTGCCCCCATTTGTCCACTTTCCAGTGTCTCAGTATTTAACCCTATTTTCTCAGCCTCTTCATGAA
This sequence comes from Artemisia argyi, assembly GCA_030686995.1. Taxonomy (NCBI): domain Eukaryota; kingdom Viridiplantae; phylum Streptophyta; class Magnoliopsida; order Asterales; family Asteraceae; genus Artemisia; species Artemisia argyi. The sequence continues at coordinate 97,002,593 of CM060693.1, read as the reverse complement.
CAACCTTTATAAGAGCAGGCTTGCTCATCCTCTCTTCTGCAGCCGCCTTTTTCAAAGCCTCATCTTTCTCCATGTAGTCCTGAATTTCATCACCAGTGAGGAGATGAATTACTCCATTGATTTCAAATGGAACTTTGACTGGTTCATCAGGGTCCTGTCTGACTAAGGTGGAGGCAGGCTTTAGCACTATTTTTGGTTCAGGTGTTGTAATAATGCTTTTGCCTTTATCCTGCTGCTGAGATGAGGAGGCTGGTTGTTCTTGAGGTTGAACAAACGAGAGGGGAGTGGCTTTAGTGTAGTGCTCCCCCTTAGTGTGAAAGGGTCCAGCCTCATGTTGAGCTTCAGTGTGAGGAGCATCAGTGACATTCTCCCCCTCAACTGTTGCCAGAGCTTGAGTGAGGGCAAGAGTTGGAGTGGCTGATGCAGAAGTGGAGGAACCCTTGAAGGCCTGAAAGATCTCAGTCAACATGGTCTTGATTTCTGAAGTGTCCTTTTGGATGGTGGACACTTTGGCTTTCAGTGAGGCCTGAGCACTTTCCATTGCAGATAATCGAGAACCAAATCTCCAGGCAAGAGTTTCTGACTTCTGTGACTGGGCGGCCACTGAGTGATCCAAGTTGGCAAGGGATGTTTTGACAGACTCCACTGAGCTACTGAGAGCCTGAAGATTGAAGGACTTCATCAGGGTGAGTAACTCAGTGAGATGCACAGAGTTGAGCTGGTAGGTCTCTACCGCCTGAAGGAGCTTCTTGTTAAGTTCAGGATCAACTTTAACCGATTCCTGAATGGATTGAACCCCTGTGTTCAGATTGGTAAGTGATTCAAGGAATTGGTTGAGGCGAGAGACCATTTGTGTCAGGGAGTAGTTGACAGAGGAATTCTGCTCCCTGACATCTTCATTGAATTCGTCAACAGAACTCTTCAAGTTGAAGTAGTGGACTGCTTGCTCAGTGTGCATGTCAAATACTTCGTCAGTAACCCCCCTGAACAAGACATTGGTAGCCTTCTTGATGAACTTCTTGAAAACCTTCACAGTGAGAGGAGTCTCTTCATCATCTGAGGATTCTGATGGGGAAAATGGTTCAGCATCATCATGATTTAAAGATTGAGGAGACTGAGGAATTGGTTCAGGGACTGTCTCCTCAATTTCCATATCTTCCCCTACTTCAAAAATCTCCTCATCACTGTGAAGATCATCATCAGAGAACAAAGCAGCCTGAGCATCGGCCAGGGACTGAATCTGCAAAAGGAGGTTATCTGGCTCCTCTTCAAAAGAAGAATTGCCTTCGTTATGGCCAGGTCCTGACCTCTCAAATCCAGCAGACTGGGTTTTATCTGCCTAGTCCTCAAGGCCAGTTCCCAAGTTTTGCGCACCTCCTGGAGTGGTTTTGGGTTCCATATCAGCGGGTGGTATATGTCCCTCTGAGTCTTTGTCCCCCGTGACCCCTTCAGACACTGATGGGTGCTTCTCAGTGCCATCCTTAGAGATCATGAATGTTGTGTCCCTATCAGTGGGTTGTATAAGTCCCCCTGAGTCTTTGGGAAGAGTAGTTGTGCCCTCAAACAAAAGCTGTGATTTGCGAATGTCCTCATTAGGCTGGTGAAAGGTGATGCCCCCCTTTCCAACTGGCTTGGGCTGACCTGTCGAAGATTTAGGGGCGTTGACTCCCTAATGCTTGGGTTGTGATTGACCCGAGCGTTTAGCAGGATGTGAAGAGGTGTGGGTCCCCGTCTTAGTAGAGTAGTGATGCCCTACCGAGGATTTAGGACCCTTTTCTCCCTGAGACTCTGGCTGTGATTTGCCAGAGCCGTGAGTAGGATGTGGAGGTTTGGTTGATTCCAGCTCCACTGACTTGTTTATGTCAGCAGAGCCTAAGGGAATGGGTTTGCCCGAGGACACTGAGTGTGATGTCTCAGTACCCTCCGTTGGCATTTGTTTTGGGGTCAGAGATTGGCTAATGATACTGATGGTGTCGGCAGTCAAGGTCTGTTGTTGTTGCCCCTTGTTGCTAGGCTTGGGGACAGAAGTCTCAGTGACGAGTGATTTAGGTCTAATCACCTTCCTGGACCCCTGTCCCTTCTTAGTCTTCTTCTCCTCAGAGGGAGAAGGAATGGGTGATGAGGTCTCTGGAGATGAGCTCTCCAAAATCAATTTTTCTACCCTCCACAAGGCAAAATACCATCATTGCTTGAGTGGCATTCAATTGCTCAGTGGAGGACTTGTTGCCCCCAAGGACCTGAATGACAAAGGTCATCAGGATCCTCCAGGGAGCAGGAAACCAGGTCTTGACAATGGGGGTCCTTTTTAATAAGGCCTCAGGTGACACCTCAGGGTGTAGTTTGTCAAAAGGCGCAAGTTCCAGCAGTAAGGCTGTAACTTCTTCAGCCTTGGGTAGAGGCACAAATGCCTTAGTGTAATCAAGGCCAGTGGCTTTGATGAAGGTTTTGTAATCAAGGGACAGGGTTTTAGTCCCATTGAGCACTGTGAACTTGATGATGGCCTCTTTGGTGACATCAGGCTTTTCAACCCTAGATGTGCACCAGAATTCCCTCAGTAGGTCATGATAGATGACCGAGGGTGTTTTGGTGAAGGCAGTGGTAAGGAAGCAGTTTTTAAGAAATTTAACTACCCCTTTATAGGCTGGAAAGCCATCAGGGTAAGCAAAATTCCCCATCACATTGTTTTTGGTCATGTCTACACCCTCAACTTGGAATTCCACGTTGGGGGCATATGTGATAGCTTTGGAAGAAGCCATTTTAGTGTAGAAATAGTCTGGTTTGAGAAAAAGTTTTGTTTTAAAGAAGAACACACACAAAAGAGAGATTTTAGATCTTGAAAAAATTTTGCAAGAGTTTGGTAGTTTTTGAAAGCGTGTGTGTGTTTTCTTTTGTGGGAGTATTTATAGGGAATGGATTAGGGTAAAGCTGTTGCGGATATCAAACGTTTTTGGTATTAATTCAAAATTGAATTATAAATCATGTTTGACATCCGCATTAACATGATTGTTTAAGTGATGGCGTGGCTCTGCAAAGGACACTTTTTGCAGAGTGATATCATCACACAGTAATTGTGTGAGAGAGAGCATTTAATGCTCAGTGGTATTGGTGAGAAATGTGGGGGCCCATGATGTGGATGCCAGTTGTATAAGCAACATATATTCCTATATTTAATAGGAATCAGTTACCTACCAGGGACATTTACTAACTAAGTACTTGGAGCATTTAGTTAGGGTATTAAAGTCATATGATATCATGAGCCCCCTGAATGAGATTATCATTCAGTGTGTTGATGATCAGTGAAGATGTGATTATCACTGAGACATGGGTTTTAATCAGGGACCTAAGAGAATTTACATTTGGTTGGAATAATTTTGATCAGTTGCCTGAGTTAATATCCAACATGCCCAACTCAGCTTTCAGTCTTGTAAAAGTGGGCTCATCCAGGGGTTTGGTAAAGATATCAGCTAGCTGATACTCAGTGGGGATGAAATGTAATTCAATTTCTCCATTCATGATGTGGTCCCTGATGAAATGGTATCTGATGTCTATATGTTTGGTTCTTTGATGAAGCATTGGGTTGTTTGAGATGGCTATGGCACTTGTGTTATCACAAAAGATGGGTACCATCTTGTACTGAATGCCATAGTCACTCAGTTGGCTCTTCATCTAGAGTACATTTGCACAGCATCCTGCTGCAGCCATATATTCAGCTTCAGCTGAGGACATGGCCACTGATTGCTGTTTCTTTGTACTCCAACACACAAGTTTGCCACCAAGAAATTGACAGGATCCTGAGGTACTTTTTCTGTCCATATTGCATCCTGCATAGTCAAAGTCAGTGTACCCTTTGAGATCAAATCCTGAGCATTTTAGGTAATACAAACCAAGGTTTGGTGTACCCTTCAGGTACCTGAAGATTCTTTTGACAGCAGTGAGATGTGACTCTTTAGGATCAGCCTGATATTTGGCACATAGACAAACTGAGAATTGGATATCAGGCCTGAATGCAAGTAAGTACATCAGGCACCCTATCATTCCCCTGTATTAGGTTTGGTTCACTGACTTGCCAGTGAGATCAGGGCCAAGGTTGTTTGGAGGAACCATAGGAGTCTTCACTGAAGAGCAGTCAGTAAGCTCAAATTTCTTCAGTAGGTTCCTTAGGTATTTTTCTTGACAAATGGATATTCCTCTGGCAGTTTGTTTGATTTGGAGTCCAAGAAAGTTAGTGAGTTCACCCATCATGCTCATCTCAAACTTTGTAGTCATCAGTTTTTCAAACTGTTTGCAAAGTTTGTAACTTGTTGAGCCAAAGATGATGTTATCAATATATACTTGGACCAGGATGACATCACTTTTTGTTCTGTAGATGAACAGGGTGTTGTCAATCTTTCCTCTGACAAATTTGTTTTGGATCAGGAAGGTTGAAAGAGTTTCATACCATGCCCTGGGTGCTTGTTTCAGTCCATAAAGGGCTTTGTTAAGCTTGTAGACATGGTGAGGGAATTCACTACTTTCAAAGCCAGGAGGTTGTTGCACATAGACATCTTCTTTAATGTTACCATTTAGGAATGCACTTTTGACATCCATTTGGTAGACTTTAAAGTTCATGTAAGTTGCATAGGCTAGGAAGATCCTGATGGCTTTCATTCTAGCAACAGGTGCAAAGGTTTCCTCATAGTCTATACCTTCCTGTTGGTTATATCCTTTGGCAACTAGTCTTGCTTTGTTTTTTATGACAGTGCCATTCTCATCAGTCTTGTTTTTGAAAACCCATTTCATGCCAATGACAATAACCCCATTAGGGCATTCAACAAGAGTCATGACATCATTTCTGTCAAACTGTTCCAGTTCATATCTCATGGCCTGAACCCAACTTTCATATGTCAGGGCTTCTTTGATATTCTTAGGCTCAATTTCTTAGAGATAGTCAGCATAAAGGCATATATTGGCTGTGGCTGCCTTAAGTTTAGTAGCCATGCTTCTGGTAAGCATGCCTTCAGTGGGCTCACCAATAATGTTCACAAGCTCAATAACTTTGGATCTAGTCCAACTATCCTGAGGTTTAGGATAGGAGTTAGAGCTTGTAGAAGCCTGATTTACTTGAGGAGTAGGTTCAATTATATGAACCTAAGGTAACTCAAGATTATCTACTTCAGTGACATTTGAGGGAACAGTTTGCTCTGGGTGTTCCTGAACAATTGGTTCAGTGGGTGCTGTCTCATTGGAGGCAAGTTGAGTTTCAGTGACTTCACTGACAGTTGGTTGGGGTAGATTGTGAGGATTGATGTAGTAGGAGACATCAGCATCAGCTTGGTATTGAGTTGAAGTATGATTCTCAGGGAGATACTCATCAGGAGGATACCTAGATGAGTCATCAATACCAATTTCTTCAACTGAGGAACTGGAGAACCTGATGGATTCAGTGCTCTCATCAACAGTAATATGATAAGTTTCCTCAGTTTGTTGTCTCCTAGTGTTGAAAACCCTGTAGGCTTTTGAAGACAGGGAGTATCCCAGGAAGTATCCATCATCAGCTTTGGCATCAAATTTACCTAGGTGATCCTTGTGATTATGAATAAACATAGGACACCCAAATACATGAAAGTAGTTGATGTCAGGGATCCTTCCTTTGAATACCTCATAAGGAGTATTGTTGTGTCTTTTCACAATGATGGACCTGTTTTGAGTGTAGCAGGCTGTTTTGATTGCCTCAGTCCAAAAGTGTTTTGAGAGGACTGAGCCATTTAACATTGTCCTTGCTGCCTCAATGAGTGTTCTATTTCTCCTTTCAGCTACTCCATTTTGTTCAGGAGTATAGGGAGAGGTGAAATTTTGAGAGATTCCTTTCTCATCACAGAAACACTCAAGGTCCTGGTTTTTGAATTCAGTGCCATTGTCAGTTCTTATTTGTTTAACTTTGACATCATTTTGATTTTCAATGTTCCTGACAAATATCATGATTGTGTCAGCTGCCTGACTCTTTTTGGTCAGAAAGTAAACCCAAGTATATCTTGAGTATTCATCCACAATGACTAGAGCGTACTTCTCTTGATGAATGGACATGGGACTGACAGGTCCAAACAAGTCCATATGGAGAAGATGCAGGCAGCTTTTGATGGAGAATGATTGTTTGGTTTTGAAAGATGCCCTGTGGTGTTTTCCTTTCTCACAAGCAGAACAAGGCTTGTCTTTGGTATACACCAGGGATGGAAGGCCCAGAACTTTATTCTGTTTGGCCAGGTTGTTGATGTTTTTGAAATTGAGATGAGAGAGTCTTCTATGCCAAAGCCAATTGATTGTCTCACTTGCCTTAGAGAATAGACAAGTCCCATTTTGAGTAAGGGATGACATGTCAAGAACATAAACATCATCCCTCTTGGGAGCAATCAACACAACTTCCTTGTTGGCATTGAAGATGATTCCTCTCTTATAATCAAATTGAACTATGTATTTTGCATCACATAGTTGAGAGACACTGATCAGATTGTACTTCAGACCATTGACATAAGCAATTCTTGTAAAAACTATCCCATTACAGTTGACAGAACCATAACCTTCAGTGGGAGCTGATGAGTTATCACCAAAAACTACCTTGGGTCCTGGTTCTTCAATATATTTGTGCAGATAACTCTTCACACCAGTCATGCTTCTTGAGCATCCACTATCGAGGTGCCAAGCAGGATCCCTGATGTGTTTCTGCACAAATACCAAGTAAGGGTTAGTTTCTCTTGTTGGTCCACTTTCTAGTGGACTTAGTCCTCAGGGACTTCTTGAACTTAGTCAGTGATTCATGGTCAGAAGTAGAGTGTACTGAGCTTCCACATGTATTGCATTTAGTGGTTGATGAGGACTCAGTAGACTGAGAAGTGCTCCTTCTAGTCTGAATAATTTTGTCATGCCCTTTGATTTCATGGGAGGGATCTCCACAGATGTTACAACAGTCTTTCATCATACAATCATCAGGAAGATGATCATTGAAACCACAGTGAGGACATGGCAAGAAAGGCTTAGCCTTCAGTCTTTGTTTTGAGGATGTGGCATACTGATAGCCTTGAGTGCTATATTGACCTTGTACTTTTGTAGTAGCAGTGTGGGAGATGTGATCACAGGTTCTATGGTCTTCCTGCTTGCAAATCATGCAAAAGAGGACTTTGTAGCATTTATCAGTGGGGTGATTAGATTGATTGCACAGTTCACATCTCACAAAAGGTCTGGATGCTTTTGGTTTAGAGGTACTTGAGGAAACTAAAGGTTGTTTAGATTTTGAGCCAGTGTCTTTATCAGTGGACTCAATCTTTTCACTCAGCTTCCTAACAAGTTCAGCCAACTGATCAAATTTTGAATCAGGACTCTCAGGTTTTGCTTCAGTGGATACTGACGGTGTTTAATTCTCAGAAGGTGCAGTTGGTCTCTTCAGGATAGTTATCCCTGAATTTGCCTTCTCCTTTGGAGAGTGAGGTTGATAAACAGGTGGTGCAAGGTCTGTACTGGGTGCTGCCCCCTGAAGATGTTTCAGTGGAGGGAGTGGTGCTTGTGCAACAGACTTAGACTCAGTGATGGACTCAGTAGGACTGGGTTCATCAGTGACTCCTAGCAACTCCTTAATAGCCTGACTTTCAGGCTCAAGTATTCTTCCAGTGTTGAAATTAGGCAATTTACTATCAGGATTGACTCTTTCAATCCAGTCACTGGGCTTAGGAGCTAGTTCTTTGCTAGAGAGCATGTTTGCTGATAGAAAGGCTTTTGGATGGCTACTCTCCCCAGACTCTTCAGTGAGTTGATCTTCACCCAGGCAAGCCTTTTTGTTGCTGGGTGTGAGACTCATTGATTCATAGAGTTTGGGATTCTTTTGACTCCATTTCCAAATAACTGCCTTTTCTTTCTTAAGTTCTTCCTGAAGAGCTTGGTTTTGTTTTACAAGTTCAGTATTCTGAATTTGTAAAGTGACACTTTCAAGTCTGGCCTGTTTTAAAGTAAGGAGTTCATCCCTACATTGATTTAACTCAAAACTTAGTTTGTTAAATTTTGAAAACAAGTTTAACCTTTGCTCTTCAACAAACTTAAGATCAACATTGATATAGTCTAAGTACGATTTCCAATCAGCATCATCATCCATAGAAAGTAAAATGTTTACCTTTCTCATTGTGATGTTGACCCATTCACCATTCCTTGCATGGCTCTTTCCCACTGCAAGCTTATTATCTTCAGAAAGGGCCATCAGGGCACTGATATGAACTTCATCATCATCTGAAGACACCTCAACCTCATCTCAGTCATAAGTTTCAGCAACTAGCCCCTTGTTTTTAGCCTGAGCTTGTTTAGGAGCCTGTGAAGGCTGAGTGACTGAGGAAGTAGACTCAAGAAGTGCAAGTTTGGCCTTGGCCTTTTTATATTTAGCTTCAAAATCTTTTTGAGGATTTTTTTCAATTTTGTTTTGAACAAATTGATTTGATTGAAGCAACTTAGGCTGAAACTTGCTAGTTCCTGAAGAAAAATTGTTTCCAGAAAATTTGTAATATGTTTCTGAGGTTGTTTTTTAGAAACAGTCTTTTGCAAAATGACCCTTTTTGCCACATTTGAAACATTCATAATTGTCATTTGCTTTTGAGTTAGAAAACTTTTTTGTTTCTTTTAATGAACCTTCTTGAGTTAGCAAGGAGTGCCCTTTCATGAAATTCAATCTGAAGATCATTCATGTACTCCTCACTGGTTCTTGTATCAACCTCATCATCTGAACCATCTTGGAAATCCTGCACAATACTGTTAGAATAGAAAGCAGTTGATATGGGTGGAGTGGTCAGGGTCTTCTTTACCTCTTGAGCTTTACCAGGGTATCTCCTGGTGATCAGGTTGTCCTCATAGACAAACTTCCCATAAATTTCAGGGAGCTCAAGATTCTGGATATGATTGGCATTTCTGAGACCCTGAGAGAAATTTAACCACTTCTCAGGGAGACTGTTGACAAAGCCAACATTTATCTCATGTTTGGACAGGGTGACACCATCATTGGTCAGTTCATTCAGGAGGGTCTTATACCGAGTATAAGTCTCTGTTAGCCTCGCTATTTTATTAAGATAACGCCACACAAGTGAAATGGACTAGATATGTAGCTAGTAGTAACTTCAGGGACTATTAGTGGTCATTAGGCAAACTTATTATGTAATGAGCCTATAAATACCTCTCATGACTCTCCATGAGGGGTGTGGGAAATTGTGTATCTTTACTTTCATTTTTAATATATTCCATTTTCTTCACCCTCTCTCTACTTTCTCTCTCAAGAAAGGATGAATACTTTCATCTTCTTTGATCAACCAAGACCTCCCGAATCACATAAATCATACATATTTTCGGTCCTACAATTGGCATCAGAGCTATGGTGTGATTGATTTGTGTGGATTCGTTTTTTTTAAACTGTTTTACTCGTATTTTTTTGGATCTGGGAATTTTTTTTCCCTTTATCTTTTGGGGTAACAGTTTGAATCAATCTTTTTGTATCCATATGGTCAAATCAAAAGTCTTAGCATTCATTTGTTGGTTTCATACAAACGGCTTATATGCTCTTTCCATTAAGTATACTTATCAGTTTGTGTGTAACTTTAACATTTCGTGACTTGTTTTGTACCATCCGTGAAAAGTGGTCATAAAAAAGGTCGGAAAACTCATTGAAAATTCATCGGAATCTGCAAAAAGTCGTCGGAATCTGGTCGGAATTTCTTGTATAAGAAATTTTCGATATGTACTATTTTTCGAGACTACATTTTCGAAAAGTACTATTTTTCGAGATTATGTTTTCGAAATGTACTATTTTTCGAGAATACTCATTTTCAAAATTTTTTACGTTTTCGAAAACTCACTTTCTCGATAAATCTGTATTCTCGATAAGATGCAAAGTTTCGAAAATTAAAGATATGCAAACTTTCGAAAATACAAGATGGTGATGAAGAAGTGAAGACCACGTTGACCAAACCAATAATACCGACACTCAACTTGACTTCAGTCTCGACATCATAAGTCACAAACCAAAAAGAAAAATCACATACGAGCAACTTATGCCTTGTGTTACCCACTGCCAACCAAAACCAGCCCATTCACAATAAAAAACAACTCCTCATCTAAATTAAAACTCAACCTCTATCTAATACTCTCACCATGACTTAAACAAAAAGTAAAAACAATAAAGGATCTCAGTTTTTTTTCTATTCGGGTGTTACAAATTCTAATATTAACTCAAAAGTCCAACCACTCGAATAAACATCATCGATCTTTATTTGAAGCCTAGCTTCATTTCAAATATCCGAAACGTAAAGAGAAGTAAGATAACAATTTTGTCATCCACTTTCTTTGGTTCGTTACAAAACAACACAACATATAAATCTTACCGGTGACCTCAAATGGATCTTGAAGACGAATGATAACTTCTTGATTTAGAGTACTATGCTAATTAAGATATAGGTAAAGGTACGATAGTGATTTATGGTATGTTTTGTGATTGATGAAGATTTGAGATGAGATGTAACTGAGATTGGATATGAGTTTGGTGAGAGAAGATATGAAGTGGGAGACGTTATTTTTTGTGACGTGTGAGTTTAGGGTTACACATTTGAGAATAATTAGGGTAAAATCTGATTTATAACCGGTGTATAATAATGTGTAAGTCTTGGACTGGATTGGGTTTATTGACTAACAGGCTGAAAGGTATTATCAATTGCTTGGGGATTGGGCTTTGATCCGTGTATTGGGCCGAGTTAATGAACCTGGTATTTCATTTTTGGGATTTTGGACTGAAGATGAGTTTTGGTAAAGATATTAATCAAATATGTGTTATCCTAACTTTTGATTCCACACATATTTGATAATTTGGTTTAAAGAATGGTATTTTGGTATTACAAATTTTCACGGGGATACATCGTTCACGGCTAGAATTGTTTTGTTTAACAAAATGACTACGGGGTTTTTGCACGGTATTATTGATTTGACTTTGAAGTGGCATTTCAACATGTGTACTTATTTATCTCAAAGTTTAGGGGTGGTTGGATGCACGACTTTTGAAGATAACTTGTTTGCGCAAAATAAAAAATGCAGTCTTGACAATCTAGTTATTACTGATGTAAGGAGTTACGTTGTAGTGCTCACAGTATAGCTATCACTTAAAGGAGTTACGTTGTAGTACTCAGTGTCACACGAAGTAGTGGATTGTTCAAGTGGCGAATATTTCGTGCAACCTCATACTTAAAGGAGTTACATTGTAGTGCTCAGTATAGGTATTAAGTCACATCTATCGTACAAGCATTAAGTCACAAGATGGGATGATTACTTCTTTTTCAAGCTGGTCATATCAGGCAGTCTCCATATGTGGTCATTACTAGTAGCCGGTGAATTACAAGGAGGTTCGTTTAAAGGTTGATTTGAGAGAAATGTATTAAGAGTATTTATGCGACATATACTCACAAATTATGCTTTCATGGTCTATCTATATTGCGTCAAAAGTGTAAAGTACGGGTAATTATGGCATGTACACAAAATAGTATGATGATTTCGATAAATCACAACCATCAGGAGGGAGAAGAACATGCCAAAAGAAGTTGTGTTTCATCTCTAGTACGTTAGTTGTTCGAGGGAATTGTGCTTACACTAGAACCGAAGAAGTACTAATGATGTGTACATCGGAGCGTATTACCAACCTTCTGTGCAATGTTATGTGAGTTATATTGTCATGATGCTCCCTGAACGACAACCAGTGCCTACACTATTGAATCTACTTTCTCCGCCGCGTAATGAAAAGAGAGTTGTCGGTTCAGGAGGGAGCATGAATAAGAATAAAGGCTCACTAGTTAGGAGGGAGTAATAACCTAACTAGACCATTACAGTTGAAGTTCAGAGCTACAAATACCTTTGCCGTCAGTGTCAAAGATCATACGCGGAGATCGTCGGAAAAGAGAACTTCAAGTCTGCCTCAGCATCTAGACTACAGAGACTCTGCGCTTCAACAACGTCAACATAGTTTACTATTGTTGTAATTTTACATTGTTAATGTATTTATAGGTCTCATTGTAACCATTCACGTGTGATGATATCTTGGAGGGAGATTGTTAGCCTCGCTATTTTATTAAGATAACGCCACACAAGTGAAATGGACTAGATATGTAGCTAGTAGTAACTTCAGGGACTATTAGTGGTCATTAGGCAAACTTATTATGTAATGAGCCTATAAATACCCCTCATGACTCTCCATGAGGGGTGTGGGAAATTGTGTATCTTTACTTTCATTTTTAATATATTCCATTTTCTTCACCCTCTCTCTACTTTCTCTCTCAAGAAAGGATGAATACTTTCATCTTCTTTGATCAACCAAGACCTCCCGAATCACATAAATCATACATATTTTCGGTCCTACAGTCTCAGAGAGACTTTTAGAATCCTTGGCCCTTAAGGTATTGTATTCAAGCTTCAGGTCCATGATTCTATTCTCCTTGGTATTAGAAGGGCCTTCATAGCTATGAACCAGGTCAGTCCAAGTCTGCTTGGCAGTAGGACAGTTGATCACTGATTCTATTATATCATCAGGAAGACAGGATATAATGATGCTTTTTAGGCGTTGGTCTTGATTGACCACCCTCCTCTCATCTTGGGTCCACTGAGCTTCAGGTTTGACTAAACCCTGAGCAGTTGTTGGGATATATGGGCCATCATTAATTAGCTTAATGTAGTATGGTTCCATCCCGGTTAAGTAGCAAAGCATTCGCTTTTTCCACTTATTGAATTTTCCAACCTCAAGTCGAGGAGCAGTAGCTGAATAGCTTCCACCCTTTTTATCGACAAGTTGGGGAACATCTGAGTCAGCCATGGTGGGATCTTGATTTTAAAAACTTTGAGCACTCTTTGTTTTGAAAAACAGGTTTAAGAAAAAGTTTTATAAATCAGAGGCTCTGATACCACTTGTTGGTCCCGTTTACTAAGTTAATAGTTAACTAATGAGTTAACCTAACCAAGTTCCATGACATTTAACACAGATAAGTAAGATTAACAACAAAGATAAAACGTAAAGAAAGAGACACAAGGTTTTTCAACGTTTAATTCTTATTAGAAGTTAATCAAAAGAATTATAACCAAGTGTTTGCGGAATAACACTTGGGATTGAAATGACAAGTATGGTGTGGACTCCTCACTAAACTCAAACTACGTTGAGTGACAACTAAAAGGTCTCACTGAGCTATCTCAGGGAATGTGTTGTTCTTTGGAGGAGTAAAAGTAGTTTGTGAATGCTTCGCATTAAATTCACAAACTTGTCAACTTTTACTCCTCACTTATGCTACCTATTTATACACAAGTATATTTCAACATTACTGAAAGAGACAAAAGAATGACCTAAGCTATTGGAGACAAAATACATTACGTATTTTGTCTCTTTACACTTGACTATATTAAGTAAAGGACAATGTGCCTTTCTAGTGCACATTGATGACACCGCCCTGACTTGATGCCATTCAGGGAAAGTTTGACTTCAGGTAGATAAGGACACCTGTTGATGCGTTCAAACTTTTCCGCCTTGTCCTGCCCATACTTCAGTCTTCAGGTATTCAGTCTTCAGTATAATAGTTGTTGAGGAGTCCTGGGGGTTCAGTGAGTTATTGTCATCCTTACTGAACCCATCATCTTCTTTTTGGCTTAGACTCCACTCATTGAGTTCCGCCTCACTGAATGGTGAACCTTTCTTCATAGACTCGCTCTAAGCATCCTGAAGATGACTCACTGAGATACTGTACACTCAGTGACTTGTTTGTATTAACAGATATTAGACACTTAGACTATTTTATGTTCAAATCCAAGTTTAAAGGAAGCTTGGAGAATTCAGTGACCCAACATGATCATAAGAATCAGCACAATGTATCATTAGTCAAATGAAACGAAGCATCATAGATATATCAATTATAAACAAATCATAAGAGAATCAAGAGCATGTATCAACAAAGGCGTGTCTACCAGAGCCACTCAAATAGACATATAGAATCATAAGGAAGCCACAAGCCGACCTACCAGAGTCACTCGAATAGGTCTCATACATACATAATCATATATCCGTCAAATCATAAGTTGTACAAGGAGTAGCTAGCTCCAATGTACCAGAAGTGAAAGGGGTACAAGGCATGTACAACCAGTCACTAAGTCAAATTACATCATATCATATCAAACACATATACCTAGGATGCATCCATACGCTCCCTGAAACAGAATACATATACAAGTGCAAAACTATGCATATATATATATATATATATATATATATATATATATATATATATATATATATATATATATATATATATATATATATATATATATATATATATATATATATATATATATATATATATATATATATATATATATATATATATATATATATATATAACAGAATGGCCATATGTGTACACAATCATGTAATCATATCACAACAGAAGGGAACGTCGGAGACAAATCACACCACCTCAGATAGTGTCATGCCATCGGTGCCTTGATAACACGGCCATGGTACCTCCATGACTAGAATAAAAACTCGGGCATAAGAACATACATATCAGAACAGAGCTATCCATAAACAAAGCAATCATAGCATATCAATCACAGCTGTGGAAAACTAGAAGGGGAGTTGAATAGTTTACCGGTTTTTAACTTATTTAACTTTGAAAACTTTACGTGTAATCAACAATTGAAACTAATTAATGATAAGCAATAAGCAAGTATAATGTAAGAAACGATCAAACCACAACACGATTGTTTATCGTGGTTCGGCTACAAAGACTCTTTTTCCTTGCCCTACTCCACGCCCTGAGTATCCAACTCGAGAGTTTCAATCACTAGTCAACAAGCTCCTTTCACTGGTGGAGAAAACCTTACACGACGCTTACACAAGATTTCTGACACAAAGCTAGATATCGAGTTCTTTTACAAGGGTACAACCACTCCCGTCACACTATGTATTTTTAAGGCCTAAAATACTAACCGATCACTACTTAAATTGCACAATGAAATGATGTATAAACTTCACGAGTTTACACAATGCTAAGTTATCAAGACTTACAACGTTGTATTGAGACTTTTAACTTTTGGTGTGAACTTTGTGATCTTCTTTGCTACAAAAGATCTCACACAAATGAAATGTTAATGAGTTAGATGAATGTAATGAGAATGTATGTGTAAAATATAATGAGAAGTGATGAAATAATTCTTGAGTGTTGCTTGGTATTTATAGCCAAACAAGACAGCAGGCTGGCGGACCCGGCGGAACCCAAACACGGGTTCCGCCCTTGTATCCACAGGGATCCGCCAGACTGACAGTCAAATGCTCAAGAAATCTTTCCATATCTATGCAATGTCTAATCAAGATCCTTTAAGTCAACTACAAGATAGATTGAGTAAGAATCTTTCCAAGTGTGTAAGAAATCTTATGGAAAGTCAACTTCTAGATTTGGAAATCTTTCCATAAATGCTCATGATGTATGCCATGATGTCATACCACATTTTCTATTTATAGAAATATGAAAATGTTATGTTTTATGCAAAATGTAAGTGTAGCAAATGTGATGTTTAAATGAAATAAAGTCTAGTTATGAAAGACTTAAGCTATATTTTTGATTTGCTAAGAATTAAAGTTTATACTTTGTCGTTAACAAAACTTAGCAAAGTTCGTAAAATATAAATAACGTTTTTAGGCGATATTTGTATTAACAATCTCCCTCTTTTTGTTAAGGACAAAACATAAACTTTATTTTTAAGCAAGTCATTAATTATAGTGTTAAGTCTTTAAAAATTTATATTTAAACTTGTTTTATTTGACTTATGAAAATTTGTGTAAGTTTAAATATATTTTCTCCCCCTTTTTGTCGAAACAAAAAAGAAGAGTAGCGTAGCGGAATGGTTCAAGCCAAATGCTCCCCCTTGGACAATACTCCCCCTAGTTTGGGTGCCAAGTAAGGAGACATGGATTTTGATCCTACAAAAGAAAAGTTAGTGTCGAAAAGACAATATATATACATGTAACCACAAGAAGGTATAGTATAAACAACAATCACCACACCGAAATGGTTAACCAACAATGCACACAATTTAGTAGAATGGAATTCATTTGATGTAAAATTTGACTTTTGGAAAGTCAAAGACAAGAAATGATGTGGATAACATCCTACTTCTAAAAAATAAAAATAAGAATAAAACCAAAAAGGAACAAAGAAAGAAAATAAAATAGAATCCTACTTCTATAAAAGGAAGTCACCCAACATTGTCTTAAATGGGGCAAAAAGCTTCCAAACACGCTCTATGAATGGTTTGGGTGATAAAGAGCATCCAAACGCTCAAGAATGTGTTGTAGAGCAAAGCAGGTTTCATCTTGGACTTGGTGAAGCATTATCTTAATGCTTTCACTTATTTTTGCCGAACGCTCACAATGTGAGCACCTATGGCGAGGATTGGGTAGGAGTGGGTCATTTGTTAATGGTGGTGGTGGTGGTGGTGGAACATTGGTGGTTTGTTGAGATGAGGTAGGATTGGCAATGGAGGAAATCAAGGTGGTTTGGAACTCCATTGCTTGATTGAGATGGGAGTCGACCATGCTTTTAAAAGCATATAGGTTGTCAAGGCGATCATTGATCTCCTCGTTTGTGTTTGGTGGGTTGTTCCATAGGGATGCCTCTATTTCCTCATAGGAAGGAAAGAAGGACTCAAAGTGTTATGATTGGGATTGTGATTGTGGTTGAGTTGGTTGAGGTTGTGGTTGATCATGGTGTTCAAAGTTTGGTTCTCCATAGAGAGGGCCATGAATATCTTTGAAGAGAGGGTGAAAAAACAATGGTTTTGGTTGAGGTGGTTGTGAGGATGGTTTTGTTGTGATGATGGTTCTTGTTCAAAAGGTTCATTGGGCTCAAAGAATGCCTTTGGTTGATGGGTTGCCATTTGTTCAATTGAGCCAAACGAAGGCAATGGTGGTGGATTAGTGGATCTTGGTGGAAGATCATATAAGTCTTGCTAGAAAGGATGTGGAGATGTTGGTAGAGTGCCAAAAAGCTCCATTGGTTAAAGTTTTGGTGATTTGGGTGGTGATGGAGATTTAGATGGTTGAGTTGGAGCCGGTGGTGGACTTGGAATGGGAGTTTTTGTTGGAGGTGGAGTGGTGATCACATTGTCGAGCCTTGGTGATGGTGTGGGAGTTGCAAGGTTTAAGAAGTTTTCATCTTTGATGGGTGAAGAGATGATGAGTGGTGATTCATCCGAAGATGAGGAGCTTAGGTTGATGGTAGTGTTGAAGCAACATGGTTTCATACTAATACGGGTGGTTCTCCTAATGGGTCTTGATGGTGGTGAGGTGTTTGTTGACTTTGTCATGGTCAAAATGTTGGTTAAGAAGCTTAAGATCAGAGATTATGAAGGTGATGGTGTGATTTGGAAGTGTTCTAAGGTGGTCAAATTTATAGAGTTGAAGAAATGTTGAAAGGGGTGTTTGGATTTGATGTTCTACCATACAAATTTTGCGGTTTCTAATGATTTGGATGATTTATGAAGGTTGTCAAATCATTTGGAGTCAATCCAATGAAAATGGTGGAGTAAGAAGACCAAGATATGAACTAAATGCTTAGTGGTCATGTCAAAGTGATTTGGATCAGATGTTTCACGGATTCCAATGAACCTTTTGGAGGGTTCCTTGCCTTATGGAGAAGGGTTCCTTGAGTTAGTTATGGTTTAATTTGATTTTTTGAGGGAAATGTGTTCCTATTGGTTCTAGAGAATGGGAATGATCCTAATGCAGTTATGAACTAATGAGAAATGAGATTCTAACTAAAAAGGATGATTTTAGGTTGTGTGAAAGTTGGAATTTTGAAAAATTGAAAAATTTTTGCAGGCGACTAGTGGAACCAAACGATTACAAGGCCGGAACCCTGTTTTGGGTTCCGCCTGATCCGTTAGGCCAAAACTGGGTTTACCCAGAAAATGCACTGGCGGAACCCTATATTTGGTTCCGCCAGATCCGCTAGGCCAAAAAAGTAGACATAAAAGTATTTTCGAAGGCGAGACGTTTTCCAAATTTTACGAAAATTCTTGGAACATAAACTTAAATTTTTATCTGATTAGGAAATGCAAAAAATGGATATGGAAACACTCTTACCGTTAGACTTTGACCGGGGGCTAGTGAATTTCACTAAACTTAGTGAAATTTTTCTTTTTGGGTAAAGGGGAGTAATCCTGCACCCTGGTAAATATATTAAACCAAAAACGTTTAAGTACAAAGGATATGGGTGAAATTCCATATCTTAGCCCGTTACATAGGCGATAAAGCTTACATAACAAGGTAGACAGCTAAGAAGCTTGAAAATAACTAGTGCTTATGAGATGCCATAAGCAATTACAACTCTAGAAATAACACAAATAAGCTAACCTGCAGCTACCGTGAAAGATGAACTTCTACCTGAATTTAGATTAGCCAAAACTTCATTCACATGTGTGACATGTTCTCCATCTTCCTCATCATCGTTCACCAATGCAACATAAGAGTTAGATGTAGTAAAAATACCTTCCTTAGAAGTAGAACCGGTAGACTTCAACTTAGACGACGTTGTATGCATGTTAGGCTGAGTATTAGCTCCTTTCTTTGGTTCACTAGTAGTCTTCTTTGGCTCATACCTGAAATTCTGTTTGAATGAAGTACTAGCAAAATGACTACCTTTAGCAGACTCGACTTTACCTTTATTCTTCTTATGAATCACCGTTTGGAAACCATCATTGGCAGGCACAATAGAAGGATTAACAACATTTTAAGTAGTAGCAACAGGATGATTGACCACTTTATTAGGGCAATGATCATGGATATGGCCAAAAATCTTGCATAATGTACACCTGGGAGGCCTCCATTCATACTCAACTCGGATAGTATCTTTAGTAAAACCATCCCCTATAAGAGAGGGGACACCAATAGTAACAAACTCTACGAGTTCAGCCTCTGAACTAACCTCAATCAAGCACCGAGCAAAACTACTCCTACCCCAAGAATCCTTACGCATAGAGCTCGTATACGAATCATCGTATCAGTACGTCTCTGTGATTTTTCCGGCCCCAAATGATTATGATATTTTATTACCTATTCAAGCAGTCAATCACGCTATCCTTACCTTTCAACCAACCCCGTCTTCTTCTTAAACAAGCAGGAGAGTTAAATCAGAGGAAATCTCGTGTGATTGCTGGTGAACCGTATGCATCAAAAGGAGGTGGCTTGTCCCCTGGTGTCAAAAGCATTCCATACTTTCCTTGTGAATGTGAATAACTAACTGATCCGATCCTGGGAGCTCAAGCTCAGACTGAGGGTTAAGTGCTTCGGTTCGCTCTTGGGAATACTACCCCCCATAAACTGAAAATCCATAACCCCAATTGCTACGTTAATACCGTTTAATTGCCCTATACCTGTTTGAATAGCCTCGGTTAATCCTGTCTTTCTTTGATAAGAATCGATACAATTTTTATAAGGCTTTCAATGAGGACTTTGAAATTCTTGCGATTCCCAGCCCCCTTAGCTTATTATTTTATATATATCTATATTTATTATTTATAAAGGGTTCTGCTCGGCTAAATATGCTCAACGATCTCTTTCTTCGCTTTATAGGCTTGCCAACAAATGAAGCAATTAAGCTAATACCATCCTCTTCAAACACTTGAATAGGAACATCATGTAATTTAACCCATACCGGAATACAAGTCAGCTCTTCCTTACACAACCTAGTATCAATTGACCATTTCTTAAGAATGATCGACGATTTTCGTATCATCCAAGGGCGACCTTCCAAAACTGCTTCTAAACCAGACTGAGTATCGAATTTAAAAAAGAAAAAGCCTTTTTCATTCATCATAATCTTTTTCAAACCATATTTAGCCCAATTATTTTTAACATAGTACTTAACCACTGGAAACGCCATTCTATTACCAATAAAGTAGCCATATAGGGTATTCAAGACGTGCACTAACCTTTTCAACCACACTACGTGGAATAGAAACGTTAACTCCTTCACAAACTGAATCTGCAACCATTGTATCTTTTAGTGAAATTTTTCATAATCTTGAAAATTTGACAACATCTAAAATGTCGTCGACCTTCATAATTGTTAGTGCATACATGTTCCAAACATTACCAAATATCCCTACAAATACATAAATCCATAAAACAAATTGTTTTAACGACCAAATTGTTCAAATGACACCCAGTGCCAAACACTCCCCACACTCGCTCTCATTGGCGATCCATATTCTTGTTGAGCTTTCCAAGGAACCTCCCAAGGCATTTGAACATCCCCTTAGTTTTCTTGTAGTCCTCGGACTCATTTGGAATGGTTGGAAGTTGTGAAAGGTATTCAAAAGGTAGGAGCTTAGAGTTGGGTAACCCGTCATCTTCACTCATTGAAGATGATGAGGAGGAAGATGGAGGATGAGGGCGTTTCCCTTAGGCTTTGGTGACTCTCCTATCACTAAGTGGAACAAATGTGTGTGGAATGAGAGAGTAGTCTAGGCGAAGACCTCTTGGGGTCGGAGGAATATGAGCAATGTACCTAAAGAGACGGGTCAAGAGCATTTCATATGGCATAGTGGTTGTGCCTTGCATGGGAATGTCGGCCATCCTTTTGGCCATGTAGTAGGCCAAGTTGAAGGGTTGCCTAGTTGACAACGAGTAGAGCATGTAGCTAAGGCAAACATTGATGTGATCTCGGTTTCCTATGGTGCTAATGACATTGGCTCTAAGGAGTTCCTCCCATTTCTTGAATTGAGGCTTGAGTTCATTGAGTTCCATACCATAAGGGTCCTTGTTAACTATATTTCTGGAATGGGTTCTCCTAGTGTCGGAGGTCCTAACAAAGAGATGATCACGAAGTACATCCTTGGACACAAGTGGAGTGTCATAGAGATGGATGCGGTCAAAGAGTGTGTCAAGCGTTGTTAGGGTATGTTTGTCGGTATAAATGCAAGTACCATGGTTTGGAACACCTAGGATTTGGGCAA
Source organism: Artemisia argyi (assembly GCA_030686995.1). NCBI lineage: Eukaryota > Viridiplantae > Streptophyta > Magnoliopsida > Asterales > Asteraceae > Artemisia > Artemisia argyi. The sequence continues at coordinate 96,981,566 of CM060693.1, read as the reverse complement.
ACTCATTGAGAGTGATGGAGTATTGGTGACTACTAGCCGAGAAGTTTAGAGACATGGGACCATAATCATCAATGGAAAGAGTGACGGATGCATAGAACTCTAGAATGAACCTAGGACAAATCGGCTCGTCGATATCTAGGAGACAATCAAAGTTGATGTTCGCAAGTTCCCTATGGAGATTAGTTCCTTCTAGGAAGGATGAATCAATGGTTCGACCCTCGTAGACATAACGTTTTTATAAGGCTTTGAAAACATTGACTTGATTTTGAGTAAGACCTTTGGTATTGTGGTGTTTGGGTAGGTAGTTAATGGTGTCCTTGTGGTCATAATGAGTTGCGGGAGGCATGATGATCCCTAGAAACATAAAATTTCACATTTTAGTCTAAGTTGACGACTATTGCAATGTGGATGTTCTAGTGTGTGCCTATTGATGATGCAAAAAATGATCCGTTTTTAGGGGGTCATTTAAGCCCGAAATTGAATTTATTTGATCAAATATTGCCCTAAATCGTTCCTTTTGTGATTTTAGGTACTTTTGGAGTGAATTCTGGAAAAGGAAGTATTTTGGACGTTTTTGAAGCATAAAAGTGAAGAAAACAGAAAAGTCCCAATTTTCCTTGCTGGGAACAGTACCTGATGGCGTCACCAAGCTCTACATGACGGCGTCAAGAGTATTACAAGAGGTGAAGTGGATAGAGTCCGTGACGGTCCAGAGACTTTTTACACTAGGGCATGACGGCGTCACCATAGGCCGTCATTGTCCCATTACACGTGACGGCCAGAGGAAAGTTGCTCTTGACGGCGTCAGATCTGGATCTAGGCAATCCGCTATTATTATGGGCGGCGGGTTGACGGCGTCAGATTTCTCTTCCTGACGCCGTCACGATGGAAAATCTATATATAGTTTTGTAATTTTCATTCATAAGAGAGGACAAATAAGGGGGATAACTTGGAGAAACCCTAGCACGATTTTATCAGTATTTTCAAGGGTTTTTACTCTTTGAAACCTTTCATGTTCAATTAAGATAAGTATCCTTTCAATTCATTCAATATGTCTATGTGTTGTTTGAATATATCTTACGCTTGTCTTGATTTTAACATGCTAGGCTAGATCTCTTGTGTGTTTGCTTAGATGTAGTGAAACCTAGATGTTGATTATGGGTTGATTGCTTGTTTATAGTTGTTACGGATGAATGATTTCGATGTTAGGCTTAAGAAAACTGGCAGACTTCCATAGTGTAACTTGCTTGAACGTCTTAAGAAACATGAACCAATGCGTACTAGGTTTTATGGTTGTTTTTAATGCATGAGCGAATTCTAATGATCCCATGTTAGGAGCTTCTTGCAGGCTCGACATAGGAGTGAAGTAGGAGCTTATAGAGTTGGGGAAGTACGTACGCCACCCCACGATTGGTATTAAGGAATATAACCCGTCATCCACACAACTGTAACAAACTATCAACCTGTAAAAGATATCTAGGGAGTAATGAAATCTAAGTAAACACAATTTTCCCATTTATTGTTCACACCACTAGTAATTAGCTTTGTTTACATTTTTGTTATTTTATTTTGATTGCATCTTAGTTATTGGGTTAGTTGACTAGCAACTAATTCCGCCCACTCTTCCAATACCCGAGATTTTTACTTGATTTTCATAAAATATAAAAATACAAAAAGAATCATCCCTCACATCTAGACTTAATTTTTAGGCTTTCTAATCCTAGCGACACTATTCCTGAGTTGAACGATCAATCCCCCGGTACTTGTCACTATACTATACTACAACGATCAGGTACACTGCCTGGTGGGGGTTGTAAGCTTATCGAGATCCCTTGAGAGGTAAAGCCTGGTGCAATTCCCACGCATCAAGTTTTTGGCGCCATTGCCGGGGAATAGTTATTGTCTAGGTTAGAATTTCTTTTTATTAGGTCTACTTGCTAGATTCCTTGCTAGTAAGATTTTATTTTTTTTATTTTTAGGTTTTCTTTAGTCTATCTATTTCTTCGTGTCTTTGTTTGTAACCTTTACCATCCGCCATTATGGCAAATGACGATTTCTCGAACTTTAGAGTCACTAGGAGTCGTAGTTCCACTAGAGACCTTGTTTTGCCCTATGCAGAACCTGATAGGGAAATGCGTAGGTAAGATGACCTCTCTCAACACCCGAACCATCTAGCATTGCCATCAATTTTGATGGGGCCCTTTTTGAAGAGAATTCAGAAAATCACCTCACACCCCCCAGCTCCCAATCCAACAACGATATGAGTACCCCTGAAACTGCCATTCTTAAGCGCCTTAAGGACTACTCCTCCCCAAATCCTCGTGGCTTCTCAAATGCCATTGTCTTCCCAAACGAACACACCGATGAGGTCTTGCGTGCGACCGATGTTTGGCTTGTCCAAAGTGTGTGCAAGTTTTGCGGATTAGATGATGATGACCCGATTCAACACATCAAGGACTTCTTGAAAATAGTAGACACCCTCCATACGGATGGGGCTACTAGAAAGACATCCCGATTACGATTCTTCCCTTTCACTCTTTATGAAAAAGCCAAAGAGTGGTATAATAAACTTCCCTCTGAGTCTATTTTCACATGGGAGCAACTCATATCCAAGTTTTATGAGAAGTTTTTTCCAGCAGGGAAAACCTCAGTATTCAGGGATAAGATCCTCCGCTTCCGAAAGGGAAGGACGAACCCTTCCATAAATCGTGGATTAGATTCAAGGATTTAATAAGACAAGTTCCCTATCATGGCATCGAACTCTGACTTCTGGTCCAAATCTTCTACGACAATGTCTCCTCAACCGACCGGAATGGAATCAATAATTCTAGAAAAGGGAAACTAGCCAATCTTAGTGCCGAGGAAGGATGGAATATGATTGAGGAATATGCTCAAGACCACGATGACACTTGGGATGAACCTGAGTCAACTGCTAGCATGTCTGAAATCACGTCAACACCCTCAGATCGGCTAAGAAAAATTCACAAAAGAATGGAATACCTAGCTGGGTCGCAAATTACTAAACAACTTTCAAATCCTTACTTAATCTGCGACTACTGTGGGGGCCCACACGAGGTAGAGGAATGCGGAGGAGAACCCACGACCGAACATGCGTGTTTGTCAGGGCATGACATCTACGCCGATCCCTCCCTTTTGCCTTTTTACCAAAACGATGATTATACCCTTTGGGGAAATCTAGTGAAGAGAAAAGAAGGGGAAGAAGGCCCTGAATATAAAATCAGGAGTACTTTTGAAGATGACCTTGGTCACTTCACTCAAGAAAAAGGCTTACAATTGAAAGGTCTTGATGAGCTCGTCGATGAGCAACAAAATGACATAGAAGAATGGTTCAACAAGCTTAACTCCAGCCTTGATGGCCAAGACAGGCCATCAGTAAGCCAAAAAGACCCCCTGCTCGCGGTAACTACTCGAGCTGGAACAACAACCAAGGACCCCCTTTATCCAAGCTCACATCCTATCACCATTGATCCAAGCAAGCCCCACGAAGAGGAAGGTAATGTGAGTAGCGAGGCTCCCGAACAACCTTCCCTGGTGACCCCATCCCCATCAACTCCACCTAACCAACCTGTGAGAATCCCATTCCCATCCCGACTAAAGAACCAGAAAATTAAGAATGATAATAAGAGATTCTTGTCATATCTAAAAGATTTTGTGGTCATCATACCTCTCCTTGATGCTTGCTATTACATGCTAAAGTATAGCTCATACTTTAAAAAATTACTCGCCAACCGAAAGAAACTCGAGGGTCTTGTAACTTTGGGGGAAGAATGTTCGGTGGTGACCCATCAAGGGCTACTAAAAAAGGTAGACGATCCAGGCAGCTTCATCTTGCCCTGTTCCATAGGATCTTTATCAATAAAGAATGCTCTTGCCGATTTAGGGGCAAGTATCAACCTCATGCCTCACTCCATGTTCCTTAAACTAGGATACTCCGGACTCAAGCCTACCCGTATGAACATCCAACTAGCCGATAGATCAGTCAAATACCCCGTAGGGATATGCGAGAATGTGCTAGTTAAAGTTGGAAAATTCAAATTTCTGGTTAACTTCGTGATCTTGGAGATGGAGGAGGATGACTTGGTGCCCATCATCTTAGGGAGACCATTTCTTGCTACCACTCGTGCAGTCATTGATGTTCATGACGGCAAGTTAACCTTACGAGTAGGAACCAATAGCTTAACCTTCGACATTAAAGACACTATGAATCTTTCTCTCGAAGCAGCTAACTGGCTCTATTTCATCGGAGAGGTCGATGAACTCACGGATGTCATTGATAACTGTGTTGATGAACAGATCGAGGAAGGCTGGTTACGGGATGAGAGTTTTCTCCCCTTGTTGGAGGTAGAAAAGATGGAGGGTGTTGGAGCAGTCTCCTTCTACCCTAGACAGAAGACCACTGAACAGCTCGAACTCCGAAAACCCGAAAACAAGCTTAAGCCTTCTATTATCGAACCCCCTAAGCTAGATCTTAAAGAACTCCCTGACTACCTAGACTATGCCTTCCTTCAGGGAGAGGACCAACTGCCGGTAATCATAAACTCTTCCCTCGAACATGAACAAAAAGGTAAGCTCTTAGAAGTCCTAAAGAAATATAAGGGAGTGCTTGCATGGAGTGTAGCCGACATTAAGGGGATTGACTCAACTTTTTGCACGCATAAGATTCTTATGGAAGAAACCTATAAACCTACCGTGCAACCCCAAAGGCGGGTGAATCCCAACATTAAGGAAGTAGTGAAGAAAGAAGTCATCAAACTTCTTGATGCAGGACTAATTTACCCAATCTCGGATAGCCCGTGGGTTAGTCCTGTACAGGTTGTACCAAAGAAAGGTGGAATGACTGTGGTGAAAAACGACAAAGGTGAAATGGTACCCCAGAGAACGGTTACTGGCTGGCGGGTATGCATCGATTATAGAAAGCTAAATGATGCCACGAGGAAGGATCACTTTCCCCTACCATTCATTGACCAAATGTTGGAAAGATTATTTGGGCACGAGTATTACTGTTTCCTGGATGGGTTCTCGGGATATTTCCAAATCCCCATAGCACCTGAGGAGCAAGAAAAAACCACGTTTACTTGCCCTTATGGAACGTTCGCCTATAAAAGAATGCCATTCGGGCTGTGTAACGCCCCCGCTACCTTTCAGCGATGCATGACCGCAATCTTTCACGAATTAATGGAAGACAGCATGGAAGTTTTCATGGATGACTTTTCGGTATTCGGGAACTCTTTCGACTGCTGTCTTGCTAATCTAGAAAAATGCTCAAACGTTGTGAGGAAACCAACTTGGTGTTAAATTGGGAAAAATGTCATTTTATGGTAAAAGAAGGGATTGTGTTAGGACATAAGGTCTCAGGGAATGGGATTGAGGTGGACCAAGCAAAAGTGGAAGCTATATCTATATTACCTTATCCCACGACTATTAAGGCAATACGCAGCTTCTTGGGCACGCCGGGTTCTATCGGAGATTCATCAAAGATTTCTCTAAAATAGCCCGACCAATGACTCAATTGCTGGTGAAAGATACCCCTTTCGATTTTTCTCAAGAATGCAGGGATGCATTCGATCTCCTGAAAAAGGAGCTCACGCAAGCCCCAATCATGGTTACACCCAACTAGGAGTTGCCTTTCGAAATCATGTGCGATGCTAGCGATTATGCTGTCGGGGCAGTATTAGGCCAAAGGCGTGACAAGCTATTTCAACCTATTTACTACGCTAGCAAAACCATGAATACCGCTCAAGAGAATTACTCTACCACCGAAAAAGAGTTATTAGCCGTAGTGTTCGCCTTCGACAAATTCTGTCAATATCTTGTCCTTTCAAAGACAGTCGTTTTCACCGATCACTCGGCTCTCCGATATCTTTTTTCTAAGCAAGATGCTAAGCCACGACTGATTCGGTGGATTTTGCTGTTACAAGAATTTGACGTTGAAATTCGTGATAAAAGGTGGGCAGAGAATTTGGCTGCTGATCACCTCTCTTGTCTTGAAAATCCCCTTAATAAGCTCGATAGAAGCGAGATTCGGGATTCATTTCCTGACGAACAACTCATGTCAATGACAGATTCTGAGCCTTGGTACGCTGATTTTGCTAACTATCTTGCGAGCAGACTCATTCCGGAACACATGACTAAGTATGAAAAGAAAAGGTTCTTTGCCCAACTAAAGTACTACTTCTGGGACGAACCATTTTTATTCCGAAGGTGTCCTGATCAAATAATCAGACGTTGTGTTTCGGGAGATGAGGCAGTAAACATCATGAAAGAGTGTCACTTTGGCCCTTCTGGAGGCCATCATGGGATAAACACCACCGCACGAATGATTTTCGATGCCGGATTCTATTGGCCCACAATATTCCGTGATGTTAAAGAAATGGTACAAGCATGCGATGCATGTCAACGGGCCGGGAATATATCAAATAGAGATGAAGCACCTCAGAATTTTATACAAGTATGTGAGGTTTTCGACGTCTGGGGAATTGACTTCATGGGACCCCTTCCATCTTCAGGAGGGAATGAATACATTTTAGTTGCCATCGATTATGTTTCAAAATGGGTAGAGGCACAAGCCCTTAGGACCAATGATGCTAGGGTAGTTATTCATTTCTTGAAAAAGCTTTTCGCTAGGTTCGGCATTCCTAAAGCTCTCATTAGTGATAGGGGAACCCACTTTTGCAATGCGCAAATGGAAAAGGTCATGAGGAGATATGGAGTATCCCATCGATTTTCCACCGCCTATCACCCACAGACCAATGGTCAGGTCGAAAACACCAACAGGGCGATTAAAAGAATACTAGAAAAAACGGTTTGTCAAAATAGAAAAGACTGGTCATTTAAACTCGATGAGGCCTTATGGGCATTCCGAACTGCCTACAAGACACCTATTGGAACGACCCCATTCCGCATGGTCTACGGTAAGGCATGTCACCTTCCGGTCGAACTAGAACATAAGGCTTATTGGGCGCTTAAGGCGTGTAACTTGGACTATACAATCGCCGAAACAAATAGGCTCTTGCAACTCTATGAGCTTGATGAGCTAAGGTTAGAAGCGTATGAATCCTCCATTACATATAAGGAGAGGGCAAAAAGATGGCATGACCAGCGAATTAAGAAACCTAAGGAATTTTCAGAAGGGGACAAAGTCCTATTGTATAATTCTCGGTTAAGATTATTTCCAGGGAAACTCAAGTCTAGATGGTATGGCCCCTTTACGGTGAAAAGTTCCTCTAAAACTAGAGCTGTTGTGATAATGGACGATGAAAATAGAGAGTTCACTGTCAACATACAACGTGTAAAACATTATCAAGAAAGTAGTAATGAAATGATTAGTGAGGAGGATGTAACATTTGAAGATGAGGTCACGTAATTGCCCATGACCTTGAGTCTAGCTACAAGACTAGTAAATAAAGAAAAGCGCTTCTTGGGAGGCAACCCATGCTTTGTGTGATTTTTATTTGTTTGACTGTTATTTGTTTCCGTATGCATGCTTTATTTTTATTGTTGGTAGATCATGTTTTAAAAATAAAATGGTGAAAATACTTTATTTTGTCGTTTGACTTAGTCTTAACTTCATCCAAAGGTATTTCGCAAAAGATAAGTGTAAGGGGAAACCCCAAATATGTTTTTAAGAAGCAAAATTGATCATGATTCTCCACAATATTAAATGGACATGTATATTAGTATTTGTTAGAGTCAAATGCTTGTATCGAGTCATCATGATGTTTTGTAGGATTTTCCAGGAAGTAGGACATAAGTTTTTCCAGAAATTTTCCGGAAACTTAACGTAAAGATTTCTGCAGGTCACTTCTGACGGCGTCAGGAATTAATTCCTGACGGCGTCATGTGTAAAATTCTGGAAATTTTGCTAGTTTTTTTTTTCTAACGGAGTCTTAAAGTTTTTGTTAATTCTTTAGTTTTATAAACTCCAGGAAATCTGCAAACATTCATTCCACAAGCATTATATCTTACATTGTTTTATAGGATTTATTAGTATATATAGATTGCCGCCGATTTTACGCGAGATTGCCTTGTTTGTTTTCTCAGGTTTAACAGGTTATATATGACAAGAAGATGATTTATATTCTGGAAGGGAAGCTTTGATTGTTCATTTTCTTGGAGGAAGATCTAACCTTGTTACCGCACTATCCACACCGAACGAATCAGGGGAGTATTTGATTTCATTCTTTTACCTGTGTTACTTTTACATTCTTTAATTGAACATTGGGGACAATGTTCATCCTATGTGTAAGGGGAGGGTAAATGATGATACCTTATAAGATACACTTTCACTTGAGTTTATTTGTTTGATGGTAGGTATGTAATAAAACTAAGAGAAATACTTGTTAGTGTAATTTTAGAGCCGAATTTAAATTTTTTTACAACATTTAGGAGTGAAACTTTAGCCTTAGCAAGCGTCTCATGGATAGGAGTTTTATGACTAGCACAAAACCGTACTATTCAGAAAAATTTTCCACCCAAATATGTGAGGTTCGCCTTTAGATTTGATAGGAAAAGCATTTACTATTAGTGTTTATGAGTGTACCGGTAGCATTTAGATTTTAGAACTTGCATTAGTGATACATCCCGAGACCGCTAGTGAGACTACATTCGTGTAGTAGGATTTACTACATGATAAGAGGCATTAGGATCACCCTTGTGTTAAACCCGTGTCATAATTACTTGACCATTTAAGTCATATTACTTGGCTAGTAAAGTCAACTAATTTTTCCCACACCTTAGCGTTGTACTCATTTTTAGTACACGAAACCCCTAGTACACCCCTCCGAGCCTATCTTTTCGTTTCTAACTTTAAGCATCTTACTTAAAGGAAGAATTTGTTACAACCCACTTAAATGTATACCCAAATCGCCTTAGCCTTCCGTGTATGCACTCATCTTTAGTGCATTATTGTTACATGTTTAAACCCTTAGTTAATTATCTAATTGATTACATGGTTGCTAAGTCGAGTCATATCCTGGTACATTTGTTTTGGGACGATGGGGACTCATGGGTAAAGTACTTGTGTTATGGAGTAATGGGGAAGAACATCATATATTACCCCCATATGTGCGTTAATCTTAAAAAGTACTCCAAGTGTTTTGATTATCTTGATTCGAGTCATTAGATTAGTTTATTGTAAAGTATGTAAAAATTCAAGTGTAAGGGGAATTTACATTCCCTATGATGTATTATTTTGGATGGTAGGGTAAGAGTGTACGCAAAAAAAAAAAAAAAAAAAAAAAAAAAAAAAAAAAAAAAAAAATCGAAAAAATTAAGAAAAAGAAAAAAAATATAGAAAAAGAGAAAAAACCTACGGACTACCATCCCGTTTTATTCTATGTTTGTTTTATGTTCTTGTTATTTTTGATTTATTAGCTTAAATCGAGTCTAGTCTTTGCTTAGCAACGCCATATTGTACATGTAATTAACCAAGATGATTAACTCGCCACCAGTAAAGATTGCCTTTATCCAACAAAACCGTGTATTCCATATCCCTACACCTAACGTTATAACCCTTTAAAAGACCTCTTTGATAGTTTATCCTAGGTGCTTACGCCATGTGGTGGAGGTTTGATCCTTTCCCAAGCCTATGGTAATCTATTTTGCTATGACAGGTAGTGAGAGATGTTTTCCATTTCCATATTGTGATATATACTTTATTCCACCCGAGAGATGTGAGTATCTAATCACTATTTGTGAGGTGCTAGTGTATGACCTCCGTGCTTGTCTTTGGTCTTTAGTGGAACGATTATTTGTTGTAATTACTTTTATATTAGTGTTAAATGACCCCTAACTTGTATTTTGACTAGAATAAAAGCGCATTTGCTTGAGGACAAGCAAATCTCAAGTGTAAGGGTATATGATGAGGCAAAAAATGATCCGTTTTTAGGGGGTCATTTAAGCCCAAAATTGAATTTATTTGATCAAATATTGCCCTAAATCGTTCCTTTTGTGATTTTAGGTACTTTTGGAGTGAATTCTGGAAAATGAAGCATTTTGGACATTTTTGGAGCATAAAAGTGAAGAAAACGGAAAAGTCCCAATTTTCCTTGCTGGGAACAGTACCTGACGGCGTCACCAAGCTCTACATGACGGCGTCAAGAGTATTTCAAGAGGTGAAGTGGATATAGTCCGTGACGGTCCAGAGAGTTTTTACACTAGGGCATGACGGCGTCACCATAGGCCGTCATGGTCCCATTACACGTGACGTCCAGAGGAAAGTTGCTCTTGACGGCGTCAGATCTGGATCTAGGCAATCCGATATTATTATGGGCGGCGGGTTGACGGCGTCAGATTTCTCTTCTTGACGCCGTCACGATGGAAAATCTATATATAGTTTTGTAATTTCATTCATAAGAGAGGAAAAATAAGGGGGATAACTTGGAGAAACCCTAGCACGATTTTATCAGTATTTTCAAGGGTTTTTACCCTTTGAAACCTTTCATGTTCAATTAAGATAAGTATCCTTTCAATTCATTCAATATGTCTATGTGTTGTTTGAATAAATCTTACGCTTGTCTTGATTTTAACATGCTAGGCTAGATCTCTTGTGTGTTTGCTTAGATGTAGTGAAACCTAGATGTTGATTATGGGTTGATTATTTGTTTATAGTTGTTACGGATGAATGATTTCGATGTTAGGCTTAAGAAAACTGGCAGACTTCCATAGTGTAACTTGCTTGAACGTCTTAAGAAACATGAACCAATGCGTACTAGGTTTTTATGGTTGTATTTAATGCATGAGCGAATTCTAATGATCCCATGTTAGGAGCTTCTTGCAGGCTCGACATAGGAGTGAAGTAGGAGCTTATAGAGTTGGGGAAGTACGTACGCCACCCCACGATTGGTATTAAGGAATATAACCCGTCATCCACGCAACTGTAACAAACTATCAACCTGTAAAAGATATCTAGGGAGTAATGAAATCTAAATAAACACAATTTTCCCATTTATTGTTCACACCACTAGTAATTAGCTTTATTTACACTTTTGTTATTTTATTTTGATTGCATCTTAGTTATTGGGTTAGTTGACTAGCAACTAATTCCGCCCACTCTTCCAATACCCGAGATTTTTACTTGCTTTTTTATCGGTCTCGAACGGTCAACTAAGTTCACCAGGTGATGGTCAACCAAGTCAAACGTCAAAGACCAAGTAAACAAGGAGTTTAGGGAATCCCCGGGTCGTTATGTCCCGACGAGGCGTGCAATTGTATTTGTGAACGTTTTAAAGGATCGGGTGATTAATCAGGAAGGTCAGGAATTTGATTATTATGGTTACACTACGAAATTATGATGGAAAATGATTTAGAAACACTTAACTAACAATTACTGATTAATCAGGAAGGTCAGGAATTTGATTATTATGTTACCTCACTCTGAATCAGCAATCCAACACCCTCTTGTTTTTTGATCTTCTTTCTTTCTCATGTATATATATATATATATATATATATATATATATATATATATATATATATATATATATATATATATATATATATATATATATATATATATATATATATATATATATATATATATATATATTTTCTTATTGAATAATTTTTTTTCTTTGTTTTCCTTTTAGGTTACTGAGGACTAAAGTGAGTTTATGAAATCCTTGAAGTAACAATATCAACTTTAAATAAGATTAAAAACATTAAACTGAAAGTCACAGACTTGGAATTTTTAAGAAACTAACATACTTTCATTGAAATTGAAAAGGGGTTTACAAAGTACACTAATTAACTAAATTACAAATTACATTAAGAAAAACTACTAAAACTACTTGACTAACTGCCCTCTTGGCTTACAATTACATACTTATAAATACTAAAAAAAAAATAAAAACATGAACCAGGCCTGTGTCTTCTTTCTTTTTTCACTTTTTTGCTCTTTTCTGGTGTGTCTGGTGTGCTTTTTGCTTGTCTTTGTACCCTTGGTTGACATCTCCTAGCCATTGATTGCCTGCTTCTTCATTCAACCCTAGATTAGAGTTGGTGTTATATGAAGGTGGGGGACAGTAGGTTGTAATTTAGGGTTGACTTAGGTTTAGGTATAGGGTGGCTGAGGATGGTTGGAGAGTGGGGGAGGGGGACATAAATGTTGGGAGTTGCGGGGTTTGGGGGCTGTTTGTTTTAGGCGGGGAAGAAAAGGGGGGTGGGGGTTGACTATCTTTGACCCGGCCATTTTATTAATAAAAAAGGTTGGGTGGGCTTTGGCTTGTGGTGGGCTTGGGATAAGAGTGGGCTGGGTATTAAATTTGGAGTGGTTTGGTTTTGGTTAGTGGATTATATAAATAACAAAGGGTCCGTTTGTAATTTAGTGAAAAACAACAAGGACCAAAATTGTCATTTACTGAAAGTTTAGGGGTGAGTTCTGCCAAATTTCCAAATTTAACCCAAGGGACCAATATTGCTAAGTTGTAATTCCATAAGGACTTTTGAAGTTCATTTTCCAAAATTAAAATCCCGGGGACTGATTTTGTCACATTTGCAAAGTACAGGGGCCAAACATGAAATTTTCCCAAAGTTTTCACCCAAGGATCGTTTTTGAATATATTTGACTTTTAAATGCCTTGGGTTGACTTTTCTTTCGAAACATATGCTCAAGGACTAGTTTTGTAAATTTTTGAAAGTCGGGGGACTGAAACTGCCAATTGTGTAAACTTTGTTCGTTTTTCATTGCTTTTACTCATTTTGCATCTGAAGTGTATAAAATACAATCCCTGGGATATTTTAAGTATTTTTATGCATTTCTGAGCATTTTCGGATGTTTTGGCAGTTTAAATACGATAAAAATGATGAGTGTTTGAGCACTCATCACTTTTAATAAAATATAAAAATACAAAAAGAATTATCCCTCACCTCTAGACTTAATTTTTAGGCTTTCTAATCCTAGCGACACTATTCCTGAGTTGAACGATCAATCCCCCGGTACTTGTCACTATACTATACTACAACGATCAGGTACACTGCCTGGTGGGGGGTTGTAAGCTTCTCGAGATCCCTCGAGAGGTAAAGTCTGGTGCAATTCCCACGCATCACTTATATGCAAACAATGTGGAGGTGCGGTTATCTTGACTCATTTTGATGCTTAAAACGTTTTATAATGCAAGTTTTTGTTATAAAACAAAAGATAACCCAAACGCTCCTAATTCAATGTAGCTTCGTTTGAATGTACCCGAAAATACATATTAGTTATGTATTCCCTTTAGCATTCAAGAGACATTATGCACATGATGTTTTGAAAGTAACGTTTTGATTTTGTATTCACAATGTGAGACGAAAAAATATTTGTCCTATTTGTGAGAAGTCATTTTTGCAAAAATTTGACATGGGGTCTTTTAGTAAACATGTTAATTTCTTATAAAGATGCAATTCCTAACTATGGGAAACATGATTAGTTTGGTTTTACAACTAATGTCCTATATGAATTTCTCAATTTAATGCATAACACCAAGTTTTAATTTTAGTGCATAAATAGAATTCCTAGACGCAGATCAGGAGTCTAATTATGTTTAGAATACTTACAATGATGATTTGAGAGCAAGGAGGATGATGGAAAGACCAAATTTTCATATGTGGATGAGTAGTGAAGTGAATAGTAATTGTTTTGAAGTGGTGGTATGTGATAAGGAGTGTTTGGTTTAATATAAAATAAATAAAAAAATGCCTGCAGGTTGGCGGATATGGCGGAACCAAAAATGGGGTTCCGCCCGTTATGGCTGAAGGTTCTGCCAGATCAGCAGAAAGAAAAAATTGTGTTGATTTGTTTTGATTTTTGTGACTTTATTCTATTGTTCCAAGCTACAATGTAGGTTCCATAAGTCCTAAGCCAAGCCTAAGAAGGTTAAATGGTTCTCGTTTAAGAGGTTTTGTAAGAATGTCGGCAATGTTGTCTTCAGAAGAAACTTTATCAATTGAGATGTTTCCTTTTTGAACATTGTCACAAAGGAAATAATGACGGATTTCAATACGTTTAGTGCAAGCATGTTGAACTGGATTCTTACTAAGATCGATGGCTCCTTTGTTGTCACAAAGAATGGAGATGTCGTTAAGTTGAATTCCGTAGTCGACAAGAGCTTGCTTTATCCAAAGATCTTGTTGACATGCTTTTTCGGCTGATACGTATTCGGCTTCAGTAGTTGAGATAGCGAGAGCCGTTAGCTTCTTAGAGAACCATAAGGTGAGACAATGTCCAACAAAAGTACAAATACCACCTGTGCTTTTTCTATCAACATAGTCACCGGCATGGTCCGAGTCGGCATACACTATGGTGTCTAATCCCGTTCCTTTGGGATACCATAATCCTAAATGTGTAGTGCCCTTAATATATATAAAAATCCTTTAACCGGCTTCAAGATGAATTATTTTAGGATTTTCTTGAAAACGAGCACATAGACAAACACTAAACATAATGTCGGGTCTACTAGCCGTTAGGTAAAGTAGACTACCAATCATACCTCTATATAGTACTATCTATGGATTCACTTTCCTCATCCTTTGTGAGTTTAGTTTTCGTGGACATAGGTGTTTTGATTGGTTTCAAATCTTCAAGACCAAATTTCTTAAGCATGTCCTTAATATATTTTGATTGGTTAAAGAAGATACCATCTTCTAATTGTTTGATTTGGAGTCCTAGGAAAAAGTTGAGTTCCCCCATCATACCCATTTCAAACTCATCATGCATGATTTTTTGAGAAATTGACACATAATTCTTGACAAGTTGATCCGAATATAATGTCATCAATATTGATTTGGACTATGATAATGTGTGAACCTTTCTTTTTAGTGAAGAGAGTATTATCGACTAAGCCCATGGTATACCTATGGTCAACTAGGAAGGTTTTAAGTCGATCATACCACGCTTTTTGAGCTTGCTTAAGTCCGTATAAAGCCTTTTTAAGTTTGTAGACATGATTAGGTTTTTCAAAATTGATGAAGCCCGGTGGTTGAGCAACATATACTTCTTCATTTATAAACCCGTTTAAGAATGCACTTTTGACATCCATTTGAAAGAGTTTAAAATTGTGTGTGCATGCATATGCAAGTAAAATTCTAATTGACTCGAGCCTAGCAACCGGAGCAAAAGTTTCATCGTAGTCAATGCCTTCTTGTTGATTATATCCTTGTGCAACTATCCTAGCTTTGTTTCTAGATATAATACCATTTTCATCCATTTTATTACGAAAAACCCATTTGGTTCCAATTATGGTTTGACTTTTTGGTTGAGGAACTAATGTCCAAATGTCATTTCTAACAAATTGGTTAAATTCTTCTTGCATGGATATTACCCATGACTCATCTTTTATGGCTTCGTTTATATTTTTCGGTTCAATGGTTGACACGAAACAAAATAAGTTGCTTTCATTTTGAACTTTTGATCTTAGTGTTCTTTCGTTAATATTTCCTATGACACGATCTAATGGATAACTTTTAAATTCTTTGACATTGACAATTTCTTTGTTTAATAGTTCATCTTCCTTGTCATTATCTGCGATTTCTTGATTTTCCATAGCTTGACTTTCAACTAAGTCATCATCTACCAAAGGTGATGTCTTAGAGGGAGGTGGACTCTCGTCGAATGTTACGTTCAACGATTCCTCGACTCTTAAGGTTTCTTTGTTTAACACAATATAAGCTTTGCTATATTGTGAGTATCTAAGAAAAATACACCTTTATAAGACTTTGGGTCAAATTTGGTGAGATAATCCTTGGTGTTAAGTATAAAGCATTTACTCCCAAACACTCTAAAACATCCTAATGTAGGTTTTTTACCTTTATATAGTTCATATGGTGTTTTGTTTAAAAATCGTCTAATTAAGACATGATTTAAAATGTAGGTTGACGTGTCAACGACATTACACCAAAACTTTTGTCGAATATTTTGTTCATTAAGCATTGTTCTACTCATCTCTTGTAGAGTCTAGTTTTTGCGTTCTACTACACCGTTAGATTGAGGAGTACGTGGTGCTGAAAATTATGTGTTATACTATTTTTATCACAAAAGTTTCCAAATTGTATTTCATTGTCAAATTGACAACCGTGATCCGTTCTAATAGACACAATGCAAGTTAGAATTTCAAATTGATCGAAAGCTTCATTCTTACTTTTCAAAAATTTTGTCCAAGTATATCTTGAATAATCATCTACTATAACCAAAGTGTAGAAGTTACCTCCATAACTTTGTAAAGCGGATGGACCAAACAAATCCATATGTAAAAGTTCTAGACACCTAGATGTGGACACCATATTTTTAGCCTTATGGCTATTATGAACTTGTACCAATTTTGCAAGCATCACAAAAGTGTTGGTCATATATCAATTTGGGTAGGTTTCGAACTAATTCTTTGGAGGAGAGGTTTTGGATAAGTCTTATGTTAGCGTGTCCTAAACGTTTATGCCATAAAGTTTTAAGATTCATCTAATGAGGTGAGACAAAGTTTGTCTCTAGATGTTTGATCCATCTTCATAACATACACGTTGTTCTTAAGAACACCTTTGGCTATGGTTATGCCGTCTTTAAGTATTTTACTTCCATTTTCACTGAAAAGAACGTTATACTTTTTGCGGCAAAGTTGATTAATACTAAGAAGATTAAAACTAGGTTATCAACATGAGCTACATCATCTATAGAGAGGGATTCATGAGAAATTGTACCTTTTCCGATTATTTTGCTTTAACTTTGCTACCAAACGTGACATTACCTCCATCACATTTTTGATATGTTGAAAAGAGGCTTTTGTTACCCGTCATGTGCCTTGAGCAACCATTATCTTTGATCCATTCATCCGGTTCCAAACTAACTTTAAAGCACACCTCATTCGAGTCATGAGCCATGAGAGCAATATCGTCATTCTTTGGCTCTTCGTCATCATCTTCACTATCGCTCCAAGCACCACTTACAAAAGTTTTTTGAGATTTGCTTTTGGGTGGTTTTGGACATTCTCCTATGAGATGACTTGTGTCTCAACAACTAAAGCATTTTCTTTCAACCTTTCCTTTCTTGTCATCACGATCTTTTCGGAAAGCTTTCTTGTCATCTTTAGGTTGCCTTACAAACTTCCCTTGTCTCCGAAAGAAGTTCTTGAAGTCTCTAATGGCCATGGCATATTCTTCATCGTCACTATTCGAACTAGATTCTTCATCATCACTTGATTGAACTCTAGCTTTCAAGGCAATGGACTTGACCTTTTCTTTCTTTCCTTTAACTATTTCCGAATCTTTTTCCATAACCATTTCATGAACTTTGAGGTTTCCAATTAGCTCATCAAGTGACATGCCTGAAAGATCTTTAGATTCTTCAATCGCGGTCACTTTGGCTCTCCACTTCGGATGGAGTGCTCTAAGGAATTTCCTGACAAAATTCTTGCTACAAAAAGATTCATCAAGTGATTTAAGTGAAGTAATAATAGTGTTAAACCTAGCAAATGCACAATCAATAATCTCATCTTCGGGAATAGAAAATTGTTCATATTGTTGAATAAGAATATCAATTTTTTTATCCTTTACTTGGAGTTTCCTTGATGAGTGACTATTAAAGATTGCCAAATTTCTTTAACGGTTTTGCACATAAAAACTCTTTCATATTCTTTCTTTGGTAAAGCATTGTAAAGCATCATTTTAGCTTCATTATTTTTGGCAATTAGTTTCTTTTGATCTTCATTATGTTTAGTAATTGAGCTATCCTCATCTCTACTACTTGAAGTATCCTTAAAAGTGGCTATATTATCACTATCAATGATTATATACCATAGATCTATATCTTTAGATTTCACGTAAGTTTCAAAGCGGTTTTTCCAATATATAAAACCGTTTGCTTCAAAAAGTGGTGGTCTTTGCATAGATTGCCCTTTTTTGTAATTTTCAAAATCCATGGATCGTTTCAAGTTTTAAAACACAATCAATTTTAAAAGCTTGAGTAACGTAACTCTTGATGCCAATTGTGGAAAACTAGAAAGGGGGTTGAATAGTTTACCGGTTTTTAACTTATTTAACTTTGAAAACTTTACGTGTAATCAACAATTGAAACTAATTAACGATAAGTAATAAACAAGTATAAAGTAAGAAATGATCAAACCACAACACGATTGTTTATCGTGGTTTGGCTACAATGACTCTTTTTCCTTGCCCTACTACACGCCCCGAGTATCCAACTCGAGAGTTTCAATCACTAGTCAACAAACTCCTTTCACCGGTGGACAAAACTTTACACGTCGCTTACACAAGATTTTCGATACAAAGCTAGATGTCGAGTTCTTTTACAAGGGTACAACCACTCCTGTCACACTATGTATTTTAAGGCCTAAAATACTAACCGATCACTACTGAATTACACAATGAAATGATGTATAAACTTCACGAGTTTACACAATGCTAAGCTATCAAGACTTGCAACGTTGTGTTGAGACTTTTAACTTTTGGTGTGAACTTTGTGATCTTCTTTGCTACAAAAGATCTCATATAAATGATATGTTAATGAGTTAGATGAATGTAATGAGAATGTACGTGTAAAATATAATGAGAAGTGATGAAAGAATTCTTGAGTGTTGCTTGGTATTTATAGCCAAACAAGACAGCATGCTGGCAGACCCGGTGGAACCAAATCAAGGGTTCCGCCAGACTGACAGTCAAATGCTCAAGAAATCTTTCCATATCTATGCAATGTCTAATCAAGATCCTTTAAGTCAACTACAAGATAGATTGAGTAAGAATCTTTCCAAGCGTGTAAGAAATCTTATGGAAAGTCAACTTCTAGATTTGAAAATCTTTCCATAAATGCTCATGATGTCATACCAGATTTTCTATTTATAGAAATATGAAAAGGTTGTGTTTTATGCAAAATGTAAATGTAGCAAATGTGATGTTTAAATGAAATAAAGTTTTAGTTATGAAAGACTTAAAATATATTCATGATTTGCTAAGAATTGAAGTTTATACTTTGTCGTAACAAAACTTATCAAAGATCGTAAAATATAAATAACATTTTTAGGCGATATTTGTATTAACAAGTGCATATCAACAGAATCTCATATCAGTGAGATAGTAATCAGATCATCATAACAGAATGGATAGCAAACAGAATCCTATCAAAGGATAATATCAAACAAATCATATCAAAAGGGATCATAGCAAAGGCTTATATCAACTGAATCATATCATAGCAACGAATTAAAGTCAAAGGATCGTAAGTCATGAGATCAGAACCCTTACTGAGAAAGGGTAGAATACTTGTACCTTAAACCGCCAACGAAACCATAACATAACTATAGGAATAGGAAGCCACTCCTTCTTCAACGCATCTACAAGAATTAATGATCGGCTAATTATTAATAACTGGTTTTAAATCAGATCACTCATTTTTGTTGGCTTTCCATTTTTTAGTAACTTCCCATTTATAAATGCCCATGGAAACTCAGAAATGAACATACCATCAGAGAGAAGTGTATATAAGAAGTTTTGATTGTGTGTGTGTATGAAATTCAAGTTTAAATAAGATGTGTGTGAGTGGTGAAGTGAGGAAGAGAGTGAATAGTGAATATGTAGATGAAAATCTTTTGATGTGCGAGAAGAAGGGAATGTTAGAATGTTGGGAGACAAATGTACACAAGAGTACAATGTTTAAAGGAATATGCGTTGTCGCATGTAGGTGAGAATGGAGAAGGGTTTATGTGGTGAAGGTTTAAGTAAGGAGGGTTTGTTTGGTAACAAAGAATATAATCAAATGATTGATTATGAAACTTAATCATATTGTCATGTAAGAAAGAAAAGAATTAGACGATAATGATTATGGAATGTGTTTGGGAAAAGTGCAAAGGATAATCAACTTCCGAATAACACAACCTCAAATAGTTGATATAACCCAATTCATGATTAGCCACTATTACGTGTGATCACTAATCATATTGATGCAAACAAGCTAAGTGCTTTGCATCACAAGTAAAGCATATCCCATAACAGGAAAGGACACGTTTACGTAAAGGGACCTTTGACTTTGTTTGATCAATAAGGGAGTAAACCACCGTTACGTGATTAGAGAAGATGTATGCACGGATTATGGTCATATGAATACTTTCACTTTATGTTATATGAAAAGTATGAGTCTCCTAGGTTTGGAAAAGCCTTGACTAGAGACGTTTGATAAAATATTTGAGCCGGCGTTTTGTCAAAAACGGGAGGTCGTGATTTTGAACCCCTCCAAGTCTAAAACTCATTTCGAGTGTTCCTAATAACTCTATTATCATGTTCATACTTGTAATAAAAGATCCACATTTGTCGGGTAAGGGGTAAGCCGACTTTCAAAAATCGAGACACCCAAAACTTCGCGGCTGGCGCGATGGAGCGCCATCAGCGCGCCAGGCCCAGTTTTGGGTTGTTTTGGTTTTTGGCTAATGTTTGTGATTTTATGTGTTACGAAGATTTATTTGTCATCATTAAAACATGAAAGAGACTTAGTTAATGTCGCACCATCAATGTGGTAAACTTAACTTGTGCCAAAAATTGTCCACTTTAAATAATACAAACTATGTTTATGTGGTTTAGAATCAAACATTATTAATAGTCCGTAACTTAGTCATATCAATATACCCGGAGCCGGAAGGGATTACTTTTCACCCAGTTGTTTACAATCTTATTCTTGTTTATTTTCTTTTTATTGCTTATTTACTTTCTAGTGAATTAGTATTTTAGTTATTAAGTTCTTAAAACAACAATCAATCAATCATTTATTTCATAAAACTTTAGCTATAACCACATACTCGTCATGGATACAATACCCACTTATGTACATGGTAAATAGGTTTATTTTTTACTGGTACTTCCACATCAATGAAAGAACAACCGCTCAATTTATCGTCAAAGTACGATACAAATTAAGGATAGAGATGAGATCCCCATAGATCCACCCATTGTCATAGATCTGGTGAGCACATCTAAACCATCCATCTCAATATGATCCAAAGGCTGAGATTGTATCTGATAATTACACAACAAGGGCAAAAAGGACAAATATAAAAAACAAAAAAATTATCGGGCTTCATTTCCCCCCCCCCCCCCAAAAAAAAAAATAGAGTAAAAACACACGCACTCACACACACACACACTCACAAAACACTCTCAAATTCCGATCTAAATTCCGATTAACCATCAATCCGTCGGCGATCCTGTATATAACCGTCAATTCGCCGTTTCTCCGCCATCAATTCGCCACCATCATTCGTCGTCATTCTGCCGACGTCATCCGCCATCGATCTGAAGTCCGTCCGTTGATCCGCTGTAGGTTACTGATCTAAAAATGGTTAAAATTAGTTAATTGAACAAACTTCAAAGAAATAGAGGTTATTGAAGATGATGAACCAGAAATCACAGATCTGGAAGATGATGTACAAGAAATTGTAGGTAAAATCACGTGCGATTTTGTTTTTGTTTTTTTTTTGGTTTGTTTGTTTTGTTTGTTTTTTTTTTGTTTTGTTTTTTTTGTTATCGAAAAGTGTATATCACTTGTAATTTACTCTTTGTTCAAGTTATGCATGTTGAAAATTATGTGGTGGATTCTGAAATTCAGGTTATGGATGAAGTTGTTAATGATCCAGATGCACACCATGTGTTTGATGAAATGCATTTGCGATAATCATATGTGATTCGGAAGCAAAATCACATATGATTCTGTAACAGGTAATTCATATGAGAGTTAAGCACTCATCTCATTAATTTTGTGTACAGATACAAAATTAATTCTTTGATTGTAGTTTCTTATGTAGCAATAAGGTATCTTTATTTCTACAACTACAGTAAATCATTAACCATAAGAATTTACAACATTAATTGAGAAAACTAATTAATAAAAAGGTTGCAACTAAAGATACAAAAAAACAGAGGAAAAACGTCATATAATATGTACTAACGATGAGCTTGCGGAGAGATGCAAACATAGTTGAATCCAGCACAAGCAGATGCACCTTATTGCATTTTGTGTTAGGCTCTTTGGTTTCATGTGTCTTGTGGGCTTATAGCTGTAAAAAGTGGTCTTCTAAGCCATCAATGAGTAGAACTAATTATTTCAAAAGTAAAGAAGATTACAACGCTTAATCCATGGGATGTGTATTGTATTGAATCACATGTGATTTGTATTGAATCACATGTGATTTTGTACTGAATCACATGTGATTTGTATTGAATCACATGTGATTTTGTAGTATAACTTTGAGTAATAATTTAAAATTACGTGTTACTAACTACATGTTTATATTTTAGCTAACTACAGGTCTTGCTTAAAAAAGTTGAAGAAAAGCCTAAGCCGAAAGCTGAGTCTAAGACTATTCAGAGAAAAAGGAAGTTATTAGATTCTGACGAATATTCTGAAAGTGATGAGCGTAAGAAGGTGTTAAAGAAATTCAAGGGGAAGACGATTAGGTTTTATGTACGAGTGATGACTTATGTACATTTCTTCATTTTATTAAGTTTAGATATTGATGGTAGTCTTTTGGTAATTACTGATTGTCGTAGTAGTGAACAAGTACTGATGGTAGTGTTTTGGTAAAACTCATGGTAATATCTCATTATAAGTATGAAATGGAATTTTACATGCCATTTTTTAACATTTGTATTCCTTTTTTATGTTGTTGCAAAATGTCATAATCTGATGGTTGTAACATAGGAATATTTTTATATCTAGATTACATGTGATTGTTTCAAAAATCACATGTAATTTGTAAATTACATGTCATTTGCGAAATCACTTGTAATTTACGAAATCACATGTGATTTGTACACAAATCACATGTGATTTAGTGATGCAACTTTTCAACTTGCATTTATATTCAGTAACAAATACCAAATCTGCTAGAACATCAATTTTTTTTTAATTAAATATAGTTGAATTAAGATCCGCATAACAGTGTAATAAAAATAAAGAAAAAACCAAATCTAAACAAAGTATGATATGAAAAACGAAATCTAAACAAAGTATGATATTCAAGAAGCTTTAGTCACTTGTTCAACTGCATTAATTCTCATCGCTTGTTCACCTGCATCCACCTTTGTTTCGAGCCCCTTGTGGATTATTGACCTTATCTTGCTTTGGTTTCTCAACTGCATAAATATCTTCAATCACATCTCTCGTTTTCTGTGATGGGGGCTTAAGTACTTGAACCTCGACTTCTTTACTTCTGATAATGTTGTTTAATTGGTTTAACTGATTCAGAACAAATCATATGTGATTCAGAACAAAATCACATGTGATTCAAAACAAATCACATGTGATTCAAAACAAATCACATATTAACAGTTAACGACCTAATGGTTTTTAGATTACAAAGCAACAAATTCATCATGTTTAACTATCCAATGAACGTCATCGATCTTATGAGAAATTTACTCAACGATGATCACTTGACTATCTGGTGCAAGTCTTATTAGCTTTTCAAATTGTCTTAGCACTCATTACTAACTAACTCATAACTTGTTCCCCCTTTATCTAAATCCCTTGGTTTGATTCATTTGGAAAACAACCCAAATAAACCATTTCATATGTTTATGATATGTTTACTTATCACATACGAAGATTGATAGAAATATACCTTATTGCGTCTGTGCTTGTAGCTGCAAAATTAGCTCTAGCTGCAAGTTTTAAGTAAAAATCTGTAACACCCCCAATTCAATGATGCAGCGGAATTCAAACTGGGTGTTACTTGACGACACAACAGTCATAATAATAGAAAACGATCTCTAATTGAGTCGTTTTAAAAGATTTATCATTCAAATTATATAAATATCAGAGATTACAAAATGAGGCCCCAGAGGGTTCCATGTTTACAAATTACATTAGATGAGTTTTCGAATGATATTAAAATTTATAGCCCTCTTGAATATTCGTGCTCCTTCCGTGCCATCCTTGATCATCATGGACCTGAAATACATGCTTAAGAGGTTAACACAAAGGTTGAGTGATATTCATAGAGTTTGTTTAATAGTTGAACACAATATGTTGGTAGTGTGAGCTATAGACTCACACCAATGGTTGGAAAACAAAACAGTTATTATTATTACACTAAGCTTATGACACCAAAACGTTAACGGGTACCAATATCAATCGGCGGAGTTATCCCGGCAGGTACTTTGCCGTCATACCTATGTTTCAAATATTAATGCATTTGTTTGAACTTAGTCAATACAAATGGGATTCGTCAATCCCAATAGGCCTATTCACAATATTCGCGCTCACTATTATTAGTGATTAAATGGTTCATAATAAGGGATCTTGGATTGGCAAGGATGGTACTTAGTGATAATAAAACAATCAGGCAAGCATACAATTGAAAAGCATTGTGTTCAGTTGAAAAATAATAGCATGTATTCCCCCCAAGGGTTTGTAAAACAATTAAGTAATGGAAAGTGGGGCTATGAACTCACCTTAAGTTATGTAGTAAGTAGTGAAAATGATGGTCGAATCGCAAAGGTTTCTACGAGCAACCTATAATAGAATGTTGTGACTTAGGATTGGAGTAAAAATATGAAGAATTGCCTATATATGTCTTGAATTTAGTCCATGATGTAGTACTTAGTATATAGTGTAAGTCTTTGAATAAAGATGGTTTATGAAACATGTATAGTTTGTATATCGCTTACTACCATTCGGGCCGACATAATTCAGAGGTCAAGTAGTAAACGTTCGAGGAGCCAGGACACTTTAATTCGTAAATCCACAACTCATCTCGACGGTTTACTATAATGAACCCCTCACATGAGGCTCCCTACTATTGTAGTATTTGATAAAAATATATAAGTTTTTGATCCGAAAAGTTACATGTCCAAATAATTGAATAAACTTAGGAAAGTTTACTTTTAAATGAAGATTGTTATTACAATGAGTTTCTTGAATCTAGTATGAAAATAATTGTAAAGTTTCATGGTTTGTTTTGATGGAGTAGATCCAAATTGGATGTTTATGTTACCATTAACTCTTTAGTTCACGTTTTCATCTTGGTAAGTTTATATGATCTTTAGCCGTGGCTTTGCCGTGACTTTGATCATTGTTCCCATTGTCTTGAGACTCATCCTTGGCCTTAGCCATGGTTGTGGTCTTGGCTTTAGGTCATTAGACCTCTTGGTTACATTTAACCATAACCATTACATAGTAACTTGGGTATTCAAAATAGCTGTTAAGAAATTGAAGAAAATATCATTCATTATTGGTTTTCTGGATAAGTGCTCCTGAGTTTTTGAAGAAAACATCATTCCCGACAACTTTCGTGCTTTAACTTTTTGATGAAACGGACCAGAAGGGCCTCTTTTTGCGTGTTTAAGGTTCTGTCATAGAAGGTTTTTAGGCAGTTTTGCCGTAAAGTTTTAGTAACTTCTAATAGTCATAACTTTTTACTCATATACTCATTTTAGGTGATTCAAATTTCTATGTTTTCCTTGTTAAGTCCTCTACTACAATATGTAATTGTCCAATATCATGATTATACCATTTTGGTCGAATTTCACCATGAAAGTCACTAGTTTTCTTGTTTAATTAACATAAGTTAACATATATTTAC
Source organism: Artemisia argyi (assembly GCA_030686995.1). Taxonomy (NCBI): domain Eukaryota; kingdom Viridiplantae; phylum Streptophyta; class Magnoliopsida; order Asterales; family Asteraceae; genus Artemisia; species Artemisia argyi. Next base: position 96,956,007 of record CM060693.1, on the reverse strand, counting down.
CATAACTTGTTTTACCAATTTTTATACATCATGAACATAATAACAAGATCATATATAGTATGAATGAAATATAAATAGCATGAAAATGATATTTAACAAGAAAGTATATTAGGGTTTCCTTACAACTTTAGGCTTTCTAAAAGAAAGGGAAGTAACTAGTAAGGAAAGGACTTTGATTGACAACTTCTCTTGACTTTAGCAATCCTTCTACTCTTGTATTCTTGAAGGATTTGTGATGAAGGTTTAGGTGACTTGAGTGGATCTAAACTCAAGAGAATCACCAAGAGTTTTAAAGGATTTGAAGTAGTTTGATGAATCAAAACCAAACTAGGGTTTATGTGTTGATATTGCTCTTGATTTCTTGCATAAAACTTGAAGCAATTTAGCTAAGTGTAAGATTTTTGTGTATGATGATATGGGATAGCAAGAAGAGGAGAGGGAAAGGGGTTTATATAGTCTCATGAGGAGGTTAGGAAGGTGTTTAGGAAGGTGCAATGAGGAGGTTAAGATTGTAGGCTAGTAGTTTCCAATTTTGCTTCCTAAATACACATGTTATGAATCTAGGAGATCATGACTTAGGATTAAGCCACATTGGTGATGAATACCCTCCCTATAGTCAGCCAAGGCTGTTCTAGGGTGACTAGATGAGTAGTCATGGTATTATCTAAGTTACGGAGTGAGTTTTGGTTCCGTTGATCACTAACTGTAAGCTGTTAAGTCACAAAACGTAAAACCGGGTATCATAAAAATACGAAACTTGAAAGAATGACTAAACTTGTCAATATACTCCATAATAAAATATAAAATGTGTAACACCCCAACCCGACAAGGGTAAAAATGTCACAATAATATGGTGTTACATCAGAACAAACAGAACAGATCAAAAGCGGAAGTCTTAAATAAGTAACTTACTTCAAATGACTATGGTCAAAATCTTCATTTCAACTCTACTCCCAATCCCCAAAAGCTATCCCAAAGCTAACTTAAATACCTCCCGCGGTGAAATGAAAATGCGGCTGAGCTTAAAAAGCCTAGTGAACGGATATAACAATAATAATTGAAAATAAATGTTGAAGTACAAATGATGTATTTTGGAAAAAAAAACGTATTTAGGTATAACGGATGATACGAAAATTAAATGTATAGGTTAGGTAAGGAATTCATACAGTCACATGTACGAACAGAGTCAGAACCATAATCATACCATAAGCTCATAAACAGATAACTTATCATAATCAAAATCACATATCATTACAAACATATAGAGGGGAGACCTCTCAGATAATCAGACAATAACGAGGGGTGTCCTCATATGGGTGGAGTAGCTAGCTCCCAGAAATGTGAAGGACGTGTATTGCACACACAGCCACATTCACCGGACAAATCATATCATATCATATCATATCATATCAGAAAAATAAACAGATCTAGGATGCATCCATACGCCCCTTCCCAACACATAAACGTTTGCAGCCAAACCAAGGGACGTGGCAGAACATCACTCTATTGCCCTAGAGTCATGTCAGAGGTGCATCCCTGACACGGACATGGAACCCCCATGCCTAGTGAAACTCGTGTAATCAAATGGTTCATACAAAGGTTCAAATCATACTTGTTATATCAGAAAGTTCAGAAAAACAAAGGTTCATGATCAAAGGTTCAAACAGAGGGTTCATAGTAAAGGTTCAAACAGAAGTTTCAAAACAGAAAGTTCATAAGAGAGGTTGTAATCATGAAGAAAACCTTAAAAGTAAGGTCAGAATATCCGTACCTTAGCAAAGCAATGAGATCAAATGAAAGATTCATAGAAAAGGAAAAGTCACTTCTTCTTCAATATATGTATACCTGAATTAGAGTTCATTTTATCGTTAATAACTCTATCTCAAATCAGAATCCTCCTTTTAGTCAGTTTTCAATTTTTTTTTTGTAATTTTCCATATTTAGCAGGTTTCTCAAATTAGAAATTTTCCATATTTAGTAAGTTTCCGTAATTATAATTTAATACTATGACCGATATAATATTTTAGATTTTAAAATGTCAATATAATAAGTTTAGGGTCTAATATGTAGATTATCAAAATTAAATATTGAAAGTCTACTAATTATTTTAAACTTTATTTTAATAATTTAATATTAAGATAATAATTTTGGACCTGCCATTAAAATTTTATGTAATTTATTAATGTACCTACGATTTTAATATTTATACCACGATGACCCAAGATTTTTATTATTTCAAAACAACAAGTCCATGACACCTTGTTAAAATATGCCGAGACAACCACTTCTCTTGTTGTTTAAATAAGCCGCGACACACACCCTTTTAAAACAACAAACCCTTTCAAAAACATCCCCATTCGTTAAACTCCAAGCTCATTCAAAGACCAGATAACTCGCACCCTTTAATGGTTTTAAACCAAAAATGTTTGCAACACCCTCTTTATCACACGTTAGCATGCTTCATGTTTAACTATTTTACAATATATTCTTATTAGTTAAAGGTTTGTTATCCACATGTTCACAACAGGTTTTTAAGGTAATAAACATTAGGCTATATTATCTATAACATGCGTTAACCCCCAACATATATAAGTGATTCAGTCTTTTTGTAGTATATAATTATTCCGAAGAAATACTCGTGAAAGTATTTCCCGGGTCGTTCTCCCAACGAAGGTAGAATGGAATTTCGAATTCGGTTCGTAAATCGTGAAGTGAATGGAATTATAATAGTGATTTTTGGAGTTTTAAGACTACAATAGCAAACGTAAACTAAAAGGCAACAATCAAGCATATAAAATGATCTAAAAGAGATAAATGTGAAATATGTTTGCTAAGTAACGTGAAAAGTTCATTAAGTGTGGACTAAGGTTTGACGACGAATTATATTCCTTAAACAAGACTATTTTCTCACAACGTTGGTTTATTTTGAAAATAATCCTTTGAAAAGAAAATAATTACTAGATGTGTAATTTGATTATTCTCCGGCTTTTGCCCTTCAAATAATAAAATCACAAATCTAAATAATCTCACTAATTATTAATCACAATCCCTTTTTATTAATCCACACTTAAATCACAAATCCATATCACTTAACAAACACTAATAAGCTACTTGACGCATACCAATCAAACTAATAAAAACAAATATTCCAACAAACATGATTATATTAATAAACTAATGATATAAAATTGAAAAGGAATAGAAAGTAAAACCCGATCTAATGCGACAAGAATAATAAACCACCCGATTTTATAAACTTGTCAAATTCTAAAGTTTATTTCTTTAATAATTTTTATATCACCAAGTAATAAATAAAGTTTTTGACTTTAATCACTAATTAGCTTTATAAAAACTAGAAAAGCTATAAGCTTTATTAATAAGTAAGCTTATAAAACCCTTAAGCTCCTCGCCTTATGTAGAGAATAATGAGAAACTAGGAAAAAAATCACAACTTTATAAAAGATTAGAGTGAATGAGCAATAATATGAACCAACTAAGCTATGGAAAAGCTTATTGGTTAAGAAAGCTACAAACTTAAAGTGATAAAAGCTAAGTAAAAGCTAAAAGTTTAAAACTTTATTATAAAAACCTAATAGATCTAAGATAATAAGCAAATTTGATAAGAAAAACTAATAAATTTGTAAACTTTTTAAGAGATTAGTATTAAAACTATTTAGATCTAATAATAATAAACTAATTAATGACTTTTGATAAAAGAAAAACTAATAAAAATCAAATATTTTTGGTTTTTTATAAAGTAATTTGTCAAATAAAAAGTAGATCTAAGTTTATAAAAGCTTTTAAAACAAAGTAGTAAAAGAGTATTTATTGAATAAGCTAGATCTAAATAAATCACCAAAAACTAAGAAGCTAAAATAGATTTTTAGATGAAAAAGTAAATAAAATAAAGATATGAGAAGAAGAGAAATAAGTTAAATTGGATCATTAAGAGAAAACATCATCTTCATTTATAAGCTAAAAAAATTACAATAAAGTTTTTAAAAATAAACTACAATCACCACTACAAATAAACTACAAAGCTATTCTAAAAATAAACTACTGCTACTCTAATAAAAAACTACTATTAAAATAAATGTATGTGTGAAGAAATGATGAGGAGAGAATGATTTTGGTGTTGGGTTTGGTGCAGTATTTATAAGCTCATCATTGGCACTCCTTTAATGAATTTGGCCTCATATGTGTCCACATGCAAATGCATTCTCGATTCTTCTGCCACTTATCAAATGCTTTGTCATAAAAGCCACGTGGCGGACGTCGGTTGGCTGAAGGTGCATCATCAAGTACAAGTGTCGGAGCATTATTGGCTGGTTGTATCAAATAGATAGTGTGACGAGTGGTAACATCAAGGCTCACGCGCTTGTTGATTTTATTTAAGGAGGTGGAGTACACGTGGATCTCTATTGTGTTGCATTACATTTTGTTGCTACTGGTTTAGTAGCAGCAGAGCAGTCACATGGCCTTTTATTTCAACAAAATGAGATACCCATGTGCCTTCCAAATAAAATAATGCCTCATTTTATTTCTTTTTGTCTTTTTTCTTCCTTCCTTTTGAATGTGCACCCACATCTTCTAGAAGGTGATTTAATTAAAAGTTTGGTGCAGGTTGTTATTTTACACCCCTGGCTCCATTATTAGTCCTCATTTTTCATCTTGGGCTAAACTTGCAACAATATTTGAACTTTATCTTCGGGCTTTTATTGGGCTTCCACTTAAGTTTGATAAATCATTGAGTAAGCTCCAATAAATCTTCTAATTATTATTAATATCGTCTAATCTCCAAATTAATCACCATTTGTTCCACATTGCTCCAAATAAAATTACCATTGATCCCGTAATCTCGTGCTCGTTTTTGCCATTTTCTCATGATTTTGTCCTTTTTTACGATATCCGTACCTGCACATTCACAAACACAAAAACAACATATATTTGGCATTTTTAATATGTTTTTGGTCTTTTTGGTCCGATTTTGATCAAATAAAAGGTGTGTAAATTAATACACACCAATAAGTCGACCAGAAAAGGACTTTTCCCAAAGTTATTTTATGTGAAAATTATGACTTCATGTGAGTCTTACCATGCGTATGACCTGTCTATCATTTGGCAGATTCATGTCGAATTATTACGCTTAAAAGTTCATGATTTCATGGGATCAAAAATATGTACAACAAGCATGCTTCTTCTTTCCTTTTAACTCACTAAGCTCATCTTTTAAACTTTCTTAATTGTTATTTCATGTAACTTTATTTGTGATTTTATGTGAGATAACAAGCTGGATATCATGCACGTTTAATTCTATTATGGTTCATTCATGATTCATGCAATATATTAGGCGTCGTATAATAGATTCAAAGAGAGGGAAGAAACAAGTGTGAGACAAACCCTTGTTGCGAATCAAGCGAAGGAAGCAAGAGTCAACAAGAACGAACCCTAGCAAACCAGGACCAACACAACCCCACGCTATCCAACTCTTTCGAACCAAAACTACCCACAACCAAAAGATCCTCTCGAACCAGGAGAACCCCGATCACCCACTTCCTTTGCCTTCTCCTTGTGTCGAACAGAAAGTGAAAGAGAGAACCAGGAACTTTGTGCCGCTATATTTTCTTTGTAGGGTTAGGGTTTTGTATTTTTTTTTCTTGTAGTATAATATTGTGGTGACAGAAAATAAACACCAGACCCTTTATTTTGTTGAGTGTTGGGTTGAAGTTGGGCCAAAGGAAACTAGGAATTCATGGACTCAATATTAGTTACTTGGATCATTGTTGTTACTAATTTATGTACAAAAATAAAATAACCCAACAATAATTATTCGGTTTGTATAAAAAAATAATTTTTCGTATTCTATTTAAGTTTCTAAATATTTTATATCATATATAATTAGTTACAACCTTGTTAGAATTTATTTGGTATTGTTTAGTTATTTATTAATTATTTTTAGATATAGGGGCATTTTGGTCTTTTCACACGTTTAAGAATTTCAGGTATTACAGTTTCTTCCCATCTAAAAAATAATTTTCGTCCGCGAAAATTGAATAGACAGAGCAAACGGAAATGAATCAAATTTCAAAATTTGTGAGGATGAAACGAACACAGAGTCTTTCGGTCACAGAAGAAATCTCAATTCAGAATAATTTCCAAACAAACAGACAGATCTTTCTTATCTGAGTTCCATAACTTGGTATCTTATTCAGAACATATCATATATCAATTCAACAGATGCGTACTAGCAACAGATCGATATCTAATATCAGAAGACAGATTGAGTGCAGAAATTCAGATGATAGGAAACTCTATAATGAGTTTTAAATTTCTTAACGTATAAACAACGAACAACAAACATACGATAAGAATTCGAACTTATTCAGATATCTAACGATGAAAACAGAGTACAGACGAATAGAATAAATCCTAAAGTCTCACTTATCGCGGATAATTCAACTAGCAGAAATCTAATGCTCCTCAATCACTTCCCAAGATATCATATGCTCACAATGAGAGTACGTTATATGATGGAAATATTATCACGTTGGCCAGGCGTCATAATATTTGCATTATATAAATATATCTTCATGACGACCATACTTTATCTCAAGTCATGAATAAAACAATTTAATGACAACCTAACAATTCTTCTCTTCTTCCCAGGATTTAGCAGGATCAATTATCATCAATAAGGTCGAACGGAAACAAAATGTATCAGAAAATAACCTAAATCTAACAGATCTATCTTAGTAGAGCACAATACTTCCAAATTCACCAAAATGCTCATAATCATAAACTTAGCCAATATATGCAGAATTATCATAATACTAAACTTCCAAGGAAAACTTAATATTCTAAAGATTCAATCACACTATTATCAATCTTCCTCATTATCATGTGATATCCTAATCATCATTAACAGAAAGAACTTAGGGAAATCAACCTATACCGGATAATTGTCAGAATTATAACCTTCAAAAGAAAACCCTTAATAACATAGTTCATTATCATAATAGAGTGGACAAATTTTCTATACTCATGACTAGTAACCTCCAGATCTCTTATAGAAATAGAAAATGTTTATGGAACATCAATTAGTGTCAAAACTTAATATACCCAACCTAAACAAAAGAATTCTCAAAATATATCAAACACTTAGGGTTGTAATAATCTTCCGAATGGTCAAGAAACATAAAACTAATTGTCAACAAGCCCGAGATGAAAATCAAAATCAGAAAGTGAAACTTAAATGGTGTAGTTCTCAAGACATTCTAACTAATAGGTTGCTGAACCTTAGGTTGTGCATAACTTTCTAATCTCGGAAGGAAGTATCTTATCGGACTTAACTAAAGACAAAAGCACGAATCAGAGTGATGCGGAAACGATGCTACTTAAAGAAATGTCCTAGTCTACCCAATCCTCACCGGTCATAACTCAAGTTTCATATAAGGGAGTCCTAAAGCAAATCCTCAGAGATGGTTTCATAACTCCTATGGTGCAAAACTTCAGGGCCTAATACTCACAGGTCATAGCCTAAGCTCTACGGGTTATGAATCTGCCGATCAAACCTGGCTCTGATACCATAAATTGTAACACCCCAACCCGACAAGGGTAAAAATGTCACAATAATATGGTGTTACATCAGAACAAACAGAACAGATCAAAAGCGGAAGTCTTAAATATGTAACTTACTTTAAATGACTGATCAAAATCTTCATTTCAACTCTACTCCCAATCCCCAAAAGCTATCCCAAAGCTAACTTGAATACCTGCCGCGGTGAAAAGAAAATGCGGCTGAGTTTAAAAAGCCCAGTGAACGGATATAACAATAATAACTGAAAATAAATGTTGAAGTACAAATGATGTATTTTGGAAAAAAAAAACGTATTTAGGTATAACGGATGATACGAAAATTAAATGTATAGGTTAGGTAAGGAATTCATACAGTCACCTGTACGAACAGAGTCAGAACCATAATCATACCATAAGCTCAGAAACAGATAACTTATCATAATCAAAATCACATATCATTACAAACATACATAGGGGAGACCTCTCAGATAATCAGACAATAACGAGGGGTGTCCTCATATGGGTGGAGTAGCTAGCTCCCAGAAATGTGAAGGACGTGTATTACACACACAGCCACATTCACCAGACAAATCATATCATATCATATCAGAAACAGAAACAGATCTAGGATGCATCCATACGCCCCTTCCCAACACATAAACATTTGCAGCCAAACCAAGGGACGTGGCAGAACATCACTCTACTGCCCTAGAGTCATGTCAGAGGTGCATCCCTGACATGGACATGGAACCCCCATGCCTAGTGAAACTCATGTAATCAAATGGTTCGTACAAAGGTTCAAATCATACTTGTTATATCAGAAAGTTAAGAAAAACAAAGGTTCATGATCAAAGGTTCAAATAGAAGGTTCATAGTAAAGGTTTATCATAGTAAAGGTTCAAACAGAAGTTTCAAAACAGAAAGTTCATAACAGAGGTTGTAATCACGAAGAAAACCTTAAAAGTAAGGTCAGAATATCCGTACCTTAGCAAAGCAATGAGATCAAATGAAAGATTCATAGAAAAGGAAAAGTCACTTCTTATTCAATATATGTATACCTGAATTAGAGTTCATTTTATCGTTAATAACTCTATCTCAAATTAGAATCCTCCTTTTAGTCAGTTTTCCAATTTTTTTTTTGTAATTTTCCATATTTAGCAGGTTTCTCAAATTAGAAATTTTCCATATTTAGTAAGTTTCCGTAATTATAATTTAATACTATGACCGATATAACATTTTAAATTTTAAAATGTCAGTATAATAAGTTTAGGGTCTAATATGTAGATTATCAAAATTAAATATTGAAAGTCTAATAATTATTTTAAACTTTATTTTAATAATTTAATATTAAGATAATAATTTTGGACCTGCCATTAAAATTTTATGTAATTTATTAATGTACCCACGATTTTAATATTTATACCATGACGACCCAAGATTTTTAAAACAACAAGTCCATGACACCTTGTTAAAATATGTCGAGACAACCACTTCTCTTGTTGTTTAAATAAGCCGCGACACACACCCTTTTAAAACAACAAACCCTTTCAAAAACATCCCCATTCGTTAAACTCCAAGCTCATTCAAAGACCAGATAACTCGCACCCTTTAATGGTTTTAAACCAAAAACGTTTGCAACACCCTCTTTATCACACGTTAGCATGCTTCATGTTTAACTATTTTACAATATATTCTTATTAGTTAAAGGTTTGTTATCCACTTGTTCACAACAGGTTTTTAAGGTAATAAACATTAGGCTATATTATCTATAACATGCGTTAACCCCCAACATATATAAGTCGACCAGAAAACGACTTTTCCCAACGTTATTTTACGTGAAAATTATGACTTCATGTGAGTCTTACCATGCGTATGACCTGTCTATCATTTGGCAGATTCATGTCGAATTATTACGCTTAAAAGTTCATGATTTCATGGGATCAAAAATATGTACAACAAGCATGCTTCTTCTTTCCTTTTAACTCACTAAGCTCAGCTTTTAAACTTTCTTAATCGTTATTTCATGTAACTTTATTTGTGATTTTATGTGAGATAACAAGCTGGATATCATGCACGTTTAATTCTATTATGGTTCATTCATGATTCATGCAATATATTAGGCGTCGTATAACAGATTCAAAGAGAGGGAAGAAACAAGTGTGAGACAAACCCTTGTTGCGAATCAAGCAAAGGAAGCAAGAGTCAACAAGAACAAACCCTAGCAAACCAGGACCAACACAACCCCACGCTATCCAACTCTTTCGAACCAAAACTATCCACAACCAAAAGATCCTCTCGAACCAGGAGAACCACGATCACCCACTTCCTTTGCCTTCTCCTTGTGTCAAACAGAAAGTGAAAGAGAGAACCAGGAACTTTGTGCCGCTATATTTTCTTTGTAGGGTTAGGGTTTTGTATTTTTTTTCTTGTAGCATAATATTGTGGTGACAGAAAATGGACACCGGACCCTTTATTTTGTTGAGTGTTGGGTCGAAGTTGGGCCAAAGGAAACTAGGAATTCATGGACTCAATATTAGTTACTTGGATCATTGTTGTTACTAATTTATGTACAAAAATAAAATAACCCAACAATAATTATTTGGTTTGTATAAAAAAATAATTTTTCGTATTCTATTTAAGTTTCTAAATATTTTATATCATATATAATTAATTACAACCTTGTTAGAATTTATTTGGTATTGTTTAGTTATTTATTAATGATTTTTAGATATAGGGGCATTCTGGTCTTTTCACATGTTTAAGAATTTCAGGTATTACAAAATGAGTAGTAGGTTCCATTGGGGTGCTTAAACCCTGCTAAAACTGGAAACACGGGTCTAAAACGCGTAATACGTATAACGTACGAATATTGTGTAAAATTGAGAAAAGTAAAATGTTACTTTTCTAATAGGATAATAATGATTTAAAATGACTTATAATGTCTAGACTGGGCTCAGTCTAGTGTCGGTTGGCATTTAATGTCTTTTAGACATAAAACCGTAAGCCTAAAAATCAAGGAATGATATATAAAATCAAGGAATGATTTTTGGTCAAAGGAGGAGGGAAAAATATGTTGACTTTTCTAAAAATGTGAAAACTCAAATTGTAACACTCCAACCCGACAAGGGTAAAAGTATCACAATAAATGGTGTCATATCAGAAACATTCAATAACCAAAGCAACGGAAGTCTTACATATATAACCAAAGGAAATAAGTCGACATGACTTATCAATACAAAAGTTCCCAAATGAAAGTAACCAACAAGAGTACATAAATAATCCAAAATAAAATGATAAGTATCAAATGTCCAAGCTAAGAAGTCTAAGGGTAAGTCCACACATCGCTCTCAATCCCCAAAGCTAAACCCCCGCTCCTAGCTTAGATACCTGCCGCAGGAAAAAGAAGTGCGGCTGAGCTTAAAAAGCCCAGTGAACAGATATATATAAACAGAAGTAAATGATAACGAACGAACAAGGATATAATGTAAGGTGCACTGGTGAAAGCATAACGTATAATCAAGGATAACAAAGTATGAGATAATCTGATATCAAATCAAAGTATAAGGTAAATCAGTAATCAATCAAAGTGTAAGGAAAGTCAGTTATCAAATCCCGAGCCCTAACAAATCATATCACATATCATGGCAACCATAATGGAGGGGAGACCTCCTAAAGTGTGAAGACACGGATTGTACCCATGCAGATTCACCGAACATATAATAATCAAAATCATAATCATAATCATGTCAAATCCCTCGAATACAAAACGAACCTAGGATTGCAATCCATACGCCCCCCGAACAAATAATAACAATCATCATAATAATCATAAAGCGCGCATATCATTTAAATGGGGACGGTGTGATAAATCACTCACCCACACGTAAGTCATGCCACTGGTGCATCAATGACACGGCCATGTTACCTTCATGGCTAGGAAATGAACTTGGCTCGGGTATCAAACTGAAGGGTTCAAATGTCATATCATATCAAAGTCAAAGTCTAAGTCATCAAAGAGTCATAATCAAAGTCCAAATGTCAAAGGTCCATATCAAAGGTTCAAAGCAAAGGTTCATGTCAAAGTTCAAAGCAAAGGTTTATATCAAAGTTCAAATGCCAAAGGTTTACAAATCTAAGGGTGCATAGCAAAGGTTCAAATAGAGCATAAGTCAAAGAAAGCCATACTAAGAAGGCTCATATTAAAGATATCATAATTAAGCCAATATCAAAAGATGAGAACGAATCATGAGAAACCTTAAGAGATAAGGTCAGAATATCTGTACCTTAGACCGCAAATGCAAACATATCAGAAAACATAAAGATCGGAAGCAACTCCGTCTTCAGCGAATCTACACGAATTAATGATCGTCTTTATTATTCATAAGCTCATTTTAAATCGAATTACTCATTTTAGGTTTCTTTCCATTTTTAGTAAGTTCCCATATTTAGTAACTTTCCCGAATTGGTAATTTTATACTCTAGGGTTATAAATGACAATTAAATAATCTCTAGGGTTAATTATGTCAATTTATTAAGGTTTAGGGTCAAAATATATATTATCAAAATTAAATAAAAAAAATGTCAAATAAATTTATTTTAAGGTTTATACTATAATTAATATTAAGATGATAACTTTAGACCCCGTCGTTCATAATTTATTAACGTATCTTTGACATTAATCTTAGATCGCGACGACCAAAATATGTTATTATCAAATGTATAATGACACTTGAATTAATGAGCAAAACCTTACTTGTGCATGTACTATTCTTTAATCTATCTTATATCTTATATTAATATATGACTTAGATGATTTCCATGCACATTCTCTTATTGTTTATATGCTATACGAAGTGGAGAACCACCACAATTTTTTTAAAAAGACATACGCATGAAATCCTAACATGTCTTCTAACTCTTTAATATCATTCAATTTCATGCAAGTGTTTCTAACAGCTTTTAAATTCGAACCCATGCATCAAAATAGTCGAGCATACGCCTAATGTTTAGTCGATCACGAATTCATCCAACAAATCGAATACGTACCCAAAAGTTTATAAATCGATATAATGTATTATTCTCGTTGTTATATGCGATGTTATGAGATTTTATGTGGACCTTTTTTAACATTTAAAAGCATGCGGCCAAGATAGGAAGGAGACTATGATCGAAACAGAATGAGTAAAAGAAATCGAACAAGGAACAGATTACCATACCCTCGTAGTCGCGACCAGAGAAGAGACAACATGAACACACGATCAAACCAAGCCGATATTCACACCGAACCAGCAAGAAAACCAAAACTCTCGTTCCAATAGCAAAACCCTCAACCAGTCGAACTCCAAGCAAAAACACACCCTCGAATCTGTTTTCAGAGGCCACGACTAACACCAGCTATCCCCCATCTTGTCGACTCCACCATGACCACGACTTCACACCTTTCACAGTGCCCTTGTACGCTTCTTTGGCCGAATAGGAGAACAGAAAAGATGCATGCCGCCACCTTTTTGTTGCTAGGGTTTTATTTAGTTTTTCATGTGTATTATTCTTGTGAGGATTTCGGTTACATCAAAAAGATATAGAGGAGGTGTATGAGATAATTAACCGAGACTGTGGGGGTTACAAAAAATGGAAACGAGCGTGATTGTCGGGAGAGATGAGAACCATTTAAATGCTGATTTTATATTATAAACTTAGACATTATCTTTGAGCCTAATTCAGTTATGTGAAGGCCATAAGAATCGGCCCACAACACCCTTTCTAAACGTGACCAAATCTTGTTGTTTTTTTTTTTCTTTTTTCTTTCTTTCTTTTTTTTTAAGTGTACCTCTTAGTTAGTCAAAGTTTTTATTAGTTGGAAAATATATTTATATTTCATATATAAACACTTAGGTTAGGACAAGTTGAATGACTTGCATTATTATTTGTGTTTTCAAAAGTTTGAAATGTGGGGGTATTATGAGATTTTCGGGTTTTACAACTCTTCCCCTCTAAAAAAAAAAATTTCGTCCGCGAAATTGAAATGCAACTAAATGAGGACGTAACAAATTATGTAAAACATGAAAACTTAGTGTCTCATGACCCTATCTTGTCGATCTAAGATGGTTTTCCGTTTCAAATCAAACGAATAGGGTGTCGCATGAAAAGAATGATAAGGGTGATCCCCTCGCGGGAGATGTTATGAACATGCGATAGCTGAGGAGGTAGAGTTAGACGATAGGAAACCTCCCCCGAAACTTACAAGAACTTAAACGGTCAAAATTCGGTTCCACATAATTCTGATCCTTACTCAAACAATCCAAAAAGTAACAGTCTCACAGATGCGAATCGTAGAAGTAGCAAAACACAGGTGTACCCCTAAAAATGAACAAAGGCATTCAAGCAGATAGAAGACAATTCAATCGATAACATCGGACGATAGAAAGCTCTACAACAGAACCTAAGATCCTTATCAGAAGCAAATAGGCCAACAAAATGCATGCCGAGTATCCAAATGTATCAAGTCGTATGACGATGAAGGTAGATTAAACGCATAGGTAGAGTGAACCTAAAGTCTTACTAAACAAAGATAATCTCAAACAGATATCAGAAATTCTAAGGCTTCTAAGGCACTCCTCGAAATATTCTATGATCAAAATAAGTGCACGTTATATGATGTAAGTATTATCACGTTGGCCAGACGTCATAATACTAGCATCATATAAATATTCCCCCATGATGATCATACTTTATCTCATGTCGTGAACTAAGCATCTTATCTTAACCACCTAACAGTCCTTCTACCTCTAAGGGTTGGTCCGAATTAAAACATCATTCATGGAATGAAATCAGAGAAATATAACGTACAAATAACGTAACGGAATCCAGTAAGCATCAAATGAAACACGTCGTCAAGGCGTCAGATCTTCCAAAATTCGTCAAAATTGTCCTAACAAACCATCTTCTATACGTGCGCAGAAAGAACATATAATGGAATTGCTAACAGCGAACTTAAATCATTCAAAGGATCTTGTCATCGGTAACGGAAACTTAAGTGGGCTACGCAGAAATGAAATATGTCATCAATAATTTCATCCTTCACAAAATTATTCATCCAAAACACAAATGTTTGCTTCAAAATTCGTCCATTCAAATACACAATCCAACGTTTCTTCCAAATCCGACTAGTCTATCTGCGCTTGTCCATCAGTTCAGTGCATCGCCTTCTAACTTAAAAGCAGCCAAACGAGCTTTAAACTCGTCACCGCACCCCAACACTTCAAAATTTTTCTCCATGTGTGTAATCCAGTCCTCTGCCTCCTTAGGAGAGGCAGCCGAACTGAACGACAAGGGCTTGAGCTTACTGAAACTCTCAAGCCAACCATGAATAGTGGTGGGTCGGCCACCAGCACCAGCGCCTCCAGAAGAGCCCGCTCCATTGCGGACGTCGTTAATGATCCGCGAAATCACCTCATTAGCGTTAAGACCTGGTAACATGTTCGCTATAGCAGCAACAACCATAGCTTTCATATTAGGGATCTCAACATCCCCATCAGGTTGTCCATCGGGATGTCCGTTACGGCGAGTGTTAACCATCTGAACGATTAATAAAGCGATTAGCAAGAGCAAATAAAGATGAAGTACGAAAGGAAAAGTACGCAGAAGGAAACCTAGTGTCTACCCAATCCTCACAGGTCATAGCCTAAGCTTTAAGGGTTTCGGAACCTGTCTCTGATACCATAAATTGTAACACCCCAACCCGACAAGGGTAAAAGTGATGCGTGGGAATTGCACCAGGCTTTACCTCTCAAGGGATCTTGAGAAGCTTACAACCCCCACCAGGCAGTGTACCTGATCGTTGTAGTATAGTATAGTGACAAGTACCGGGGGAATGATCGTTCAGCTAGGAATAGTGTCGTTAGGATTGAAATTAATCTAACTAGGTCTAAAGGTGAAGGATGATTCTTTTTGTATTTTTATATTTTATGAAAAGCAAGTAAAAATCTCGGGTATTGGGAGTGTGGGCGGAATTAGTTGCTAATCAACTAACCCAAAAGCTACTAATTAAACTAATTAACAAGAAAAGTAAACTAGGTTTCTACAAGATAAGTGAAGCATGTTTACCTATGATATGTTACTCCTTGCTAGCTATCCAATCCTACCTATTGAATTGTAACCTTGTTTTAATTGACGGGTTGTATTCCTTAATACCATTCGTGGAGTGGCATACATAACTCCCCAACTTTATGAGCTCTTATCTCCTCCTACACCATGCCCAGCACAACTATAGGGATTGTAAACAGTGGCTCATGCATTAAATACAACCAATAAAGACCTAGTACGCCTCGGTTCATGTTTCTTAAGACGTTCAAGCATGTTACCATTTGGAGATCTGCCAGTTTTCTTAAGCCTAACATATAAATCATTCAATCAAAACAAGAATCAATAGGAAACAAGGATTATAAACTAAACCAACTAGATCTATTGAAGTTGTCATACCTTAATTGATGGAGATAGACACAACATCAACAAGAAATCAATGAGATCTAATCAATTATATACAAGTTTCACATAATCATAAGTAGACACAAGGTGAATTAGCAAATCATCATCAAAGAAGAGCAAACAACAATGATAATGGAAAACATAATTAAGATAGAATCATCAAACCAATACATGATGTTTATGGAGTGATTGAAACCCTCTAAGTTGCTGGAAAAACACCCACCTAAACCCAGGAATCGACTTTAGGGTTTAGGGCTTACAAAAAGTGAAGTTATGAAGTTATATTTATAGGCATGTTTTCTGTCGGCCCTTTGTGACGGCGTCAGCCCATACTCTTGACGCCGTCAAGACCATTTTTTCACCAAATTGTAGATCTCTTCGTCCTCTTCGCGTGGGCTTTTGAATCACCTAAATCCGAGTTCGTATGCAAAAGTTATGACCAAAACAATATCAGCTACTCCGCGCGCAAGTTTTGACAAGTTTACACGTGACGGCCTGGTGACGGCCTTGGTGACGCCGTCACCAACTACGGATTTTTATTCTTGGGACTCTGACGCCGTCAAGAGCAATTCTTGACGCCTTCATGCACTGTTCCCAGCATAGAAATTTGAGACTTTGTCGTTTTCTTCACTTTTATGCTCAAAAACGTCCGAAATGGCTTCTTTTCCAGAATTCACTCTCCAAGTACCTAAAATCACAAAAGGAACGATTTAGGGCAATATTTGATCAAATAAAGTCAGATTCGGGCTTAAATGACCCCCTAAAAACGGATCATTTTTCGCCTCATCATATACCCTTACACTTGAGATTTGCTTGTCCTCAAGCAAATGAGCTTTTATTCTACTCAAAAGACAAGTTAGGGGTCATTTAACACTAATATAAAAGTAATTACAATAAATAATCGTTCCACTAAAGACCAATAGACAAGCACGGAGGTCATACACAAGCACCTCACAAATAGTGTTTAGATACTCACATCTCTCGGGTGTAATAAAGTAATATAACATTATGGAAATGGAAGATATCTCTCACTACCTGTCATAACAAAATAGATTACCATAGGCTTGGGAAAAGATCAAACCTCCACCACATGGCGTAAGCACCTAGGATAAACTATCAAAGAGGTCTTTTTAAAGGGTTGTAACGTTAGGTATAGGGATATGAATTACACGGTTTTGTTGGATAAAGGAAGTTTTACTGGTGGCGAGTTAACAATCTTAGTTAATTACATGTACAAGATGGCGTTGCTAAGCCAAGACTAGACTCGACTTAAGCTAATAAATGAAAAACAACTAAAAACATAAAATGAACATAGAATGAAAACGGGATGGTAGTCCGTATGTTTTTTCTCTCTTTCTTTTCTATTTTTTTTTTCTTTTTCTTTTTTTTTTTTCTTTTTCTTGATTTTTTCGATTTTTTTTTTTTTTTTTTTTTTTTCATACACTCTTACCCTACCATCCAAAATAATACATCATAGGGGTTTGAGCATTCCCCTTACACTTGAATCTTTACATACTTTACATTAAACTATTCTAATGACTCGAATTAAGAAAATCAAAACACTTGGAGCACTTTTAAGATTAACGTACATATGGGGGTAATAAGTGTTGTTCTTCCCCATTACTCCATAAAATAAGTACTTACCCATGAGTCCCAATCGTCCCAAAACAATATGTACAAGGATATGACTCGACTTAGCAACCATGTAATCAATTAGAAAGTTAACTTAGGGTTTAACAAATAACAATAATGCACTAAAAATGAGCGCATACACGGAAGGCTAAGGCGATTTGGGTGTACATTTAAGTGGGGTGTAACAAATTCTTCCTTTAAGTAAAATGCTTAAAGTTAGAAACGAAAAGATAGGCTCGGAGGGGTGTACTAGGGGTTTCGTGTACTAAAAATGAGTACAACGCTAAGGGTGTGGGAAAAATTAGTTGACTTAACTAGCCAAGTAATATGACTTAAATGGTCAAGTAATCGTAATACGGGTTTAACACAAGGGTGATCCTAATGCCTCTTATCATGTAGTAAATCCTACTACACGAATGTAGTCTCACTAGCGGTCTCGGGATGCATCACTAACGCAAGTTCTAGAATCTAAATGCTACCGGTACACTCATAAGCACCAATAATAAATGCTTTTCCTATCAAAACTAAAGGCGAACCTCACATTTTTGGGTGGAAAATTTTTCTGAATATACGGTTATGTGCTAGTCATACAACCTCCTATCCATGAGACGCTTGCTATGGCTAAAGTTTCACTCCTAAATGTTGTAAAAAATTTTAAATTTGGCGCTAAAATTGCACTAACAAGTATTTCTCATAGTTTTATTACTCATCTACTATCAAACAAAACAAACTCAAGCGAAAGTGCATATGTAAGGTATCATCTTTTTACCCTCCCCTTACACTTAAGATGAACATTGTCCCCAATGTTCAAGTAAAGAATGTAAAAGTTAAAAGTAAAGAGAATGAATTCAAATACTCCCCTGATTCGCTCGGTATGGATTTTAGGTTGGCCAGGTTAAATCTTCCTCCAAGAAAACGAACAATCAAAGCTTCCCTTCCAGAATATAAATCATCTTCTTGTCTCAAATAACCTGTAAATCCTGACAAAAGTAGACAAGGCAACCTCGCGTAAAATCGGCGGCATCCTATATAAGTTACTAAATCCTAGAAAGCAAAGTAAGATATAATGCTTGTGGAATGAAGTTTGCAGATTTCCTGGAGATTATAAAACTTAATAATTCACAAAAACTTATAAGACTCCGTTAGAAAAAACAAAACTGGTAAAATTTCCAGATTTTTGACTCCTGACGCCGTCAAGAGCAATTGCCTGACGCCGTCAGAATGAACCTGTAGAAATCTTTATGTTAAGTTTCCGGAAAATTTCTGGAAAAACTTTGTCCTACTTCCTGGAAAATCCTGCAAAACTACATTATGACTCAATACAAGCATTTGACTCTAACAATACGAATACACATGTTCATTAAATATTGTGGAGAATCATGATCGGTTTGTTTCTTAAAAACATATTTGGGGTTTCCCCTTACACTTATCTTTTGCAAAAATACCTTTAGGTTGAAGTTAAGACTAGGCTAAACAACATAATAAAGTATTTCACATTTTAATTGAGAAACATGATCAACCAACAATAAAAATAAAGCATGCATACGGAAGCAAATAACAATCAAACAAATAAAATCACACAAAACATGGGTTGCCTCCCAAGAAGCGCTTTTCTTTATTTACGAGTCTTGTAGCTAGACTCAAAGTCGTGGGTTACTACGTGATTTCATCATTGGTTCCATTCTCCGATTGTAAATATTCCTTGTAGAAACCAATCACCTTTTTCTCTATCGCCCCCATCATTGCTCGGGCAAACTCTTCATCAACTTTATACCTTGGTCCAAGGGCCAAGCAATTTTTGTAGTAAAGACTCCTTTTTTCCCATACATAGTCCATGCCCTTTTTCTTATCCTCCTTATCAATATCCTCAAAAGCACCAACATTATCCTGATCAAAACGAGATATAAAGCGGAATTCTTTCATCTTATTGGGCATCCTATAAGTGATACTATCGGTGTTGCTTGCAAATCAAATCGTGCCCTCTACCTCATCATATTCTAACTTAGACTCCTCAACAAATGGTTTGCCAAACACAACATTGGATAATCGACAATCAATAACATTAGCAAGATCCTCCACAACCATAAAGTCGGTGACAAAAGTGAAATTACCAACAAAGACACATAAACCTTTGACTCTCCCGACAAAGTTACAAACTCCACCAGGGTACTTGGGATCCCTTCTAGGTTCAAGTCTTATGTTCACTATATCATTATAAACCGTTGAGGACATAATGTTGATTGGAGATTTAAAGTCAATGTAAGCATTGCTAATGTGCTTATATCCAATCATACATGGTATCTTAGCGCTCTTAGGATCGCCTCTCTTGATCTTAGGTTCAATTATGGTGAAGGGAGATCGCGGGTTATCAATAAGGTTATTATAGTATGCAATCTCCTCCTTAGTGGGGTATAGGTTAAAGTGGTCGTTAAGCCTCGGATCCATTTCCTCTTCTGGTCTCTTAATAACACTCACAAAGTCATCAGGCCCTAGGTCCTTATTTGAATACAAGACGGTTGCTAGGTCGCTAAACGTATGTTCGAGTTCAATCTTGATCAACCTATTAAGCTCTCTAAGCTCCCTAATCTCACTCTCAATTTGTTCACGTAACACAGCTACTTCACTAGGGGAAAGGGGTGGATTCGCGTTTTCCATAATGGTCAACGGAATAGTCAATGAGTTTAATTTACTAACAAATGCACAAAGAAATAAGATAGACTAAAGAAGACCTAAAAATAAAAATAAAATCTTACTAGAAAGGAATCTAGCAAGTAGACCTAATAAAAAGAAAAGAAATCCTAACCTAGACAATAACTATTCCCCGGGCTGCGGCGCCAAAAACTTGATGCGTGGGAATTGCACCAGGCTTTACCTCTCAAGGGATCTTGAGAAGCTTACAACCCCCACCAGGCAGTGTACCTGATCGTTGTAGTATAGTATAGTGACAAGTACCGGGGGAATGATCGTTCAGCTAGGAATAGTGTCGTTAGGATTGAAATTAATCTAACTAGGTCTAAAGGTGAAGGATGATTCTTTTTGTATTTTTATATTTTATGAAAAGCAAGTAAAAATCTCGGGTATTGGGAGTGTGGGCGGAATTAGTTGCTAATCAACTAACCCAAAAGCTACTAATTAAACTAATTAACAAGAAAAGTAAACTAGGTTTCTACAAGATAAGTGAAGCATGTTTACCTATGATATGTTACTCCTTGCTAGCTATCCAATCCTACCTATTGAATTGTAACCTTGTTTTAATTGACGGGTTGTATTCCTTAATACCATTCGTGGAGTGGCATACATAACTCCCCAACTCTATGAGCTCTTATCTCCTCCTACACCATGCCCAGCACAACTATAGGGATTGTAAACAGTGGCTCATGCATTAAATACAACCAATAAAGACCTAGTACGCCTCGGTTCATGTTTCTTAAGACGTTCAAGCATGTTACCATTTGGAGATCTGCCAGTTTTCTTAAGCCTAACATATAAATCATTCAATCAAAACAAGAATCAATAGGAAACAAGGATTATAAACTAAACCAACTAGATCTATTGAAGTTGTCATACCTTAATTGATGGAGATAGACACAACATCAACAAGAAATCAATGAGATCTAATCAATTATATACAAGTTTCACATAATCATAAGTAGACACAAGGTGAATTAGCAAATCATCATCAAAGAAGAGCAAACAACAATGATAATGGAAAACATAATTAAGATAGAATCATCAAACCAATACATGATGTTTATGGAGTGATTGAAACCCTCTAAGTTGCTGGAAAAACACCCACCTAAACCCAGGAATCGACTTTAGGGTTTAGGGCTTACAAAAAGTGAAGTTATGAAGTTATATTTATAGGCATGTTTTCTGTCGGCCCTTTGTGACGGCGTCAGCCCATACTCTTGACGCCGTCAAGACCATTTTTTCACCAAATTGTAGATCTCTTCGTCCTCTTCGCGTGGGCTTTTGAATCACCTAAATCCGAGTTCGTATGCAAAAGTTATGACCAAAACAATATCAGCTACTCCGCGCGCAAGTTTTGACAAGTTTACACGTGACGGCCTGGTGACGGCCTTGGTGACGCCGTCACCAACTACGGATTTTTATTCTTGGGACTCTGACGCCGTCAAGAGCAATTCTTGACGCCTTCATGCACTGTTCCCAGCATAGAAATTTGAGACTTTGCCGTTTTCTTCACTTTTATGCTCAAAAACGTCCGAAATGGCTTCTTTTCCAGAATTCACTCTCCAAGTACCTAAAATCACAAAATGAACGATTTAGGGCAATATTTGATCAAATAAAGTCAGATTCGGGCTTAAATGACCCCCTAAAAATGGATCATTTTTCGCCTCATCAAAAAGTATCACAATAAATGGTGTCATATCAGAAACATTCAATAATCAAAGCAACGGAAGTCTTACATACATAACCAAAGGAAATAAGTCAACATGACTTATCAATACAAAAGTTCCCAAATGAAAGTAACCAACAAGAGTACATAAATAATCCAAAATCAAATGATAAGTATCAAATGTCCAAGCTAAGAAGTCTAAGGGTAAGTCCACACATCGCTCTCAATCCCCAAAGCTAAACCCCCGCTCCTAGCTTAGATACCTGCCGCAGGAAAAAGAAGTGCGGCTGAGCTTAAAAAGCCCAGTGAACAGATATATATAAACAGAAGTAAATGATAACGAACGAACAAGGATATAATGTAAGGTGCACTGGTGAAAGCATAAGGCATAATCAAGGATAACAAAGTATGAGATAATCTGATATCAAATCAAAGTATAAGGTAAATCATTAATCAATCAAAGTGTAAGGAAAGTCAGTTATCAAATCCCGAGCCCTAACAAATCATATCACATATCATGGCAACCATAATGGAGGGGAGACCTCCTAAAGTGTGAAGACACGGATTGCACCCATGCACATTCACCGAACATATAATAATCAAAATCATAATCATAATCATGTCAAATCCCTCGAATACAAAACGAACCTAGGATTGCAATCCATACGCCCCCCGAACAAATAATAACAATCATCATAGTAATCATAAAGTGCGCATATCATATAAATGGGGACGGTGTGAGAAATCACTCACCCACACGTGAGTCATGCCACTGGTGCATCAATGACACGGCCATGTTACCTTCATGGCTAGGAAACGAACTTGGCTCGGGTATCAAACTGAAGGGTTCAAATGTCATATCATATCAAAGTCAAAGTCTAAGTCATCAAAGAGTCATAATCAAAGTCCAAATGTCAAAGGTCCATATCAAAGGTTCAAAGCAAAGGTTCATGTCAAAGTTCAAAGCAAAGGTTTATATCAAAGTTCAAATGCCAAAGGTTTACAAATCTAAGGGTGCATAGCAAAGGTTCAAATAGAGCATAAGTCAAAGAAAGCCATACTAAGAAGGCTCATACTAAAGATATCATAATTAAGCCAATATCAAAAGATGAGAACGAATCATGAGAAACCTTAAGAGATAAGGTCAGAATATCTGTACCTTAGACCGCAAATGCAAACATATCAGAAAACATAAATATCGGAAGCAACTCCATCTTCAGCGAATCTACACGAATTAATGATCGTCTTTATTATTCATAAGCTCATTTTAAATCGAATTACTCATTTTAGGTTTCTTTCCATTTTTAGTAAGTTCCCATATTTAGTAACTTTCCCAAATTGGTAATTTTATACTCTAGGGTTATAAATGACAATTAAATAATCTCTAGGGTTAATTATGTCAATTTAGTAAGGTTTAGGGTCAAAATATTTATCAAAATTAAATAAAAAAAATGTCAAATAAATTTATTTTAAGGTTTATACTATAATTAATATTAAGATGATAACTTTAGACCCCGTCGTTCATAATTTATTAACGTATCTTTGACATTAATCTTAGACCGCGACGACCAAAATATGTTATTATCAAATGTATAATGACACTTGAATTAATGAGCAAAACCTTACTTATGCATGTACTATTCTTTAATCTATCTTATATCTTATATTAATATATGACTTAGATGATTTCCATGCACATTCTCTTATTGTTTATATGCTATACGAAGTGGAGAACCACCACAATTTTTTTTTTAAAAGACATACGCATGAAATCCTAACATGTCTTCTAACTCTTTAATATCATTCAATTTCATGCAAGTGTTTCTAACAGCTTTTAAATTCGAACCCATGCATCAAAATAGTCGAGCATATGCCTAATGTTTAGTCGATCACGAATTCATCCCACAAATCGAACCAAAAGTTTATAAATCGATATAATGTATTATTCTCGTTGTTATATGCGATGTTATGAGATTTTATGTGGACCTTTTTTAACATTTAAAAGCATGCGGCCAAGATAGGAAGGAGACTCTGATCGAAACAGAATGAGTAAAAGAAATCGAACAAGGAACAGATTACCATACCCTCGTAGTCGCGACCAGAGAAGAGACAACATGAACACACGATCAAACCAAGCCGATATTCACACCGAACCAGCAAGAAAACCAAAACTCTCGTTCCAATAGCAAAACCCTCAACCAGTCGAACTCCAAGCAAAAACACACCCTCGAATCTGTTTTCAGAGGCCACGACTAACACCAGCTATCCCCCATCTTGTCGACTCCACCATGACCACGACTTCACACCTTTCACAGTGCCCTTGTACGCTTCTTTGGCCGAATAGGAGAACAGAAAAGATGCATGCCGCCACCTTTTTGTTGCTAGGGTTTTATTTAGTTTTTCATGTGTATTATTCTTGTGAGGATTTCGGTTACATCAAAAAGATATAGAGGAGGTGTATGAGATAATTAACCGAGACTGTGGGGGTTACAAAAAATGGAAACGAGCGTGATTGTCGGGAGAGATGAGAACCATTTAAATGCTGATTTTATATTATAAACTTAGACATTATCTTTGAGCCTAATTCAGTTATGTGAAGGCCATAAGAATCGGCCCACAACACCCTTTCCAAACGTGACCAAATCTTGTTGTTTTTTTTTTTTTCTTTTTTCTTTATTTTTTTTTAAGTGTACCTCTTAGTTAGTCAAAGTTTTTATTGGTTGGAAAATATATTTATATTTCATATATAAACACTTAGGTTAGGACAAGTTGAATGACTTGCGTTATTATTTGTGTTTTCAAAAGTTTGAAATGTGGGGGTATTCTGAGATTTTTGGGTTTTACACAAATTGTCTTAGAAATGCGGTGCAGGTATAGGCTAAGGTTACGGATAAGCAAAAGTGCTTAAAACGTAATTTTTCTGTTTCTTACGGCCCAGGGTTGTAACATTTTTCATAGTCATGATTAATCCTCTAATTAATCATGAGTGTATCAAACATTTATCTGATGCGGGGAAAATTAACGCGGTTGAGTTTTGTTGTGCGTAGGATTTTTGAATGACGTTTTAACCTAAACGTGTAGTTCCTTAATAACTTTCGCGAAAATGATCTGGTGAATGTCAAACTTTTATTTTGCCATGGAAATGATTTATCACACGAGAATATGAAATAAAAATTAAATTTCGGAAAATGAATAGTGAAAGTGAATAGTAAAAATGAATAGTGAAATTTTCGGGAATAGAAGTTAACCTGAAAATGCGAATTGTTACAGTCTCTACCCCTTAAGGGAACTTCGTCCCGAAGTTCTATGTGTGTTATATGTTGGAGTGGTGTCGATGAAGAGGTGTGGTTACTTATGAGGACTAGAGTATGGAATTACCAGTAATGTAGTTTGATTTGTCGTTTCAGTGTATGAGGTTTACTTTTATGTGGGAAAGGTAGAGTAAGAGTGATTAATTGTCGTACTCTATCGTATGAATACTTATGAATTGCCTATACTCACACGAAATTTGTTTTAAGATTATAGATGAGAAGTTTGTTTCTAAGAAAACATACAGGTGACTGCTCCCAACATAATATGATCCCTCCCTAATTAGACATAGGTAGCTAGGCTATGTATAATTAAGGACCGATAATGTGATGTTCGGTTTAGTCACGTAGTATTGTGTTTCTTAAAAGTTTTAGATGGTATTCGAACTTGTAAAGCTGATGAGGGTGCTTGTGGTGTAACTAAGGATGATTTGAGCTTTAAAAGTGCATCAAGATCTGTTAATGAGCTTGTGGTTGCAACGGTTGTGAAGATAATGATGGTGAAAAGATGAACGAGACTTGTGTTCTTCATTTTTTGTTTGATGAGTTTTAGTGGTTTGAGATGAAGCTGGGTAAAGAAGACATAAAATCAATTTATATGGTGGTATCAAATGAAGTAATTTTTCTAAGATGGTGGTAGAATATCTTGGAGTAAAATGATATGAAACAATAAAGTGGTAGCAAAATAGCTTGAAGTAAAATTTGTTGAATGGTTTATAAGATAACTGGGTAAATCTTATAGAATGGTAATAGTCTACTAATCAGTCAATTTGGTTTGGAGATAGAAATTACAATAGATGAGAATTATCACAAATAGTTGTTTATTGAACAGTAAATATTCTTAAGTCATAAAACTCCCATTACTAGGGATGACATACACGTAGTACAACATAGTGCATAAATAAATATGACTGCTAAGTTCTAAACTTCATTGTTCTGCAGTGTTGTTGAGATTCTGATAAGCTCCTTCTCCTCCTAACATATATGCTCTCCCCTGGTTGTCTTCAACTTGTTGACCTTGGTTTTGGGGACATCGATTCTTGTAATGTCCACTTTCTCCACACCCGAATCATATAACTATCGGTTATGTATCGCTACCAGTAGCTACATTATTTCTTCTACAATCCTTGGCAAGATGTCCTGGCTTTTGGCAATTGTTGCACTTGGCGGGGCAGGGACCTGAGTGATGGTAATTGCACTTAGTACACTGTGGTTGAGTCCCAGTATATCCACCTCTGGTTGGTGCAGCAACATAAGCCGTGGTGGCTTCTTGTCTTTTATTTTGCTGGTTATGATGATTGTTGTTTTGATTTGGGTGTTTGTTGTTGTTATTTCCACGGTTACCATCCCATGGTCGCTTGTTGTTGTTGTTGTTGTTCCTATTGTTATTGTTGTTATGGTAGTTGGAGTTGTTGGTGTTGTTGTTGAAGTTTTGTCTTCGGGTTTCTGCTGTACGCACCACTTGATCCATGAGGCTGCGAGACATCCGCATAGCTTCATCAAGTTCCTTGGGATTGGTTGAAGTTACATTCCCTTGTATACTTAGTGGAAGTCCCCAGATATATCGTTCCAATAATTTCTCTTTTGTTGAAACCATTGTTGGACATAGAATCCTCAATTCTTGGAATCGACAGTTGTAAGTTATGATGTCATTTCCTTTAACAACTTGGTCCCAAAATTCCACTTCTAACTTCTGTATTTCACTGCGGGGGCAGTACTCTTTGATCATCATCTTCTTCAAATTATCCCAAGAACTCTTATAAGCATTTTCAATGCCCATTGGTTGAGATATTGAATTCCACCATGATAATGCTTTACTCAGCAGTGTACTAGTGGCATATTGAACTTTATCACTCTCAGTACATTTGCTGACCAAAAATACCGACTCCGCTTTCTCAAACCAGCGGGTCAAACCTACGGCTCCTTCAGTACCCTTGAATTTTATGGGATCGCATTTCAAATAGGACATGAATGAGCAACCCTTAGGTACTGAATCAACATTTATCACTGGAGGACTAGTTGGGTTTGGTCCTCCAGTGATAAGGGTGGCTGTGGCAATTCGGGCAGCTTCTGCAGCTCTAGCAACTTCCGCAGCTATGGCGGCTTCAGCGGCTGCTGCAGCATCAGCAGCTGTAGCGGCTTCAGCGGCTGCTGCAGCTTCTGCAGCTACGGCTGCTCGTTCAGTTGTGAGTGCTGCATTTACACTATCTTTAACAAGTTTGCGAATAGCAACTTGAGTCATTGCTGGTGGTGTCTTCTTCGTTGGCGCCATGATTCTATTATATAAAAGATACGTCGTGAGTAGAGAGTTGTGAAATAAGCATGATTTTTGATGGGAAATGATAGGATAATTACGTTGGAGGTTTAAAGGCATAACACATGATAGTATAAAACAAGAGTTTTATTCATATAACGTTGGTTGATTTACAAAATCGAAACCTATTACAAGCTTCTTCAAAATTTACTAACTGATACTTTCAGTTTAGTAATTACAACGTTTTTACTATCGCTAGTTATTACATGGATTTCATAACATTTACTAACTGAGTCTAATCAGTTTAGTAGTACAAAAGATAACTAGTATCATCACACTAGTCTATTGCGGGTTAGAAGGTCCGAGCAGCTCTGATTGATCGAAAACTTCTTGGTATAGTGTGTCATAGAGGTACGAGTCGATGAAGTTTGAGAGGCTGTAGTTTCCATGCTGACTTTCTTGTTGGATCAATGGTGGTCGTGATACGATCCATAATGAGTGATCCAATTCATCACATGTAGGGATATAAAAGGGAAGTGATAGTGGTGGTGATAATGGCGCTAGTACATATTCATACTCATCATCCTTCTCGGAGTCTGCCTCAACCCAGTTTTGTTCAAAATAGTTAGAAGTATTCGACGCAAAATTAGTTGGCATTGGTTCCTCCTCTTCTTTGTCGGTTAAATCTTCGAAAGGTTCTTCTTCGTCATCAGAAGCGAAGGCGTTTACGAAGTCAAATCCGAACTCGGGTGACGGTGGTAAGACTTGGAAGTTATTAGGTAGAGTAGGAACATAGTCGGGAGAAGTGGGTACGCACATGATTTCTATGAGAAGAATTACTATGTTAAAACAATTCAAATGTTTATGAGGAGTGCTCAAAATATGACAAGCGTGTATATATCAATATACTAATATGTTCATGTAGTATAAAATGCTTATGGGGAAATGCTCAATTATGCTAAGGGTACATATATCCATATGCTAACATGTTTGTGTAGTATAAAATGCTTAATAAGTCCATAATCGTCTGGAGGATGGAAGACATGGAGAGCGGAAGGCTATAAAATGTTTTTGCGTGTAATTGTAGTTATAGTTTAGGTCTCAATTAGACCCGTTTCTCTATAACCATGGCTCTGATACCAATCTGTAACACCCCCAATTCAATGATGCAGCGGAATTCAAACTGGGTGTTACTTGACGGCACAACAGTCATAATAATAGAAAACGATATCTAATTGAGTCTTTTTAAAAGATTTATCATTCAAATTATATAAATATCAGAGATTACAAAATGAGGTCCCAGATGGTTCCATGTTTACAAATTACATTAGATGAGTTTTCGAATGATAATAAAACTTATAGCCCTCTTGAATATTCGTGCTCCTTCCGTGCCATCCTTGATCATCATGGACCTGAAATACATGCTTAAGAGGTCAACACAAAGGTTGAGTGATATTCATAGAGTTTGTTTAATAGTTGAACACAATATGGTTGTAGTGTGAGCTATAGACTCACACCAATGGTTGGAAAACAAAACAGTTATTATTATTACACTAAGCTTATGACATCAAAACATTAACGGGTACCAATATCAATCGGCGGAGTTATCCCGGTAGGTACTTTGCCGTCATACCTATGTTTCAAATATTAATGCATTTGTTTGAACTTAGTCAATACAAATGGGATTCGTCAATCCCAATTGGCATATTCACAATATTCGCGCTCACTATTACTAGTGATTAAATGGTTCATAATAAGGGATCTTGGATTGGCAAGGATGGTACTTAGTGATAATAAAACAATCAGGCAAGCACACAATTGAAAAGCATTGTGTTCGGTTGAAAAATAATAGCATGTATTCCCCCCAAGGGTTTGTAAAACAATTAAGTAATGGAAAGTGGGGCTATGAACTCACCTTAAGTTATCTAGTAAGTAGTGAAAATGATGGTCGAATCACGAAGGTTTCTACGAGCAACCTATAATAGAATGTTGCGACTTAGGATTGGAGTAAAGAATATGAAGAATTGCCTATATATGTCTTGCATTTAGTCCATGATGTAGTACTTAGTATATAGTGTAAGTCTTTGAATAAAGATGGTTTATGAAACATGTATAGTTTGTATATCGCTTACTACCGTTCGGGCCGACATAATTCAGAGGTCAAGTAGTAAACGTTTGAGGAGCCAGGACACTTTAATTCGTAAATCCACAACTCATCTCGACGGTTTACTATAATGAACCCCTCACATGAGGCTCCCTACTATTTGATAAAAATATATAAGTTTTTGATCCGAAAAGTTACATGTCCAAATAATTGAATAAACTTAGGAAAGTTTACTTTTAAATGAAGATTGTTATTACAATGAGTTTCTTGAATCTAGTATGAAAATTACTTGTAAAGTCTCATGGTTTGTTTTGATGGAGTAGATCCGAATTGGATGTTTATGTTACCATTAACTCTTTAGTTCACGTTTTCGTCTTGGTAAGTTTATATGGTCTTTAGCCGTGGCTTTGCCGTGACTTTGGTCATTGTTCCCATTGTCTTGAGACTCATCCTTGGCCTTATCCATGGTTGCGGTCTTGGCTTTAGGTCATTAGACCTCTTGGTTACATTTAACCATAACCATTACATAGTAACTTGGGTATTCAAAATAGCTGTTAAGAAATTGAAGAAAATATCATTCATTATTGGTTTTCTGGATACGTGCACCTGTATTTTTGAAGAAAACATCATTCCGGACAACTTTTGTGTTTTAAATTTTTGATAAAACGGACCAGAAGGGCCTCTTTTTGCGTGTTTAAGGTTCTGTCACAGAAGGTTTTTAGGCCGTTTTGCTGTAAAGTTTTAGTAACTTCTAATAGTCATAACTTTTTACTCATATACTCATTTTAGGTGATTCAAATTTCTATGTTTTCCTTGTTAAGTCCTCTACTACAATATGTAATTGTCCAATATCATGATTATACCATTTTGGTCGAATTTCACCATGAAAGTCACTAGTTTTCTTGTTTAATTAACATAAGTTAACATATATTTACCATAACTTGTTTTACCAATTTTTATACATCATGAACATAATAACAAGATCATATATAGTATGAATGAAATATAAATAGCATGAAAATGATATTTAACAAGAAAGTATATTAGGGTTTCCTTACAACTTTAGGCTTTCTAAAAGAAAGGGAAGTAACTAGTAAGGAAAGGACTTTGATTGACAACTTCTCTTGACTTTAGCAATCCTTCTACTCTTGTATTCTTGAAGGATTTGTGATGAAGGTTTAGGTGACTTGAGTGGATCTAAACTCAAGAGAATCACCAAGAGTTTCAAAAGATTTGAAGTAGTTTGATGAATCAAAACCAAACTAGGGTTTATGTGTTGATATTGCTCTTGATTTCTTGCATAAAACTTGAAGCAATTTAGCTAAGTGTAAGATGTTTGTGGATGATGATATGGTACATCAAGAAGAGGAGAGGGCAAGGGGTTTATATAGTCTCATGAGGAGGTTAGGAAGGTGTTTAGGAAGGTGCAATGAGGAGGTTAAGATTGTAGGCTAGTAGTTTCCAATTTTGCTTCCTAAATACACATGTTATGTATCTAGGAGATCATGAATTAGGATTAAGCCACATTGGTGATGAATACCCTCCCTATAGTCGGCCAAGGCTGTTCTAGGGTGACTAGATGAGTAGTCATGGTATTATCTAAGTTACGGAGTGAGTTTTGGTTCCGTTGATCACTAACTGTAAGCTGTTAAGTCACAAAACGTAAAATCGGGTATCATAAAAATACGAAACTTGAAAGAATGACTAAACTTGTCAATATACTCCATAATAAAATATAAAATAAGTGGTAGGTTCCATTGGGGTGCTTAAACCCTGCTAAAACTGGAAACACGAGTCTAAAACGCGTAATACGTAAAACGTATGAATATTGTGTAAAATTGAGAAAAGTGATATGTTACTTTTTTAATAGGATAACAATGATTTAAAATGACTTATAATGTCTAGACTGGGCTCAGTCTAGTGTCAGTTGGCATTTAATGTCTTTTAGACATAAAACCGTAAGCCTAAAAATCAAGGAATGAGTTATAAAATCAAGGAATGATTTTTTGGTCAAAGGAGGAGGGAAAAATATGTTGACTTTTCCAAAAAGGTGAAAACTCAAATTGTCTTAGAAATGCGGTGCAGGTATAGGCTAAGGTTACGGATAAACAAAAGTGCTTAAAACGTAATTTTTCTGTTTCTTACGGCCCATGGTCTATTTGGTAACATTTTTCTTAGTCATGATTAATTCTCTAATTAATCATGAGTGTATCAAACATTTATCCGATGCGGGGAAAATTAACGCGGTTGAGTTTTGTTGTGCGTAGGATTTTTGAATGACGTTTTAACCTAAATGTGTAGTTCCTTAATAACTTTCGCGAAAATGATCTGGTGAATGTCAAACTTTTATTTTGCCATGGAAATGATTTATCACATGAGAATATGAAATAAAAATTAAATTTCGGAAAATGAATAGTGAAAGTGAATAGTAAAAATGAATAGTGAAATTTTCGGGAATAGAAGTTAACCTGAAAATGCGAATTGTTACCAAATCATTCTCAAGCATCGATATAAAAGGAGAACCCGAAGTGGCACAACACAAACACACATCAGTTGATATATCGTAAAATGAACCCTTTTCGCATAAAAGAGTTGAAGAAAAGCCTAAGCCGAAGGCCGAGTCTAAGCCTATTCATAGAAAAAGGATGTTATTAGAGATTCCACCCGTCCATCTAATCACACCCGTCCATCTTAGGACTTAAAAGAACCCATCTGTAAGTAATCGCGTAAAAGAAGAAACTAACCTCGTTAGCAACATCATACATACACATATATTTACTACTCCCTCAGTCAATATATAATTCTCTGAAAATCACATGTGATTCTCTGAAAATCACATGTTATTCTTTGAAAATCACATGTGATTTTCTACGACCAGTCATCAACCGTCTTCCAGCAATGTCTCTACGCCCCTCAGTTGTGTACATTAACAAACCATCAATGGGATCCCATAAATGAATTTGACCATCTAATGTGCTGGAAGCCAAATACTTGCCATCTGGGCAATAAACAATGGTAAGAACATCGTGAGTGTGAGAAAATGTTTCTACTAAACCTTTTCCATCAAATACGCCCCATAATCGAACGGTTCTGTCCCATGAAGATGAAGCAAGAATTGCCTACAGATATGAATATAAAAGATGGAATAATAAGTCCATACGCCACAGATAAAAATATAAGGAGGTGTTTACATTTTTGTTTTTTAACTGAATTTTATGATTCATTTTGAGAGTTTGATACAAAGAAATAATCTGTTTCATACCAGCTGCAACAAAACAAATTATTTAAGGGTACAAAAGATTACCTATTTACCCTCTATTATAATCAGATTAAGAAAAGCCTTTTACATCTTTACCGTCATTAAAAAAAGGTTTTTTTGGCCATTTTACTTTTTATAATCAAAATTTTCCAAACACTAAAACATCTTATTTTCTAAGTAGTAAGTACTAAAACTTAAAACAGCATAAGCATATGAAAACAATCTCTTATTAGATCCGTTAGATAATAAGGACTTCTAGACACTTTAATCAAACAACAACTACTTACGGTTGCAGGAGAAAACATCAATCCATGAACTTGACCTTCATGACCACTAAGAACATCCAACAATCGCCCCGCTTTCATCGACCAAACAAATTTCTGTAAACAAATAGAACATGTTGTGTCAATTTTCTAGATGATTACAAATAACTAAAAACAACTAAAAACTAAAAAATAAATAAAAACTACTTTAAACTAATGAATCAAATGGATTAGTAAGCCTAGCTGTATAAAAGACAATCACATGTGATTCTCTGAAAATCACATGTGATTCTCTAAAAAACCGTTACAGCTGTATGACTTATTCAAAGCATACAACAGAACAACCATTACAGCGACACATAACTTCAAAGAGTGTAACTAAAACGACGACACATAACTCCCTGCTGACTAATCCATAACTAAAACACCGACACATAACACCATGTTTAACAACTACATGGCCGAGACCCTAGTGGTCTCGGCTCACTCTATCTCGGCAGCCCAAGCACGACAACAATGTCCACATCAAGAACAATAGCACTCGACAATGACCACAACTACAACATCCCATTGCCAAGACCCTAATGGTCTCGGCTTACTGTTGGGAATTACATTAACAGTTACCACGGCTAGTATGAAGATTACAACTGCTGAAGAATGCACTAGCAGTGGAAACTCATTACCACTGCTAGTACATATTATTACCACTGCTGTTAGGATAACTGTTAGGAAACTTGTTTAGATAAATATAGAATAGATCTTGTGTATATCTTATTCTATTATCTTTATATGTATCTTGTAGAAGAGGACTCCTTATGCTATAAAAGGAGGTCCTAGGTTAAGGTTAGATATACGTTTTTCTTAGAGCTTCAAGGTTGTAACCCTAGTGATACAAAGATCACTCGTATTATTATTCTTAATAATATTGGAGCTAACAGTTTGATTCATACATTATTCTCATTCATATACAACTGTTTTATTCATATACAAACTTCTAATTATTACTAAGTAGATTCCGCATACTTAGTGGTATAATTCAAAGTATCATTCTAACACAGATCAAGGTGTGTAGATCCATCAAGTGGTATCAGAGCCAGGCTTTGATACTTTGATTTAGAAGATCCGGAGTTCACTCACAAGATTCAATGGAGACAGAGACCATTCAGTCCAACATTGCTGCTAAGCTTCCTAAGCTTAAGTTGAATGACTATGAGATGTGGAGGCTAATGATCGAACAATTCTTTATGGTGCAAGATTATGCACTTTGGGAGATCATTATGTGTGGCAATTCCTTTAAACCTGGTACTACCTCAGAAACTATTGATGGCAAGGTAGTGCAAAAGATTAACACTGGACCAGTCACAAATGATGAAAGACTTCAAATGAAGAATGATCTGAAGGCCAGAGGCTTACTGTTGATGACCCTTCCTAGGGATCAAATTTTAGCTTTCAGCAAGTACAAGACTGCACAGTCCTTATTTGAGGAGATCTGCAATGTTTTTGGTGGTAATGATTCCACCAAAAAGACATAGAAGACCTTGTTGAAATAGACTTATGAAAACTTTGGTTCAACAAGTAATGAATCTATTGACAACATCTTCACAAGGCTTCAAAAGATTGTTACTCAACTCACAGTGTTTGGAATTGAGGTGGAAAGGGAAGACCTCAATTTAAAGTTTTTAAGAAGTCTACCCTCTGAGTTTGGTACAAATGTTGCTGTGTGGGAAGACAAGCCAGAATTGGAGAATATGAAGCTTAATGATTTGTACAATAACTTTAAAGTTATTGAACAGAGGTTGAAAAAGCCTGGCAAACTAAGTTCAGGATCAGGGAACTTAGCACTTATATCATCATCTGTTGATGTTAGTTTAGATGAAGAGATTGATAGTGATGATGATGTTGCTAACATTGTTGTTTCCACTGGCAGTGGAGGTGTTACCACTGCTAGTTCAAAAAGGCAAGTTGCTGGTCTTGGAGATTCTACTTTTTATGCCTTTCTGACAAGTCAATCCAATGGTTCAATTCTGACACATGAAGACTTGGATCAAATTGATGAAGATGACATAGAAGAGATGGACATTAAATGGCAAGTTGCATTGCTAAGCTTAAAGCCAAAGAAGTTTTGGAAGAAGACTAGTAGGAAGATCACCATTAATGGCAATGAAACTGTAGGTTTTTATAAGAAGAAGGTGGAGTGCTACAACTGTCACAAGAAGGGGCACTTTGCCAGGGAATGCAGGAAACCAAAGAAGCCTGATAATAGGTCAACTTGGTATAAGCAGGACAAGAAGAAAGAGCCTACAACTGAAGAACCAAAGGTGCTTTTGTCCATTGATGGAGTGAGCTATGATTGGAGCTATATGGATGAGGATGAAGAAGAAGGTTCAGAGTCTGCAATGATTGCTACTGAGCTTGCACTTATGGCTTTTTCTGACTCTGAGGTACAAATTAATAATGCTTGTTCTAAAACCTGTAAGGCCTTAAAAGATTATGAGAAACTTAAAGAACAATATGATGAACATTTGTTAGAGTTAAATCAAACTAATTATAACCTAGCAAATCATAAAAGAGGTCTTGCTGTTTTAGAAGCACAATTAGAGCATTATAGAGCCAATGAATCTAAGTTCAATGATGATATTACTGTTTTATAAAGGGGATTAGATTATAAGATAGCTGTGAATGAGGCTCTTAGGGAAGAGTTAGAGAAGGTTAAAAAGGCCAATAAAAATATTCAGATAACTTGTAATACACTAGATCATCAATCTAAGTGCATTGACAAAATTTAGGAGGCCCAAGTTGTAAACAAAGCCAAATCAGGAGTAGGATATAAATCAGTTCCACCACCCCTAAGAGGTGTTCCATCACCTCCGGGTATTGACTTAGCACACACAGGGTTGGAAGAGTTCCAGGAACCAACCATGACCTATGGCCCAAAATTTGTTAAAGAAGTTGCTATTGAGAGGGTTAAGGTTGAGGTTGATACATTTGATAGTGCTAGTGACTCATCTCTTAAAGATGAAAATATGAATGTTGAGTCTAAAACTAGTGTTTCTGAGAGTGTTCAAGTGGAAGTTAAAAAGAGTATTCCTGAAGTTGTCAAAGAGAAGCCTAGAACCCAAGCTAATTATTCTAGGCCCACTACTAGATATGCTGAGATGTACAGAAGCAGGTCAACAACTCCTAGAGGCAATAAAAGGAGTTGGAATCATGTTAAATCTAGACAATTTGGTAGTGACTTTGTGTTTAACAACAAACCTTGTTACATATGTGGTAGTTTTGAACATCTTCATTATAATTGTACCTATCACATGGGTAGAAGGGAAGTGTTTGGGAATACCAGGGTGAATGAAATCAATGTCAATAAAAATACTCACCTAAATCCACTAAGCAAGATGATTCCCAGGTCTGTTTTGCTAAACACTGGCATCAAATCTATTTCCACTGCTAAATCAGCAGTTGCCACTGCCAGAAATACAAACAGAGTTTACCCTATGTCCCCTGTTAAGAGTGCAACACCAATTACAACTTTTGTTAAATCTACACAAACAGGGAAAAAGACCTATTTTGAAAAGAAAGTTTACAATAACCACAAGTGGATTCCTAAAATTTCAAAACCAGCAGTTGCCACTGTTAAGCCAGCAGTTACCACTGCAAGGCCAAAAGTTTCCACTAGTGGTTCTATGAACAACAAAAGGGTAAATGTGGGAAATGCTGTTAAGGCCTCAGCACGTTGGGAATGGAAACCAAATGGAACTATCACCTCAAACAATCCCAATGGTGTATTAATGACCTTTGACAGATATAATTATATTGATACACGAGGCAGATCCAAGTCATTTGTGGCTTGGGTCCCCAAAAGGAACTAATTCCTTTATTTTATGTGCAGGGACATTCAAAGCCTAAACTCTAAAGAAGATCAAGGATATTCAGATAGTGGATATTCCAGGCACATGACTGGCAATAAGTCCTATCTTTCAGATTTCAAACCATATGATGGACAATTTGTCAGCTTTGGAGGTGGTATTGGTGGAAAGGTTTCTGGCACAAGGCTGGAAACTTGGACTTTGAGAATGTGTATTATGTGATAGAACTCAAGTATAATCTCTTCAGTGTGTCACAGATGTGTGACAATAAACATAGAGTTCTATTCTCAGAAGATTAATGCTATATCTTATCTAAGGATTATAAGCTACCTGATGAAAGTGATATTTTGCTTAAAATCCCTAGAAAAGGCAATCTATATAGCATAGACATGAAGAACATAGTGGCTAAAGATGATGTTACTTGCTTGCTTGCAAAAGCCACTTTGGATGAATCCATGCTTTGGCACAGAAGATTTGGTCATGTTAACTTCAAGACCATTAACAAGATTGTGAAAGATGGTCTAGTCAGAGGTTTACCAGAGAAGATATTTGAGAATGACCAAACATGTGTTGCCTATCTTTAAGGCAAGCAACATAGAGCTTCATGCAAGACCAAGGCATATAACTCTATTGATCATCCACTTTACATGCTGCATATGGACTTGTTTGGTCCTACTTCAGTGAGCAGCATAAATTTGAAGAAGTATTGTCTTGTTGTAACTGAGGATTTTAGTAGATTTACATGGGTGTTCTTCTTAAGAACCAAGGATGAAACCACTAGCATACTCAAGACTTTCATCACTGAAGTTGAAAATCAAGTTGATAAGAAGATCAAGATCATCAGGTGTGACAATGGGACAGTGTTCAAGAATAAGGTTATGGATGATTTCTGCAGAGACAAAGGTATTAAAAGAGAATTTAGTGTTGCAAGAACACCTCAGCAAAATGGAGTTGCTGAAAGAAGAAACAGAACACTAAGTGAGGCTGCTAGAACCATGTTAGCTGATTCCAAGCTACCAGTGACTTTTTGGGCTGAAGCAGTTAACACCGCTTGTTATATTCAGAATAGGGTTTTAGTGGTGAAGACAAAAAACAAGACACCTTATGAGCTATTCAGAGGAAGACCCCCAATTTTAGATTTTATGAGGCCATTTGGATGTCATGTCACAATTCTCAATACCATTGATCATCTGGGAAAGTTTGAAGAAAAGTCAGATGAAGGCTTCTTTGTTGGATATTCTATGGCTAGCAAGGCTTTTAGAGTCTATAACTTGAGAACAAAGAAGATTGAAGAAAATTTGCATGTTGAGTTTCTTGAAAATAAAACTAACATAGCAGGTTCAGGACCAGAATGGTTATTTGATCTTGAAACTCTATCAAACACAATGAATTCTGTACCTATTACCTCAGGTACAGGAGACAATAATCTTGAAGAGTCAGAAGAATTCATTGATGAAGATGAATCTTGCAAAGATGATGAAGATGATAAAGATCAAATTGTTATGCCACTTTGGGACTTTGTTGACAATAATGAAGACTCACATCCTTCAAAGAATTCTGAGAAGGAAAGTGATGCAAATGTTGTGAATTTTGATGTTTTGAATAAAGAAATTCCTGCTAGCAGTGGTAATTCAATTCCGACTGCTACAGCAGAAGTTTCCACTGATGTTCCAACTGTGGAAAATTCAACTCAGGAATCACCCAGTGATGATGTTGAGATCACTAACATGCCTACAACATATGATATTCCTAGCACATCACAGACTTCTATTCACAAAGTGAATCCACTTGAAAATGTAATTGCTGAGCTAAAATCAGGTGTGAAAACAAGAAGGCAGACAAAGAGGAATGATGTTCATGGGTTCATTAGTGAAGTTTATGAGTCCAAGAAGCATACAAACAAGAATGAATGTTTGTTGTTCTGTTTTCTATCACAAGTGGAGCCTAAAAATGTTTATAAGGCTTTAGAAGAATCAAGCTGGGTTGAAGCAATGCAAGAGGAGTTGTTGCAATTCAAACTTCAAAAGGTTTGGGTTCTTTGTGATTTGCCTGATGGAATGAAGGTGATTGGTACTAAGTGGGTTTTCAGAAACAAGAAAGATGAAAGAGGTATTGTTATCAGGAACAAAGCTAGATTAGTTGCTCAAGGTTACACTAAAGAGGAGGGTATTGACTATGAAGAAGTTTTTGCTCCTGTTGCAAGGATTGAGGCTATTAGATTGTTTTTAGCCTATGCATCCTTTATGGGCTTTACTGTCTATCAAATGGATGTCAAGAGTGCCTTCCTGTATGGAAAGATTGATGAGGAGGTCTATGTCTCTCAACCTCCAGGCTTTGAAGATCCTCAACACCCTAACAAAGTGTATAAAGTGGTTAAGGCTCTTTATGGCTTACATCAAGCTCCAAGGAAGTGGTATGAAACCTTAGCTACTTATCTGTTGAACAATGGGTTTCATAGAGGAAAGATTGATCAAACTTTGTTCATCAAGAAAGACAAGGGTGATATTCTACTTGTTCAAGTATATGTTGATGATATCATCTTTGGATCTACTAGACAAGAGATGTGCAAAGAGTTTGAAAAGTTGATGAAAGATGAATTCCAAATGAGTTCTATGGGAGAACTTACTTTCTTTTTGGGGCTGCAAGTACAACAAAGAAAATATGGCATCTTTATCAGTCAAGACAAATATGTGACTGAGATTATAAGGAAGTTTCACTTTACTGATGCAAAACCTTCAAATACCCCTGCTGATAAGACTACTCATCTATTGTTGAAGAATGCTACTGGAGTAGATGTTGATGTGCATACTTATAGATCTATGATTGGTTCCTTGATGTATCTTACTTCATCAAGACCAGACATTATGTTTGATGTATGTGCTTGTGCAAGATTTCAAGTTACTCCAAAGACATCACATATGACAGCAGTAGAGAAGATTTTTAGGTATTTGAAGACATATCCTAATCTAGGATTGTGGTATCCAAGAGAATCCCCTATGGAGTTGATCACATACTCAGATAGTGATTATGCTGGTGCAAGTTAGGATAGAAGGTCAACTACAGGAGGATGTCAATTTATTGGATGTAGATTGGTGTCATGGCAATGTAAGAAACAGACAATGGTGGCTACTTCAACAATTGAAGCAGAATATGTAGCTGCTGCTACCTGTTGTGCTCAGATCTTATGGCTTCAGAATCAATTGTTGGACTATGGGTACAATTTCATGAACACCATTATATATATAGACAATAGTAGTACCATATGCATTATTAAAAATCATGTGCAACACACTAAAACTAAACATATTGAAATTAGACATCATTTTATTAGAGATTGTTTTGAGAAAAAGCTTATTCAAGTTGTCAAAATTCATACTGATGACAACTATGCTGATTTGTTAACAAAAGGGCTTGATGTGGGTAGGTTTCAGTACTTGGTAACAGGTATTGGAATGTTAAACCAATAAATCTTTGATGTCTAATAATTTTCAGTGTTGCAGGATAGTTTTTAGGTACTAATATTGTTTGTATAGTTTTCTACTAACTTGTATGCAGAGGAATTAAAGCACAATGGAAACCATGGTACATATAGTGGAAAGATTTGTTCTCTCAGTGGTAAAAGAAAAAGATTAAAGTACTTTCATTCATAAATCCAAAAAAGGTACAGAGTACAATCGACCAAAGAGACAAACATAAAAACCACATCACAAAACACAAAGCTACACAACCTAACACCCAAATATTCAGACAAGCTACTCCATGGGCTTCTTTCCTTTACCCTCATAGTCATGCTTGCCCTTAGAAGCTTTCTTTCTCTTGTCATCAAAAGAAAGTTGCTTTCTTGGACAAGCAAGGCCCAATACTTGCTAGGGTGGCTTTGGAAGTCTTGAAGGCTTTTCAAGTGTAGGCCACTTCATGTTGACTATGGCTGACTCCAGAGTTGTAGTGAGGGATTTTGGAAGCTCCTTGGACAGGGTATAGGTAGGATCATCATCATCTGAAGAAGAGCTTGAGTAAAATTCCAGAGATGGAGCAGGAGCAGCTGAGACCTTCTTGTTAGGCTTCATGTTGGATGATGTAGCTGTTGCAGCACTTGGAGGAAAATATCCACTCCATCTAGATGATGGTTCTTTTGAATCAGAACAATAGCTGATTTCCTCATCAGATGAGATGTAGATTAATGGAAACCAACTCATGATGATGTTTAGGATTGTGATATTGGAGATTAGTTTTGATAAAGACTTATGTGTTTTGAGCCCCCTTTTATAAGCAAAGTCAAGGCCAAGGGTTAATTAATGAAAGTTATTTACTCTTATCTGTTTTGGTAGGTTGGAGGAGTAAATTTGGATATAATCGGGTTGACTTTGGAGAGATATTTTTGTGAATAGTAACTTGGTCAAAAAGTTACTTTGGGTTAAATTATATTGGTTAAGTTTAATGTTCCCTACTTATGCAGAGTACAAACCAATATTTTCTAAATGATTGGAGTTATAAGGTGTGTATCTAAGACACACAACAAATGGTTATTGATTCACCATGTCTAATGAACATAAGAATCAACTAGTCCAGAGCAAACGGCTACTGGTAAAGACTTAACAAATCCGTTTATGGTTGATAGTTTACCAAAAACTATATGGTCATCAACTCACCATATTCCAAGTGATGAAGAGTTGGCTAGTCCATAGCAAACGGCTCATGGTAAAGACATATCAAATCCGTTGATAGCTGATAGTTTGCTAAAAACTATGTTTAGAGCAGCTGATTTCACTTGTTTTACTTACCACTGCTCTTTGAAATTTTGTGAAAATTTACCACTGCTAGTTCACAGTTACCACTGCAAGAGTAATTTTTACCACTGGTGAACTAGCCGTTACAACTGTTGTGTCAGTAATCTTATTTTTTAACTAGCCGTTGTAAATAACCGTGTTTCCTTATTAATAGGGTAAATTTTTGTGAATTATCCACTTACCTATTTTAATTTATTCTTTTCCCAAAATTAAATTTATTCTAAAGATAATTCACATAACGCATACTCCTCAAAACCCTATTAGTATCTATTTATTCTCATACGGCTTGATTCTTATTCTCGATTACTAACACTTTTATAATTCTTATTCACAAAATTATGGCAATTCTAAACTTTGTTGAGGAGCACAACCAAGTGGCCTATTTACAAAAGTCAAACGCAAAGAGTGGCCCTGTTTTTCATCAGATTGTGGATTTTCTCAATACTACCCATATAAGGTATGCTTTAACTGTCAATCCCACAATCTATGTTTCTCATATCAAACAGTTTTGGAACACTGTGGAGTCCATAACTATTGAACAGGGAGACACACAAGAATCTGTGGAAGTTCTTAGAGCCACAGTGGATGGGGTAACCATTGATGTTACTGAGTCATCCTTGAGGAGAATTCTCCAATTGGATGATCTCAATGGTATCATCACATTACCTAATTCAGATATTTTCAAATATATTGCTTCCATGGGGTATGATACATCTGATCAAAAAGTTACTTTCAGAAAAGGATATTTTTGTCCCCATTGGCGATTTTTCATACATACTCTTTTACATTGTATAAGTCCTAAGAAAACTTCTTATAAGCAATTTGCATCAACTATGGCATACTCTTTGGTTTGCTTAACAACTGATAGGACTTTCAATTTTTCAAAGTTTATTTTCAATAATATGAAAGGCAATGTAAAGAGTTCATATAAATTTTTGATGTATCCAAGGTTTGTGCAAGCAGTGCTAAATGAATTTCCACTGCAAACCCACAAAAGAGTTTATAAAACCCCCTGTCTTAAGCCAAAATTTTTTCAAAATATGTGTAAGGCTTCAGAACTTTGGAATGGGAACGTTAAACCATTTTTTCCTGAAATGCTTTCAAAGATTTCACAGGTACAGGGTGAAGATGCAACCATCCCAGTTGTATCCCATCACACACCCTCTATTGTTGTTCCACCTATTCAACATACCCCTGCTGTTACTCACACCTATGAGAGGAGGCACAAACAGCCACCTCCTCCCATTACAACATTGCCTGTTTCTGAGCCTTTTGGTTTAGGAACAAGCAGTGGTGGTTCAAGGCTTCATTCTAGTCCAACTAGAGAAAAGTCTGAATCAATGCCCTATGATTCACCTCTCCTAACAGGTAACACAGTTGGAAGTGTTGAGGGCAGTGTGCAACCTAATGAATTGATGGGACTTTGTACCAATTTAGTCAAGCAGGTTAAAGCTCTGGAGAAAGAACTGGCACAGACTAAGCAACAACATGCCACAGAGCTTGCCTAGATGAAAGCATAAATCAAGAGCTTATAGGATGAAGTTGAGGGGCTTAAGAAGCACAGATCTGCCAACCTTGTGCTTTCATCTTCCTCTTCACCCCATGATGATGACTCAACATACTTCAGTGAAGATTTGGGGAATTCTCCCAAACATGGGAGGATTAAAACTGATGCAGAGTTTAAGGGGAGGAGACTTAATTTTGAACAAGAATTTGCTGAACTTGATGATTTTGATAATATTCAAGAGAAGGAAGATAAAGCAGTGGGATCTAAGGAAGTTTTTGTTGAAGCAGTTGAAACTCATAAAGACACAGTGGAAACAAATGAAGAAACAATGGATGTTGCTGATGCAGAATTTCAAAGAAAAAGAATTGAAAAAGGAAAAGTTCACATTGTTGATGAATCATCTGAGCAACAGTCAAGGAAGATTTCAAAGAAAGAGCAAGCTCAGATAGATTGTGATGCAAACTTGGCACTGGTATTAGAAGCAGCTGAAATTGCAAAGAAGAAAAAGCAAGAAGAGTTAGACATTGCAAGTTTCATGGAGGCTCAGAGGTTGGATAAATTGGAAACAGTGCATGAAGAACCAATTTCTATTGTTCCACCAACTGTGCTAAAGGAGAAACCTCCAATGTTTACTTATGTGCCTACTGAAGAAGAGATTGAGTTTATGATTGCAAATGATCCAGTGATTAGGAAAAAGGAAGTTGAACTAATTGCTAATACAACTTTAACTGAAGATCAAAGGTCTGCTCAATTAAA
Source organism: Artemisia argyi (assembly GCA_030686995.1). Taxonomy (NCBI): domain Eukaryota; kingdom Viridiplantae; phylum Streptophyta; class Magnoliopsida; order Asterales; family Asteraceae; genus Artemisia; species Artemisia argyi. The sequence continues at coordinate 96,911,858 of CM060693.1, read as the reverse complement.
GGATTTCAATCAGATGAAGAATCAACAGGCTCTTGATGATATTATTGGTACAGTAAGAAAGGGTCAAAAGAAGCCAAGACAACTTACAAAGGCACAGATTATTGCTGAGATGAAGACCTATTGCTGTCATGTTCGCAATTGGAAGATGGTACATTTTAAAGGAATGTCACATGATCAGATTGAAGGAATTTATTACAGAGTTAAAAGGCAGGATAGTAATTTCATCCCTATGGATAAAGAACCAAAAGCTATGAAATCAAAAAGGTCAGGTGTGAGTCTTGAATCCAAAGATGCTAAGAAATTAAAGACTCAGAAGTTATCTCAAGCAATGGAAGGTGTCAGCAAGTTAACTGAAGAACAAGTCACTAATATGGTGTTTATTGAAACTGATGTGCTGAATGTAGAACCTTTACAAGCAAGATATCCATTAGTTGGTTAGGAAATTTATTCTGATGATTTTGGTGTTGCATGGAAGATTATCAGAACTGGTAATGTCACAAGTGTTTGCAGAGATTTTGAAGATGTTGTTAGATCTTGTGATAGAGAAGATGTGGATACTTTGTGGAGGATAATACAAGATCAGTTCATGAAAGATGAACTTTTTGATGTCAAAGCTAAAGAGTTGTGGGTTCACTTTAGAAGATTATATGAACCTGACCCTAGTGACAGATATTGGAGATTTGAAGCTCATAATATGAATACTCTGTGGAAATTCTATGATTCAAGTGTTGTACATCATGTTTCTACTCAAGATGGAGTTGATGTGTTTATGTTAGCATAAAAGGAATATCCATTGAGAGCATGTGTTCTCACTGTTATGATGTCTGTTAAGCTCAGATGTTGGGAAAGAAGTGAAATCATAGAAGATTTGCTACAGAGGATTTATGATCAAAGTGTGAAGGCTGATAAGGAGTTGAGAAAAAGAAGATAAATGTTTGGAAGAATTCCCATATCCTCACATATGCTGACAACTTGAAGAAACTTATTGATTTACATAGTAATCATAAGTTTAGGGGAGGATTGTTGGGAATTACATTAACAGTTACCACAGCTAGTATGAAGATTACAACTACTGAAGAATGCACTAGCAGTGGAAACTCATTACCACTACTAGTACATATTATTACCACTGCTGTTAGGATAACTGTTAGGAAACTTATTTAGATAAATATAGAATAGATCTTGTGTATATCTTATTCTATTATCTTTATACGTATATTGTAGAAGAGGACTCTTTGTGCTATAAAAGGAGGTCCTAGGTTAAGGTTAAATATACGTTTTTTTTAGAGCTTCAAGGTTGTAACCCTAGTGATACAAATATCACTTGTATTATTATTCTCAATAATATTGGAGCTAACAGTTTGATTCATACATTATTCTCATTCATATACAACTGTTTTATTCACATACAAACTTCTAAGTATTACTAAGTAGATTCCGCATACTTAGTGGTATAATTCAAAGTATCATTATAACACAGATCAAGGTGTTTAGATCCATCACTTACCCTCGTACTACAACAAACCAAACGGAACTTGCGTCCCTTTTCTTAGCTACAACACCATCAGCAACTACAACAATCAAGACCTAAATCCACCATTCAAATCCTAGTTGACGGCTAAAACCACATTTATCAAACAAATTATATTTTTCAAAACCTTCAATATCTAATAATCAATAAAAAAGGAATCACATGTGATTTTCATCAAAAAAATTAACAGCCTCAATAACAACTAAATCAACTAAAACAACATCAATAACAACTAAATCAACTAAAACTAAAAACTAAAAACTACTTTAAGCATCAATAACAGCATCAACGACTACAAACTACTAAGAAGATCATTATATTCAATATCTAATGAATTTAATAAGAAAAAAAATCAAAAAAAATACCAGCAACAGTATCATCAGCACGGACAGATGATGATTCGACCTTCGATTTACGCTTATCCCGTGATATTTCGTCTCTAACATCAATTATTCATAAATGAGAACAGAAATTAGGGCACAAATTAGGGTTTTGAAATGGAGTTAATGAGTGTTTGGTGAGTGTGAGAAAAGATGAGAGGTGAAATGAGATGGATAAATTTTGGTGGTGTGTGTGTGTTTGGTAACTTGGTAACCGTAGATGGAGTTGAATATGTGGAAGGGAATTGACCACGTTACCCTTTCATTAATTGAGAAAATAATAAATAAATAAAAACGATTTATCATGACCATAGATGGCAATTGAGATGGATGGATGAGATCACATATCCGGTTCTATGACAAATTTCGTATCTATACCGAACTTTTGCCATTGAGGATATGTGATTGAATCAATTAAGGCTTAAGTGGAACCAATAGGAACCAACTTGATCTCGATTCCTGAGACAGTCAGATCTTCGCAACCTGCCCTTGTCACCAATGCCACCAACGCATACTCTTCATCTTCAGTTTTTGTGTCGTCCAAAAGCTCATTTAACCCGAACCTCGCTGCACTTGGCATCAACATTCCATCTTGGTTGTCATTGTGTGGAACATGTGCAAAAGAACCAGCAAACTCAGGATCACATGTTGTTGGCAGCTTCCCATTTATGTCAACTTTATCGTTCACAAACACGTCGAATTTCACAAACTTGTTGTTGTTGAATTGTATCCCGTTTATACACAAAATCTCATTCGCATTGGCCTTCTCCTCGGGACTTCTGTTCTTAGTTGGCCTCTTCACACGAACCTTAAGAAGTGGCTCCACACGCGCTGGGCTTTCCTCCACCGTTTTTACCTCTCTAGTTAGGGCGCTCGATAAATCTTTAGACTTCTCCTTACGTTGGGCTGGTCGACTATTCTTCCAAGGGGTCTTTGAGTCTTTAAAATCGTATTTGAGATTTTTAATGTTGACAGAGTCTTTGTTATAGACACGTACAAGATTCTCATTGTCATAAAACACATATGATGCATTTAACCAGTCTTCCGAGGTCGGTTCTGAATGTCCAGGAATGCCCAAATCCTTCCACAGTTTCCACATACGGTCGACGTTTGCATGGTGAACGTAAAACAGAGAGTCATACCCTGCAGAGTAGAAGTTGGCCATGTCCTCTCTATCAGGCTTTGTTGAGTCACCTACCCATACGTGTAAAGCAGTGTGAGTATTGCTTTCCACATACCCGACTGATGGCTTTTTAGTCATGTTCCCAGCCGTGTATTCTCCTCCAAAGAAGCTTTTCCAATCAGTTGCGTTTCTGATCAAATCTTTGTACACCATACTTAGATTGCAGGATTTCTGTCTTTCACTCTCTAGTTCATCAGCAAAATTAGTTGCTAACTTGGCTCCACTGAAGAACAGATCTACTACTTTTGGCGGGAGATGACGTGTGTCCCGGTAGTCAAAGAGAGGGTTTTTGTCAAAGAAAGGGTCATCGTATTTTTCTTCTACAAACATTTGAGGAATTGTCATTCCTTCTGGATTGTCCCAGTTCCAGTAAGGTAACGCGAAATTGTCATCCCCACTGTACTTTCTGAGAATTCTTTCATAGAAATAAAGGTACCAACGATGGAATGGAAAGAAGAGCCGCGAGTTATGAATCTGGATATCAATAGTAGGGAAACCGCTATCGACTTGAGTGTAACCACCGTTACAATAAGCATAATGAATTTTAGCTTGGCTTACGAAACAGTGCGGGTGGTTATCTGGGAGTTCCCGTATAGCTTTTATGGCTTTCTTGTAGCTCCTCACTTGCTTTTCCGACCCTTTATGTGCCGGCCATCGCACCCTGGTCTTTTCTTTTCTTAGAAATGCAAACTGTTGGAAAATACCTCGACAACAATCCGAAGTTCGATCGCGGAATGCTAGATCGCGAGTTGTATCGAGCACAAGTAACAAACACGAGAGACTACAAAGAACTGACAAGAATATGCACACGATATACCCTCAACGAACCCTTTATTAAGGGCAATAAAGCTTTTACAATTGAGGAAGAAGAATGTTAAGAACTAGCTTCCCCCCTCATATCTATTTATAGAGATGAGGAGGTGGAAACCTAGCTTGCCTTGCACTCCAAGCTACCTAATCCTAGTTTATGTCTAACACCTAATCTAACTACAAAGTACACTTAAGCCCCTAAACTACGTTTAAGTTTACTACTAATATTCTAACAATTTCCACCTTAGGAGTAACACTTAAACATAACCGATACTCAGCACCTTATCCTCGTGCTGGAACCTCGAACCGGGGACCACCTTATCGACCAGGCATTGTACTTTAGTAATTTTCCAAGATTAGCTTCCGTAGACTCCTTCACTTTCTTCTTTTCAGCAACATTACCCTTTGCACCCTCTTGACCAAGTACTCCGGTTAATATAATGTCTGCCCCCACCTTTATACCAAGGTGTACCTTTTCTTGCTCATTTACCAAGTAGCCCGTGTTTGTCTTTTCTTCAAGTTGCTTGTCCTCCAACTTTCTTTGAGCCACTGCAGCATCATCGTTACTAACATGAACATCATTAGCTTCACGATTCCCTTGAGCTCCCTGCAGTTCCACCTCAAACCAAACACGTTCATCAACTTGTACTCCATGGACTTCTGTTTTAACACCAGGACCAAGTTGTTTGAACCTAACTTGTTTATGACCAAGTTGTTTGAGACCAACTTGTTTATGACCAAGTTGCTTGAATCCAACTTGTTTTGAACCTCTATGCTTTTGTACACCAAAAGTCTTCACTTTTGCTTCAAGAGTATACACATAGTTATCTTTCCTGATCCCAGTTATCATAACTCGGCAACCTTTGATCACCTTGACTTTACCCATCTGCATCTTCATAGTATAACCCTCTTTTTCAAGAGTACCCAATGAAATCAAGCTTTTTCTTAACCCTGGAACATACCTGACATCTTCCAGTATAAAGCTTGAACCATCATGCAACTGTATCTTCACTTTTCCTGTCCCTTTGATAGTGCATGTCCGTTGTCACCTAACTGAATTGAACCGCCATCAATATCCTTGAAGTCATACAAGAAGTCCCTCCTAGGTGTCAAATGATAAGACCCACCTGAATCCATTACCAATTCAGCCATCTCATCATTCCCGACTACCACCAAGGCTTCTCCAAAGCAGGCATTACCCTCGTCATTAGAAGAATCAGAATCCTAATCATGCTTACCCTTTTTGAAGAACCCATTTGACTTCTTCTTTGGACAGTCTCTCTTCAGATGACCCTCTGAATGACATATGAAGCACTTGAGTTTACCAGTTCCACCCCTTGACTTGAACCAAGAACTTCCACTAGAATGAGCTTTCCTTGAATGATCTGACCCTCCCCTTACATATAACCCGTCACCATTTTCTTCCTTTGTGCCTTCAATTCTTTTCTTCAACTCTTTTGAATTCAGAGTCGCCAGAACATCCTCCATTGTCAAGGATTCCCTCCCATACAACAATGTCTCCACAAAGTTTTCATAAGACGATGGCAACGACGTAAGTAACATAAGTGCCTGATCTTCATCCTCAATCTTGATATCAATATTCGCCAAATCAAGTATCAACTTATTAAACTCATCTATATGATCACCCAGTTTCGTACCTGGACTCATATAGAATGTGTACAGCTTCTTCTTCAGATATAGTCTGTTTGCTAAGGACCTAGTCGTATACAGACTAGTCAACTTCGTCCAAATTCCTGCAGTAGATGTTTCCTTGGTAACTTCCCGTAAAACCCGGTCTCCCAAGCATAGAATCAAGGTATTGTATGCCTTCTTCATCAAAGCAGCCTTTTCACCTGCTTCCATGTCCGCGGGTAATGTCTCTAATGCAGCATCACATTCCAGCTGTACCATTAAAGCACGCACCTTTATTTGCCATAACCCGAAGTCATTCTTCCCATTGAATTTTTTGATGTCAAACCTAGTTATAGAACTATCCATTCTTCTTATACCTTGTTAAAAACCTTGTCAAGTTGTTTATAAACCAACTTTACCGACAAGCCTCACAAGCCGTGTGCAATATTCCCCCTTGTTGCTAAAAACCCTTCTTGCAAATCAAATTAATTAGAATAACCCTAAACCCTCGATTTTGAATAAGCAAACCCGATCGTAAACTTGAAACCCAAGCTAACCACGATCAAACTTAGACCACAAGAAAATTAATATGCAACAAGAATACCTCCAAAAATACATTCTGTTGAACCTATTTTTAATATCTAAAAATTGCGATCAATGAAGAGCTAAATTCTCTAGCTTTAACTTTTGGATATTATAAAAGATAAAAAAATCCTTGTCTAAGATCACGTGAGATTAAATATTATAACAATAAAAGTTGACTTTGTTTGATAACTAAAACCCTCACGTCAGAATCTTCTTCTACCTCTCGTATCTACTTCTACGATCGACGGCACCCGAATTGAAACCGAACCTCGAAACCACGATCTAGCACTCGAACTTCGATGACCACAATAACCGTGGCTCTTGAAACCACTTGTTGGAAAATACCTCGACAACAATCCGAAGTTCGATTGTGGAACGCTAGATCGCGAGTTGTATCGAGCATAAGTAACAAACACGAGAGACTACAAATAACTGACAAGAATATGCACACGATATGCCCTCAACGAACCCTTTATTAAGACCAATAAAGCTTTTACAATTGAGGAAGAAGAATGTTAAGAACTAGCATCCCCTCATCTCTATTTATAGAGATGAGGAGGTGGAAACCTAGCTTGCCTTGCACTCCAAGCTACCTAATCTAACTACAAAGTACACTTAAGCCCCTAAACTACGTTTAAGTTTACTACTAATATTCTAACACAAACGGTTGAATCGTCTTCCCAAGGCTAGGAGGGCAGCATTTCCCTGTCCTTACAGCACCCTCCGAGTTAAAACCTTTTTTTGCTTCCTGGCATATGGACGTTATATCAGGAGCCATTATAGGACTAGCCAATGCTGATGGCAACGAGGCAATATTAGCAGCCGTATAGAGTCCACCAATTACGGTCTACATTATTATTGGGTAGTATAAGCTTTTGTGTTTCGGGTAGTATGAGTTGGTTTTCGTTTTCTTCTGGTGAAGCAGCGTTGCATGAGACTCTGAACCCATGCGTTTGCTTGGTTAGAGTCTTGAAGGATGGTTGGGTGAACGTAGATGTTGGTTTGCATGAAGAAGAGGTGGTGAAAGTGGTGGAAAGTAGGAGAGAAGATGGCATTATTATGGTACAGAAAGAGGAGTACTGTATTTGCATGCATCAGTTCATGTATAATGAGCTCCAATTTATAAGGATTTCATAAGTAAGACGACAATTTTCAGACCAGCACCACTTGTATATTTGCCACAATTATTTTTTAATTTCAGGTGATAAGGTACCACTTTTCTATTTGTCGCATTTTATCTCTCGAGTCTTCACAGCATTATTAAATGTTTGTCCTTTTATACTTTTAGCAACATTTTCTTTTTTGTGTAAATTCAATAAGATTCTTGCTACACGGAATACAGTAAGTAGATAAGTCATGTAAGCATATCGATACATGATATCCATAGAATTGTTATCGTTGTCAGTCGACTTCGAATTTATTATGGATTTTCTTTAACTTTCTATTTTGGTGTGTTTTATTTATTTTGGATTTCCCTTAACATGTGGGGATTGAGAAGATCTTTTTTTCGTTTAACTTTTAAGACTAAGATGTATATTTGATGATATTCACGTGAGATATTCTTTGTTTAGGAGGTGATCATTTAAGTCATATTACGTATAAGTATGTAGATGTGAAGTATACATCTCATTAGCTAACAAGTCTTACAATTGACACTGAGACAAGTTATGGTTCTTTTCGCCATTCATTACATGTGTAACTGAGCTTTAAAATTGCAAAATGAGTAAATTCAGCAGTTATCTTTTTAAACCACCACCAAGGTGGCCTAGTGGTGAGGCTCCCCCCGCCTCACTAGGTACACATTTTGGGGGTGGCCAAGGAAAGGGTCGGAAACGGTCACTACTCACTAGGTTAGGCCGTGTACATATAAGTCAAAGACTTGCCCTTATAGTCATTTCTTGACCTCTCCTTTCTTGTTGTGTCGGTATGTCGTGATGTACCAGACTTCAAATTTTTTATCTATGTTTTTAATATCTATCGGGTCCAATTCATGGACGTGTAACACTACATGCTTGAGTTCATTTTCACTCACAATCTCTAATCCACTTGGTTTCGTTTGATATGTGTGAATTGTAATGATGTCATTTGTTCCAATTAGTTGCAAGTGTTTGTTATTTGAAAAGCCTTGTTTCATGCATATAATTGTTAAACACACTTATGTCAAATTTATGTTTTTTTCAGTTATAGAAACCAAAAACAACATCAAATTAACAAAATTTACTTCATAAACCAGAAACATGATCAAGTTCTTTTAATGCAGGTAGTAAGAAGGTGTTTCATATGTTCAGTTGATATGCACAATTATCTTAGTTGATATGCACAATTATCTTTTAACTTGAATATTTACAGATATAACAAATGCCGAAAGAAGTGTAAACTTGTTTTGTAGTGTTAGTTATACTAATTGTAAAACAAAGTATATACTTTAACTTTACGAAGATTTCTAAAACTAATATGAATGATAAAGTAGTGCACTTCTTAGAGAAAGGATAACCTCGTAAGATGATATCAGCTATTTTAGTGGTAAAGTATCTTAGTGGTAAAGTTTAATCTATCATATGAATGATACAGTATCTTAGTGGTAAAGTTTCATTAAAAAAAAAAAAAAAAAAAAAAAAAAAAAAAAAAAAAAAAAAACCTTGGTTCAAATAGAGCTCAAAACATAATGTAAGATGATATCAGCTATTTTAAGGCGAAAAGAAGTATCTCAACAAAACATATAAACCCCAGATGATTGTTTAGAGTTGATGCAGAAGTATATTTTAAACAAACATAGCCACTGAGATCCTAGGATGAGTGTTCATTGTTTTATATATAAGTGGCAAAATGTGTGGGTTGGGTCAAAACACAAGTCTAGATGTGTTTGGGTCTAAACGGGTCCGGGTCAAATGGGTCTTGAGTCAGGTTAACCGGTCGTGTTGATAAACCCTGCCCCTTAATAGTTCCCCCAGTGAATGTAACTAACACTTTTGGGTTAAGAACTACCATGCATTTCAAAATGGCCAACTGTGAGACCCTTAATTAACACTCCACATATCCTCAAAATGTGACAGAGGGTTACATCAAGGGTACCAGTGCTCGATGGAACTCATTTGTGACAAGAGGATGAGTGTTGATAACAAGAATGTAGAATTATTATGCACAAAGAAAATGGTCCTATGCCAAGTGTTACATCACAACTACCACATGTGCATAATCGATTTGTAAGATAACTCGAAGAAGGCACTTAAGACAACTCTTTTTGAAAATTGTTAGAAGATTTTTGGCAATTTTCTTGTGAAGTCTGTTAACGTTTTTATATATATATATATATATATATATATATATATATATATATATATATATATATATATATATATATATATATATATATATATATATATATATATATTTTATTTGTGACCCATTTTGCAAGATTTAATCAGAAGATTCAATTTGTATTCTTTTTCTTTAAGATTCAATTGGAGAGACTTGAATCACATGAAACCTAGTATTTTTGGTCAATAACTTTGTCAAGAATCATCCTTTTTTTAATTATTAAGTGTAGTACGCTTCCCTTCACCCTATGTAATATAAGAAGTTTGATAATTTACAGGAAATTATGATTGTTAAATATCTAATGTAGCCTATATTAAAAATCAGTGTTGCAAAAAAAGGCCTATAAGGACGATTAATCGCCGCCTATGCGCTACAAGGCCACCAACCTTGTCGATTTATGTAACTGGGTCAAACAAAAAGGTCAACCATGATCATGGACGATCAACAGTGGTCAATGGTGGTCAAACTTGCCGGAAATCAGCAAATCTTGTTGGAAGTACGCAAAACTCACCGAAAACTTATTTTGTTCACTTATAGTAACTGTTTAAATCTAATACAAGTTGTGTTTTTAGAAAAATCTTGCCGAAAATACCAAAAACTCGCCAGAAATACACAAAACTTGCCAAAAACACACAAAATTTGCAAAAAAATCCAATCCGATTAATCACCGATTAATCCCGCCTAGACCGATTAAAAGCTACAAGGTAGTCGACCGCCTCACTACCGATTCACGATTTTTGCAACCTTGTTAAAAATAATATATTATATAAGAATTACGAGTAACATTCAGTTAAGCTAGACGTGGTTAGATAAAAGATTATTAAATTCATTCAAGAAACTATAATTGTATCATAAGCTCTGGTTACATCTCACCAAACTGCTATTTGCCAAAAATTAAGAGTTGGTGCCTGCAAAGACAGGTTTAACTTTTGGGGCACTCAAATATGACCTCAATATTTAAATATGAAAACTATAAGTCATGTATTTTATGTTCCCACTCGTAACTTTCATTACAAAAATCAGATTAAACTCCATACCCAAGAATGTCTTAAATCTCTAGAATTATGACATCTGCAATAGCTCAGCTATTTTGTCCTCAAAAATCAAACCTCATATCCGTATAAATATGACCATTCTCACTCTCAAATTTCAGAAACCACACAAGAACACAAATCTGTAAGAATGGTCTATTTTTCTAAATTTCCAATGCTTCTACTATTGCTAGCGATATTACTTTCTCCCTATTGTTCTTCAACTCCAATTCATGATAGTTTCCATCAATGTCTTTCGGTTGATCAAGACATCTTTTTCACCCCAGATGACAGTTCTTACACACCCCTTTTGAATTCAACCGCCTTGAATCTTCGTTGCATCGCCCCCTACATGGCAAAACCACAGATTATATTCACTCCATTACACGAAAAACACATCCAGTCTGCCGTGATTTGTGCCAAAAAGCTTGGGATTCAGATTCGTGTTAGAAGTGGAGGGCACGATTATGAAGGGCTATCTTACACGTCCGTTATGGACCCTCCTTATGTTATTATCGACTTATTTAAATTGCGTGGTGTTGATGTTAATGTTAGGGATGGCTCAGTTTGGGTTGAGGCAGGTGCAACCGTTGGTGAGCTTTACTACCGTGTTGCTGAGAAAAGCAAGACTCATGCGGTGCCGGCTGGGCTATGCACAAGCCTAGGTATTGGTGGACACATCACAGGTGGTGCATATGGTTCCATGATGAGGAAATTTGGGCTTGCAGCTGATAATGCACTTGACGCAAAGATCATTGATGCAAATGGTCAGATACTTGATAGAGAAGCAATGGGAGAAGATGTATTTTGGGCTATCCGTGGAGGTGGTGGAGGCAGTTTTGGAGTTTTAGTTTCTTGGAAACTAAAACTGGTCACCGTCCCTGAAACGGTCACGGTTTTCAATGTCCAAAAGACATTAGAACAAGGTGCCACCAAAATTCTTTACAAATGGCAACACGTTGCTCCCAAAATTGATGAAGATCTTTTCATTAGGGTCTTCATTCAAACCTCAAATATACCAAACACAACTAAAAGAACCATAAGCACAACTTACAATGCACTCTATCTTGGAAAAGTTGACAAACTTCAAGAAATCATGAAGCAAGATTTCCCTGAATTGGGCCTAACAACCAAAGATTGCATTGAAATGAGTTGGCTAGAATCTGTTTTATTTATTGCGGGCTACCCAAGAAGCGTTCCAACCAGCGTCCTACTCGCAGGAAAACCAGCTTTCGTGAATTACTTCAAAGCAAAATCAGATTTTGTCAAAGAGCCGATCCCTGAAAAGGGAATAGAAGGAATATGGGAAAGATTCTTGGAAGAAGATAGCCCATTGACGATATGGAACCCATATGGAGGAATGATGAGCAAGATTTCAGAATCATCAATCCCATTTCCTCATAGAAATGGAACACTTTTCAAGATTCAATATTTAACAAACTGGATGGATCCTGATAAAGAAGTGATGAACAAGCATGTTGATTGGCTCAGGAAGCTTTACAACTATATGACTCAATATGTATCAATGTTTCCAAGACAAGCATATGTGAATTATAGAGATCTCGACCTTGGAATGAATGACAAAAATGGCGACGACACAAGTTTTGTCAAGGCAAGTTCATGGGGAACAAAGTACTTCAAAGACAACTTCAACAGGTTGGTGAAGATCAAGACTGAGTTTGATCCTGATAACTTCTTCAAACATGAACAAAGTATACCAATTTTACCCTTGAAAAGTGAACTATAATATTTAAGCATGTGAAGAAGGGAAATGGTAAAAAGGTCATTCATCATCAATGGTCATATTATTTTGTTTTAATTTTCTTTTGTGGTTATGCCATATGTGATAAAGAAGCATGTGAAATACAGTAGAACAAGTAGTGATGGAGTATGATGTAACTGAAGTTTGTATTATATCAAATGGAATATATGACTTGATATAATGTGTAGTATATATATATATTGTTCGTGTACTCAAGCTGTAGATTATGCCAAAATAAAGACATATATGATCACTGCATATTTGTACTGAGGGTCTTGCATTCTCATAAGCAGATTACTAATCAGAATCCAGAAAGGGAGCTTGAATAAGTCGAAATACTGAAAGTAAAACGTGAATCAGGAGTGGCCGGGGAGATGACAACATGAGTGCTTCGAGTGAAGTAAAAAGTGGTGATCGGTTTAGTAAGGCTTATAACAGTTTAGCATGCAAACAGTTTTTGGTTTTCCATTTTAAGTTTACATAATCGATATGTTAAATGTGATTAGAAAAAATTATGATTGCTAATCTATTTCTTTTATTTGATTGATTATTAGGCCCATCTGGTTGAGCTATTTGATTCATCATCGGTATAGAGGTTATAACACCAACAACAACAACAACATACCCAATCCCGCAGAAGCGAGGTATGGGGGAGGTAGAAATGTAGACAGATCCTACCCCTACCCCAGGTAAAACCCGGGATTAGAGAGACTGCTTCCAGGGAGACCTCCGGCACGTGCACAAGTGCGAGTGATAGATCACCGAACCGGTATAGAGGTTATAAGTTTATGTCATAATTAAATCAACCTTATTAACTATATAGCTAGTTAACTGCCATTCTTTGTGATCCTCGGTGTTGAAGATCAAGGTTGTTTTGATCTCAGAGCCGTCCTCAAGGGTGGGTGAGGCGGGCGACCGCCCAAGACCCAAAAAGTTTATCTCTTTTATATTTTACTAGAAAGGTGCCCGCGTGATGCGGGGGCAGATTATTGGGGTGGTGGAAAGTGGTTGTTGGGGTGGTTGTTGAGGTGGTTATAAATTGTTGGGGGTGGTTGTTGAAGTGGTTATAAATTGTTGGGGGTGATTGTTAGGGGTGGTTGTTTCCATAATTAGTAAGTAAAAGTCTGAATTTTTAAGTCTTTCTAATTATAGAATAGTCCCAAATACATTATATAGTAGTATAGATATATACGTGTATACATATTTTTCTTGAAGAAAAAAACAAAATAAGTAAGAAAGTATCTTAAATGGATATGCTGAACTTCTATTATACGAATTATCTTACAAAGCGGTATCACTTTCTATAAGACATCAGTTTTAGAAAGCCTTATTACAGATTTTCGCTTAGGGCTCTAATAACTCGGGACGACCCTGTTTGATCCTATGACTAGGGAAGACAAAAGTATGCATCAACAAAAGATGGACAAATTTTTTAACTCAAAGCCAATTTATGGGTTCCTATTTAAGTTCCATCCTTCAAGCTTTTGCTTCTCATTTAACTATTTGTCAATCTTATTCGATCATTTCGAGTATGATTGGACCCAATAAGATCCCCATTAAGATTTCTACAGGCCGGATAAACAAGTTCGGCAACTTCATTATACGTTAGATAACTTCTGAAAAATACAACATTTAAATCAAGGGACAACATATTGAGTAACTTGGAAACAAAGTCATATAAGAAATCATATATTGATAGGAAAATGGTTGGGAGACCTAAAATATGTGAATAATTGTGTGCCTAATAAATGTGGTAATAAATTATTGGTTTGTAAAAAGTGGGTCCCCTTGCCATCCCCAATAGGATGCTGACACATATGTTTAGGCATATTATTAGGCATACGAGTTAGGCATCCCAATCAATGCTCATATTGATAATATGCCAACTTGTGTCAAAAAAGATAAATGAACATTAAGGGGTGTATAAGAAAAGCTTCCATAAGTAAAAGGCTAATTTCACAACTTTTCTACAAGTATGGGGGTTTAACTAAACATATCCAAATATAGAAAGTGTGGTTACAGAAAGACCACAACAAACACCATAACGGATTTTCAGAAAACATTTTTTTTAATAATGGCATTTGCCGTGAATTTATCTCCGGTGTCACTCCGATCACCAGAATTCACTGCCAGTAGAAATATGTCTCCAAAATCTTTTATATCTTTTACTAAAAAGAGACCGGTTTTATCGTTTGCAGTGACACAAGAACCACCTACAGCCACACCCGAAATCGAGCTCGAGTTCATTGGAGTAAGTCAATTTCGCACATACCATATATTATTATCTTATGTGCTATTTTAAATCTTTTAAATTGTTAGTATTAGAATTACTATTTTACTTGCTACACGGATTATGACTTGCTACCTATCTTTTTTTTTTTTTTTTTTTTTTTTTTTGCTTTCACAACCGTTTAAGAAAAAATACGACCATTACACCTAAGGGCTTCTCTAATGGTACCCTAAGTTGTGTGAAAACCTCCCCAACCAAATGTCTGTAGGTTCATGTCCTGCACTCCTGCTTAAAACATGTGAAATAGATTTGTAGTGTAAAGATTGTGAGATAGTTAAAATTGTGAGAGAAGTCTAAAGATACGCAACATACTTTCTCAAAAGTAACGAAATACGCACCAATCAAATGTCATGTTAATGTTTGAAAACAATTTGATCGGCTAAAATAGAAAGTTGACACTTATTTTGGGATAAAAAAATGACATTTAAATTTGGGACGGATATATAAGCTCTAGCTTACAAATAATGACGGATATATAAGCTCTAGCTTACAAATAATTAACGGTAAGTGGTACCATTGTACAAGTATTTTTACTATTTTCAGTAAGTGTTAACTAACTATGTACTTTCATATATTTTCGCGATACAAGAAAATGTAAGTACAATGTGAGTTACTAAACTATTATCATGTTAAATCAATTAAGCGAGCAATAGTGATGAATGTGGCATTGTCGCTAATATCAACACGATAAACAAAGTTTCGTGACCCAGATTGCATGTGAATTAGTAGTAGAGTACTTGTATTGTGAAAAAATCATAAGTAGAAGACTATCAACAGCCAATTATTATTTTTGTATTGCGTAATTATTGATCGTTTTAATTGGTATTACAGTTAAAAAAATCTTTGTGTTCACCTTTCCTTTGTATTCGTTCTACTTGCTTTTTAGTACAAGTTAATATGTAATTGATAGATGAATGCCCTTTGTTATATGGCGGTGTTGAATGAAGCCAAAGCCTGAGGGAGATGGGAAGTATCCGGTGGACAGAGTGGCGGCAGTGAGCGGAGAAAAGCTTCTAAGGACAATCATGTCGGATAACAAACTCGAGCTTTATGGGACGTATGTATGTTTCTTTACACCTCTACTATTCTAATCCTCACACATACAGAACACGTTACCATGGTAATTGTCTAATTGAGTAAATTTAACATGTACGAGTCATAGTTGGTTTTAAGTCTTAATTTGTATGTGTTTAAGTCAGATATGTAGAAGTAGTTTTGATAAATTAAACACTCCAAACTGCCTATGTGCTTAAAACTAAGCACAGAAGCACAATAATTAAGCAATCCGAAAGACACTGGTATGATGGACTAATTTAATTGTTTTGGAATGTTCTATAGGTGGAGGAAATCCCTCATTACATAAAAGATAAAAATAATAGTAATATGCTAAATCTAGAAAATAGAAATATAGGGAAAACATGAAGTCGGCCCCCAAATGAGGGAATTGGGCAGGGGTGGGCCATATGACTTAATGCTTCTCATGAGCCCTGTGAGTCTGTGACTCCAACCATGTCAATCATGTCGGTGACTCCAGCCATATCATATGCATGTAAAATAAATAAATAAAAGTTGTGATCATTTGAAGTTCGACCTCTTTATCACATGTTCCTATTCCACCATGTACAAGTTGGTCTATTGGTCATGTGTTCCTCGTTAGCTGTAAAACGGAAGAGGTTTTTTCGGTTTACTCTGGAAGTGCAAGTCTTTGACTCATGTACGCGGCCTAACCAGGGTATCGTCATGACCTTCTCCAACCCTTTCGGTTACCACCCTAAAGATGTGTACCTAGTGAGGTTTGAAATTGAGACATCTTGTTAGGGCATGAGGGTGCGTGACCACTAGGCCACCTCGGTGGTGGTTAATCTTAAAAATCTACTCATCTTCCGTTTGGAAATTACTTGTTCTGTACTATATTATAGTAGAGTGATTAATAATCTTTTTTCTTCACAAACATAAGTAATAGAAGTACCAAAGACTGATCACAAAATTAACTTATCTATTCTTTATAACACAAACCTGCATTCTTGTATTTTCATTTCTATTAGCATATCATATTAACAATTAAGCAAGCATAAAAACACTCATCAGGAGTCTTGGAACTCTCGTTTGCGCTTCTTGCCTGCTCCTGCTGCTTCTAAACCGCTTCTATCTTGTGCGGATCGATACGTCGATTTGAAACATGAATAATGTGACTGTTGTCGTTATTATTCACGTTAGCAACTAACACCTCAAGTAATTGAGTCTGATTCCCGAACTTGTTACCAAAGTTGATAGCATCAACAGCCACACCGTTATGTTTTATCTCTGTTCCAAATGTCTTCAAATGATCCTCCAAATCACATATAGGACATCCAGCAAACACAACAATCCTTTTATGCACCTTTTTGTTTTCAATTTCAGGATGGAGCGCATCTACTAAGTTTGTAGTGCGCTTAGCATCGCTGAGGCCTTGTCGAAATATGGCGCAAAGGTTAATCATGATCTTTAGATAATCTCTAGTAGGTTTAACCAACATACGACATCTACCACCCATTGTCACTATGCCTACATAACTCTTCGGATTCAATTTTGTTTTTTCTTTAAAATAGTGTGATATAGCCGCATTTTGAGAAGTTAACTTATAATATCCCACTATCTTCTGCCTCAATATAGAAGTGTCCATACAGATCATTGTAAGCTCGTCCTCCATGATTGATTGATCGAATTTTAGGGTTTGCCCTTCTTCCCCTTGCGTTCGAACTGTTGCAACCAAAAGGGCTTTTCCCTTTTTCCTTGTCAGTCGAATACCACAGGAAACTGTTACAGGAAGCAAAGAATCGGCAGCTTTAGGGTTTAGGGTTAGAGAGATTTTAGGAGAGGATTTGTTGGCTTTGATACCATAACCGAATGTATAAATACAGTACGACTATCTTTGGCGCAAAGCTTTTTGGAGCTTTTCGGGGCGATGAGCGGTGAGCAATGAGCTTTTTGATATTTAATGTTCGTTTAGCAAAAGAGCAGCGAGCTTTGCTATTTTTTAGGAAAGCTCGTTTTTCCAATGCTTCTTTAAGAAGCGGTGAGCAGTGAGCTGTGGCTACAGCTCATAGCTCAGAGCTCACTACTACTGCTCATAGCTATTTTTGCCAAACATAGCCTACAATCCTACATATAGCTTGTGGAATACTCGGCTAACATTGGGCCGAGCCCACTAAAGACATTATAGACTAATAACCCAAGACAAGATATGAATATGATATCTATACTACTTATAAAGCATATAAGACCCTCTCTCATATTTATTATTTTAAGATTTCCTAAATTAGATTTTAAGTAAAATACTACTTATAAAACATAATGTACAACTATGTAAAGCACAATTGATTTTAAGCAAATACTATTTCTTACATACAATTAATACATAATTTAAAACACCTCATTACCAATATATACAACTAGGTAAGCACAATGTACAAATAAAACAAAACACTATTCAACACATACAATTTATACATAATTTAATTCACCCATTTACCAAAATATAGAACTATTTAACCACAAAGCACAATCTAATTAAGCTTTTGAAACATAAATCTGAAATCCTGCAGCCCAAAACAAAATAACAATTATTCGCCGAAAAATTTAGTCACAGGGTACGCGCCGCGGCATCGCGCGGGTACCCTGCTAGTACTAATAATTTCATGCATCTTGTTTTCATTGTAAACAAATACAAGAGTAGTTTTAACTGACAAAAGTTTAAATTTTTCGAAAGGGAAAAGTGATGAATTGTGGAGGTGGTGGAAGTTGCGGCACTTGCATTGTGGAGGTATCTTATACTACCAATTTACATTTCTCAGTTTCGATGGGCATTTATGTAGTATTTTTTATTATTAGTCCGATTGCAAGTGAAGAGAAGTATAATAATTTTTCTATCGTTGCGCATGCAGGTGGTTGAAGGACAGGAGCTTCTAAATGAGAGAACAAATGCTGAACTCAAATACTTAAAGAAGGTTTTCTTTCTTCAACATGATTCTTTCTCTGGTATTTTGTATCCATTAATGAACTGCATATCTGAATTGTGTTCATAATTCACACAGAAACCCAAATCATGGAGGTTGGCCTGCCAGACTATAGTTGGAAACAAAGAAAACTCTGGCAAGGTATGTAATATGAACATCTAGTCACTGTAACGGGTCAAAAAAGGTTCAGGTTGAAACGGGTCGAAATTGATGGGTCAGGATGAGTTGGCCCATGAACACCTATGTTATCCATTTTGTAGTCTTTTAGATATTTAATTCATTATTTTGATTACAAGAACAGTTATTACAATGAAAACCTAAACCTTCAGGAGGCTTTCTAATGTTTGACCTATTTGCCTTTTAGCTAAAATAATTTTGTTCGACCCGTTAAAAATATAACACACCGGAATTGACCAATCTATAAGTACATGTGTCGAAATGTCTAAACGGAGGGTTCAATAAAATGCTCAACTTTAAACGAGAGTTTGGCTGATCTTTGCAGGTAGTAATTCAGAGGTTGCCTCAATGGAAGAAGTGATGTCAAGAATCTGTATGCAAGTCCTCGTGTGGAAGATGCAAATCTTGTTGTTTAGGGCTCTTCCCTTAGAAGTAGCAATTTTATCATGCTATGATTTAGAAGATCCAACATGTGTAACACAGTTATATTAACTTCATTTTTTTCTATAATTTATACAAATGTTCTTTCTTGTATCGCCGTTAATTTCATGCAATCAACTTCCTTTAAATGCAAATATATGTCAACTAACCCAATATCGTAAGGGTTGGAGTTTGGGTCTGGATTCAGGAATCAATATTATCCATCTATGGCCAGATATCCATAAGAAACACAGGTTGATGTTCCATAATACGTAGTATATTGATTGGTTAGAAGGAGTATTATCGCCACTAACATGATCATCTAAGACGGCTACCCTAGGTCCAGAGTCTGCACACGCCTCTACATGTATGTTTTTGTTGTTACAACTTATAAAGAGTTAACAAATATCAAAGCAAAACTCAACGTTACAAACTTTGCACAGATTTGACTACGTAACGCCTCAACATCCAACGCACGGTAGGGACGTAACTGAACCGAATGTTCAGTGAACATTTTATGAACCGTGCGGTAAAATGTTCGTTTGTGTGCATTTATTTATTAAGTGATAGTTATATAAACGAACATGAATAAAATTCTCGTTCGGTTATCTATGTTCGTGAACGCCCGATTACACGTTCGTTAATGTTTGTTTATTTGTATATGGTCGTATATTGTATATATATTTATTATATGATTTTGAAATCGGTATACTTAAACAAAAATAAGCACACATAAAACACAATATTTTGTATATTATTTTTGTTTATCTTCGTTACATTCATTTATGTTCGTTTAATCTCTTAATGAATGAGCATAAACGAACATGAACAACATCATTTCTTAATGAACGGACATGAATAAGAAATTTGTCCATTTAAGCGTTCGTTTCCGTTTATTTTTCCGGTTAAAATTAAATAAATGAACATGACAAGGCTTCGTCCGGTTCATTTATAGACCTAACACACGGTGCTTGTATGGAAACCTCCACAATATGTTGTAAACCAATACGTCGACACAACTCAAGACTTGCGTGGGTGTGGCCACCGGCTAGTTTTGTGGGTGTGTTTATTTGAATAAATCTAAAAGATGAAGATTGACATGATTGGTAAGGAAGATATCAAGTAAAAGAGAAGTGTAAAAAGACTTAGAATCACAGTATTCTTCTCCTAAGCGCAAGTGTAGCTCCCCATGGTGTTCATTTAAGTTCTCATACATCCTGCTACGGTTTGCCTTGGTAAACAACTACTTCTCTTTCGCCCAGGGGAACGCGACAATTAGAGAAGAGATTAGGGTAATGTTACAATGAATGAAGATAGGTGTTGAAAGGGGACCGAAATGGAAACCGAGTGTTTCGTGGTTCAAAAACACCGAATCTCATCTCAATCATCATTTATCAGGATTCTTTGGCGTATCTCCAAAATAGGATGCTGGTGAAAAAAAAGTTGTGAATGAGTTTTGTTTGCTTATTTTAATGCACAAAACACGAAATTTTTAATGTATAAAAAATTAATGCACAAAATTTTCAACTTGTTATATTTTGATGCACAACAAAATTTTGATGCTAAAAAGAAGTTAGATGCAAAAACGGATTTTTGATGCACAGACCGATTTACAAAATTTGAATGTGCAAACGCCTTTTTCGCAATTTCTTAGCAACAAAACTATACATTTTTAGAATAACATTCTTCACAACTTTCTTATCTGCCAATCTCCCCTATATCGTGGAATGTTTTAGGAATCTTATAAGAACTTTTCATGCTTTTAATTTTTTTTACTCTTCTCACGAATGTTTGTCTTTTATTTAATTATAATGTTTACGTATGGTACGTAAAACAAGAATTAGGGTAACTTTATAGTGTGAGATTAGGCTAATCATATGTTCTGTTTTTCTTGAGTGGTAAAAACCCCAAGAGAAGAGTTGATACGTGGGAATCGCACCAGGCTTTACCTGATCGTTGTAGTATAGTATAGTGACAAGTACCGGGAGATTGATCGTTCAACTCAAGAATAATGTCGCTAGGATTAGAAAGCCTAAAAACTAGGTCTAGAGGTGAGGGATGATTCTTTTTGTATTTTTATGTTTTTATAAAAGCAAGTAAAAATCTCGGTTTTTGGAAGAGTGGGCGGAATTAGTTGCTAATCAACTAATCCAATAACTAAGATGCAATCAAAATAAAATAACAAAAATGAAAATAAATCTAATTAAACTAGTGGTGTGAACAATGATCGGGAAAGTTGTGTTTACTTAGGTTTCATTACGCCCTAGATATCTTTTACAGGTTGATAGTTTGTTACAATTGCATGGATGACGGGTCGTATTCCTTAATACTAGTCGTAGGGCCGTGTACAATATTCCCTAACTCTATAGGATCCTACTTCACTCCTATGTCGAGCCGTTAGAAGCTCCTAACATGGGATCATTAGAATTCTCCTATGCATTAAATACAACCAAATATCGTAGTACACCTCCGATCATGTTTTTTAAGACGTTCAAGCATGTCACCAATGGAAGTCTGTCAGTTTTCTTAAGCTTTACATCGAATAGAATCATCCGTAACAACTATAAACAAACAATCAACCCATAATTAACATCTAGGTTTCACTACATCTAAGCAAACACACAAGAGATCTAGCCAAGCATGTTAAATTCAAGACAAGTGTAAGATATATTCAAACAACACATAGACATATTGAATGAATTGAAAGAGTACTTATCTCAATTGAACATGAAAGGTTTCAAAGGGTAAAAACCCTTGAAAAAGCTGTAATATTCGGACTAGGGTTTCTCTCCAAAGTTACACCCTACTTGTTCCTCTCTAATGAATGAAAACTGCAAAACTATATATAGATTTTACAGGGTGACGGTGTCAAGAAGGAAATTCTGACGCCGTCAACTCGCCGCCCATAATGAAATCGGATTGCCTAGATCCAGTTTTGACGCCGTCATGTGTTAATTTGTTCTGGGCCGTCACTCTTATTTGGACCATGACGGTCTATGGTGACGCCGTCATGTCCATAGTGTAAAACTCTTCTGGATCGTCACGGACTTTATCCACTTCCACCTCTTGTATTACTCTTGACGCCGTCACATGAAGACTCTCGACGCCGTCAGGTACTGTTCCCAGCAAGAAAAATTAAGACTTTGCCGTTTTCTTCACTTTTATGCTCCAAAAACGTCCAAAACGCTTCCTTTTCCAGAATTCACTCCAAAAGTACCTAAAATGACAAAAGGAACGATTTAGGGAAATATTTGATCAAATAAATTCAAATCCGGGCTAAAATGACCCCCTAAAAACGGTTCATTTTTTGCCTCATCAAATACCCTTACACTTGAGATTTGCTTGTCCTCAAGCAAATGCACTTTCATTCTAATCAAAATACAAGTTATGGGTCATTTAACACTAATATAAAAGTAATTACAATAAATAATCGTTCTACTAAAGACCAAAGACAAGCACGGAGGTCATACACTAGTACCTCACAAATAGTGTTTAGATACTCACATATCTCGGGTGTAATAAAGTATATATCACAATATGGAAATGGAAAACATCTCTCACCACATGGCGTAAGCACCTAGGATAAACTATCAAAGAGGTCTTTTAAAGGGTTATAATGTTAGGTGTAGGGATATGGAATACACGGTTTTGTTGGATAAAGGCAATCTTTACTGGTGGCGAGTTAATCATCTTGGTTAATTACATGTACAATATGGCGTTGCTAAGCCAAGACTAGACTCGACTTAAGCTAATAAATGAAAAATAACAAAAACTTAAAACAAACATAGAATGAAACGGGATGGTAGTCCGTATGTTTTTTCTCTTTTCTTTTTCTATATATATTTTTTTTCATACACTTTTACCATACCATCCAAAATAATACATCATAGGGAATGAACATTCCCCTTATACTTGAATTTTTAAATACTTTACAATAAACTAATCTAATGACTCGAATCAAGATAATCAAAACACTTGGAGTACTTTTAAGATTAACGCACATATAGGGGTAATATATGATGTTCTTCCCCATTACTCCATAACATAAGTACTTTACCCATGAGTCCCAATCGTCCCAAAATAATATGTACAAGATATGACTCGACTTAGCAACCATGTAATCAATTAGATAATTAACTAAGGGTTTAAACAAATAACAATAATGCACTAAAGATGAGTGCATACACGGAAGGCTAAGGCGATTTGGGTGTACATTTAAGTGGGTTGTAAAAATTTCTTCCTTTAAGTAAGATGCTTAAAGGTAGAAACGAAAAGATAGGCTCGGAAAGGTGTACTAGGGGTTTCGTGTACTAAAATGAGTACAACGCTAAGGTGTGGGAAAAATTAGTTGACTTTACTAGCCAAGTAATATGACTTAAATGGTCAAGTAATTATGATACGGGTTTAACACTAGGGTGATCCTAATGTCTCTTATCATGTAGTAAATCCTACTACACGAATTTAGTCTCACTAGCGGTCTCGGGATGCATCACTAACGCAAGTTCTAGAATCTAAATGCTTCTGGTACACTCATAAGCACTAATAGTAAATGCTTTTCCTATCAAATCTAAAGGTGAACCTCACATATTTGGGTGGAAAATTTTTCTGAATAGTACTGTTTTGTGCTAGTCATACAACTCCTATCCATGAGACGCTTGCTAAGGCTAAAGTTTCACTCCTAAATGTTGTAAAAAATTTTAAATTTGGCGCTAAAATTACACTAACAAGTATTTCTCATAGTTTTATTACACACCTACCATCAAACAAACAAACTCAAGTGCAAGTGTATCCTATAAGGTATCATCATTTACCCTCCCCTTACACTTAGGATGAACATTGTCCCAATGTTCAATTAAAGAATGTAAAAGTGAAACAGGTAAAAGAATGAAATCAAATACTCCCCTGATTCGTTCGGTGTGGATATTGTGATAACAAGGTTAGATCTTCCTTCAAGAAAATGAACAATCAAAGCTTCCCTTCCAGAAAAATAAATCA
The DNA here is from genome assembly GCA_030686995.1 of Artemisia argyi. Lineage (NCBI taxonomy): Eukaryota > Viridiplantae > Streptophyta > Magnoliopsida > Asterales > Asteraceae > Artemisia > Artemisia argyi. The sequence continues at coordinate 96,887,749 of CM060693.1, read as the reverse complement.
TCTTCTTGTCATATATAACCTGTTAAACCTGAGAAAACAAACAAGGCAACCTCGCGTAAAATCGGCGGCAATCTATATATACTAACAAGTCCTAGAAAACAATGTAAGATATAATGCTTGTGGAATGAATGTTTGCAGATTTCCTGGAGTTTATAAAACTAAAGAATTAACAAAAACTTCAAGACTCCGTTAGAAAAAACAAAACTAGCAAAATTTCCAGAATTTTACACATGACGCCGTCCGGAGTTAACTCCTGACGCCGTCAGAAGTGACCTGCAGAAATCTTTACGTTAAGTTTCCGGAAAATTTCTGGAAAAACTTATGTCCTACTTCCTGGAAAATCCTGCAAAACATCGTTATGACTCATTTCCCGAAACGCAACGTCTGATTATTTGATCAGGACATCTTCGGAATAAGAATGGTTCGTCCCAGAAGTAGTATTTTAGTTGGGCAAAGAACCTTTTCTTTTCGTATCTAGTCATGTGTTCCAGAATGAGCCTGCTAGCCAGATAGTTAGCATAATCAGCGTACCAAGGTTCAGAATCTGTCATTGACATGAGCTGTTCGTCAAGGAATGAATCCCGAATTTTGCTTCTATCAAGTTCATTAAGGGGATTTTCACAATGAGAGAGGTGATCAGCAGCTAAATTCTCCGCCCCCCTTTTATCACGAATTTCAACATCAAACTCTTGTAACAACAAGATCCACCGAATTAGTCGTGGTTTAGCATCTTGCTTAGCAAAAAGATATCGGAAAGCCGAATGATCAGTAAAAACAACTGTCTTTGAAAGGACAAGATATTGACGGAATTTGTCGAAGGCGAACACTACGGCTAATAATTCCTTTTCGGTGGTAGAGTAATTCTCTTGAGCGGGATTCATAGTTTTGCTAGCGTAGTAAATAGGTTGGAATAGTTTGTCACGCCTTTGGCCTAATACTGCCCCGACAACATAGTCGCTAGCATCGCACATGATCTCGAAAGGCAACTCCCAGTTGGGTGTAACCATGATTGGGGCTTGCATGAGCTCCTTTTTTTAGGAGATCGAATGCGTCCTTGCATTCTTGAGAGAAATCGAAAGGGGCATCTTTCACCAGCAATTGAGTCATTGGCCGAGCTATTTTAGAGAAATCTTTGATGAATCTTCGGTAGAACCCGGCGTGGCCCAAGAAGCTGCGTATTGCCTTAACAGTCGTGGGATAAGGTAATTTAGATATAGCTTCGACTTTTGCTTGGTCCACCTCAATCCCATTCCCTAAGACCTTATGTCCTAACACAATCCCTTCCTTTACCTTAAAATGGCATTTTTCCCAATTTAATACCAAGTTGATTTCCTTACAACGTTTGAGCATTTTTTCTAGGTTAGCAAGACAGCGGTCGAAAGAGTTCTCGAAGACCGAAAAGTCATCCATGAAAACTTCCATGCTGTCTTCCATTAATTCGTGAAAGATTGCGGTCATGCATCGCTGAAAGGTGGCAGGAGCGTTACACAGCCCAAAAGGCATCCTTTTATAGGCGAATGTTCCATAGGGGCAAGTAAACGTGGTTTTCTCTTGGTCCTCAGGTGCTATGGGGATTTGGAAATATCCTGAGAACCCATCCAAGAAACAGTAGTACTCGTGCCCGGATAATCTTTCCAACATTTGGTCAATGAATGGTAGGGGAAAGTGATCCTTCCTGGTGGCATCATTGAGCTTTCTATAATCGATGCATACCCGCCAGCCAGTAACCGTTCTCTGGGGTACCATCTCACCTTTGTCATTTTTCACTACAATCATTCAACCTTTCTTTGGTACAACCTGTACAGGACTAACCCACAGGCTATCCAAAATTGGGTAAATCAGTCCTGCATCAAAAAGTTTGATGACTTCTTTCTTCACTACCTCCTTAATGTTGGGATTCACCCGCCTCTGGGGTTTCACGGCTGGTTTATAGTTTTCTTCCATAAGAATCTTATGCGTGCAAAAAGTTGAGTCAATCCCCTTAATGTCGGCTACACTCCATGCAAGGAATCCCTTATATTTCTTTAGGACTTCTAAGAGCTTATCTTTTTGTTCATGTTCAAGGGAGGAGTTTATGATTACTGGTAGTTGATCCTCTCCCTAAAGGAAGGCATACTCTAGGTGGCCAGGGAGTTCTTTAAGCTCTAGCTTAGGTGGTTCGATAATAGAGGGCTTAAGCTTGTTTTCGGGTTTTCGGAGTTCGAGCTGTTCAGTGGTCTCTTGTCTGGGGTAAAAGGAGACTGCTCTAACGCCCTTCATCTTTTCCTCCTCCAATATGGGGAGGAAACTCTCATCCCGTAACCAGCCTTCTTCAATTTGTTCGTCAACACAGTTGTCAATGACATCCGTGAGTTCATCGACCTCTCCGATGAAATAGAGCTGGTTAGCTACTTCGAGAGAGAGATTCATAGTGTCTTTAATGTCGAAGGTTAAGCTATCAGTTCCGATTCGTAAGGTTAACTTGTCGTCATGAACATCAATGACTGCACGAGCGATAGGAAGAAATGGTCTCCCTAAGATGATGGGCACCAAGTCATCCTCCTCCATCTCCAAAATCACGAAGTCAACCGGAAATTTGAACTTTCCAACTTTTACAAGCACATTCTCGCATATCCCTACTGGATATTTGACCGATCTATCGGCTAGTTGGATGTTCATACGGGTAGGCTTTAGTCCAGAGTATCCTAGTTTGAGGAACATGAAGTGAGGCATGAGGTTGATGCTCGCCCCTAAATCGGCAAGAGCATTCTTTATTGATAGAGATCCTATGGAACAGGGCAAGGTGAAGGATCATCTACCTTTTTTGGTAGCCCTCGATGGGTCACCACCGAACATTCTTCCCCCATAGTCACAAGACCCTCGAGTTTCTTTCGGTTGGCGAGTAATTTTTTAAAAAATGAGCTATACTTTGGCATGTGATAGCAAACATCAAGGAGAGGTATGGTGACCACTGAATCTTTTAGATATGACATGAATCTCTTATTATCGTTCTCCATTTTCTGGTTCTTTAGGCGGGATGGGAATGGAATTCTCACAGGTTGGTTAGGTGGAGTTGATGGGGATGGGGTCACCAGGGAAGGTTGTTCGGGAGCCTCGTTGCTCACATTACCTTCCTCCTCATGGGGCTCGTTTGGGTCAATGGTGACAGGGTGTGCGCTCGGATAAGGAGGGTCCTTGGTTGTTGTTCCAGCTCGAGTAGTCACCGCTAGCATGGGGTCTTTTTGGCTTACTGATGGCCTGTCTTGGCCATCAAGGGTGGAATTAAGCTTGTTGAACCATTCTTCCATGCCGTTCTGTTGCTCAGCGATGAGTTCATCAAGACCTTTCAATTGTAAGCCTTTTTCTTGAGTGAAGTAACCGAGGTCATCTTCAAAAGTGCTCCTGATTTTGTATTCAGGGCCTTCCTCCCCTTCTTTTCTTTTCACCAGATTTCCCCAGAGGGTATAATCATCGTTTTAGTAAAAAGGCAAAAGGGAGGGGTCAGCGTAGATGTCATGTCCTGACAAACATGCATGTTCGGTCGTGGTTTCTCCTCCGCATTCCTCTACCTCGTGTGGGCTCCCACAGTAGTCGCAAATCAAGTAAGGATTTGAAAGTTGTTTAATTGTTCGCGACCCTGCAAGGTATTCCATCTTTTTGTGAATTTTTCTTAGCCGATCTGAGGGTGTTTGTGTGATTTCGGACATGCTCGCAGTCGACTCAGGTTCATCCCAAGTGTCATCCTGGTCTTGAGCATATTCCTCAATCCTATTCCACCCTTCCTCGGCACTAAGATTGGCTAATTTCCCTTTTCTAGAATTGTTGATTCCGTTCTGGTCGTTTGAGGAGACATTGTCATAGAAGATTTGGACCAGAAGCCAGAGTTCGATGAAATGATGGGGAACTTGTCTTATTAAATCCTTGAATCTAATCCACGATTTATGGATAGGTTCGCCTTTTCCCTTTCGGAAGCAGAGGATCCTATCCCTAAATACTGAGGTTTTCCCTGCTGGGAAGAACTTCTCATAAAACTTGGATATAAGTTGCTCCGATGTGAAAATAGACTCGGAGGGAAGTCTATCATACCATTCTTTGGCTTTTTCATAAAGAGTGAAAGGGAAGAATCGTAATCGGGACGTGTTTCTAGTGGCCCCATCCGTATGGAGGGTGTCCACTATTTTCAAGAAGTCCTTGATGTGCTGAATCGGGTCATCATCATGTAGTCCGCAAAACTTGCACACACTTTGGACAAGCCAAACATCGCTTGTACGCAAGACCTCATCGGTGTGTTCGTTTGGGAAGACAATGGCATTTGAGAAGCCACGAGGATTCGGGGAGGAGTAGTCCTTAAGGCGCTTAGGAATGGGAGTTTCAGGGGTACTCATATCGTTGTTGGATTGGGGGCTAGAGGGTGTGAGGTGATTGTCTGAATCTTCTTCACAAAGGGCCTCATCAAGGTTGATAGCCATGCTGGATGGTTCGGGTGTTGAGAGAGATTGTCTTAGCCTACGCATTTCCCTTTCAGGTTCTGCATAGGGCAAAACTAGGTTTCTAACGGAACTACGACTCCTAGTGACTCTAAGGTTAGAGGAATCTTCATTAGTCATGATGGCGGATGGTAAAGGTTACGAACAAAGACACGAAGAAATGAGATAGACTAAAGAAAACCTAAAAAAATAAAAATAAAATCTTACTAGAAAGGAATCTAGCAAGTAGACCTAATAAAAAGAAATCCTAACCTAGACAATAACTATTCCCCATAAACGGCGCCAAAAACTTGATACGTGGGAATCGCACCAGGCTTTACCTGATCGTTGTAGTATAATATAGTGACAAGTACCAGGGGATTGATCGTTCAACTCAGGAATAGGGTCGCTAGGATTAGAAAGCCTAAAAACTAGGTCTAGAGGTGAGGGATGATTCTTTTTGTATTTTTATATTTTTATAAAAGCAAGTAAAAATCTCGGTTTTTGGAAGAGTGGGCGGAATTAGTTGCTAATCAACTAACCCAATAACTAAGATGCAATCAAAATAAAATAACAAAAATGAAAATAAATCTAATTAAACTAGTGGTGTGAACAATCATAGGGAAAGTTGTGTTTACTTAGGTTTCATTACTCCCTAGATATCTTTTACAGGTTGATAGTTTGTTACAATTGTATGGATGATGGGTCGTATTCCTTAATACTAGTCATAGGGCCGTGTGCAATATTCCATAACTCTATAGGATCCTACTTCACTCCTATGTCGAGCCGTTAGAAGCTCCTAACATGGGATCATTAGAATTCTCCTATGCATTAAATACAACCAAATATTGTAGTACACCTCCGATCATGTTTTTTAAGACGTTCAAGCATGTCACCAATGGAAGTCTGCCAGTTTTCTTAAGCCTAACATCGAATACTATCATCCGTAACAACTATAAACAAACAATCAACCCATAATTAACATCTAGGTTTCACTACATCTAAGCAAACACACAAGAGATCTAGCCAAGCATGTTAAATTCAAGACAAGTGTAAGATGTATTCAAACAACACATAGACATATTGAATGAATTGAAAGAGTACTTATCTCAATTGAACATGAAAGGTTTCAAAGGGTAAAAACCCTTGAAAAAGCTGTAATATTCAGACTAGGGTTTCTCTCCAAAGTTACACCCTACTTGTTCCTCTCTAATGAATGAAAATTACAAAACTATATATAGATTTTACAGGGTGACGGCGTCAAGAAGGAAATTCTGACGCCATCAACTCGCCGCCCATAATGAAATCGGATTGCCTAGATCCAGTTTTGACGCCGTCATGTGTTAATTTGTTCTGGGCCGTCACTCTTATTTGGACCATGATGGCCTATGGTGACGCCGTCATGTCCATAGTGTAAAACTCTTCTGGATCGTCACGGACTTTATTCACTTCTACCTCTTGTATTACTCTTGACGCCGTCACATGAAGACTCTTGACGCCGTCAGGTACTATTCCCAGCAAGGAAAATTAAGACTTTGCCGTTTTCTTCACTTTTATGCTCCAAAAACGTCCAAAACGCTTCCTTTTCCAGAATTCACTCCAAAAGTACCTAAAATGACAAAAGGAACGATTTAGGGCAATATTTGATCAAATAAATTCAAATCCGGGCTAAAATGACCCCCTAAAAACGGTTCATTTTTCGCCTCATCAAGAGTGTCTATCTAAAGTTTGGGTAACGCTTACATACAACAAGTGTTTTGTGTGTGTGTTATGGAGATGATGAACTTGGTCTCTTCTCATGAAATGCATGTTTATTTATAGGAATGCATTTAGGGTTATGACATTTGTTGGATGAGATCCAACGATTTAGAGAGACCCACGTCAGAGTCGTCCCACGAAGGAGACAAGAATGACACGTGGCTATTTGTGCTTGATTTTTGGTACAAAATGAATCCTATTATGTGAACTGTAGACGATATGCTCACCGCATTTCCTTATGCAACAATGAGGTGACAACGTGTGGCATTGGTGCCATTATGTTCTATCAAGACAGTTGTCATTCCAGTTTTTGCATGGAGATGGGTTCTGTAGGCAGCGTCTTATTGGGTTTCTGTTAACTAGGCCTAGAATCAGTCGTATGGGCTTTACTCTATTGGGCTAAAACTCCAATACGCGATCAAGTCCCCCCAATTCATTATTATATTATATTTATTGATGTGCAAGCCACGCTTTAAAACCCCCTAGGCAATGTACCAGACCGTTGTATCACAAATTGATCTAAGAGGAATAATGAGTTATGCTCGTAAATTATCACAAATTGATCTAAGAGGCGGGAGATGATTCTTTTATATTTTATTCTAGAAATCAAGTAAATATCAGGGTTTTGGATATTTTGATTTTAAAACTAATATTAACCTGAAAATACAAGTAAATTAAGTAACAAGGAAAAGTAAATTGGTGTGAACAGATAATTTGAAAAACGTATTTATCTAGAATGCACTACTCTTGACTAGTAATCTAACTATACATATTGACAAGGTTGCAAAAATCGCGAATCGATAGTCGGGTGGTCGACCACCTTGTAGCTTGTAATCGGTCTAGGCGGGATTAATCGGTGATTAATCGGATTGGCATTACTGACAAATTTTAGTAATTTCCGGCAAGTTTTGTTTATTTTCGGTGAGTTTTAGGTATTTTCGGCAAGGTATTTTCTAAGAAACAACTTGCAATAGAATTAAACGGTTACTATAAGAGATCAAAATAAGTTTACAGTGAGTTTTGGTTACTTTCGACAAGATTTATAGGTTTCCGGTAAGTCTGACCACCAAGACCATGGTTGACCTATTTGTTTGACCCACTTACATAAATCGGCAAAATCGGTGGCCTTATAGCACCTAATTGACGAGTAATCGGTCTTGTAGACATTTTTTTGCAACACTGACTATTGAATTGTCAGCCTTAACAAAAGTAATGGTAAATATTTATTCTTCCCAATTGTATTTATCACACCCAAATTAATATTGTTCTTGATTTTTATACAACTTTGTGTTTCGAAATTTATCGAAGTGTTTGGTTGATGGGTGTTACAACGTAGGTGTAGAATGACACCATAAAAGAGTTGTTTGGCATAAAAAATATGGGCCCTTACTTTAGCTTGAATACCAAATATTTTCCGTAGACCATTCCATTCGATCAAGCCTGATTTCACAAATAAAAGTCTGTTATGTTTTGTTTTTATCAAATAAAGTGAGCCTTGTTTTTATGTACACCACTCATTATAACAAAAACAATTAATTTTTTTTAAATATTTTCAAAATATAATATTATACCATTTATATATTTTCTCTCTTGTACTTTTTTCGTAAAACTTACACCAAATCCAAATCTTAATTCAAATACAAATCCATATCCAAATCCCTTAACAAACCAAACGGACCCTAAGATATTACAACTTCAAAAAACATTATAACTAAAAGGTTACTATAACTTAATAGTGTATATTAATAAATTAGTTAGTATGATAATTATTTTATACCAATTAAAAACTAAATTTACTTAAATACGACTAAAACACAAACCAATTAAGCTAAATGAAGATTAAAAGAGGGAAAATATTTGGTCTTAAGAAAAACTGAAATAAGAAGAATAAAAAATATTTTTAGCTACACATTTTAAATAAGAGAAAATTTTATTGAGAGATGTATCTATTTTGTAAGAGAAAAGTTATATAGATCCTATATTATCTAAAAATCTAATAAACCAATCTTGGCCATTCAATTTTTGATTAAAAAAAAGAAAAAGAAAAAAAAAACATTTTAAAAAATTACATATCTCGCAAACCGTTACGCAAAACGAAGAATACCATCGCGAAAAGAATTAAATCATTTTCTATATAGAGGGGCGCTTCTATATACTTAAGATGAACCTTTTTTTCGATTTCTTTTTACAGTTACGTCTGAAAAATCACATGTGATTTGTATTTCAAATCACATGTGATTTTTTTAGACATAACTGAAAGAAAAAATCGTCGAAAGTATATCGCAATGCCCGTCTACTGAAAGATAAGAAAATACTCGTCATGATGGTGTATTTTTTTTCATTTAACGATTAACCGTTTGCAAGATATTTTATTTTTAAGAAAGAGGCAGAATTTTTTATTTTTTTTATTATTTTTTATATATTTTTTTTATGAAAGAATAAGTAGCTAAGATTGGTTCATTAGATCTTTAGATAATTTTAGTTCTACATTTATTTTAACTCATTTTTGTAAACGCATATAAATCATTTTAGCAAAAACGTTGGTGTGGGGTCGTGGTTCTCAGAATTGCGCCAAGCTTTTAACGATTTTACTCCTGAAGGTAGAATTGTTTGGATCGAAGTTGAAGGTATTCCTTTCAAGCTTTGGCCGGAAAAGACTTTCAAGAGAATTGCTATCAAGTGGGGAGAATTATTGGACATTGACGATCAGGAAGACATGTGTTTTCATTCGAAGAGACTGTGTATACACGAAGACAGGTTTGAATATTTTAGAACGATTCAAAATCATTTTCCGCGGTAAGGGGTTTTGGAATCGTGCCAAAGAAGTCCCGGGATGGGTTCCGGAGTTTATGAAAGATTCTGATGATGATAATATATCTTAGGAGGGTATTAATGATGAGATTCCCATAGTTCATGATTCTCTTAGTTGTGGTGATGATAATGGCGTTGAAGATGTGCCTGAGACAGTGTTCGAAGAGGCTTCGGGACAGAAAGAGGTGCATTCAGAGGATCCTTTTGGCTTGTATTCTCTACTTAACAAAAATAAGGATGGTAATATGGAGAATGATCAAAGTCCCAAATACCCGCCGGGATTTACACCTGATGAGGGATCGAAGGAGACAGAACCGAATGAGGTTAATGTTAGGAGTGATTACAACAACGGTGTGAATGATGGTAATGAGGACATTATGCAGAGTGGGCGGGACGGAACCAATGATAAGGAGGGTCTACAAATAATGCTTCTGAATCTGTTAGATCTGGACGATTTAAGAAGTCTGTGGCACTGAGAACCGGCGGATCGATATTAAGTTTGATAGAGGAATTAGTGAAAGTAAGGAAGACTATGGGGTATAACATGGAGGGTTGTATGAATAATTTGATGGAGATTATTGAATCACAAGGAGCGTCAGTAGTTCATCGATGAACTTTCTTTCCTTGAACATCCAAGGCCTCGCCCAAAAGGCCAAAAAAGATTGGGTTAAGGAGTTATGTGTTAAGAATAAAGTTAACTTTTTGGCGATTCAAGAAACAAAGATGGAAAAGATTGATGTGTTTAGTGTAAAGAAATGTTGGGGTAATCTGAATTTTGATTATGCGCATAGTGATTCTGTTGGCAATTCAGGAGAGATTATGTGTGTTTGGGACCCGAGTTCTTTTAGTAGAAGTAACATTACCGTTTCGGATTATTTTGTTATTATTCGGGGGGGGGGGGGGGGTGGCTGAAGTCCGACATAAATGTTCTTATTGTGGTGGTATACGGTCCTCATGATTTGTGAGATAAACGGATGGTTTGGGATTACTTGGCACATGTTTCAAACCAGTAGGATGGTGAGGTGGTGATGTTGGGAGACTTTAATGAGGTGAGATTTAAATCTGATAGGTTCGGATCCACCTTCAATGCTCTAGGTGCGGATGTGTTTAATTCTTTCATTGCCAATGCGGGTTTGGAAGAGGTTTCGTTAGGAGGGAGTTCATATACATGGTGTCATAAGTCTGCTAATAAAATGAGTAAGCTTGATAGGTTCTTTATTTCTGAAAATCTTTTGAATATATGTCCTAACATTAGTGCCATTACGCTAGATAGATATTTGTCCGATCATCGACCTATTTTGCTTCGTGAATGTTCTTATGATTATGGGCCAATTCCTTTCCGATTCTATCATTACTGGCTGGAATTGGAGGATTTTGATCAATTTGTTATAGATACTTGGAAGTCTGCTCCAAGTGTAGGGAATAATGCTATGCGTAATATGATGTTTAAGTTAAAATTCCTCAAAGTTAAGATTCGGGAATGGATTAAAGAGTATAGATTTAGTAAGAAGGATTCGATCGACAGACTCAAAGAGGAGCTTCAAAAGTTGGACGAGACTATAGACAAGGGCAACGGTTCTGATGAGTTTTTGATTAAAAGAAGTGAGATCATTGATTCGATGCAGAAAATCAATAAGATCCAATCTATGGAAGTCGCCCAAAATGCAAAAATTAATTGGGCAGTGGAAGGGGACGAGAATGTTAGATTTTCTCATGGGATGTTAAATAAGAAGCGTAGCCAACAGAACATTCGGGGCATAATGGTTGACGATATATGGAAAGATGATCTGGATAGTGTTAAAACTGAATTCTTTCAACACTTCAAGAGCAGATTCGATAAGCCTAACGATGGTCGAGCTCGTATTGATATGTGTTATCCTCGTTCTCTTTCGACTGAACAACAGGTGGACTTGGAGTGTATGGTTACAAAAGAGGAGCTTAAGAGAGCGGTGTGGGACTGTGGGATGGAGAAGTCCCCTGGTCCGGATGGTTTTACTTTCGGTTTTTACCGACACTTCTGGTTGACGATCGAAAATGATGTGTTCGAGGCGGTCAAATATTTTTTCACATATGATGATATTCCAATAGGATGAAATTCCACTTTCATCGCTTTGATCCCTAAAATTCCGGACGTTAACATGGTCAAAGACTTCAGACCTATTAGCCTCATTGGCAGTATTTATAAAATTATTGCTAAAATCCTAGCAAATCGTCTCGTTGGTGTGTTAGAGAGCATTGTTAACGAGGTACAATCAGCTTTCATAGCGGAGCGTCAAATTCTTGATGGTCCGTTTATTCTTAATGAGGTTATGCAGTGGTGTAAAAGTAAGAAGAAGAAGGCGTTATTTTTTAAAGTTGACTTCGAGAAAGCGTATGATTCGGTTCAATGGGATTTCTTGGACGACGTTTTAAATAAGTTCGGGTTTGGCAATAAATGGCGTAAGTGGATCCAAAGTTGCCTAAGGTCGTCGAGAGGTTCCATTATTATTAACGGTAGCCCTACGGAGGAGTTTCAATTTTTCAAAGGGCTCAAGCAAGGTGACCCGCTATCTCCTTTTCTTTTTATCCTTATTATGAAGAGCTTGCATTTATCTTTTCAACGAGTTGTGGATGAGGGTCTGTTTAAGGGTATTAAGCTTAGCACCTCGTTAACTCTTTCTCACTTATTTTATGCGGACGATGCAATGTTCGTAGGTCAATGGTGTGATACTAATATCGATACCCTTGTGCATGTTTTGGAATGCTTTTATTATGCTTATGGATTGAAAATTAACATGTGCAAAAGTAAGATAATGGGAGTTCATGTAGTTGATACAAAGGTTAAGAATGTGGCATCTAAACTTAGGTGTCTTATCCTCAAAACTCCGTTTCTTTACTTAGGTACGAAAGTTGGAGGATCTATGTCGCGTGTTCATGAATGGAAAGAGGTTGTTGATAAGGTGAGGTCTAGATTATCGCGATGGAAAATGAATACGCTTTCTATTGGTGCTAGGTTGACGCTTCTTAAGTCGGTTCTTGGATCGACGCCCATTTTTCACATGTCTATTTTTAAAGTTCCGCAGAGTGTACTTCAGGTGCTTAAGTCTATTAGAAGTTGTAAGAACCCGAAAATTTCAAGTTATTTATTTCCTGTAAGACCGAAAAATTTATTATTTAATGAGATTATTCAATTGTTTCACTTATTCTCATATTTAAATTTTTGCTTTCGTTACACTATAAAGCAACGACGAATATTACCAAACAAACCATGTGGTGAACTCACATTCTATTCCACTAAAAACTGCACGCGTACCGACACCGCGATAGTATGGCATAAAAATTAATAATCAAATACCGGGACTCATCCAAACCCGAGATTCATTAATTCACCCCGAGCTTCACAAAGTCAAAAGAAATACCATCATACCTCACCTTTTTATTTAACTTACACATAATTACTTATATTAATAAATACACAAACGAAAGTATTACCTAAAAAAAATAAATAATAATAAACAAAAGCAGAAAAATCAAATAAAGGAGATAAGCAGCTCTCTTTCTACCCTCTGATCCCTCACCCTCCATTTTCACGCCTCATCTTTTTCTTTCTCTCTGCCCACCTGCTTTTCTGCAGCCCTAGCGACACCAATATCCACACCATCTAATAAATTCGGATTTGGCTTGATTCGATGACAACAAGGACGCAAGTATTGGTCACTATTGGTCACTATCACTCACGGGAACGTCCTCTTTATCCAAACCTTGAAGTCAAACGCAAACCCCAAAGGATGACTAGGCTATGAATACGTTTTTCCCCTTTTGGCTACAAGATCGACTAAAAAAAAGAAAAGGTGGAATCATATTACTCTTGTAATTGTGCTATTTAAACTGATCGGCTCACAAGTGTTTTCCACACATCCAAAAGCTTCACATCAAAATATTGGGTTGATATTGAGAGATAAGTGGCTGAGGATTTAGAAGGGTGTGTGGATTTGCTTGTGGTGGATCGAGTTCAAGTCTTTTGTTCTTCGTCTTCTTTTCTTTCGGATCAACTCTCCTTGTTGTAAGGTTCTAAAATCCTTGTCTGATTTGTTCTTTTCATCCGAATATGTAGAAATTGCTATGTTATGTTTTGTGGGAAATCTTGGAGTTTTATTGTTAAAAATATTTTATTGCAAATTACATTGATATTCGTAGAGATCAAAAGTAATATGTTGGGTGTCGAAAAGCCTGACTTAGGCATAAGCCTTTTTACGATGAATTAGTCAAATGTGATGATATCAGTTAAAATAGTTTTAGTAATACAACATGGTATTAAAAGCTTTGTGTAGTAAGATTTTGGTTAAGACGAAAACCGGATTTATGTTGGCTCAACCATGGAAGTGATTAAATTGGTTGCGTTAAGTGGGTTTTGTTAATGGCGATTTTATAATAATCGATTCTAAACTGAAAGTAACGAATAAATAATTTTTATGTTAAGCCGAAATCGATTAAGAGGTGTTTTAGGTAAATTGGTTAGGTTAAGAGTCTTATGGTGGTAAAGTTTTAAACAAGTCGAAACCCACTGTGGTGAGGCCACAGTGGTGTGTGTTATGTTTGGCCCTTAGATAAGTTGAAGAAAGTCCCATTGTTCCTTTTTCACTTTTGCTTGTTGTCGAGACTCACGACCCACCAGTAGGATGTGTGTCATTTACTTATTTTTCTTTTCCAAATGGGTGCAAGTGGTTCTTTGCTCACTGTTATCCAAATCGCACCTCAAAAGTTAGTACTTTGATTATGTTTTGGTTCCAAATTCGTGTTGCACACTGACGACTAAATCCAGTTTCACAAATGGGTAAAAATCAGTTGGGTATTTGGTAAATGGGATTTGGGTTAATTTAAAATTGGGTTGAGTTGAATATTGTTTGGGCTAATGGTGTATTTTTCTTGTGTGTCAAAGTAACTGTTGGGCTAAGCCCAACACAACCTACTCGAGCCACTTAACCCAGCGAGGGTGCGTTTAATAGTCCAGTGAGAGTGCGTTTGCTTGCTGTGTTGTTGTGACTCATTCCGTTCTTGATTCGACTTATCGACTTCGTCAAGCTCACGACACAATTTTTCTTTATATAAACTCATAACGCGATCAACTTATAAACTACCTAAACGTATTTTATAAACGAATCTTAAAACTATACAAACTATATAAGTACTTATATCGCATATTTAAAATTTATAAATACTCGAAATGATTTTTGTATAAAAACCTACAAAAGTTTTATTTAAACAGCTTTTACTTGAATAAATATTTTGTAACCCAAAAATTTGTCACGAGCATACCCGTTTTTCTAATCATTAATACGAATATATCAATAAACACCTATCGCAACAACGCTCTATAATCTTTAACGATGATTTTTCGTCCTTGTCTTCCGCATACTTGTCTATCAAGTACCTTTCGTCATGTACTTAAACACTTCCGAGAGCCAACACAAGCCAATATCTATCAAACCATTTCTAAAACTAAATAATGCCACACAAGTAACAAACAACTATATCGTTTTAAAAACTTATGAACTTATTTACGCTCATCGAGTCCTAAGCTAGAATTTATGAACTAAATTACGCCATACTAATCTAGGTCACGCGTCGGAGCTACCACCTACCATTTGACTCTATTGCGTTACTGCTACCATTGCTAAGGTGAGTTCATAGTCCCACTTTTTACTATGTTTTCAAATCTCGTGGGGAGATTGATGCGTGGGAATCGCAACAGGCTTTACCTCTCGAGGGATCTCGAGAAGCTTACAACCCCCACCAGGCAGTGTACCTGATCGTTGTAGTATAGTATAGTGACAAGTACCGGGGGATTGATCGTTCAGCTTAGGAATAGTGTCGCTAGGATTAGAAAACCTAATTACTAGTTCTAAAGGTGAGGGATGATTATTTTTGTGTTTTTATATTTTATGGAAAGCAAGTAAAATCTCGGGTTTTGGAAGAGTGGGCGGAATTAGTTGCTATTCAACTAACCCAAAACTAGAATGCAATCAAAATAAAATACTGGAAATAAAAATAAACTAATTTATACTAAGGTTGTGAGCAGTAATTGGAGAAAATGTGTTTACTTAGATTTCACTACTCCCTAGATATCTTTTACACGTTAATTACTTGTTATAATTGCATGGATGACGGATTGTATTCCTTAATACCATTCATGGGGTGGCATACATAACTCCCCAATTCTATGAGCTCTTATCTCCTCCTACACCATGACCCAGCACAACTATAGGGATTGTAAACAGTGGCTCATGCATTAAATACAACCAATAAAGACCTAGTACGCCTCGGTTCATGTTTCTTAAGACGTTCAAGCATGTTACCATTTGGAGATCTGCCAGTTTTCTTAAGCCTAACATATAAAATAATTCATCCAAGACAAGAATAAACAAATAATCAACACATAATCAATATCTAGGTTTCATTAGATCTAAGCAAACACAAAAGAGATCTAGCCTAGCATAATGGAATTGAGACAAGAACAAGATATAGACAACCAACACATAGACATATTGATTGAATTAGAAGAATACTTATCTCAATTACAATGCAAGGTATCAAGGGTTTGGAACCCTTGAAAAACCTGTAAAAGTTGCACCAAATTCGTCTTTAGGGTTTCTCCAAAACTTCTCTTTTTTTAATGTGAAAAACTAGAAAACTATATATAGGAAAATAGGGGTGACGATGTCAAGAGCAAGGGTGTGACGCCGTCATCTCGCCGCCCAATTCTTCCTCGGACGGCCTTGATCTACTTCTGACGCCCTGTGTGACGCCGTCATCAACTACGGTATTTTATTCTTGGGGTTTTGACGCCGTCATGAGTCACTCTTGACGCCTTCATGTACTGTTCCCAGCATAGAATTTTGAGACTTTGCCGTTTTCTTCACTTTTATGCTCTAAAAACGTCTGAAATGGCTTCTTTTCCAGAATTCACTCTCCAAGTACCTAAAATCACAAAAGGAACGATTTAGGGCAATATTTGATCAAATAAAGTCGGATTCGGGCTTAAATGACCCCCTAAAAACGGATCATTTTTTGCCTCATCATATACCCTTACACTTGAGATTTGCTTGTCCTCAAGCAAATGCGCTTTTATTCTACTCAAAAGACAAGTTAGGGGTCATTTAACACTAATATAAAAGTAATTACAATAAATAATCGTTCCACTAAAGACCAATAGACAAGCACGGAGGTCATACACAAGCACCTCACAAATAGTGTTTAGATACTCACATCCCTCGGGTGTAATAAAGTAATATAACATTATGGAAATGGAAGATATCTCTCACTACCTGTCATAGCAAAATAGATTACCATAGGCTTGGGAAAGGATCAAACCTCCACCACATGGCGTATGCACCTAGGATAAACTATCAAAGAGGTCTTTTAAAAGGGTTGTAACGTTAGGTATAGGGATATGAATTACACGGTTTTGTTGGATAAAGGAAGTTTTACTGGTGGCGAGTTAACAATCTTGGTTAATTACATGTACAATATGGCGTTGCTAAGCCAAGACTAGACTCGACTTAAGCTAATAAATGAAAAATAACAAAAACATAAAATAAACATAGAATGAAACGGGATGGTAGTCCGTATGTTTTTTTTTTTTCTCTTATTCTTTTCTATTTTTTTTTTTTTTTTTTTTTGCATACACTCTTACCCTACCATCCAAAATAATACATCATAGGGAATGAAAATTCCCCTTACACTTGAATCTTTACATACTTTACAATAAACTAATCTAATGACTCGAATTAAGAAAATCAAAACACTTGGAACACTTTTAAGATTAACGCACATATGGGGGTAATAATATTATGTTCTTCCCCATTACTCCATAAAATAAGTACTTACCCATGAGTCCCAATCGTCCCAAAACAATATGTACAAGGATATGACTCGACTTAGCAACCATGTAATCAATTAGAAAGTTAACTTAGGGTTTAACAAATAACAATAATGCACTAAAAATGAGCGCATACACGGAAGGCTAAGGCTATTTGGGTGTACATTTAAGTGGGGTGTAACAAATTCTTCCTTTAAGTAAGATGCTTAAAGTTAGAAACGAAAAGATAGGCTCGGAGGGGTGTACTAGGGGTTTCGTGTACTAAAAATGAGTACAACGCTAAGGGTGTGGGAAAAAATTAGTTGACTTAACTAGCCAAGTAATATGACTTAAATGGTCAAGTAATTATGATACGGGTTTAACACAAGGGTAATCCTAATGCCTCTTATCATGTAGTAAATCCTACCACACGAATGTAGTCTCACTAGCCGTCTCGGGATGCATCACTAACGCAAGTTCTAGAATCTAAATGCTACCGGTACACTCATAAGCACTAATAATAAATGCTTTTCCTATCAAATCTAAAGGCGAACCTCACATTTTTGGGTGGAAAATTTTTCTGAATATACGGTTATGTGCTAGTCATACAATCTCCTATCCATGAGACGCTTGCTATGGCTAAAGTTTCACTCCTAAATGTTGTAAAAAATTTTAAATTTGGCGCTAAAATTGCACTAACAAGTATTTCTCATAGTTTTATTACACATCTACTATCAAACAAAACAAACTCAAGCGAAAGTGCATATGTAAGGTATCATCTTTTTACCCTCCCCTTACACTTAAGATGAACATTGTCCCCAATGTTCAAGTAAAGAATGTAAAAGTGAAAAAGTAAAGAGAATGAAATCAAATACTCCCCTGATTCGCTCGGTATGGATTATAGGTTGGCCAGGTTAAATCTTCCTCCAAGAAAATGAACAATCAAAGCTTCCCTTCCAGAATATAAATCATCTCCTTGTCGAACATAACCTGTAAATCCTGACAAAAATAGACAAGACAACCTCGCGTAAAATCGGCGGCATCCTATATAAGTTACTAAATCCTAGAAAACAAAGTAAGATATAATGCTTGTGGAATGAAGTTTGCAGATTTCCTGGAGATTATAAAACTTAATAATTCACAAAAACCATAAGACTCCGTTAGAAAAACAAAACCGGTAAAATTTCCAGATTTTGACTCCTGACGCCGTCAAGAGTAAACCTCTGACGCCGTCAGAATAGACCTGCAGAAATTCTTATGTTAAGTTTCCGGAAAATTTCTGGAAAAACTTGGTCCTACTTCCTGGAAAATCCTGCAAAACTTCATTATGACTCAATACAAGCATTTGACTCTAACAAATACGAATATATATGTTCATTTAATATTGTGGAGAATCATGATCGGGTTGTTTCTTAAAAACATATTTGGGGTTTCCCCTTACACTTATCTTTTGCAAAAATACTTTTAAGTTGGAGTTAAGACTAGGCCAAACAACATAGTAAAGTATTTCCACATTTTAATTTAGAGACATGATCAACCAACAATAAAAATAAAACATGCATACGGATGCAAATAACAATCAAACAAATAAAATCACACAAAACATGGGTTGCCTCCCAAGAAGCGCTTTTCTTTATTTACGAGTCTTGTAGCTAGACTCAAGGTCATGGGTTACTACGTGATCTCATCATCAAACGTCACATCCTCCTCACTAATCATTTCATTGTTATTTTCTTGGTAATGTTTTACACGTTGTATGTTAACCGTGAATTCCCTACCTTCATCATCAATTAACACTACCGCTCCAAATTTAGAAGAACTCTTTACCGTGAACGGCCCATACCATCTAGACTTAAGTTTTCCCGGAAATAATCTCAACCGAGAATTGTATAATAGGACCTTGTCTCCTTCTGAAAATTCTTTGGGTTTCTTAATTCTTTGATCATGCCATCTTTTAGCTCTTTCTTTATATGTGATGGAGGATTCGTAGGCTTCTAGTCTAAGCTCATGAAGCTCGTGTAATTGCAAAAACCTATTATTCCCAGCAGTTGTATAATCTAAGTTGCATGCCTTAAGTGCCCAATAAGCCTTGTGTTCTAATTCTACCGGTAAGTGACATGCCTTACCATACACCATGCGGAATGGGGTCGTTCCAATAGGTGTTTTGTAGGCAGTTCGGAATGCCCATAAGGCTTCGTCGAGTTTAAATGACCAGTCCTTTCTGTTTTGACTAACCGTTTTTTCAAGTATTCTTTTAATGGCTCTATTGGTGTTTTCGACTTGGCCATTGGTCTGTGGATGATAGGCGGTTGAGAATCGATGGGGTACTCCATATCTCTTCATGACCTTTTCCATTTGTGCATTGCAAAAATGTGTCCCCCTATCACTGATGAGAGCTTTCAGAATCCCGAATCTTGCGAAAAGCTTTTTCAGGAAATGAATGACTACTCTGGCATCATTGGTCCTAAGGGCTTGTGCCTCAACCCATTTTGAAACATAGTCAATGGCGACTAAGATGTACTCGTTTCCCCCCGAGGATGGAAAGGGTCCTATGAAGTCAATCCCCCAAACATCGAATACCTCACAAACTTGTATAAAGTTCTGAGGTGCTTCATCCCTATGTGATATATTTCCGGCTCGTTGACATGCATCGCACGCCTGCACCATTTCTTTTACATCACGGAAAATTGTGGGCCAATAGAATCCCGCATCGAGAATCTTTCGGGCGGTCACGTTTATCCCATGATGCCCGCCAGAGGGACCAGAGTGACATTCCCTCATAATCTTAACTGCCTCATTTTCCGAAACACAACGCCTTATAATGTGGTCAGGACACCTTCGGAATAAAAAGGGTTCATCCCAGAAGTAGTATTTTAGCTGGGAAAAGAACCTCTTCCTCTCGTACTTAGTCAGGTGTTCTAGAACAAGTCTACATCTACTTGCGAAGTAATTAGCAAAGTCGGCGTACCATGGCTCCGAATCCATCATTGACATCAGTTGTTCGTCAGGAAACGAATCCCTAATCTCACTTCTATCGTGCTTATCCAAGGGGTTTTCAAGACGAGATAGATGATCTGCGGCTAGATTCTCTGCCCCCCTCTTATCGCGAATCTCAACATCGAATTCTTGTAACAACAAGATCCACCGAATTAGTCGTGGCTTGGCATCCTGCTTCGTAAACAGATACCGAAGAGCTGAGTGATCAGTGAAGACGATTGTCTTTGAAAGGACAAGATATTGTCGGAATTTGTCGAATGCAAATACTACGGCTAATAATTCTTTTTCGATGGTGGAGTAGTTCTCTTGAGCGGGATTCATGGTTTTGCTAGCGTAGTAAATAGGTTGGAAAAGCTTGTCACGTCGTTGACCTAATACAGCCCCGACAGCGAAGTCGCTAGCGTCACACATGATTTCGAATGGTAACTCCCAGTTGGGTGTGATCATGATTGGAGCTTGAGTGAGTTCCCTTTTTAAGAGATCGAAAGCATCTTTGCATTCTTGGGAAAAATCGAATGGAGCATCCTTCACAAGCAATTGAGTCATTGGCCGGGCAATTTTTGAGAAGTCTTTGATGAATCTCCGATAAAATCCGGCGTGCCCCAAAAAGGTACGTATTGCCTTAACAGTCGTGGGGTATGGTAACTTAGATATAGCTTCAACTTTAGCTTGGTCCACCTCTATTCCGTTCCCTGAGATCTTATGCCCTAACACAATCCCTTCCTTTACCATGAAATGACACTTTTCCCAATTTAACACCAAGTTGGTTTCCTCACAACGTTTAAGCATCTTTTCTAAATTAGCAAGACAGCGGTCGAAGGAGTTTCCGAAGACTGAAAAGTCATCCATGAACACTTCCATGCTGTTTTCCATGAGTTCGTGAAAGATTGCGGTCATACAACGTTGGAAAGTGGCGGGGGCATTACATAGCCCAAAAGGCATCCTTTTGTAGGCAAATGTTCCATAGGGGCAAGTAAACGTGGTCTTTTCTTGGTCCTCGGGTGCTATGGGGATTTGAAAATATCCAGAGAATCCATCCAAGAAGCAATAGTACTCGTGTCCAGATAATCTCTCCAACATCTGATCAATGAATGGTAAGGGAAAGTGATCTTTCCTCGTGGCATCATTGAGCTTTCGATAGTCGATGCATACCCGCCATCCAGTGACAGTTCTCTGGGGCACCATCTCACCCTTGTCATTCTTTACTACAGTCATTCCACCCTTTTTAGGTACAACCTGCACAGGGCTGACCCATGGGCTATCCGAGATCGGGTAAATCAGTCCTGCATCAAAAAGTTTGATAACTTCTTTCTTTACTACTTCATTAATGTTAGGGTTCACTCGCCTCTGGGGTTGCACAGTAGGTTTATAATCTTCCTCCATAAGAATCTTATGTGTGCAAAAAGTTGAGTCAATCCCCTTAATGTCGGCCACACTCCATGCGAGTACCCCCTTGTATTTTTTTAGGACCTCTAAGAGTTTAACTTTTTGTTCTTGTTCCAAGGAAGAGTTTATGATTACCGGGAGTTGGTCCTCCCCCTGAAGGAAGGCATACTCCAAATGGTTAGGAAGCTCTTTAAGGTCAACGTTAGGAGGTTCGATAATAGAAGGTTTGAGTTGGTCCTCCCCCTGAAGGAAGGCATACTCCAAAAGTTGAGTCAATCCCCTTAATGTCGGCCACACTCCATGCGAGTACCCCCAATTAGACTTCCGCTGCTTCAGTTTGATTTTCGGGGTGTTACAAATTGGCATCAGAGCCATGGTTATAGAGAACCAAGTGTATTTTCAAAACACTGGACTATAACCACATTTCAAAATAAACTATTTTACATCTTACTACCTTATGCCCTCCGTGCCCACACTTTACGAATATCATGCATAGAGATTTGCTTAGCAGATGATGCATAAGTTATAAACATCATGACTAGTAAGTGTTTAACATTATTTATACTAAATGACTTATTTTATTTTTGGGAAGTTACAGTACCATGTCACCCCCGGTCATTATTCTGTCTGACAGTGATGACGCGCTCCCGGCATCATCCCATATCCCTACCATCATCCTATCCGATGTTACCTTACTTGTTTCCCCTGTTGTCCCCTCTGATGTCCCATCCGAGAATGCTTCCGGAGAGACGGAGCCCTTCGAGGAGGGTGAAGTCTCTCCAACACCTCTTGATTCATTTGCTGATGGACCACTTTACCGTCCCCTCATTGGACCCATGACATATGATCAGTACCTCCATGACCAGTACCTTCAGGCACAGCAGTTCTTGGCAGCTGATGATTGTCCCACCCCACTTCCTAGTCATCATTCTAGATTAGATGCTGACAGTGAATCACCCGACTCAGATACTTCTGATACTGCTGCATCCACTCCACCCCCATCACCGCCTGCCCCGGCTCGCCGGCGTAAGCGAGTGCGTGTCCTTGAGCCTTTTGAGCCTGAGACTTTTGTAAAAAGGTTCAAGTACCATCCATATGGACCTACTCACCGTTTCATTGCTCGTAAAAGAGCACGTGCTCCACCTGCTGTTGTAGCACCACCCCTACCACCTTCACCATCACCACCATCCTTACCATCACCACTAGCTTCACCGACATCTCCTTTACCCCCCGCCTCATCCTTACATGCTACTTACCTTCACCACTGAGACTTTCCCACCTATGCCACCACCTACTGTGTTTTACTCTCAGACTACTATTGTGCCCATACCACCTCCCACTTCATCCCCTGTTCCTACACCCCCAGCTGCTGCCACTGAGACTGTTCCCTCACCTGATACCCTGAGGGGGATGATGCCCAGAGTTGGTCATATCTGTCAGAGGCTATTCGTCGCTGGAGATTTTTGGAGGGATCTCCGAGAGCATCAGAGCTTGGGGAGAGTTCTACACCCGTGCTACCAGTCACCGGAGAGCCGGTGCATCACACTGTCCTATTGCTAGCAGCCAGACTGGTCAGACACGAGGATCAGATTGATGATATCGTGGGTGTCGTGGAGGAGATTTCTCTTGAGCGGGTAGAGAACATGGAGGAGGAGGTGACTAACCATGTAGCTCATAGGGTGGCTTTGGAGCAGGTGTTCCAGATGATGGGCACCGAGTTGGAGGAGACTATGGATACAGTTGCTGAGATGGGCCACAGACTGGACGTACGGAGCCATGAGATGCAGGATCAGAGAGAGATTTCAGTGATTACATAGCAGATGCTGGAGCATCAGGCTCAAGAGCTAGCTGCCACTACTGCTACGGTTCATGCACTCAGAGTATCCCTTGAGGAGGTGCGATCCCGAGGGAGAGCTAGAGATGCAGAGATGCTAGGGATGATTCAGATTATTCGAGACTTGGAGAGGAGGTTAGGAGGCGCATCTGGAGCCCCGTAGATCTATGACATATCACTGCATGCAGAGACATCTAGCTTGCCTTGTGCGGCATTAATAATGTTGTATCTTGTTATTTTGAACAATGTATCAGATTATTAAAACCTCGTGTTGGTTATGATTGTATTGTATGGTGATGAGGCGAAAAATGAACCGTTTTTAGGGGGTCATTTAAGCCTGGAATTGAATTTATTTGATCAAATATTGCCCTAAATCGTTCCTTTTGTGATTTTAGGTACTTTGAGAGAGAAATCTGGAAAAGGAAGCAATTCGGACGTTTTTGGAGCATAAAAGTGAAGAAAACGCCAAAGTCTTAATTTTCCTTGCTGGGAACAGTAGGTGACGGCGTCAATAAGGAATTTTTGACGGCGTCAAGAGTAATTCCCATGACGATCCAGTACAGATTTGAAGGCGTCACGAAGTAGGGCGTCAAGAGTAAAATTCATGACGGCCTGGAAATGCATAACACATGACGGCGTCAAAAGTAGATCAAGGCAGTCCGAGAAGAATTTTGGCGGCGAGGTGACGGCGTCACAAGATTTGTCTTGACGCCGTCAGACCCTATTTCCTATATATAGTTTTCTAATTTTCACATTAAAAAGAGAAAAGTTTTGGAGAAACCCTAAGTACGAACTTGGTGCGAATTTTACAGGTTTTTCAAGGGTTCTAAGCCCTTGATACCTTTCGTGTGTAATTGAGATAAGTATTCTTTTAATTCAATCAATATGTCTATGTGTTGGTTGTCTATATCTTGTTCTTGTCTTAATTCCATCATGCTAGGCTAGATCTATCTTGTGTTTGCTTGGATCTAATGAAACCTAGATATTAATTATGTGTTGATTACTTGTTTATAATTGTATTGGATGAATGAATTCGATGTTAGGCTTAAGAAAACTGGCAGATCTCCAAATGGTAACATGCTTGAACGTCTTAGGAAACATGAACTGATGTGCACTAGGTTTTATTGGTTGTATTTAATGCATGAGCCACTGTTTACAATCCCTATGGTTGTGCTGGGCATGGCATAGGATGAGATAAGAGCTCATAGGATTGGGGAGTTAAGTGCGCCACCCCATGAATGGTATCAAGGAATACAATCCGTCATCCACGCAACTATAACAAGTAATTAACGTGTAAAAGATATCTAGGGAGTAGTGAAATCTAAGTAAACACATTTTCTCCATTTATTGCTCGCAACCTTAGTATAATTTAGTTTATTTTCATTTTCTAGTATTTTATTTTGATTGCATCTTTAGTATTTGGTTAGTTGACTAACAACTAATTCCGCCCAAATCCTTCAAACCCGAGATTTTTAATTGCTTTTCTAAAAAATATAAAAATACAAAAATAATCATCCCACACCTTTAGAACTAGTATTTAGGTTTTCTAATCCTAGCGACACTATTCTTAGCTGAACGATCAATCCCCCGGTACTTGTCACTATACTATACTACAACGATCAGGTACACTGCCTGGTGGGGGTTGTAAGCTTCTCAAGATCCCTTGAGAGGTAAAGCCTGGTGCGATTCCCACGTATCAAGTTTTTGGCTCCGCTGCCGGGGAATAGTTATTGTCTAGGTTAGAATTTCTTTTTATTAGGTCTACTTGCTAGATTTCTTTCTAGTAAGATTTTATTTTTATTTTTAGGTTTTCTTTAGTCTATCTTAATTCTTTGTGTCTTTGTTCGTAACTCTTCACCACCCGACATCATGGAAGGTGGTAACATCTTTGAACTCGTCATCCCACCACAATAAAACCCACCACTAGAACCTCTTAGGCCCCGAACCTTAGGAGAGTATTCCCGACCTAGCCACCAAGGCTACCGAAACACCATTGAGCTCACCGGAGCCAATGTGACCCCCTTGCGATCCGACACCATCCAGTTGGTGCAAAGCGGATGTGCATTCCATGGACTTCGTTCCGAAGATCTAAACCAACACCTTAAGGACTTCCTAAAAATCGTAGATTCCATAGACCTAGGTGTTGAAACTAGAGAGACAACCCGATTACGCCTATTCCAATTCTCTTTACGGGATCAAGCTAGTCAATGGCTTGAGCGTTTACCCGCGGGATCCATCACCACATGGGATGATCTCACCACTCGTTTCCTTGCTCAATTTTTCCCACCGGGGAGAACTACTAAGCTTAGAAATGACATCTTGATGTTCCAACAACGTCAAAATGAATCTCTTTATGAAGCATGGACTCGTTTCAAGGACTTACTCCAAAAAGTCCTTCATCATGGCATAGATCTTTGGCTCCAAGTCCAAATTTTTTATGACCATATCGATATCTCCACGAGGCGAGCCATTGACCAATCGGCCGGTGGTAAGCTACGTGATCTAAGTGCGGAACAATCATGGGAACTCATAGAAGATCTTGCTCTCTATGACAACGAAAGTTGGAATGATCCCCGTGATTTGAACAAAACGGTCAAGGCAATATCTTTGCCTTCGAACAATTCTAGCACTCCCGACCGTAGGATCATGGAACTTGAGGACCAAGTCAAGTTTCTCATGAAATCTTACAAAGCTCCTAAGCCTTCAAGCCAAGTGAACAAAATCACTTCTTCATGCGAATTATGCAGTGGTCCCCACGACACTCGTGATTGTGTGGAACTCCCAGGAACAGCTTTTGCGGACTACGCATCCACGCGTACCGACGAAGCGGGAGATAAGTTGTACACTTTCAAGCCCGAGCCAAACCCTTACGGTGATTCATACAACCCCTCTTGGAAAAATCACCTAAACCTTAGGTGGAAACAAAATCAACCCAATTCTTCCAATCCGCCTAATCGTTACCAACCAAACGGTCCACCATCCAACCGTACTTTCAACAACAATCCTTCTAACAACTGTGGTAGTACCAACAATCTTGAAGGATTGATGTCAAAGTTTATGGCATCTCAAGAAGCTCGTATAGCTAGGTTTGAAACCGAATTCAACCAACAACAAACGGAGATGACCAACAAGATTGACAACTTGTTGAAAGCCCTCAACAACCAAGCGTAAACTACACCTAGGAAGGACACTATGGACACCAATATTGGAATCCAAATTAAGGACCCCTCATCATCCAAACATGTCCACTTTGTCAATGTTGTCACCATTAAGCCAATAGATAAGGAGGTAGAAGAGAGTGACAAGGATGAAGTTAGAGTAGAAGCCGAGACTAAGGATAAGAGTAGGGAAGTTGAGGTTAATAGGGGAGAGGAATTAGAGGAGGTAGAGCCTATAAAAAAGTACTTTGATAAGTTGCCCACCAAGGAAGAACGAGAATACCATAAGGATTTATTCGATAGTCCCGAGAGACCATATATCCTTGGCACACCCCTTATCAAAATGGGAGACCCCTCTAACATTAACATACCGTGCAATATCGGGCACATGCATATATGGAAAGCTTACATTGATCTTAGATCTCCCGTAAACATCATGACTAGGACTTATTACAATTGGGTAATGAAGAAACAACTTGATTTTAGGATGATGCCCAATACGAATCTGATAAGTAATTTTGCAGGAAGAGTAAAGGGATTGCATGTGATTATAGGGAATCTCACTTATGAGATCGATTTTATGATAGTTGAAGACACTCATCCGGTGATAGATGCTTGCCTAAGCCAAATAATATTTGGAAAACCATTTGTTGAGGCCACTAGGATGAGTTATGACCCGACTCTAGGGATAGTTAGATTCAAGAAAGAGAATGATGAGGTTGCCTATCAAATGCCTTACAAAATTGAGAATACCGCCTTCTCTCTAATTTCGAAAAGGAACACAAGCAAGCGGCTTATTATAGGAATGAGGAGGATAGACGTAGAGGAGTAGAGTATGTAAAGAATAGGATGCTTGGTTTCTACAAAGAATGCTTGCAACTAGGTCCGGAATACAAAACTGGTTTAGAAGACGACCTAGAGAGTGGAACCAACGATGAGGTCACGTAGTAACCCATGACCTTGAGTCTAGCTACAAGACTCGTAAATAAAGAAAAGCGCTTCTTGGGAGGCAACCCATGTTTTGTGTGATTTTATTTTTGTTTGTTTGTTATTTGCTTCCGTATGCATGCTTTATTTTTATTGTTGGTTGATCATGCTTCTAAACTAAATAGTGGAAATACTTTACTTTGTTGTTTTGGCATAGTCTTAACTCCACCTAAAAGTATTTTTGCAAAAGATAAGTGTAAGGGGAAACCCCAAATATGTTTTTAAGAAACAAACCGATCATGATTCTCTACAATATTAAATGAACATGTATATTCATATTTGTTAGAGTCAAATGCTTGTATTGAGTCATAATGAAGTTTTGCAGGATTTTCCAGGAAGTAGGACCAAGTTTTTCCAGAAAATTTCCGGAAACTTAACATAAGAATTTTTGCAGGTCACTTCTGACGGCGTCACGAGATTACTCTTGACGGCGTCACGTGTAAAAATCTGGAAATTTTACCAGTTTTGTTTTTCTAACGGAGTCTTATGGTTTTTGTGAATTATTAAGTTTTATAATCTCCAGGAGATCTGCAAACTTCATTCCACAAGCATTATATCTTATCTTGTTTTCTAGGATTTAGTAACTTATATAGGATGCCGCCGATTTTACGCGAGGTTGTTTTGTCTGTTTTCTCAGGATTTACATGTTATGTATGACAAGAAGATGATTTATATTCTGGAAGGGAAGCTTTGATTGTTCATTTTCTTGGAGGAAGATTTAACCTGGCCACCTAATTATCCATACCGAGCGAATCAGAGGAGTATTTGATTTCATTCTTTTTACTTTTTCACTTTTACATTCTTTACTTGAATATTGGGGACAATGTTCATCTTAAGTGTAAGGGGAGGGTAAAATGATGATACCTTACATATGCACTTTCGCTTGAGTTTGTTTTGTTTAATAGTAGATGTGTAATAAAACTATGAGAAATACTTATTAGTGCAATTTTAGCGCCATATTTAAATTTTTTTACAACATTTAGGAGTGAAACTTTAGCCATAGCAAGCGTCTCATGGATAGGAGATTGTATGACTAGCACATAACCGTATATTCAGAAAAAAAATTTCCACCCAAATATGTGAGGTTCGCCTTTAGATTTGATAGGAAAAGCATTTACTATTAGTGCTTATGAGTGTACCGGTAGAATTTAGATTCTAGAACTTGCGTTAGTGATGCATCCCGAGACCGCTAGTGAGACTACATTCGTGTGGTAGGATTTACTACATGATAAGAGGCATTAGGATCACCCTTGTGTTAAACCCGTATCATGATTACTTGACCATTTAAGTCATATTACTTGACTAGTTAAGTCAACAAACTTTTCCCACACCCTTAGCGTTGTACTCATTTTTAGTACACGAAACCCCTAGTACACCCCTCCGAGCCTATCTTTTCGTTTCTAACTTTAAGCATTTTACTTAAAGGAAGAATTTGTTACACCCCACTTAAATGTACAACCAAATCGCCTTAGCCTTCCGTGTATGCGCTCATTTTTAGTGCATTATTGTTATTTGTTAAACCCTAAGTTAACTATCTAATTGATTACATGGTTGCTAAGTCGAGTCATATCCTTGTACATATTGTTTTGGGACGATTGGGACTCATGGGTAAAGTACTTATATTATGGAGTAATGGGGAAGAACATCATATATTACCCCTATATGTACGTTAATCTTAAAAGTGCTCCAAGTGTTTTAATTTTCTGAATTCGAGTCATTAGATTAGTTTATTGTAAAGTATGTAAAAATTCAAGTGTAAGGGGAACGTTTATTCCCTTTGATGTATTATTTCGGATGGTAGGGTAAGGGTGTATGCGAAAAAAAAAATAAATAAATAAAAAAAAATTGAAAAATCAAGAAAAAGAAAAAAAAAATAGAAAAAGAAAAAGAGAAAAAACATACGGACTACCATCTCTTCTCATTCTATGTTAATTTTATGTTCTTGTTATTTTTCATTTATTAGCTTAAGTCGAGTTTAGTCTTGGCTTAGCAACGCCATATTGTACATGTAATTAACCAAGATTGTTAACTCGCCACCAGTAAAAACTTCCTTTATCCAACAAAACCGTGTATTTCATATCCCTACACCTAACGTTATAACCCTTTAAAAAGACCTCTTTGATAGTTTATCCTAGGTGCTTACGCCATGTGGTGGAGGTTTGATCCTTTCCCAAGCCTATGGTAATCTATTTTGCTATGACAGGTAGTGAGAGATATCTTCCGTTTCCATATTCTAATTTATACTTTATTACACCCGAGAGATGTGAGTATCTAAACACTATTTGTGAGGTGCTAGTGTATGACCTCCGTGCTTGTCTATTGGTCTTTAGTGGAACGATTATTTGTTGTAATTACTTTTATAATAGTGTTAAATGACCCCTAACTTGTATTTTGACTAGAATAAAAGCGCATTTGCTTGAGGACAAGCAAATCTCAAGTGTAAGGGTATATGATGAGGCAAAAAATGAACCGTTTTTAGGGGTCATTTAAGCCCGGAATTGAATTTATTTGATCAAATATTTCCCTAAATCATTCCTTTTGTGATTTTAGGTACTTTGGGAGAGAAATCTGGAAAAGGAAGCAATTCGGACGTTTTTGGAGCATAAAAGTGAAGAAAACGCCAAAGTCTTAATTTTCCTTGCTGGGAATAGTAGGTGACGGCGTCAAGAAGGAATTTCTGACAGCGTCAAGAGTAATTCCCATCCAGTACAGATTTGAAGGCGTCACAAAGTAGGGGCGTCAAGAGTAAAATTCATGATAGCCTGGAAATGCATAACACATGACGGCGTCAAAAGTAGATCAAGGCAGTCCGAGAAGAATTTTGGCGGCGAGGTGACGGCGTCACAAGATTTGTCTTGACGCCGTCAGACCCTATTTCCTATATATAGTTTTCTAATTTTCACATTAAAAAGAGAAAAGTTTTGGAGAAACCCTAAGTTCGAACTTGGTGAGAATTTTACAGGTTTTTCAAGGGTTCTAAGCCCTTGATACCTTTCATGTGTAATTGAGATAAGTATTCTTTTAATTCAATCAGTATGTCTATGTGTTGGTTGTCTATATCTTGTTCTTGTCTTAATTCCATCATGCTAGGCTAGATCTATCTTGTGTTTGCTTGGATCTAATGAAACCTAGATATTAATTATGTGTTGATTACTTGTTTATAATTGTATTGGATGAATGAATTCGATGTTAGGCTTAAGGAAACTGGCAGATCTCCAAATGGTAACATGCTTGAACGTCTTAGGAAACATGAACTGATGTGCACTAGGTTTTATTGGTTGTATTTAATGCATGAGCCACTGTTTACAATCCCTATGGTTGTGCTGGGCATGGCATAGGATGAGATAAGAGCTCATAGGATTGGGGAGTTAAGTGCGCCACCCCATGAATGGTATTAAGGAATACAATCCGTCATCCACGCAACTATAACAAGTAATTAACGTGTAAAAGATATCTAGGGAGTAGTGAAATCTAAGTAAACACATTTTCTCCACTTATTGCTCACAACTTTAGTATAATTTTGTTTATTTTCATTTTCTAGTATTTTATTTTGATTGCATCTTTAGTATTGGGTTAGTTGACTAGCAACTAATTCCGCCCAAATCCTTCAAACCCGAGATTTTTAATTGCTTTTCTAAAAAATATAAAAATACAAAAATAATCATCCCTCACATTTAGAACTAGTATTTAGGTTTTCTAATCCTAGCGACACTATTCCTAGCTGAACGATCAATCCCCCAGTACTTGTCACTATACTATACTACAACGATCAGGTACACTGCCTGGTGGGGGTTGTAAGCTTCTCAAGATCCCTTGAGAGGTAAAGCCTGGTGCGATTCCCACGTATCATATGGATATTGATTTATGTTGTTCTAGTATTTGATCTTATGTTATGATACTCTCGTGTACCACCATGTTGTGACTCATTATGAATGTCATGTATGTTATGAATTTTTTTCAAGCATGTCGTGATAATTATTATGATTAATATGGTTGTGTTGGTGATGATGTACTCATTGTATGATTGAATAGCATTATGTAATAACCTCAACTATTATGGGTTTGATTGTGATGATTTACTACATTGTGTTGATCTTGGTATCAATATTCTCAAGTGTGTATTGTGACTTTCTTTTTTAGAAGGATGGCTCCTCGTAAGAAGGCAACAACAACAACCCCTACAACCCCTATGACCCCAGCTGCTATTCAAAAGTTGATCGCTGATAGTATTGCAGCCGCATTAGGAGAGCAAGCGGCGGCTATGGCACGTTCCAGCAGCACAAACAGGCCAAATGGAGAGGGCGAAACATCTGGGACACGCAAGTGCACTTACAAGGATTTTATGGCTTGCAAACCCACTTACTTTAAAGGAACTGAAGGAGTGTCTGAACTTGCTCGTTGGTTTGAGCGCTCTGAAACAGTATTCTCAAGGAGCAGATGCTCTAATGACTGCAAGGTCTCATTTGCTACTGGTACGCTACTAGAAGATGCCTTGTCCTGGTGGAACACTACTGCACAGAACATGGGCATAGAGGAAGCCTACCAGATCACTTGGGCTGACTTCAAGCAAAGGATGCTAAGGAAATACTGTACCCGCACCGAGATCAGGAAACTGGAAGAGGAGTTTGATCGCTTAGTGGTAAAAGGAGTTGATATTAAGACTTATGATCGAAGGTTTCAAGAACTAGCTGTGCTATGCCCAACCAAGGTGCCAGACCTTGAGAAAACACTGGAAAAGTATGTGGAAGGTCTGCCTAGGAGCATAGAAGGAGATGTCACTGCATCCAAATCTCAGACACTAGAAGAGGCTATGGAAATTGCTCAGAGACTATTAGAAAGAGAGATCAAGCGCGGTCAGACCCATGGCAACAACGATCATAAACGAAATTTTGATGACCGCAGAAACAACCACAACTCCCACAACAACAACCCTCCCCATAACAACAATAACAACAACAACTACAACCACAACAACAATCAGAATTATCAGCAAAACCGAAACCACCACCACAACCAACAGAATCGCCGGCAGGAAGCCGCCAGGGCTTACGTTGCCGCACCCACTGGAGCTAGAGGCTATGCTGGACTCACTCCTATGTGTAACCGATGCAGACTACATCACAATGGACCCTATTACGTTAAGTGTGGGAAATGCCAGAGAACCGGGCACCAGACTCAATACTGTAAGGCCACTATCGCCAACTTGCAACCAATGGCCGTGGTGTGCCATGGATGTGGTGAGAAGGGGCACTACAAGAACCGGTGTCTGAAACAGACTGCCAACCAGAACAACAATGCTCGTGGATGATTTTATGTGATGGGAGAGAGGAATGACCAGCAAGGCCCAAACGTAGACACGGGTACGTTTCCACTCAACAACCATCTTGCTAAAGTTTTATTTGATTCTGGAGCCGATAGAAGTTTCGTTTCCATTGCATTTGCATCTCTACTTAACCGCACCCCGACCAAGTTAGACACCATTTATGAAATCGAATTAGCCAACGGGGAACTTGAGAGCACTAACACCATAGTCCGAGGTTGTACCTTACTCTTACTTGACCAACCCTTCGAAATCGATCTTATGCCTGTTAAGCTTGGTAGTTTCGACCTCGTTATCGGCATGGATTGGTTATCCAAGAACCATGCTAGGATCATTTGTGATGAGAAGGCCGTTCACATTCCGTTTCAAGGTAACACCCTAATCGTTCGGGGCGAACATAGTAAGACTCGTTTCAGCATCATATCATTCGTCAAGACGGTAAAGTATATCGATAGAGGATGTCACACCTTTTTGGCACAAGTGACAGAAAAGAAGTCGGAAGAAAAACATCCTGAAGATGTGCCTGTAGTAAGGGACTTTCTTGAGATATTTCCTGAGGAGTTGCCTGGCCTCCCACTAGTTCGCCAAGTGGAATTTCAGATTGACTTAGTACCAGGAGCCGCGCCAGTGGCGAGAGCACCATATAGGTTGGCGCCATATGAAATGAAAGATTTATCTGAACAATTACAAGAGTTGTCGGAGAAAGGATTTATTCGCCCAAGTTCTTCACCTTGGGGAGCCCCGGTGTTATTCGTTAAGAAGAAAGATGGATCTTTTCGGATGTGTATTGACTACCGTGAGTTGAATAAACTTACCGTGAAGAATCGATGTAACACCCCCAATTTAATGATGCAGCGGAATTCAAACTGGGTGTTACTCGACGGCACAACAGTCATAATAATAGAAAACGATCTCTAATTGAGTCGTTTTAAAAGATTTATCATTCAAATTATATAAATATCAGAGATTACAAAATGAGGTCACAGATGGTTCCATGTTTACAAATTACATTAAATGAGTTTTCGAATGATAAAAAAATTTATAGCCCTCTTGAATATCCGTGCTCCTCCGTGTCAGCCTCTAACATCATGGACCTAAAATACATGCTTAAACTGTCAACATAAAGGTTGAGTGAAATTCATAGAGTTTATTAAATGGTTGAACACAATATGTTGGTAGTGTGAGCTATAGACTCACACCAATGGTTTTGAAAACAAAACAGATATTATTATACTAAGCTCATGACACCAAAACGTTAACTGGTACCAATATCAATCGGCGGAGTTATCCCGGTAGGTACTTTGCTGTCATACCTAAATCTCAAATATAGTGCATTTGTTTGAACTTAGTCAATACAAATGGGATTCGTCAATCCCAATAGGCCTATTCACAATACTCGCGCTCACTATTACTAGTGATTAAATGGTTCATGATAAGGGATATTGGATTAGCAAGGATGGTACTTAGTGGTAATAAAACAATCAGGCAAGCATACAGTTGAAAAGCATTGTGTTCGGTTGAAAAATAATAGCATGTATTCCCTCCAAGGGTTTGTAAAACAATTAAGTAATGGAAAGTGGGGCTATGAACTCACCGTGAGTTGGATGGTATATAATGAGAATGATGGATATGTCGTGAGAACTTCTACGAGCAACCTAGAATAATTGTTGCAACTTAGGTTTGGAATAATGTCTAAGAAAACATAAACGAGCCTATATATGTCTTGCATATTGTTCATGATGTAGTACTTAGTATATAGTGTAAGTCTTTGAATAAAAGTGGTTTATGAAACATGTATAGTTTGTATATCTCTTACTACTGTTCGGGCCATCATAATTCAGAGGTCATGTAAACGTCCGAGGAGCTAGAACACTTTAAATCGTAAATCCAGCAACTCGTCGATCCGTCAACCCAAATGGAACCCCTCACATGAAGCTCCCTAGTGTTGTAGTATTTGATAGAAAATATAAGTTTTTGATCATTAAAAGTTACATGTCCGAATAATTTGAATAAACTTAGGAAAGTTTATTTTAAATGAAGATTGTTATTTCAATGAGTTTCTTAAGCCAAGAGTGGATATGATATTACTTGCAAAGTCTAATGGTCATTTGATGGAGTAGATCCAAATTGGATGATTATGTTGAAACTAATACTTTAGTTCATGTTTTCGACTTAGAAAGTTATATGGTCTTTTAGCCGTAGCTTTGCCGTGGCTTTGGTCATGGCTACCATGGTCTTGAGACTCATCCTTGGCCTTAGCCATGGTTGTGGTCTTGGCTTTAAGGTCATTAGACCTCTTGGTTTTACTTAGCCATAACGAATACATGGTACTTTGGTATTAAAAAAAGGGCTGTTAAGATTTTGAAGAAAAATATCACTCGTTATGCGTTTTCAGGGTTCGAGATTCTTTGGGCTTGAACGAAAACGTCATTCCAGACAACTTTCGTGTTTTAACTTTTTGATGGAACGGACTAGAAGGCCTCGAAAAAATCCAAATTTTGATCAGAATGCTATTAGGCAGTTTCAGGTTTTTAGGTTCGCTAACTTCTTTTGGCCATAACTTTTGACTTGTGTACTTATTTTAGGTGATTCAAATTGCTATGTTTTCCTTTTCAAGTCCTGTTTAACAGTAGTTAAGTGTCCAATATCGTGGTTATACTATTTTGGTCGAATTTCACAATATATGTCACTAGTTTTCTTGTTTATGTCTATTTAGCTACATATGGTTCCTTTAACTTGTTTTAATGGGTTTTATACATCATGAACATAACACGAAGACCATATATAGAATGAATGAAACATAATAAGCATGAAAATGATATTGAGCAAGAAAGTGTATTAGGGTTTCTTGCAACTTTAGGCTTTCTAAAGAAAGGAAGTTAAGAACAAGGATTAGGACTTTGATTGAGCAATCTCTCCACACCTTTGAAGTCTCCTACTTCTTGTGAATGTGTTTAGGACTTGTACTAATCTATTGGTTACTTAAGTAGCTTTAAACTTAAGGAATCACCAAAGGTTGCTAAGAGTTGATGAAAATTTGCAAAGGACTTGATGTGGTGAACTTGGAGCTTGAAACTTGAAGTAATACTTGAAGTTGGAAATCAAATGAAGAGTGTTTGTGTTTATTTTGTGTTGTGAACGACCAAGAGGGGGAAGGAGGGTATTTATAGGTCTTTGAGGAGGTTAGTTATACTAAGACATGGTCTAAAATGGAACACATGATGCATACTTGGTTGATTCTTAGCCTTAAGACTTTCTATGGCTCCTAATATAACACATGATGCTCTAAATGTTCCATGGCTCTCACCAAGCCACCAAGGACTTGGTGAATCATTATATACACGTTCATATACAAGGGGGAGGGCTAGGTGGATGAATCTTGGCCTTATATAAGTTACGGAGTGAGTTTTGATCCCGTAATTGCTAACGGTAAGTCGTTAAGTCCTGAAACTTAAAATCGGGTATCCTAAAAATATCGAACTTATAAATATGTTAAAACTTATCAATATACTTCATAATAAAATATAAAATGAGTGGTAAGTTCCATCGGGTTGCTTAAATGCTGTTAAAACTGGAAACGCGGGGCTAAAACACGTAATTCGCGTAAAACGCTGAACTGGAAAACGTAAAATTCCAAAACTTTTGGAATTGTCGTAAAATGAAAGAAAATAATGTTTCTATTGTTTATAGTGTTTTATGGACATATCGGTATGCTGGAATGACGTTTAAACCTAAAAGTAAATCTTGGACACGGTTTCGTGATTTTTGCAGAAATGATCCGACGAGTGTCAAACTCTCGAATTATTATTAAAATAGTTTAACTTATGAGAATATGAAATCAAAATTTTGGAAATGAATAGTGAAAGTGAATAGTAAAATGAATAGTAATTTTTAAGAAAAAGTTCCAAGTTTCTATACTGACCCAAAATACGATGAATACTAAAAATGAATAGTGAAATCCCGAGGGTGAATAGTAACCTGAAAATGCGAATTATTACAATCGATATCCATGGCCCAGAATCGACAACTTGTTTGACTAGCTACAAGGATCGAGCGTTTACTTGAAGATTGACCTAAGGTCAGGCTATCATCAACTGAGAGTTAGGGAAGAAGACACCCCTAAGACAGCTTTCAGAACGCGATATGGTCACTACGAATTCCAAGTAATGTCCTTCGGTTTAACTAACGCACCAGCGGTGTTTATGGACCTAATGAACCGAGTGTGCAAACCCTACTTGGATAAGTTTGTAATTGTATTCATCGATGATATCCTCATTTACTCCTGAAGTAAAGAAGAGCACGCGAAACACTTGAAGACCCTCCTGGAGTTGCTCAAAGAGGAGAAGTTGTATGCAAAATTTTCCAAGTGTGATTTTTGGATTGAGAAAGTACAATTTCTGGGACATGTGATCGACAGTAAAGGTATTTATGTAGACCCGGCAAAGGTTGAAGCGGTTAGGAATTGGGCATCTCCTGCAAGTCCTACGAAGATCCGTCAATTCTTAGGTCTTGCTGGATACTACTGGAGATTTATCGAAGGTTTCTCGAAGATCGCCAAACCTTTGACGGAACTGACTCAAAAGAAGAAGAAGTTTGACTAGGGAGAAGAGCAAGAGTCGTCATTCCAACTCTTGAAACAAAAACTTTGTGAAGCTCCAATCTTAGCACTACCTGAAGGAAGTGAAGACTTCGTAGTATACTGCGATGCATCATACCAGGGCTTAGGCATCGTGTTGATGCAAAGGAGTAAAGTGATCGCGTATGCTTCCCGACAGCTCAAAACTCACGAGAAGAACTACACCACCCATGATCTTGAACTAGGAGCGGTAGTATTTGCTCTTAAAATGTGGAGGCATTACTTGTATGGCACCAAGTGCATGGTGTATACAGACCACAAGAGTCTCCAACATATTCTAGATCAGAAGGAATTAAACATGAGACAACGCCGATGGTTGGAGTTACTTAGTGACTACGATTGTGAGATTCGCTATCACCCCGGAAAGGCAAATGTCGTAGCAGATGCCCTAAGTCGAAAGGAGCGAATTAGACCCCTTAGAGTCCGATCTTTGGGGATGACAATTAGGTCACCGTTACCATCAAAAATCCTGGAAGCTCAGGCTGAAGCCTTCAAAGAAGAAAATAGGCCAAAAGAGAAGATCTATGGTATGCAGAGAGTGAAAATGGTTTCGTGAAGAAATCAGATGGGAGATTGTGCTTCAAGGACCGAAGCTAGATTCCACTCTATGGAGGGATTCGTGACCTCATCATGCATGAATCTCACAAGTCCAAATACTCCATTCACCCGGGTTCTGACAAGATGTACCAGGATCTCAAGAAACTTTATTGGTGGCTAAACATGAAGGCTGACATCGCCGAATATGTCGGGAAATGTCTGACGTGTTCAAGGGTAAAAGCTGAGCACCAAAAACCATCCGGCTTATTGATACAACCCGAACTTCCAATGTGGAAATGGGGGATTACAATAGACTTCATCACAAAACTGCCAAAGACATCAGGTGGATTTGACACCATATGGGTCATTGTGGGCCGTCTTACTAAATCCGCACACTTCTTGCCAATCAAAGAGACTGACGATATGGACATCCTTGCACGGTTATATATGAAGGAAATAGTCTCGCGACATGGAGTGCCGATTTCTATCATCTCAGATCGAGATAGCCGTTTCACGTCACGCGTTTGGCAGTCATTGCAAAAAGCTTTGGGTACTCGGTTGGATATGAGCACCGTGTATCATCCGCATACTGATGGGCAAAGTGAGAGAACCATCCAGACCTTGGAAGACATGCTACGAGCATGTGTGATCGATTTCGGGAAAGGATGGGATAAGCACTTACCATTAGTGGAGTTCTCCTACAACAACAGCTACCACGCTAGCATCAAGGCAGCGCCATTTGAAGCACTTTATGGACGAAAGTGCCGATCACCGGTTTGTTGGGCAGAAGTTGGAGATGTTCAACTCTCAGGACCCGAACTTATCCATGAAACCACCGAGAAGATTGTACAGATCAGGCAACGCTTGCAGGCTGCCCGTGACCGGCAAAAGAGCTATGCCGATGTAAGGCGAAAGCCTATGGAGTTTCAAGTTGGGGATAGGGTTTTGTTGAAGGTATCCCCTTGGAAAGGAATGATCAGATTTGGGAAACGTGGAAAGTTAAATCCTAGATACGTGGGACCATTCAAGATCCTGGAAAGGGTTGGTTCAGTAGCATACAAACTTGAACTCCTGGAGGAGCTCAGTAGGGTGCATAACACCTTTCACGTGTCCAATATGAGAAAGTGCTTATCTGATGAAACTCTTGTCATCCCATTCAAAGGACTTCGAATCGACGAGAAACTCAACTTTATAGAGGAACCGATAGAAATCATGGACCGAGATGTGAAACAACTGAAACAAAGCCGTATTCCTATCGTCAAGGTTAGATGGAACTCTAATAGGGGACCAGAATACACATGGGAACGTGAAGACCGAATTCGTGCTAAATATCCACACCTATTCACCAAGACAACCCCAACGACTACCACGGACTAAGAATTCCGGGACGGAATTCAGAATTAGGGGTAGGTACTGTAAGAACCAAAAAATTTCAAGTTATTTATTTCCTATAAGACCGAAAAATTTATTATTTAATGAGATTATTCAATTGTTTCACTTATTCTCATATTTAAATTTCTGCTTTTGTTACACTATAAAACAACGACGAATATACCAAACAAACCATGTGGTGAACTCACATTCTATTCCACTAAAAAATGCACGCGTACCGACACCGCGATAGTATGGCATAAAAATTAATAATCAAATACCGGGACTCATCCAAACCCGAGATTCATTAATTCACCCCGAGCTTCACAAAGTCAAAAGAAATACCATCATACCTCACATTTTTATTTAACTTACACATAATTACTTATATTAATAAATACACAAACGAAAGTATTACCTAAAAAAAAATAATAATAAACAAAAGCAGAAAAATCAAATAAAGGAGATAAGCAGCTCTCTTTCTACCCTCTTATCCCTCACCCTCCATTTTCACGCCTCATCTTTTTCTTTCTCTCTGCCCACCTGCTTCTCTGCAGCCCTAGCGACACCAATATCCACAGCATCTAATAAATTTGGATTTGGCTTGATTCGATGACAACAAGGACGCAAGTATTGGTCACTATCACTCACGGGAACGTCCTCTTTGTCTAAACCTTGAAGTCAAACGCAAGCCCCAAAGGATGACAAGGCTATGAATACATTTTTCCCCTTTTGGCTACAAGATCGACTAACAAAAAGAAAAGGTGGAATCATATTACTCTTGTAATTGTGCTATTTAAACCGATCGGCTCACAAGTGTTTTCCACACATCCAAAAGCTTCACATCAAAATATTGGGTTGATATTGAGAGATAAGTGGCTGAGGATTTAGAAGGGTGTGTGGATTTGCTTGTGGCGGATCGGGTTCAAGTCTTTTGTTCTTCGTCTTCTTTTCTTTCGGATCAACTCTCCTTGTTGTAAGGTTCTAAAATCCTTGTCTGTTTTGTTCTTTTCATCCGAATATGTAGAAATTGCTATGTTATGTTTTGTGGGAAATCTTGGAGTTTTATTGTTAAAAACATTTTGTTGCAAATTACATTGATATGCGTAGAGATCAAAAGTAATATGTTGGGTGTCGAAAAGCCTGACTTAGACATAAGCCTTTTTACGATGAATTAGTCAAATGTGATGATATCAGTTAAAATAGTTTTAGTAATACAACATGGTATTAAAAGCTTTGTGTAGTAAGATTTTGGTTAAGACGAAAACCGGATTTATGTTGGCTCAAACATGGAAGTGATTAAATTGGTTGCGTTAAGTGGGTTTTGTTAATGGCGATTTTATAATAATCGATTCTAAACTGAAAGTAATGAATAAATAATTTTTATGTTAAGCCGAAATCGATTAAGAGGTGTTTTAGGTAAATTGGTTAGGTTAAGAGTCTTATGGTGGTAAAGTTTTAAACAAGTCGAAACCCACTGTGGTGAGGCCACAGTGGTGTGCGTTATGTTTGGCCCTTGGATAAGTTGAAGAAAGTCCCATTGTTCCTTTTTCACTTTTGCTTGTTGTCGAGACTCACGACCCACTAGTAGGGTGTGTGTCATTTACTTATTTTTCTTTTCCAAATGGGTGCAAGTGGTTCTTTGCTCACTGTTATCCAAATCGCACCTCAAAACTTAGTACTTTGATTATGTTTTGGTTCCAAATTCGTGTTGCACACTGACAACTAAATCCAGTTTCACAAATGGGTAAAAATCAGTTGGGTATTTGGTAAATGGGATTTGGGTTAATTTAAAATTGGGTTGAGTTGAATATTGTTTGGGCTAATGGTGTATTTTTCTTGTGTGTCAAAGTAACTGTGGGGCTAAGCCCAACACAACCCACTCGAGCCACTTAACCCAGCGATGGTGCGTTTAATAGTCCAGTAAGAGTGCGTTTGACTTGCTGTGTTGTTGTGACTCATTCCGTTCTTGATTCGACTTATCAACTTCGTCAAGCTCACGACACAAGTTTTCTTTATATAAACTCATAACGCGATCAACTTATAAACTACCTAAACGTATTTTATAAACGAATCCTAAAACTATACAAACTATATAAGTACTTATATCGCATATTTAAAATTTATAAATACTCGAAATGATTTTTGTATAAAAACCTACAAAAGTTTTATTTAAACAGCTTTTACTTGAATAAATATTTTGTAACCCAAAAATTTGTCACGAGCAAACCCGTTTTTCTAATCACTTAATACGAATATATCAATAAACACCTTTCCACATTTTTCGCAAAAACGCTCTATAATCGTTAACGATGATTTTTCGTCCTTGTCGTCCGCATATTTGTCTATCAAGTACCTTTCGTCATGTACTTAAACACTTCCGAGAGCCAACGCAAGCCAATATCTATCAAACCATTTCTAAAACTAAATAATGCCACACAAGTAACAAACAACTATATCGTTTTGAAAACTTATGAACTTATTTACGCTCATCGAGTCCTAAGCTAGAATTTATGAACTAAATTATGCCATACTAATCTAGGTCACGCGTCGGAGCTACCACCTACCATTTGACTCTATTGCATTACTGCTACCATTGCTAAGGTGAGTTCATAGTCCCACTTTTTACTATGTTTTCAAATCCCGTGGGGAGATACATGCTATAAATCTGAACACAAGTGTTTTCCTGTATGCTATCCTGATTGATATTGCCTAAGTTACCACTTTTGCCAAAAGTCCCTCATATCATGAACCATTAATCACTTGCGAGTGAACGCGAATATAGTGAATAAATCTATTGGCAGTTGACGCCCCATTTGAAGTTAGCCTGGGATGGTAACCGAATGCACTATATTCGAATAACTTAGGAACTGGCAAACTCCTATTACCCGAGGGCCCTATTACCTGCATCATATTATTATGTGTAGGCTTCTATCCCATAAGATTTTTATATATCTCTTATGGCAGCATAACAGTGTTAAGGTTTGCGTGTCATGAGGCTTAGAGCAATATCCTACATTACGATGTTACTGTTTTACTACTATTTGGCTTGTGTTCAAATTATTATAACTTAAACAGTGTGGATTCACTCAACCTTTGTGTTGACCCTTCTAGCATGTTTTATCTCAGGTAACTAAATAGCATCTATGGCACAGAGTGGATCAGGGTACCCTTTTGGATTTCACCCAAAAATGTTATCATTCACTTTTATTTAAAACATTTTCATTGTGTATTTCTAAACTCATTAAACCCGTTGTGGCTACTCTGATTTTATGCTTGATGAATGATAATTTTTTTTTTCAAAACGACTCTTTTATGTCATTTTCTATGATTATGGCAATGTTTCTATGAAGTAATACCCCGATTAGACTTCCGCTGCTTCAGTTCGATTTTCGGGGTGTTACAGAAGTCACTTTTTCAACGGTAATGACATGAGAAGTAATAAAGCTTCTTGGGTTAAATGGAGTAATGTGTTAACAGCGAAAGAAAAAGGGGGACTTGGTGTTTCTAGCCTGTTTGCTCTTAATAGAGGTTTGATGCTAAAGTGGGTTTGGAGATTCTATTCACAAAAAAACATCTTTATGGGTTAGAATTATCAAAGTCATTCACGGGGATGATGGGAAAATGGGAAAGGATATTGATTATGGAATTCGGTCATGTTGGTTGAACATCGTGCGTGAAGTTAAGGAGTTGCAAATTCAAGGGATTAATGTTTTCGACTATATCCATCTCAAATTGGGAAATGGGGAGCCTATTCTGTTCTAGGAAGAGAATTGGAGTAACGACAGTGTGTTGAAAGATCTTTTCCCTCGATTGTACGCGCTAGAAAGTAACAAATTGGTGACTGTTGGTGCGAAACTGAAGGATTCTAGCATGGATAACTCTTTTCGTCGCAAAGCTAGGGGAGGAGTCGAAATGTCAGAATACGAGACTCTCATTGATATGGTTAATTCTGCTTCTCTTGTGCCCATGGCTGACAGATATATATGGTCCTTCGAAAATTCTGGTGAGTTTTCAGTTGCTTCAATTCGAAAGGTGATAGATGGCATTCGGTACCTA
Source organism: Artemisia argyi (assembly GCA_030686995.1). Classification (NCBI taxonomy): domain Eukaryota; kingdom Viridiplantae; phylum Streptophyta; class Magnoliopsida; order Asterales; family Asteraceae; genus Artemisia; species Artemisia argyi. The sequence goes on along the minus strand of CM060693.1, from coordinate 96,844,613 downwards.
GGTGGTAATTCTAAGACTCGTTGGGTCAAATTCGTACCGATTAAGGTGAACGTGCTTGCATGGAAAATTAAATTGGATGCTCTTCCATCGAGGTTCAACATATCTCGCCGAGTCATTTCTATAGAGTCTTTGTCTTGTCCTATTTGTGATAGTGGGGTGGAATCGACGAGTCACATATTCTTTAAATGTTGCTTGGTTCGTCAGGTTGCTGGTAAGATTGCCAGATGGTGGAACGTTGATACCCCTGTTTTGGAGTCGTATGAAGATTGGTTGACCTGGATGTTATCTTTGAGGCTTACAGTTAAACGCAAAATGATGCTTGAAGGTATATTTTACACGTTATGGTGGTTGATATGGTCCTATCGCAACAAATTGTTATTTGAGTCTAAAGCTCCTAAGAAGGCGTTAATTTTTGACAATGTTGTTTCCAACGCATTTTATTGGTATAAGTATAGATGTAAAGCCTCGTTTAGTTGGGACGATTGGCTCAAAAACCCTTACTTGATTTCAGTGTAATTCTAGCTTCTTGTTAGTTTTTGTGAATAAATTGCTGTTCAAAAATAAAATAAAATGTGTGCTTGTGGTTTCTTCTCGTCTATCATTTAATCTTTTTTTTCATTTGATGATAACTCGATTAAAAGAGAAAAAAATGATCATAACTCGATTAAAAGAGAAAAAGAAAAGTAAGTGAAATTGAGGATTTACATTCTGACTCTCAAAATACTATTCATTTCAAACTTTTATGTATAGATTTATATCTACTAGACGAGTACCCGTGCATAGCAACGGGATTTTATAGCGACAGATAGTTTATTGATAAAAAAAATTTCTAGGTTGTAAATGAAAAATAATAAAAGTTTGAAGATTTGGGAATTAAACATAATGTTTTGAAACCCGGTTCCACCGGGGTGGTTCAACCGGTTAAACCGTTCCGGTCGAAAAATTGGTCGATTTAAACCGGGTCAACTTGCTAGGTTGGGTCGAAAATGGGTCAAATTAAACCGGTTCAACCCGGCGAGTTTGAAGCGTCCCGGGTCAACCTGGTTTGTGATTTGTATTAATTGGTTATAAATGAAAAGTAATAAAAGTTTGAAGATTTGGGAATTAAAAATAATGTTTTGAAACCCGGTTCGACCCGGGTGGTTCAACCGTTTGAACCGTTCCGGTCGAAAATTTGGTCGATTTAAACTGGGTCAACATGCTAGGTTAGGTCGAAAACGGGTCAAATTAAACCGGTTCAACCCGTCGGGTTTGAAGCGTCCCGGGTCAACCCGGTTTGTGATTTGTATTAATTGTTTTAATTGGTTATAAATGAAAAATAATAAAAGTTTGAAGATTTGGGAATTAAAAATAATGTTTTGAAACCCGGTTCGACCCGGGTGGTTCAACCGGTTGAACCGTTCCGGTCGAAAATTTGGTCGAGTTAAACCGGGTCAACATGCTAGGTTAGGTCGAAAACGGGTCAAATTAAACCGGTTCAACCCGTCGGGTTTGAAGCGTCCCGGGTCAACCCGGTTTGTGATTTGTATTAATTGTTTTAATTAGTTGTACAATATGAATAAATCATTGTACTTTTAAGTAATGGGGTATTTTAATAAGAGTATTAAATGCATTTCAATATTTCCTTATATACGTTTTTCAACATTTCACTTTTCACTTTCTTGACTTTTCACATTCACCTTTTGATCATTTTTGCTTTATAGGTAGTATAGATACTATATATAAAAGGTGTATTATTATTTTTTTCTTTCTAAATCTTAAAAATAAATAAATAAATAAAAAGGCCTTAAATATGGTAAGAAAACTTAAAATATTGTTTAAACTCCAAATCCTTAAATTTTTATTATTTTCCGTTTATAACATATAAACATTTTTCTGACAATAACTACAAATTGAATTCATAAGTGTTGTATTAAGAGACACTAAAACTTCAAGTTCGCATGTACAATTATTCGCTTTTATACCCCGTTGCTTTGCACTACCGTCTAGTTTTTATATACTAGTAATGTCTAAAATATCAATATAAACCATAATTACATGGTATTCTTAATTTTAACACTTTGAATTTGTCTAACTTTTACCTTGCCTTTAAACTTATGTAAATACAATTTTGCTTATAATATTAATATATTTCTGACGCAATGCGTAAGCTAGAAATAACTTGTTCGTATCATTTGCTAACCTGTAAGCCGACTTCAAAAAGTTATAATAATAAATTTAATAAATACTTATACAAAAAAATGAAGTACTATGTTTTGCATATGAGCATTTTTTTTAATAATATATTTTTACAGCGAAAATGAAGTATAACAAAATAAATAATTCGACGTAAAGTGAAAGAAAACATTGTAGAAACCTAGAATTATCTATTGACCAATTTGGCTAATTTAAACAGGCTTTATACAAAGAAAGGTGTTGTCTAAAAAAACGAAAAAAGGAGTATAATTCGTAGGACTCAATGAGTCAACCAACAATAATATTCAATGTTTTACTTTATTAATTTGAATTCAGAGAAAAATAAATGGCACCTTTATGGTGACGTGTCGCGTAAACATTGGTTGACCGACAATGTGGTCCTGTTTGGACTTATAAGCTTTACCGAACAATGTCCAGATTTCAGTTTTTCAGACTACGATTTTTAAAAAAAATTGCACACAGTCCCTCAAATATAAGTCAATTAAATCGTTAGTACCTAAATTTAAAATTTTTTACGTTCCAAAAAATCCTGACTAATTTGCATGCGAAATTCAAAAAAAGGAAAATTTTTAAATAAAAGTAAAAATGTCAACAACAAAAACTGAAATGAATAGCTTTGCAGGATAATTTTGTCTACGTGTATGACATTGAGGAAAATACGCCTATCTGGATTGGAGAATGTTAACTAGCTATATGCATGACATTGCTTGAAGTGTTTTTAACAAAACGTAGATAAAGAAATTAAAAATTGAGCGATTAAAGCCGAAACTGAAAATATAACTCGTGTCTCTAATGGAAATCGTGACATGACTAACAACGAGCGAGGAACAACAATTTGGTAGAAGATTTACAATTGATTCAATAACCTAAGTTCGACTATCAACATCATCACTCGATATATAAATCCACGTCTTCAGTGGCAGGGGCGCAGCTTCTAAGGGGCGGGGAGGGGCGGCCGACCCCCCGAAATTTTTTTTGCGATGTAGGGGTATATAGTTTTCGTGTAGAAAAATTTCGGTATTTTCGGTTTCGCCCCCCCCAATTTAATTCGGTTTCGACCCCCCATAGTGTTAGGAAAAAAAATTTTAGATCCCGACCCCCCTCTCGAAATTTCCAAGCTTCGCCCCTGTTCAGTGGTATTAGCCAACTATATGTGACTTGAGACATTAATGGTTAATAACCATATGTTTTAATGCTTTATGTATTAATGCAGCGTATATAAGAGTATCCGATAACATATATATTGTTGACATAAATAATGTATGAAAATGTTATTTATATTTTTCGATATCTCTATATTTTGACAATCACAAAATGTAAACTCGTCAATCGTTTGATTACTACGTAAACAAGTATTAAGCTAGTTTATATCATTATATCCAACTTAATCACTTAAGGTATGGATAAACAAGTGCTTAATACATCTCATAATCAAAGGGGTATTTAATTAACTAATACAAAGTTTATTTAATTATATAATCTTATTATATATTTTTGAAAAACACTTTTGGTAATAAGGAAAAATGTTTTAATCATACTAAATATATGATTTCAAATATTTAACCAAAATCAGTTAGTTTTTCATCAAATAAACTTTCCCCACTAAAAGACAAGTTTTCTGGCCATTACAGTTGGGCGGCCCCCTTAATTATAAGGGGCGGTCCCCTTAATTTTAAGGGGGCCGACCATGCTTTAAGGGGACCGGCCACGCTCCCCTGTCAGAAACTGTCAGATTTCTTCTCCTATAAATACCACCTTAATTCTGGAATTTTTTCCCACCTTTTGCACGAAATTTTCAGATCTATAACCATCTAAAACTCATCCAAAACCCTTTGATCATTTGTATATTAATCCTTGTTTTAAGTGATTCAATCCCTCATCATCCATTCTCATTCTAAGTGCAAAAGAAGAACTCTCTACAACCAAGTTCAAGAAGTGTTGAAGAGTAGTTGTGTATAGTGTATATATATTCATTTGTGAATATTGTGTTGTGCTTGTGATTAATTGTTTAGAAGATATAGAAGTTGTGTAGATAGTAGAAGTTGATTAGTAGTGAAGTAGGATAGTTGTGAAGATTGGTGTGTAGCAAATTGGTGTGAAGATTGGTGTGTAGATTGGTGTGTAGATTGGTGTGAAGATTGGTGTGTAAATTGGTGTGTACGGTTTTCTCCGCCATAAGGGAGTTTGTTGACATAGTGAAGAAAACTCTCGAGTAGGTGACTCGGGGAGTGGAGTAGGAACAAGGAAGGTGTCCTTGTAGCCGAACCACTATAAATCCTTGTGTTGTGGTTTGATCTTTACTATATTAGTTTTATTAGTTAGTTATCATACAATTGTTCATATAGTGCAAGTATTGAATTCACATAAACTAGAATCGAAGTTTTTAAAACAAACTTGTGTTTATAAATTTTAAAAGGACGTAAAACTATTCAACTCCCCCTTCTAGTTTTCCACAATTGGTATCAGGAGCCACGTCTAGCAAGATTTTTAAAATATATTGTATTTTAAAACTTGTAACGATCTATGGAATCTGAAAAATATTTAGAAGGGCAATCTATGCAAAGACCACCACTATTTGAGAGTGATGGATTTCTATATTGGAAAAATCGATTCGAAACTTATGTGAAATCAAAAGATCTAGATCTTTGGCATGTTATTATCAATGGTGATTTTTTACCTATTCAAAATAACCCCGAAACTAAGAAAGATGAAATCGTACCTTTTGAAAAACAAAATGATGATTTAAAAAGAAAACTTGCTAAAAATAATGAAGCAAAAATGGTTATTTATAATGCGCTACCACGTAAAGAGTACGAAAGGATCTTTATGTGTGAAACCGCAAAAGAAATTTGGAACTCTTTATTAATAACTCACCAAGGTAATAATCAAGTCAAAGATAACAAAATAGATCTACTTGTTCAACAATATGAGCAATTCACGATTCCGGAAGAGGAATCAATTGATAATGCTTTTGCTAGATTTAACACTATCATCACAAGTTTAAAAGCACTTGATGAGAATTTTTCTAGTAAGAATTTTGTTAGGAAGTTTCTTAGAGCTCTTCACCCAAAATGGCGAGCTAAAGTGACGGCCATTGAAGAATCAAAGAATTTGTCAACGCTACAACTTGACGAATTAATTGGAAATTTGAAAGTCTATGAAGCAATTATAAAGAAGGACTCCGAAATGGTTAAAGAAAAACGTGAACAAAGCAAGTCAATCGCCTTGAAAGCTAGAAAGGAATTTAACAACGAAGATTGCTCATCTTCCGATAGTGATGACGAAGAATATGTCATGGCCGTAAGAGATTTCAAGAAATTCTTCAAAAGGCGAGGGAGATTCGTTAGACAACCACACGATGAAAGAAGAACACCTCAAAAGAATAATGATGACAAGTATAGCAAGAATGAGAGAAAGTGTTTCAAGTGTGGTGATCCGAATCACCTCATTGGAAAATGTCCAATGATGACAAGAGATCAAAATCAAAGAGCATTCGTTGGAGGTGCTTGGAGTGATAGTGATGAAGATGAGAATGAAACAACAAAGGATGAAAAGTGTCTCATGGCAAAATCATCAAGTGAGGTACGTTCCAAATCCGAATACTTTAGTGATGAAAATCTATCATTAGATGAAAAAGATTTAGATAGTGAATACAATAGATTATGTAAAATAGGACAACTAGTTATGGCTAAAAATAAATCACTAAAATACATAAACAACCAACTAGAAAATGAAGTGCTTGAACTAAAAATTAAAATACATCAACTTGAAAAAGGAAAAGAAATTGTTGAAGAATGTAAAACATGTCAAGAGCTTAAAAGTGAAAACAACATACTTAAGGATGAAATTTGCAAACTTGATAAATTTGAAAATAGTAGTAACTCACTTAGTAAAATTATAAGTATTCAAAGAATATCAGGAGATAAAACCGGACTAGGATTTAACTCAACTGAATCTTCAACAAGTGGAGCTAAAAACGTTAAATTTGAAAATGAACCAAAACCTTCAATACTTAATCCTAAACATTTACTCATAAAAAATAAAATAATACCTATCGCTAGTAATGAAGAAATAAAACCATTTTATAAACCATCTTTAAAAACCGAAGTTGGATCATCTAAACCTAAAGCAAGATCTAAAACTCCACCACCTAGGAAACAAAATAATACTTATCCTAGACCTAAAACACCTCAACCAAGAACAAACCATAATAGACGAAACTTTAACTATAATCAACAAATGTGGAACTTCAATCCGTGGGGAATGTTTCCACCTTATATGCATCCAAGTCAAATACAAAACATGTTCGGACCAAATAACTTTGGACAAATGAAACAATGGGCACCAACGTAAATAATATTCGCCATCCAAACATGGAACTTTTCATTGTCACCTCTTGTCCGATTTACTTCTTGAAGACCTTGAAGATTAACGCATTAAAGACAAAAGGTACACATTTCCTTTTAAGTTCCTTGTCTAGAAATGCATGTTTAGTTTAGTGTGTTATATTCATGTGATTTTACTTGTCTTATTAATTTTTTTTAACTATATTATATCTAAATATACATACATATATATATATATATATATATATATATATATATATATATATATATATATATATATATATATATATATATATATATATATACTTAGCTATATTTAGGATCTTATAACCTAGGAAATTCATTTGTTGATTTTCTAGAACTAGAGATTGTTCGTTTACGAACATTTCTTTTCCCCATTTGCCTTATTGAACTTTAATGTTCAATCAACACTCATGCTGATGAAGCGAGATAAGTCGAAAAATCTATGGATGAAACAAACTCCCGGCTTCCGTTGCATACGTCTCCCTCCTATGTTCTCGTCTTATAAGCCTATACTATATAATATATATATATATATATATATATATATATATATATATATATATATATATATATATATATATATATATATATATATATATACTTATAAACCTTACACAACTTTCTCGTTTGCTTGACAACTTGATGAATCTCATCCGAAACGATCAAGAAAATTTTATTGACAAAATGTCAAGTAAAAATGTCAAGTAATTCCTCTCGTGCGTATACTCTTCAACGTATTTTTGATTAAATATAAATCTAGTATATATATATAAATATTTTCTTGTTTGTTCCAGAAACCAAAACTTGAAATATCAAATTTTTAAGGGCGGCCCCCTTAATGTTTAAGGGGACCGGCAGCCAATACAAGGGCGGCCCCCTTAATGTGTAAGGGGACCGGCCCTCTGAGAGCTCAAGCCCGTTTTTCCCTTTCTTCCTTTTGCCAAACACTCCACTTTTTCATCCCTCTCTTTCCCTGCCTCTGCTGTGACGAAATTCAAAACCCAAAAACCTCTCAAATCACTTCCAAATCACATAATTCGGGTTAATTCGCAAAGGGCAAATTCATCTAACACAATCACCACTACATATTGTAAGCTTTTCATAACACATTTCATCTAATTTCATCTTATTTGATCATATTCATGATTATGCATGTTTTATAAAATTCGTCAAATTTCATAATTTATTTCGAATTAAGCCTTAAAACTTCATTACCAAATGCTTCACCTAGGATTAGGATGATTGATTAACACTAGAAACTAGTTATTATAAACTATCATGTCGAAAATTTTTGAAAAATTTCATACACTCCTTTTCAAAAATTTTAGTAAACTTATTGTTGAATAATGATTTGAAAACGTGTTAAAACTAATTACATTATACTTGTGTAACTTGTAAAACTTGAAATTACATTTTTTCGACTAAGAAAAACTATGTTGGTTCACAATATAGGGGTGTTTGGATTATGTCCAAATAATATCAAAACATAGTCATTATAATTTTTATAAAACTTTGTTATAATTATAAACCTTAAAATTGTTTATCGAACTCGTCAAGATATATAATTCATATGTATATTGACGCACTTGAGTTATAAGTCACTAGTTAAGGAAGCGTTTGGTTTATTACTAAAAATGACATTTTTAAGTAAAAATACAAACCATCTTTTTCAAAAACAAATTACATGCATAAGAAACTCGCAAGAAATAGCTAGTTTTACAATCTAATGTAAATCTAGCAAATTTCATGATATATATAGATGTTTAAAGGGCGTTTGGACTTGTCCATAACCACCCATTAAACTTCGTAAAATATATCTAGAACGAGTTAAAAACAACATTAAGGAACATGGTAATCTACTTCTTAGGATTAGTGACGAAGTATGTTTACGTTCCAACATAAGCCTTAACAATAAACATATACTTTTATCTTTCTTTATATTTATTTTGGTCTTTTTGTATTGTTGATGTGTTTAGGTGAAAATGCCCAAAGCAACTACCGAAGATCTTTCTCACACTAAAAACTACATTCCCAAAGTTTCTCAACTCCCTACCACATCTCCTTCCATTGGACTTATCTATCGTCAAATTGAAGATAGAAATATTCATGAGGGACGTGTAGTAGATCTTGCTTTTGCTCAATCCAAGTACATAAATCGCTTGTTTTCAAGCATCAACTTCAATTGTCTTTATGAAATAAATGAACCTATTATTCCTCGCTTCATTATGGATTTCTATAGCCAAGTCACCGTCCAAACCAATGATCTTGGTTTCATCACCATCTCTTTCATGATTCAAAATGAATTTATCACCCTAACTCTCGAACAATTTGGTCATATCCTCCAAATTCCATTTAGAGGTCAAGCCGTTTTCTCAAACGAGTGGGACCTCGAATCTCTTAATCGCTATCGACCAACCTTCGGTCCATATCTCGACGAAATTCCTTATCCCGACGAAATTCGTCAAGTCCTTGGTATAGATCGTGCCACCACAAGTCGAAAAATAAAATCCAAAAACGTTCAAATCTCTCCATACCAACTTCTCCTCAAAGAATTAAGCCCTCACATGAAGCGTTGGGAAGAACTCATTCGTGAGAATGCGTTTGGTACTGGAGGTCACCGGGACCATCTCCCGGCTAGCCTTGCTCACATGTTGTATTGTATAGCTGTCGAAAAGCCGTACAATTTGGCCTACTTCTTTATCAAACGGATTGAGTGTGCTAGAAAAACTCCCAAAGCCAACCTTCCATATGGAATGTTCCTTACTCGTATCTATCGTCATGTTATCGAGTACTACCCCGATCTTGACAATAGTATTTATGAGTCCATCTACCCCACTCTACGTACTCTCGCTCTAAAACAAGCTCGACGAACTCGAAGTGACAAGGGTAAACCTCGTCGTCATAGCTTTCATGGATCATCCTCAAGGCAAGATGATGACGATGAGGAGGAAAACATCCATGATGCTAGTACCCCTTCGTTTTCTGAGTTCGTTGACGATTTAGAGGATCTTGACTATCCCAACTATTCTACTCCATCTCCAAGTGATCAAACTGAAGAAGTGCTTCATGAACGAACTACCGAGATGCTTAGAAGACAAAAGAGCTTGCACGAAGAAGTTAGAGGTGGCTTCAAATCTATTGGGAAGACTTTGAAGGGTATCTTCGGGAAGAAAAAGAAATGATATGGTCGGATTATGTTTGTTAAACAATGTTTTATTTTTTATGTCTTGTGTGCTATTTGTCCGAAGTTTATTCGGAAATACTTGTTATTTGAATATGTGTTTAGGATGATAACTTGATTGTCTTTGATATTTTTATGCATGTTTCTCTTGATCTATATATATGTTTGCATGATTAGTTAATGTTTATATAACTATATGACATGTATGCTTTCTAATAAACCAAAACAAATGTGAAATGTCCAAATTGAGCTTGCTGCACATTCAAACCAGAACATAACATCTTTCCAGAAAATTTTTGAAATTTTTTGGTTTCTGGGTCGTCAGATGGGCGGCCCCCTTAAATCATAAAGGGCGGCCCCCTTAAAATTAAGGGGACCGGCCACCATTTAAGGGGACCGACCCAGCTATCATTACTCTTAAAAACCAAACTGATTTTGGAATATAACATTACAATTTCAAAATAATTCCACTTCTAAACATGTTTTCCCACTATATAATCCCCATGCATGTTTAATTCATAATTCATCATCCTCATCATTCATAAACCATCATCATGTCATCACCAAAAACCACCCATTCAAACAATACCAAGAAACAAAAACTTGTCATTATACCACCCAAACAACTCTTCATTGATCTTACAAATGAAGACAACACCACCCCATCACCACAACCTCAATGTTCATCTCCTAGTGCACCAAATGCACCCTCCAAAACACCCTCAACAAATGGAAATTCTACTTCCTCCATACCATCCACTTCATCCATTAATGACTACATAAACACCCACTTATCTCCTCCACCAATGGTTCAACCATCACAACCTACCAATGAACACTCCACCCTTGCATTAACCCTCTCATTATCACCATTAACACCTCTTGATGCACATTTCTCATCATCCCCTATCAATCCACCAACCTATAACCCCGTCCCATGGAGCTTACTTGAAGCTCATGGTGACACTTGCCTTTGTTGCATCCACAACCGAACAATTGTGTTCGGACTAAGAGATGAAATGCAATACATGTTTTCTCATATTGAGAACTTGTTGCATCCACAACCTATAAACACAACCCCTCCACCACCATCAACAAACACTCCTCCTCCATCACCATCTCCATGTTCACCATCAATTCCTCCCAATTAAACATGCTTGGTGACTTACAAATAAAAGTACCTCAAACCATTTTGGATGGCAAGCTCTAGAGAGGACTCTTATGTTTGAGCTTTGGTTTATTTGTTATGTGATGATTGTAAGCCTTTAAGGCTTTTGTTTGTAGCATTACTTGTTTCATTTGTTGATGTAATGCTTGATGTATTAATTTCACTTGATTAATGTTATGGTTATGTTTAGTTTATACTTTTGCACGCTATATACATATATATGTTGCTTGCTACTAAATATTTTTGCAAGATATCCATATCTCGATTCCTTTTGGCCTCAAAACGAGGGGGAGCTTCCATTAACACGGGATAACCTTTTTGATGCTAACAAAAAGGGGGAGAAGTGATATAAACTCACTCTAATACTTGTATATAGACTAATTTTCGACTAATGAGTTTAAATTTTATAATCATCAAAAAGGGGGAGATTGTTGACATAAATAATGTATGAAAACGTTATTTATATTTTTCGATATCTCTATATTTTGACAATCACAAAATGTAAACTCGTCAATCGTTTGATTACTACGTAAACAAGTATTAAGCTAGTTTATATCATTATATCCAACTTAATCACTTAAGGTATGGATAAACAAGTGCTTAATACATCTCATGATCAAAGGGGTATTTAATTAACTAATACAAAGTTTATTTAATTATATAATCTTATTATATATTTTTGAAAAACACTTTTGGTAATAAGGAAAAATGTTTTAATCATACTAAATATATGATTTCAAATATTTAACCAAAATCAGTTAGTTTTTCACCAAATAAACTTTTCCCACTAAAAGACAAGTTTTCTGGCCGTTACAGTTGGGCGGCCCCCTTAATTATAAGGGGCGGTCCCCTTAATTTTAAGGGGGCCGGCCATGCTTTAAGGGGACCGGCCACGCTCCCCTGTCAGAAACTGTCAGATTTCTTCTTCTATAAATACCACCTTAATTCTGGAATTTTTTCCCACCTTTTGCACGAAATTTTCAGATCTATAACCATGTAAAACTCATCCAAAACCCTTTGATCATTTGTATATTAATCATTGTTTCAAGTGATTCAATCTCTCATCATCCATTCTCATTCTAAGTGCAAAAGAAGAACTCTCTACAACTAAGTTCAAGAAGTGTTGAAGAGTAGTTGTGTATAGTGTATATATATTCATTTGTGAATATTGTGTTGTGCTTGTGATTAATTGTTTAGAAGATATAGAAGTTGTGTAGATAGTAGAAGTTGATTAGTAGTGAGGTAGGATAGTTGTGAAGATTGGTGTGTAGCAAATTGGTGTGAAGATTGGTGTGTAGATTGGTGTGTAGATTGGTGTGAAGATTGGTGTGTAAATTGGTGTGTATATTGGTGTGTACGGTTTTCTCCGCCATAAGGGAGTTTGTTGACATAGTGAAGAAAACTCTCGAGTAGGTGACTCGGGGAGTGGAGTAGGAACAAGGAAGGTGTCCTTGTAGCCGAACCACTATAAATCCTTGTGTTGTGGTTTGATATTTCTAACTCTTCTCATTACTTATTTATTTACCTTTACTATATTAGTTTTATTAGTTAGTTATCATACAATTGTTCATATAGTGCAAGTATTGAATTCACATAAACTAGAATCGAAGTTTTTAAAACAAACTTGTGTTTATAAATTTTAAAAGGACGTAAAACTATTCAACCCCCTTCTAGTTTTCCACATATATGACTATGCAATGTTTCATACAATTAGATAAACAACTCCTAATGGATGTCGCTGGTGCAATTCATCTTTGACGAATAGAATTATTAGAATTGATGTAGATTTTTTTTTTTTTTTTTTTTTTTTTTTTTTTTTTTTTTTTTGTGGTTAGCCACTTTAGAAATTATTTGGTAGCCACTTGAGATAATTTTTCAAAAAGTACATTAAGTTTAGCGAACTATAATTTTAGTCCAAACCTCAAATGACTTGGTCTATCATTTCGAGTATTTAGCCCCCCAAAACTTAAGTGTAATTAAGAATAATAACCGATTAGCTCAACTCTTTTTTATAACAAAACTAGCTCAATTATTTGATATTTTGATGTTTTAATTTTTGTTATATCAATGCGTTTTGTTAAATTGAACCTGATATGTTAGTTAGTTTACTCATTGATTTTTGACTTAATCATATTTAATTAAAGAGTTACCTTGGTGTTACTTCTTAATAAACACACTAAATTAAATTGCTAATTAAAAACATAAAGTTTATTTGATCGGTTTATTCTTGGACTGATTGAAATTCACCAAACTGATTCAATTTTTTTTGGTTAATGAACATTTTTCTCCGTTATTCATGTAGCATGCACATGGCAATGTTGAACCCTAGATGTAACCAAGTCAACGCACTAAACTCGTATAAAAATATACGGTCTAGGGATGTTTCTGTAATTTACTTACACTTTAGTTTTTTTATTCACTAAAAAATTTATACTTAAGTTCAAACTTTAAAGGGAAACATAAATGCACATGGGTGCAACAATCTTGGTGGCATTAACAAATTAAAGAAAAAAACATTAAGTACCAAACGAAGTAAAAATAGTACACAACACTCTTATTTTTATAAACATACACACATTCCTCTTGTGTCTCAGTCTCGTCTCTTACACATACATGCACCTTGTGTGATCTCTTGCATTTTTTTTAGGTTTCTTTTATTCACATATGGATTTTGTACACTTTTTTTGTGTGTCCAAATATCCTATTCCTATACATGTTTTTGTTAAGACAATTGTGTGATACATGATACCTAATAACCTAAGTATATATAGAAGAACATTGATTTACATGTCTAATTATATGTCTAAGCTTATGTGTCAGCATATACATAAATTTGTATTCTTGTAAATGTCTTTCTACTTAGCATGCCCTATGGTTGACAAATAATGTATATACCACAACTTGTCAAATTTGTGACTAATTTACTATCTATGAAGCACATTCAGAGAACTTGCATTCGTAATATGCGAGCTTCGTAATAGTATCTAAATCGATAATAGAGGATGACAAAGTATTTCAAAATAGCTTTATGGTAAGACCGTATATATGATATGGATTTCGTAACAGCATTTGGATTAATCGTAGATCAAACAAAATATTTTGAAAAAAAAGTTTGAAATATGTCTAACGGCTTAAGAACGTGATTATGTGATTCAAACTTTGTAATGGTGTTCGGATTGATCATAGAAGGTGACAAAATACCACCAAGTAGCTTCACAGTGAGTTTGACGTGTAAAGTTTGAAAAGTTGTATAATTTTAATGTATAATACTTCTGAGGTTTTTAAAAACATAACAGTTATACGACTTGTGTAAACTTTGTTATAAGATTTTCACAATAGCAAATGATGACAAAATATTTTAAAATAACTTTAATTATATGAATATAAACAACATGAATTTTGTAACAACATTTGATATACTCGTAGATCAAAACAAACATTTCAAAACAAGTTTTAGAGAAGGACCAGACACGTCAAAAAATCGAATTATCTTATTTAAAATTTGTAAAAGCATAAACATTTTCTTATAAAACAAACGTAGCAAAACTCGAATCTACAATATCCTCAAAACATATCCATACACGAGTTTTTTTAATAGTATTTATGTCGATAATAGACGATGGAAAATATTTCAAAAATAACTTTATGGTAACACAATACATGATAAGGATTTTGTAAAATTTTTTGGATTAATCGTAAAGCAGGCGAAATACTTTGAGAAAAAGGTTAGGAAAAATGTCTGATGTGTGAAAAACATGAATATGTGATTCAATGGTGTTTGGATCTATCACAAATGATGACGAAAATACTCCCAAGCAACTTTAGATGAAGGTTATGACGTGTAAAATTTGATAAACTGTAACTGTATATGAATCTACTACATATGGTAACCAAATATTTTAAAATAATTTTAAAGTGAAATTTGCCGCGCAATTTCTTTTTAATATTTGGTTTGAATATTTCAACCTTTTTTTAATGATTTTAATGTATAACACTTCTGACTCTGACGTGGTTTTAAAAATATAATGTTATACGACTCATGTGAACTTTGTTATAAGATTTGCAAAATAGCAAATGATGACAAAAATATACTCGTAGATCAAAACAAACATTTCAAAATAGGTTTTGGAAAAGGACCTGGCACGTTAAAAAATAGAATTATCTTATTTCAAATTTGTAAAAGCATAGACATTTTCTTATAAAACAAACATAACAAAACTCGAATCTAAAAATTTGTCCTCAAAACATATCCATACACGAGCTTTTCAATAGTATTTATGTTGATAATATAGAGGATGAAAAAAATATTTCAAAATAACTTTATGGTAACACAATACATGATAAGGATTTTGTAACAATTTTTAGATTAATTATAGAGCAAGCGAAATACTTTGGGAAAAAAGTTAGGAAAAATGTTTGATGTGTCAAAAACGTGAATATGTGATTCAATGGTGTTTGAATCTATCATAAATGATGACGAATCCCAAGCAACTTTAGATGAAGGTTATGACGTGTAAAATTTGATAAATTGTAACCGTGTGTGAATCTACTACAAATGGTAACCAAATATTTTAAAGTGAAATTTGATGCGTCAAATTTTTTGAATATTTGATTTGAATATTTTAACATTTTTTTTTAATTATTTTAATGTATAATACTTATGAGGTTTTTAAAAACATAATGTTATACGACTCATGTGAACTTTGTTATAACCGATAAGATTTGTACTATAGCAAATAATGACAAAATATTTCAAAATAACTTTAGCTATAAAACTACAAACGACGACCTCAATTTAGCAACTTTGAATTAATAGTAGATCGAAACAAACAATTCAATTTTTTTTAGGAAAATGATCGTTCACGTCAAAAATCCGAATTCCCAATCTAAATTCTGTAACAACATCTAAATCAATCGTAAACATTTCCTTACAAAAACACACAAATTTGAAATTTGTAACAACATTTAGATCTATCAATCTATCATAAAAGATGACTTCAAAATGTGCCAAAAAACCTTGAATAAGTGACTTGACATGCGTTAGTAAACCTAGATTGGATCTTATCTAATTCAAAAAAACAACTTTAAACACACTCTTCTACACACCTCCAATAATTTAAATTTTGACAATACACAAAGGACCAATTTTGTCACACTCACACACTTGTATTTCCAAAATTTGTAAGTTTAAACCATACCTATATCCCGCTCTCACCCCCACCCCTACCCCCACCCCCTTATAAACACACACACACTCACTCATTATACACACTTCACTCACTCCCTCAGTCTCTAGTCTCTTCTATTCCATGGGCTTCTTCTTTTGTATAATGTATTATTTCAAATGAGCCCTAGTTTTTATCTGTATCGTCATTGTTAGCTCTTTCGAATGCATTGTAAGCTCCTAAACACACACATTTTGTAGATCGATTTATGTGGGCTGTTTTTGTTTGATATGGATTCATTTTACAGATCTGTGTTTTTTGTGTTTATGTTTTAAGTCGTCTGTTATTAAATTTAATGTGGTATTTATGTTTGTTTAATTATTTTCCACCTAACATCGTTGACTGATTAATGTCGATTCATTTCGAAATTTACATTTTTTTTTACAAATTTTTATGGAACAGTGAATTGTTTTTTTTTTTTTGTTAATTTTTTTTTTATTTTTTTTATTTTTTATGTATTACTAGTATTAGAATTTAGATCTGTTGTTGGGTTGTTGTAATTGGAGTTATGGAAATTTTGATTCTAATAAAACAGTTTCGGACTTTTCGTTGGATGTATTATGTTTGTAAAAAAAAGATTCTTTATAAAATAATTACGCCTGCTAGCGATTTTAAAACTCTGAAATTTACTCAATAAGTTAAGTTCCGGAATTTGAAAGTGTTGTGATTTGGTTGAGCTAAATTGAGCTAGCGTTAGGAAATATAAGATGTGTCGATTTAGTTTATGTTCGCGTCAAGTTAGATACTTTTAGATCTGTTGTTGATTTACATTGTTGTGTGATATAAAAGATTGACTGAAAACAATTGCTATTTTTTTTTTCTTTTTTCTTTTTCTCGGGGGTGTTTGGCTAAGTGTAATTCTATTATCAGAATATAATAAGCTTATCCAAACACTTCCTAAAAAGTGCTTGTTATCTTTATAATCGAGAAGTTTAGCCAAACACCCTGAATTTTGTAATCAAAGAACGGGATGTAATTTTAAACGGATAGGGTAATTTATGTGTATCTAGGCGTGAATAAGAGTTATGTGATGACTATTTGCTGGAAACTTTCTTGGTTTATTTGGATATGTTGTTTATTGAATTTAGTTCAAAAAGAAAAAAAGTCAAATTATCTCAAAAGTTTGAAATTTTAGCCAAATGTTGCAGTGAGAATGAAATGTACGCCGTATTTTGTTAGGTTACATGATGTACTTGTATGGCTGTAGATTTGATCTGGAAGTAGCAGGAAGGATTCTGACAATTCCTTTATGTTTTGTTATTATTGATTTGTTTTTTAGTTGTTTTAAAATGATTTATGGAACATCAAATACGGAGTAGTTTATTTATGTTACAAGTATGCTGATAAAGCATGTGGTTTCAGATCTGTTGTTCTGTTCTAATTGGACTTTTAGAAGGTTTGATTCTAATAAAACAGTTTGAAACTGATCTTTGTATGTATTATGCTTGTACACCAATTCTTATAGTTTAATATTTTCTGGGAGAATTGTTGTTGAACAATTGAGTCTGCTAGCTCTTTGCCTGTTAAGTTGCTTTACGGGTTTCTGAAAATTATCAGTGTTTTGCTTTTGTTGAGCTGAATGGTGCTAGTCTTAGGCAGGATAAAGTTGCATTGTTTGTCAAAAGGGGGGGCACAGCAATAGTGAAGTGTGTTGTCACACTTACTTTACCCGTTTGGACGTGGAATACTTTTAGATCTGCTGTTGATTTTCATTGCTATGGCATAAAGACTTTTTAAATGTAGTTTTTCAAATTTTCCTATCAAACAAGAAGATATAGTTATTTAAGGATAGGACATTTCATGTTTGTAGAGCTAGTTACATGTGATGATGTGTTTAGAAACATGTTAAAGAACAATTTCTTGTTGGTTTCATTTGTCCCATCATGTAGAATTATGTTTAATAAGAGGACAAATCCTTTATTTGAAAACTGAAATATATTCTAAGATAAAGGAGATGGTATCGTTTGAAGTAAAAAATGATCAAGACGTTTATGAAATTCAAACTAATAATAATTTGGCTATGGTATTTGATGTGCAAGTCATAAAACTACAACTTTTTAGTTAGGTCTTTTCTAATTCTAAACAAATGTGCCTGCAACTATTCTGCAACATTAGCATATCACAACTTGCTAAAATGTGTTTTATATATTTTAGCTGCAGAATTCATGGACAGCAAGCTGATCTAACTTCTGAACCATTCTATGTCAAGACAAGCAGACATGAATAAAGAGAATTTACCCGCTGCTAACATGCAACAGCCCACTGCAAGGATTACTAGAGCACGGGCTAAAGCCTTGCCACCACCACACCCTCCGGTGAAGAAGGTTTCTAATCAGGTTCTGCAACCAAACACTAAAAGAGGTTCATCTGATGACAAGTCCGCTGATGTTGGATCCGGCTTTCAGTCCAAGAGAAGAGCTGTTCTCAAGGAAGTTACTAACATGCCATTTAATGATTTAAATATAAAGGTCATCAATGAAGTCAAAATCTTGGTACAAACATGTCTCAGTTACTTATAATTGCTTCAATATATAGCATTTAGAATCACAGAACATTTTAATTTACTGCCTGTTGATGCAACCTGTTTCAGACTAGCAAGCAAATGAGAAGCGTTGCTGAAAAGAAAGAGATGGTGGCGCCAGCTGTTTATGTGGGACCTCAGGTTCAAAAGAGAAAGGCAAAAGTAACACAAGATATGACGAAACCGAGCATAAAGGAATTAAGAGAAATAACTTCGCAGCTAAAGTTAATGAATGATTTAGAAACCGAACCAAGTATATATAAAATTCCGAAAGTAGGTGGTATGTCCGCATCGATGCTTGGAAAGTCAACTCTTAACAAAGCAGAGCCCACAAATGAGGAAATTGTTTTTGACATCGATTCTAAGCACAAAGATCCTCGCATGTGCAGTGTGTATGCTGCTGAACTATATAATAATTTACGTGTGACAGAGGTCTGTTTTTAGCTTTTGGCCTCCATTCATTAGTATACAACTTGCATATACACGTCAATTAGTTAAATAACTTTATCATCTGCAACTATGCAAGTTCTATATAAAAGTAAGATGGCTAATTAATAAAATATTAAAATTCCAACATTTTCTTTCTTCACTTATTCTTTGTAACTCTTTCTATTCAGCTAAAGTGGATGCCTTCAGTTGATTATATGAAAACAGTGCAACAGGACATCACACAAGAAATGCGTGGTATTCTTATTGACTGGCTTGTGGAGGTTAGCTCTTGAGCATAAAAGCGATTCAGAATTTTCTTGTTTTTACATTAAGTAGATGGCAAGCATTTCAGAATTACTATTATTTTGCATTGAATTATATATTTCCTAACTTTTCTCTTTCTGATGTTTAGGTTCGTGAAGAATATAGGCTAGAATCTGAAACACTTTACCTAACAGTCAGTCTTATTGATCGGTATCTCTCTAAAACGTATATTGAAAAACAAAAACTTCAATTGCTCGGGATAACCTGCATGCTCATTGCCTCGTAAGTTATCTCTTGTTTTTCTTTCTGTAAGTTGGCATAGATTATTAATTGCTATTTTGTCATATGAAATATTTCATATGTGTTCCAAGAAACATCTATAACCCACTTTCACTTGCATGCATTTAATTTAAATAGTTTATTATAGGTTTGGTTAATCTTATGACATAATCTAATACCATCTTATTTGATCATTGACTTTTAAGGAAGTATGAAGACATTTGTGCTCCACGTGTTGAAGACTTCTGTTTCATCACAGATGGCACCTACACTAAAAAAGAGGTATGTTCATTGTTCTGTCACCGCTACCACTTATTATATACACTAGCTACTTACATCATTGTATGATTCGAGCTTACACCCATTTTAAATGAGGCAAAACGATAAAAATACGACCCCATTTTCTATATAGCTTGTTTGTGCCTTTTGTCAGCGAGACTGCATCTAAATTTGCATAATCATTTTTTGCTGTAGATAAATCTAATGCTTATAAGGTTTATAATAATCTAATGTATCAGGTACTTGACATGGAGCGTGAAGTTCTTGACGTGTTGAGCTTTCATCTTTCTGTTCCAACTGTACAAAAGTTCCTTAGGTAAAACTCCACTTCCAGCTCTTTAGAATATGCTTCCAGTCAAAGTTGGCAAGAATGAGTGGTTTGAGCTGGTTGGGTCATGGGTCAAAATGGATTCGGTTTGATCCTGTTTATACTGGGTTTGGTTGAACCACAAAAATCTCTAGTCCATTTACCAAATAATATACTCCGTAATAAATAATTAATTGGTAAGTTTAAATTACAAAAATGTTATTATTACGACAATAATCTTCATTTTGAATAAAACATAAGAGGCATGTGCAATGGAAATAGGCTTTGGGTGACTTTCAACCCATTTTACGAGCTCCCTTTTTATCTACATTTTGACTCTTTTGTGATAAAACTCACCTCAAATTAACCCACTCATAAGTAAATGGGTAGAACTTGCAACTCTAGTCCCAACCCTTAACGTTCTAATACATGATGATTTATATGTTAATTGCAGGAGATTTATTTTAGCAGCACAAAGTTCATACAAGGTACATTTATATGATTTTTTTTCCATTACTCTGTAGTTACAAATTATAATCATAACCATAGACGTTAAATTAACTTAGTGGGGAAAATCAAATTTGACAGGCTCCCGTTGTAGAACTGGAATACCTGGCAAACTATTTATCAGAATTAACTCTCACAGAGTACAGTTTTTTGAAGTTTCGGCCATCACTTGTTGCTGCCTCAGCTGTGTACTTAGCCAAATGGACACTTGATCAGATTGAGCATCCATGGGTCTGTTTACTCTACTTTGTTTATTCAATTTCAATCACATTTATGAGATAAAAGTTTGTTTTTCAACTTACAAAAAGTGTCAATTTTCAACATTTTTGCAGAATCCTACCTTAGAACATTATACTAAGTACAAGGCATCGGATCTAAAAGAAACTGTTATGGCACTACAAGATATGCAACTTAACAATGCAGCCCGTCTTCAAGCAATACGTCAAAAGTACAGGCAAACAAAGGTAAAATTTCTATCAAAAACATCGTTATAGAAGTGGGCCAAATGTTCGGATGGGGCGGGAGGGCAAAATCAGTACTTTGTATTTTCTTAATATGGGTAAAAAAAAAAGCCAGTTTGGGTTGACCTGAAAACTTCTCCATTTTTGAAATTCCAATAAGTAACTACTAGTAATATTTTAAATATGATTACACACTATTAAGTACTATAACAGTAACCTAATTACCTAAACTTTTTTTGAATAGCTATGCTTTAAGGTTGGAAGCATTTTTGTTCACTTCTGACTTTGATTCATTTGACCCATTAAGGATTTTCTTAATCCCATTCATAGTTAATTTCATATTTGACCCGTTTGATCATGTGAGACGAAATATAATAAAACCCGGCCAGGAAGATATGTCGAACTTGACACCTTGACATGGTTTAAGTAAAAATTCTTGGTAGTCCAAGAAATTAACGGTATTTCAGTTTGCAAAAAGTTCTTTAAATAGTTATTGATATGTTTGCTGCTATTGGTGGTTTTTAAGTTATTTTCTACAAAAATTTAGTAAAAGTTTAATTTAAGACATGGTCAAATAAAGAAGTATATTTTTCTTTCTTATCAAACCATGAAATTTTGATGTAACATTTTGCACTATGGTCTAATGAAAGCTGTTTTGTAATGGCAGTATAAAAGTGTTGCAACCTTAACCTCCCAAAAACCAGTGAAACCGTTGTCTGACATGACTAGCTGATATTTCTCCATAAAGACATGATCGCCTTATCCAACCAGTAACTTCTTGTTGCCATCAGTTATATTGATCGAACATTTCTGGTCCCCGACACAACCTTTTCTCTTGTTGTAAGTTGTAATCATTCCAGAGCTGTCTATGTAACTTAATTTATTGATGAACTAGTTATAACGCCCGTGCACGCACGGGGTTTTTTCTATTTTTTTTTAAATAAAGTATCTTTATTTATTAGAAAACAAATAATTTAATTTTTGTTTTTTTTTTTATTTAGGGGAAATAGCACAAAAGTACCCAACTTAAGTGTCATTTTCAATCAATGTATCACTTTTTTTTTTTTTTTTTTTTTTTGTGCGTAAAAAGGTATCTAACTTATTTTTTTCCCCCAGTTTAGGTATTTTCGTTTAATATTTAACGACCATCCGTTACAATTTTTAAAAAATGGTAAAAATAAATAAGGGTGTTTATTTTAACTAATATGGTGATGCATTAAATAAGTGACCATTAGAAAACATTTTTTATTTGTCATGTGCTACTCTATATAGTATATATATAGATCAGCAAGTCAATATTTATTATACACAAAGTTTCTTAACTTAAAGTGTGTTAGCAATTCATCATAGTCCCATTTATAATACCCCGTGTACGTAAAAGTGTGTTAGCAATTCATCATAGTCCCATTTATAATACCCGTGTATGTACGGATTTTTGACACAAACAAACAAAACAAAAAAAATAATAATAAAAGAATAAAAAATATAATTAACCATGTGTTTAATACCGAATATATTATTTTAAATTGTATTGTATAAATTACCTTCTTTTATAAAGATTTTTTGGAAGTTGATGACACAGAGTGATAAGGTCTTGTTTGTCAATGGTGATTGCATAATTACCTTGCCGCCATCCTGTTAATCACCACTCATAGATTGGGTTTCCATTTTCAATTTCTTAAACAAAAACAATAGTGTAGCAACTATATAGCAAACAATAAAGTTGACCATTATGATTTTGTTGGCTCTAAAGCAAATAGCCTATGGTTTTTAATGTGAATAGTAAGTTGTGAAATATGGTGATCATATACGTATATTAAGTGACCAACTCATAAAGTGAAGATGTATATAGTGATACAAATGCTATTTTTGGGAGCTTATACTTTGAACTATTCTTGTATTGTCGAAGACTTTGGCCGATACCTCTCCGTAAAGCTACATCATGCAACCCAATGTTTCGAGTAAACAGTTACATTATGCAACCACCATCCATGGATTTATAAATACCGTACAAAAAAGTCTTTTTGGTGAAAGGTGATGCACGTATAAATTTTTAAAGCTCAAAACTGATAAAAGACTAAATAAAAGCTACTACATTAGTACACCCGAGCAAAGAAATCAAGTAACCCATAGATGCGTTGTGAAACATAATCAGCGAATGTTAATGCTAAATGTATTCATACAGATGATCAAAAATCAAAACTATACACAGAAGTTTTATAAAATATACACCAAAACATTGATGGGTTGACTTCTATCAATATTCACCACTAACTTCTGCACTCGAAGGAGTCAAAGGCATAAAGGATGTACCATTAACCATCAAGTCCCCTTTAGTTCTCCAATTCCATCCTTTCCATTCATCATCATTCGATTCTATTCTTTTTGTCACCTACAGTCCTATAAATACACATTTTTAAGTAAATGTATGCTCACACCAACGACATACAACTAACATTCGGTATAGTCGTTGTTTACGACATGGAAATACCCATGCCGGCATCTCGACATTCTCTCCAAAAGTCCTTTTGTGAAGTCATTGAAACCTATGCAAGCTATCTTTATGAGTATTGTAAACATTATAGAACATAAATTTAAGGTTATACATCTTTGACCCAACATTGGTTATACCTGCATTCCAGCAATGGCTAATAAGTCATCCGAATGACCCAACAACATGACCTTATCATGTTCGGTAAAATAGAAATTGGTTATCGTCACGGCTGTGACCCCTCCGTGATGTCCACCAATCCATCTGTGAACCTGGCAAAAGATCCACAAATTTCGTACCCCCTTATAGTCAGTCCATCACCGTCCAGTTTTCCTCTTCCCACAAGTGACTTACTAATGGTTAAATATTGTAGAGTACTTAAAACAGGAAAAATGTGATAGTGCGGAACTAATACAGTCATTTATCCCTTCTTAAATCAAGCGGGTATTATAATCAGTTACCGGACGATATTTGTTATTGATTTTACTTTGTAATTGAAGGTTTTGTATTCTAGTTTTGTAATCCAAAAATTAAATAAAACAATGTTTTTTTTTTTTTTAAATTTTTTGTCAGACTTGTCAACTTATTTTTCGAAGCTAAAACATCAGTATTTTAGACATTATGACAGATTCCAAAAAGCTGAAAGCTCATACTTATTTTCAAAATCTATTATTAGAACATGTTATGAATCATGACATCAGTATTTTAGAAATTATGACAGATTCATAAAAACTAAAAGTTCATACTTATTTTAAAAATCTACTATTAGAACATGTTATGAATAAACAATTAAAAAAAGTCTGCATGTCAAGAACATATATAACTTTTAGCTTCAACGGAAAAACATAAGTATTATAGTCCAAAAATAATACTTGCTAACGTTAGCGCAAATACTCGTGAAATAGAGTAATTATTTAAATTTTTTAGAATACTAACTCAATATAAAGAAGATAATCTAGATACTCATATATATTACATAAAAATTATAAATAGTGTAGTAATTAGATCTATAGAGTAGAACAAATACCAGTCACAAGTGATATTAGATAAAGTTATTGTGAACTATATTGACAATGTAAGTTGACCTTGATGATCAAAATACGTTAAACGCCATTTTATGTGTTCCTTACTGTAAAGAAATATTGTCATATTATTATTTAATTATCTAAAAAAACATGTATAAAAATGGAATAACAATAAATAAAACGTTGGAAGAGTAAAAAAAAAACCCAGTGGAGATAGCAAAAGAGCCAGGTCACTGTGCGAGATTACCGATATGAACCTATTGTCTACTTGCTTAATCAGACAAATGAACTACACTACACTCCCTTATCATACATGCCTTCGAAGGTACCTTAAAATCAGAAAGAGTAAACAGAATATAAACCATAAACATCTAAAAAGAATGAACCAGTCAAATCTTTCAAAGCTTCATAAGTAGCCTGAGATAAGAGAGATCAAATACCCATGAAACACAAATCTTAAAAAACAACTAAACTTCTTCTAATATAACTTACTAATGTTATAATTTACGAATAGCTCATTATAATAATATTAGGCAAACAAACCTGGAAATTTGAATTCACTAAAACCATCTAATGTTATAATCCACTAACAACATTATAGAATCCAAGTTCCTTACAGAAAAAATCACACACAACAATTAAGTAGATATAAAAAATAAAAACATACCTTGGAGCTCCTTAAAAGTTATTAAATGGCAAATCTGAGAGGATATGAGGGTATGATGGAGATGTTAGATTTTCTTTGGCTATGGTGTGTTTAAAGATAGTTAATAGGGTATGGGAGACTCAAGTTGGAGCAGACCAAATGTTCCAATATGCAAGCATAGATGTATGGAAGGTTTCTCAAGTCTTCAAATGGTGCCTAACTATTTATGACTTAGATGGCATTTTTGGAGATCATGAGCGGTAATTTAGGACTTCTTTTTATATAATAGCAAGATTTAAGCTTTCATATATACTGTTGCTTTCATAAGTTCAGTTGTATTTGGGTAGTTTTCAACTTGAAACAAAGGGTAAATTGGATAGATTAAGATAATTCATTCTGCACTAAAAGTCAAAGTAAAACCTTTGCAAAAATTTACTTTTTCATTACATAAGAATATACTATAAAAGTATTATATGATGCTACTGCATATATAAAAACAACCTTGCTCTCAACTTATACATTGAAGACAGAGACCTCAAGATAAACATGTAATTAAGTGAAAGAGTATTAAAGATTAATGATCACAAATTGATAGCTCTAAGTCATACATACTGCATTCAAGTAACTCAAATCTTTTACTTTTTAGCTTAAACTTGCTGCTAATGATTGACAAAGATACAAAGTTCTTAAAGTGTTCAAGGATATTCATTATTGCATTGAAAGCACAACGCTATAGGTACAAAACCATGTACCAAGATCCTAAATTCCTAATGATGTGTGAAATGAAACACAATTGCTAAAAAATCAAAAGGTAAAAAAATTGAATTTCTTTGTTTATAGATATACTACTGTAGGGGTTGTTTGAAATTACTTATTGCAACTCTTGTGTAATAGTGTTTGGATCATTTCTTTTCAAGAACACATAATACTCAAATAAGCTATTGATCGAATGTTGGAAAATTTACTTGTTTATATTTTCGAGTTAAACTACTTATTCAGCTCGCAGTACTTATTTCACATTCAAATATGTTAATACTTATAAGAAGTTTTCTTTTTTCCAAACGCTTGGGGTGTCTAGGATTATTTACTTCAAACTGCTTAGTTGTCTCATAATAAAGAAATTGACAGTTTTACCCAATCATTCAGAACTGCTTTTCAGCCTAATCTAAAAACACCCTTAACTAATTTACACTTTTGTGATGTATTGAATAATACCTATCAATAAACTAAACAACACCAGAATCTACAATCGGGCCACATTTGATGCAAATTTACAAAATTCGAATATTCCAATAACATTAATCATACCTTTTGATCTTAACCGCCCATAAATCAATCGAAAGAAGTTTCTCATTTGCAGTCCTCCGTCTCCTTATCTCATTTCAACATTTGCGGTAAGTTAACTCCTTCCCCAATTTCTTTGACCTAGATGTTACAGTAGGACAATGAAAATTGTACAAACGCAATCAAAGATGATGTATTTGGTATTAATAGAGACTCTCTGCTGATTTTCCTAACTTCACGGAACCTTGTACTTTTCATGAAAGAACATTACTCTAAGTTATAAATATGTTACTTTATTCAATGCAAGAGCTTAAGCTACAAATGAAATCAGGTATACTATCCTAAGCTTTCAGTTTGAGAAGACTTTTTGTGTTTGCAATGGGACAATTAGTTTATAATGGGTCATATGACAATGTTCTGACACGTGCGTGTCCTTATCACTCGTTGTGGGTTAGGCGGCCAATTATGAATCATGGTTGGCGGCCAATTATTTATGAATCATGGTTGGCGGCCAATTATGAATCTTTTTTTTGGACTAACTCAATGCATTTATTATAATGAATATTTTTTTGAACCATAATTCAACCGCCGAACCACCCATTGCTCTACCTTTAATGAAGTAGAAAGTTTTATGATTTAACCATGAACTACAAAAGTCTCATGATCTTACCTCATTCTCGTATGTAGTTTTAGTTATTAACCATCAAGTTCATCGACATAAAGATAGTTGGAAAAACTTCCTTTTTGCTTAAGTATGTTGTCAGCTTTGGTTCTCAGAGATCCGAATAAATAAAGATTGTCTTCAGAGATCTCATGTTCATGTTGTTCATTTGAACACTTGTGAAAGACTCGGGATACCAAAACACTGATAGCTTTCCACCTGTGTTGATATTAAAACCAAATAAATTTTAAGTTCGATGTAATAGCTTGAACTTACAACTTCATTTAAAAGAAAAGTGCACTGACCTGGATTGTGATATCCAAATAACAGCTAACGACGAAACATCATGCTTTTGCAGATCGAGGTAGGAACTTGTTACCGTTCTTTAGCAGCACAAAGCCTTGTTTAGATAATTCAATGGCCAAATTTCTGTGATCAGAAGTGCACGCATCCTGAGGTCCTAAATTTCCATACTTCCCTTTTATTGGGTCCCTATGGGAGTCCTAACAAAGTTGAACCTCAGATAAATTTATATAGCTTTGTCTATAACTTCTTCTTCCACCTTCCCGTTGTCAATTGCAGACTTTGTATCTCTCAACGTGTATGTTCCACAGTTGATATCCGTTCCTACACATCATTTACAATAATGAATTATTCATATTTCAAACTAAAACATAATATTTACCAAATCAAACTGTCAAGTCAGACACAAACCAGCCTTAAGAGCAACGGGCACAACATCCTCAGGACTTTTAGTTAAGTTTTGATACTCGTATATGGTGGCGATAACATCACAATCGTCTATATTCATGCATTTTATCGAATCTTTATAAGTCTATACACTAAAATCTATTAGAATGATTGGACTTGATGGAATAAGATAAAATCTTCAACAAAAATTACACCGTAAAAGCATCTTTTATATAATAAAGGGAATTTACGTCCTAAAGGAGCTGCCTTTTTGTTTCTAACCTAACTCAATTAAAGGACAAAACTTTCCTAATGACTTTGTATTCCCACAGCTTCATTCCAAAAATATGACATATTCATTCTAAAAAGACTGTCTTATAGTAACACCTTTTTTCAAATAACGGCAGTTGCTCCGATATCAGCAACAATAATTACATCACTAACAACAATTTTCTACCAAATTATATAACTTTATTAGTTTACATCAACATAGTACTTAAAAAGTTTATCTTTTAGTCAAAACTATAACAAAAACAAAAAAATAATTACAATTGAATTAGAAAAAACAAAACTTACGAAAATCAGTTGAATTATGATCCAACGAATTGCTCATCTGCAATCAATAACAAAAATATAATTAGACAACTAACAATATTAATACAAAATCAAGCAAAACAATTAGCATCAATTTTTTGCCTGAAGAATAAATACACCGGATAATCAAATAAGGTCAATTTATATGTTTGTTTTATGGTTAAGATTCTTGTTGTTATTGGGATATTAGGTTTTTTTTTACATAAAGATGATCTTGATTGCGATATAAGTAAATCGATTTTTGTTTTAGGATTAGAATTGGGACAGTGCTTTGAAAGAAAACTGGGTTGGTAGTTGGAACTGTGTGGGTCGAATTGTTTTGTGGTTTTGTTTTTGTAAATTTTATTTTTGACCCTCACGCTTTTGTAAATTACCCCGTCTTTTTAAAGTTTTGTTTCTTTATATTTATGGCACATATACTTTTCTACCCAATTTTTCTAAAAAAAACGAATTTTATAGATTTGGATTAATTTAGGAAATATTTAATTTTGTTTTCTTTTATAAACATCTTTTTAAAAAATACAACTAATTCAATTATTACTAAATAAGGAATGATTTGATTTTTTTGAAATGCAAAAGTCACCACTTGTGGTTTTGTTTTATTATATAAAAGATTAACAACTTGTATCTATAACAATTGATTGATTAATGTTATAAAGTTCTATTTATTGACCATCACCTTGTGTTATTAACCTTTTGTTATGAGTTCATTGAGATGAAATTGTAAGCATTAGACTTTGAAAATGCATATATCACAAAGGGCTGTTAATGAACTAAGCTTGAGCTCGTCAAGAGAAAGAAATATAGCTTGATTTGAAACATGAATAGCTCAAAACTATATGTAAGAAATATAGTGTTTTACTTAAAAGAGCTCGATATTTCAAAATTCAAATCCATGAACCAGACTTCCACCAAGGAATATAGCCTAGCGGAAAGGTTTTTTTTTTGGCCACCCTACAACTCTATAAGCCTTTAGGGCATCTACTATGATGGTTTATGAAAAGGTTTATAAAGTTATGAAGAAGTTTAAAAATTTGTAAACCATAGTGATGTTGGTTGGTGTATTCACCTAGAACAGGGTGGAGATAATCAAAGACCTAGCTACGTACCAATTAAGGTTACCGGATATCACTTGGAATCGTGTAATCACTTTCCAAAGTAAACTATTCGACCCTAATGCCTGGGTATCACGAATATCTACTTGGGATAAGACCAAATGTTATTATTGATTTAGGCACAAATCAATAACCCTTCGTGTTTAAGTGTTGTGTATTTCTGTGTCTCTATCATGCATGATTGAATTACCTATTTATAGGTAATATTACTCAACCCTAGTCAATGGAATTAAGAGTGATTAACGGCCCATTAATCCCACTTAATTTGCCTCCATAATTATAGGAATTAGCGGTTACATGACCAATTAAACGTGGTCATTAATGCAGTTATAACTGCCACTTGAATAGGTCAAAGCAGTTACTAATCAAGTTTGAATTCAGTCCAGTGGGTTCGTTATACTCACTGATGAGCTAGTCCCTGAGGACATCAACTCCCTGATGAGATCCTTCAGCCTGAGCTGAACTCATCAACCTGATGAATACCATTCAGTCCAGAGTATCACTCCCTGAAAGAGTGAACTCACTGAACTTCATCATACACTGAAAACACTTAACCACTATCTGAGTCAGGGTGTTCAGGGACCTGATGGGTGTACACTCCGTACCTCCAAGCCCATTACCAGGTGTGAACAAATCCCACAAGTGCACTAAATTTTCCAACAATCCTCCCCAAATTTAGTTCACTACCTTTGCATGAAAATAACCATAATACAAAACAAGTGCATAAATGAAAATGTCCTGAGGATTGAATTTCCATCTTAGTAAATTACACGTTCAAATATTCGAGAATCAGGGTGTTCTAAGAATTGAACCCTTCAACCCATTTGAATACCTGAAGATAAAATACACACAAGTTTTCCAACACTTAAGCACTCCTGAGACTATACAAGCCATGTGTCCATATCCAATTCATAAATGTTGTAAAAGCTAAAAGTCCATAGCTTCCTGAAGCGGCAAAACTTCAACATTCACATAGGTGGTTCCTCTTTATTCATGCTCCTGCCAAGCACTTTTTCAAAGAAAATTAACCATTAAGAAGTAATGACTTCATCCTCCTTTTCAGCAGGTTCCAAGCACAAACCTTGGGATGTTTGTAAAACATGTGCTTCAGTACACTGAATGTTCAGCTTTCCACATTGAACTCAGCTCCCAAGTTTCCTCAGGAGGGAGTTGGGTGTCCTAGCATTCAGTGACCAAGTTGGACTTTAAACCCATCCCTTTAGCAGACTTTATAACCAAGTCTCTAGCCAGACCCTTCGTCAAGTGATCAGCTAAGTTCTGTTGAGATCTTACAAACTCTATAGATACCACCCCATTCATGATAAGCTCACGAATCATGCTATGCCTGACACCTAAGTGTCTAGACTTACCATTGTACATCTGGCTATAAGCCTTAGCCAATGTAGCTGCACTATCACAACGGATAGAAATAGGTGCTATAGGTTTAGGCCACAATGGAATCTCAAGAAGCAAGTTTCTCAACCATTCAGCTTCTTTACCAGCAGCTGCTAGAGCCACAAATTCAAATTCCATTGTTGAACTGGTGATGCAAGTTTGCTTCTTGGATGCCCAAGAAATTGCACCTCCACCAAGTAGGAATACCCAGCTACTGGTAGACGAATTGTCTTCAGTGTTACTGATCCAACTTGCATAAGTGTAACCTTCCAACACTGAAGGATAACCAATATATGAGAGACTATAGTCCATAGTTCTCTTAAAATACTTCAGTACCCTCTGAATTGCTTGCCAGTGCTGAGCACTAGGATTACTAGTATACCTGCTCAGTTTACCCACAACAAAAGCAATATCAGGCCTTGTACAAGTCATGGCATACATCAGGCAGCCAATCACCCTGGAATACTCAAGTTGAGATACAGCTTTGCCTGTATTAAACATAAGCTTCTCAGTGGTATCCATGGGAGTACTCACTGGAGTACAATCAAAGCAATTAAATTTCTTCAGTACCTTCTCAATGTAATGAGACTGAGAAATTGATATACCATTGCTTTCATGTTTAATCCTTATACCAAGGATAACATCTGCCTCCCCCATGTCCTTCATGGAGAACCTTGATGACAAAAATTCCTTTGTCAGGTCAACTTGATTTTGGTCAGTGCCAAAGATCAACATGTCATCAACATATAGGCAAATGATGACTCCTTTACCAGAATCATCAAATTTGCTATATACACATTTGTCAGCCTGGTTAAGAACATAACCATTAGACAAAACCACTTCATCAAATTTTTGATGACATTGCTTAGGTGCCTGTTTCAGTCCATATAAAGACTTAATCAGTTTGCACACCTTGTTTTCATTACCAGGCAAGATGAAGCCCTGAGGTTGGTTCATATAAACCTCCTTATCCAATTCACCATTCAAGAAAGCTGTCTTCACATCCATCTGATGAATAATCAGATTGTGAATTGATGCCAAAGCAATCAGCAGCCTGATGGTACTGATACGTGCCACAGGGGCATAAGTATCAAAGTAGTCTATCCCTGACTTTTGTTTAAAGCCCTGAATGACTAATCTAGTCTTGAACTTTTCAATAGTTCCATCTACCTTCATTTTTCTTTTGAAAATCCATTTGCAACCAAGTGGTTTGCAACCTGGTGGTAGATCAACCAACACCCAAGTGTTGTTGCCCATGATGGAGTCAATCTCATCATTTATTGCTTCTTTCCAGAAAGCAACATCCTGGGACTTCATTGCTTCTTCAAATGTTTTGGGATCATCCTCAACAATGAAGCAATAGGAATATTGGTCAGAGACCTCATTCCTTGTACCTTCAATTAAGTATAATTGAAACTCAGGTCCAAATGACTTTGGAGTCCTGACCCTTTTGCTCTTCCTGAGCTCAGGTTCAGGTTGTTGAACCACAACCTCATCAGGGGCCTGAGATGATAAATCATCAGGGACCTCTGACACACCATTGTCATCAGTTCCATTTGGAATCCTGAGACTTGGTCTAGGGACTGATGAGAATCTATTCTCATAAAATAGTGCATCCCTTGATTCAATTATCGAATTAATTGAAACATATTCATTAGGTTCAATAACATAGAACCTGTATGCCTTGGAATGCTCAGCATATCCAACAAAGATGCAATCAATGCCTCTTTCACCCAAAGTTTTCAACTTCGGATCAGGGAGTCTTACAACTGCCCTACAACCCCAGACCCTGAGATAATTCAGGTTGGGTTTCTTTTTAGTCCAGAGTTCATAAGGGGTAACCTTGTTCCTTTTGTTGGGAACCCTATTAAGTAAATAGCAAGCTGTTAACATAGCTTCACCCCAGAACCCTTGACTCAGTCCTGAATAGGACAACATGGAATTAACCATCTCCTTCAGTACCCTGTTCTTCCTTTCAGAGATACCATTTTGTTGAGGAGTATAGGGAGCAGTCGTTTCATGGATTATACCAACAGACTGAAAATACAGAGTATCCATGTACTCACCTCCCCTATCAGTCCTTAATCTTTTGATCAGGGACCCAAGTTGCAACTCAACTTCAGTTTTAAACACTTTGAATTTATCTAATGCTTCATCCTTGGTATGTAATAGAAACACATAACAAAACCTAGAAGCATCATCAATAAATGTCACAAAGTACTTCTTGTTCCCCAAAGAGGGAGTGGCATGCAAATCACACAGGTCACTGTGTATAAGCTCCAAGAGCTCAGTCTCACGTTTTACACCCTGAAACGGTTTCTTAGTAATTTTGGTCAACATGCAAGTCTTACACTTTTCAGTGTCCATGTCAAATGCTGGGATTAACCCATCCTTAGACATATCTTGCATCCTTTTATAATGTACATGGCCAAGTCTAACATGCCACAGGGTAGAGTCATTCAGTTTAGAGGTTGACAAAAAGGCTGAATTAACAATGTCAGTGACAACATTAAGCCTGAACATTTGATTACACAAATAGCCAAAACCAATAAACACACCATGTTTGGACAAAATGAATTTATCAGATTCGATAACTTGTTTATATCCATGATTATTCAAAACACCACTTGAAACCAAGTTCTTCCTTATATCAGGAACATGAATAACATTAAACAAAGTTACAATCTTTCCAAAACTAAAACTAAGATCTACACAACCACGACCATGCACCAAGGCTGTTGACTCATTTCCCATGTGAAGAATAGATCCATCATTCAGTGACTCATAAGTCTTAAACCAACATCTATCTTTGCACACATGAACAGTTGCTCCAGAGTCAACCCACCACGCAACATCATCATCTTGCACATAGTTAGATTCAGATACATATGTAACATAATAAATCTGAAGAGATTCATTAAACATATTCTAACCTTTCAGTGAGTTGGCTGAACCACCACTCCCTGAACCACTAGTGCCTGAACCATTGGTTTTACCACCAACCTTAACACCTTTGCAATCCCTTTTAATGTGACCAGATTTGCCACATTTCCAACAAGTAGGTGTTGCCTTCTTGTTAGGATCAGCCCTTATTTTATCATGATGTTTACGTTTGCCTTTGTTGTCATTGTACCTGGTGGAATTGTTATGTTCCACCATATTGACAACAGATGCACCAGTAGCATTGCTACTCTTTGGCTTGTCATTATCCTGCGCCCTGAGGGAATCCTCAATACGCAGATGACTACCCAACTGAACAAGTGTCAGTTCCTCCTTCTTATGTTTCAAGGCATGCTTGAAATCTTTCCAAGAAGGAGGGAGTTTGTCAATGATACAAGAGACTGAAATAGCCTCATCCATGTTCATTTTATGTTGTGTAAACCTTCCAAGTATTCCAAAAAGTTCATTGTATTGTTCCATGACTGGTCTTGAATCAGTCATTTTGTAATTTGTGAAATTACTCACAAGAAACTTCTTACTTGAAGCATCCTCAGTCATATATTTGGCATCCAAGGAATCCCAAAGTTCTTTGGAAGATTCAACGTTCTGATAAATGTCAAAGAGAGAATCAGACATACCATTGAGAATCAAACCTCTGCATACATAGTCATCATTCTCCCATTTTCTCCTCTTCCTTATCTGTTCCACAGTAGCATCATCCCCATAATCCTCAGGAATGGCAGTACTAAGAACATACACCACATTCATGCTTGAAAGCAAGAAGTGCATCTTCTTTTGCCATCTTCTGAAATCAACACCTTCAAACTTATCCAACTTGGAAAAGTTAGCAGCCATATGCATCATAGCAGCAGCCATTGATTATCACAAAATAGTTTACTTTGATTGTTGGTTGGTGTATTCGCCCAGAACAGGGTGGAGATAATCAAAGACCTAGCTACGTACCAATTAAGGTTACCGGATATCACTTGGAATCGTGTAATCACTTTCCAAAGTAAACTATTCGACCCTAATGCCTGGGTATCACGAATATTTACTTGGGATAAGACCAAATGTTATTATTGATTTAGGCACAAATCAATAACCCTTCGTGTTTAAGTGTTGTGTGTTTCTGTGTCTCTATCATGCATGATTGATTTACCTATTTATAGGTAATATTACTCAACCCTAGTCAATGGAATTAAGAGTGATTAACGGCCCATTAATCCCACTTAATTTGCCTCCATAATTATAGGAATTAGCGGTTACATGACCAATTAAACGTGGTCATTAATGCAGTTATAACTGCCACTTGAATAGGTCAAAGCAGTTACTAATCAAGTTTGAATTCAGTCCAGTGAGTTCGTTATACTCACTGATGAGCTAGTCCCTGAGGACATCAACTCCCTAATGAGATCCTTCAGCCTGAGCTGAACTCATCAACCTGATGAATACCATTCAGTCCAGAGTATCACTCCCTGAAAGAGTGAACTCACTGAACTTCATCATACACTGAAAACACTTAACCACTATCTGAGTCAGGGTGTTCAGGGACCTGATGGGTGTACACTCCGTACCTCCAAGCCCATTACTAGGTGTGAACAAATACCACAAGTGCACTAAATTTTCCAACAAGTGAACATCTATTTCAATCTTATGTGACATGAAGAGGTATAGGATATTGAACATTTTCATAATTTAATGCATTTGAATTATGTGAGATGTTTATAAAACATGAAAAGGTTTATACATAGTGAAGATAGGTTTATAAAACAAAAAGGTTTATAAATTAATGTCTAAACACAATTACAAACCTTTAAAAAGGTTTATCATAGTGTGTGACTTTACTATTTTCCCATCAAACATAAATTCAATCATAATTAAAGAACACTAAACATTGTCTAATAGTACATCATTGTCAGATTAATGGGACAGACGATGCATCTTTTGCCTCTTTAGCACATTAAAGACGCTTCCTTATCACACTTGTTTTTGTTAACGCATCTTGGGTGAAGAAAAGGGAGAAGTCGGTCTTGGGGACGACCGACGTTGTGTGTGTGATATTGATTTTTTATGCTCATATTTGTGTTTAAGTGAAGTATGTTTTGGTGGTCATGTTGGTTGTTTATTATACTATGTTGATGGTGTTGAAAAGCTTATGTGGGGCTGATTTGATGATGAGATGATGGTTGTTATCACAGTTAGCCTTACCTAAATACTAAGACTAGTGGTAATAAGAAGATTGTTGCATGCCATTTTCCTATGTGGCACTCCATCAATGCGTCCAACTCTATTACCATCACCTCCGACCGACACGTCATTGGTGCTATTTGAGGAGAAGTCAGTCGTTATGAAGATCGAGTTATGTAGGTGTGGTTGTGTTGGTATGTGTGTGATTTTGGTTTGTGTGAGGTATATTTGTGTTTAAGTGGGGTGTATTTGGGCGGGGATGTTAGTTGTGTTATTACACTATGTTGGTGGTGATGCTGATTGAGGAGAGAAAGCTGATGTGACGTTGAGTTGGCGGTAGTGATCGTGGTCACTATTACCACTAACCTAAGAAAGTCGGTCACTCCACTTAACCATGTCGGTGAGCGATGTAATTGGGTAACTTTGCCTTAGACTAGTGATAATAATCCCTTGAAGGCGCATCTTTCGGGCCATGTAGGTGAGTCGTCCCTATAATCCGGACCCCATAACGACGCATCGTGGGTGAATTTTTGGGAGATTTGGCAACTACCGAGTCGTGGGAGGTGTGAAAAAACCCTACGGTCCAAAATATGGTCGTTGGTTCTATTTAATAATAAACAAAATATTTTAAAAACTTTATTAATATTATCACTATAAATACCCAATACTCTTTCATTTTTATTCACATTTTGATA
This sequence comes from Artemisia argyi, assembly GCA_030686995.1. Classification (NCBI taxonomy): domain Eukaryota; kingdom Viridiplantae; phylum Streptophyta; class Magnoliopsida; order Asterales; family Asteraceae; genus Artemisia; species Artemisia argyi. The sequence goes on along the minus strand of CM060693.1, from coordinate 96,807,703 downwards.
CACATTCTTTCTTTATACACTCTGCACTTCTCATCTAAGACAATGTCTCAAAAAAACTCCCAAAATCAAAACATCAAAAACACGTCGCCAACAAAACGTTCCAACACATAATTTCAATTTTCGTTTGGGTCACTCACCAATCGTTAATTTTCAACCGGTAAATTTTGTATATAAACTGCAACAACAACCTATTTACCTAAACAATCCATTCATACTTCCGTTTAACCAACAAATGTACCACCACCACCAACAACAACAACAAAATTTGTATCATCCACAAATGTATAATTCGTCATCACTACCTTTATTTCGCGAGTCATCATCACTACCAACGTACCAATCTGAAACTTATTCTATGATTGAACATTTTAATATTGATGACATAGAAGATTTGGGTCCGTTTTTTGGTTCTCAACATTATTCTCCGACTCAAGCTTCGGGTGGTCATTCGAACCCGTTCAAGATGACTCTCCCCTCGAAGAGGTCCCTATCATAGAAAAGAAGCCAAAAAAAGAGACGATTACAAATGACGAAGACAGACTTCCATGGACCTAAGCGGAAGAGATGGTGTTGTGTAAAGCGTGGGTCAACACGTCCAAAAATAATGTCAAAGGGAATTCAAAAAAATCGTGGGTTTTAGACTTTTAGGTGGACGCACTAGCATACTTTGAGAAGGAAATAGTGGAATCGACAAGAGGATATGATGCCCTCAACTGCAAATGAAAATTACAGATTCATCCTAAAGTTGACCAATTTTATGCAACTTACAATAATGTTTCTAGGAGGAACTAGAGTGGGTTAAATGACCAAGGGGTGTTTGATAACACAATAGCTGAATATAGTATGAAGTATGGGTAAAACTTCACACTTGTTGGGCCGTGGAAAATTTTGAAAGGACATAAAAGTTGACAAGAGATTGAAATGCCAAAATTTTGCAAATCCAGCAAACAAAAAATCAAGAAATAATATCATATATCACCCTACTTTTATGATTAGTTTCACATATACCCAAAGTGCAAGTATTGAATGCATAATGTACAATATTTTTAATGCATGTTTGGGTATATATGAAATTTCCAAATAAAATGAGAGGAAATATGAAATTGCCCCAAAAATCAAAGACACCGGTACCACCTCATTCAATACACTAGACTCAACACATGATGGTTTTGTTTTAATCAGGGACGGAACCAGGGGGTTCCCGGGACCCCTATGAATTTTTTCGATGTAGTATTAATTTTTGAAAAAAAAAAAAAAAAAAAAAAAAAAAAAAAAAAAAACACACTAGTTTTTCTTAAATGCACCCGGTCAATCAAAATGTGTTTTTATATTATGATTCCAAAAAAGCTAATGCACCCGGTCATATTTGGTTCTGGTTCCGTCCTGGGTTTAATCTCAACAACGAATTGAAGCGTATAACAAAGACATGTGCTGTCCAGGACTCCAGGTAACTAACATCCATATACTACGATATGTTCAACAACTAGCTTAATATGCAAATGTGTTGTCAAGGGACATATAAATATTCCCTCTCACATTACAGGCGTGACTATTTAGGTTAAGGATATGAAGAATGAACTCATACTCGTTATGCGAATGGTTTATAGTATTTGTATAATGGTTGACATAATTAACTTTCTCATTTTGTTCTCTAAAAGTAATATATGTGACAACTTGATGTCCAAATGTCATAACCCATACTTATCAGCTTGAGCTTATGGCAAGTCCAAAACACCTTCCACTCATGGAACTTCTTCATCTTCCTTACCCTCAACCTCATCAATCAATGACTACATCAATTCTCACTTGTCACCACAAGTATCATCACCACTTCCCACACAAGAACCTATATCCACCCATCTTACAATCTCACTTTCACCAATAACACCACTTGATACTCAACTCTCATCTCCACAAACTACACCACCATACTTTGCCAATCCCGTACCTTGGAGGATGCTTGAATCACATGGTGATTCTTGCCTTTGTTGTATCCACAACCGCACGGTCATCTTTGGCCTTAGAGATGAAATTCAATATAGGTTTTCATATATTGAACATTTGCTTACCAACCCACCACCACCACCAACTCCACCATCCTCTCCAATAATCCCTCCACCACAATTCTCACCCATTACTCCACCATCACCATCATGCTCTCCAAATTAAGCATATGATATGCTTAATAAATAAAGCCTTTACCATCCCCTTTGCTTGCAAGCTCTATGGAGTCCATGTACCCTTTGCATGATGATGTATTTCTATTATTGTTAGCTTATGTAGTTGCTAATATCTTGTACTCTTCATTACTTGTACTTGTATTGTTGTGTCTTGACACAACCATTGCACTAATATGAATGCTTCTTTCTTTCCTTATTACATTATATTTGTGTGCATGTTTATACTTGTGCTTCTAATATTTTTGTTTTGCAAGCATTCCATAGCTCGTTCTCTTGGTGCCCCCAAACGAGGGGGAGTACACATCAAGGGGGAGTTTCTACCCGTCAAAATTTTCACGATTGAAAACTTGTCGGCTTAACCTTTTTGATGTTACAAAAAGGGGGAGAAGTACACATAAACTCACTAAAATACTTGTTTAAAAACTAATTTATGAGTTAATGAGTTTAAGTTTTGCAATCATCAAAAAGGGGGAGATTGTTGATATAAATAATGTTTGTGAATGTTATTAATATTTCTCAATAAACCTATGTTTTGATAATCACAAAACTTAAATCAAATTAAGTCAAAAATAAGACATAAACAAGTATTTGGTGACAAATATTTACTTCTACATCTTATATCACTTAAGGTATGCATAAACTTAGTAACTTATGCATTACATGATCAAAGGAAATTTTATATTAATACATAACATTATATAAAATGATTTTAACATTTTATATATATTTGTAAATCATTTTTGGTAAAGCTTTATTAAACCACAAAAATATGATTTCAAATTTCCAACCAAAAAGGGCAAATTTTATCCAGAGAATCTTTTCAAACGTTCAGGAGGGCGGCCCCCTTAATTTTACTAGGCGGCCCCCTTAATCATTAAGGGGACCGGCCTATAATTAAGGAGACCGGCACGCTCCCGAACAGTAAAATCTGGCCCTTTAAATACTGGATCATTTTGCACATTTTCCTCACCTTTTTGCACTATAAACTTTCTGATCTAATCTTCTTCTCTAGATCTAAAATCCTTTGATCATATATTTCATAAGTCTTTGTTTCCAAGTGATCCAAAGCTTCATTCATTCAAGTGCAAGAAGAAGAACACTTCTCTACATCCATCTTATTGTAGTGGTGTTGTGTATTGCTAGTTTCATATAGTACTAGTGATAGTTATTTGTAAAGGTGTTGTGCATATTTGTTGATTGTAGAATCTTGGTGTGTTGTAAACTAGTTTAGTAGTTGTGACTTAGTTGTGCATAGAAGAAGGTGTGAAGATTGACTAGGTGTGAAGACGGTGTGAAGGTGTGATTAAGGTGTGAAGATCACGTGGTGTGATATTTGGTGTGAGATTGGTTCTAGCTACGATTAGAACTCGACATTTAGCTTAGTGTCGTTAACTTGTGTAAGCCAAGGTGTGTAAGGTTTCTCCACCATAAGGAGTTTGTTGACATAGTGAAGAAAACTCTCGAGTGTGGTACTCGGGGAGTGGAGTAGGGCAAGGAAGGTGTCCTTGTAGCCGAACCACTATAAATTCACGTGTTGTGGTTTGATCTTTCTAACTCTATCTTTTCTTCATTATATTTCAATACTTTCAATATTAGTTTAGACTTGCTCATATTGGTTGTTGCTTGAATTCATTTAAGATCGAATCGAAAGTTTTTATAACCAACAAAATATTTTTTAGAAATAAATTTTAAAAGGACATAAAACTATTCAACCCCCCCCCCCTTCTAGTTTTCCACAATTGGTATCAAGAGCCACGTCTAGCAAGATCTTTAAAATATATTGTATTTTAAAACTTGTAATGATCTATGGAATCTGAAAAATATTTAGAAGGGCAATCTATGCAAAGACCACCACTATTTGAAAGTGATGGATTTTTATATTGGAAAAATCGATTCGAAACTTATGTGAAGTCAAAAGATCTAGATCTTTGGCATGTTATTACTAATGGTGATTTTTTACCTATTCAAAATAACCCGGAAACTAAGAAAGATGAAATCGTACATTTTGAAAAACAAAATGATGATTTAAAAAGAAAACTTGCTAAAAATAATGAAGCAAAAATGGTTATTTATAATGCGCTACCACGTAAAGAGTACGAAAGGATCTTTATGTGTGAAACCGCAAAAGAAATTTGGAACTCTTTACTAATAACTCACCAAGGTAATAGTCAAGTCAAAGATAATAAGATAGATCTACTTGTTCAACAATACGAGCAATTCACGATTCCGGAAGAGGAATCAATTGACAATGCTTTTGCTAGATTTAACACTATCATCACAAGTTTAAAAGCACTTGATGAGAATTTTTCTAGTAAGAATTTTGTTAGGAAGTTTCTTAGGGCTCTTCATCCAAAATGGCGAGCTAAAGTGACGGCTATTGAAGAATCGAAGAATTTGTCAACTTTGCAACTTGACGAATTAATTGGAAATCTAAAAGTCTACGAAGTCATCATTAAAAAGGACTCCGAAATGGTCAAGGAAAAACGAGAGCAAAGCAAGTCAATCGCCTTGAAAGCTAGAAAGGAATCTAGTATCGAAGATAGCTCATCTTCCGAAAGTGATGACGAAGAATACGCCATGGCCGTAAGAGATTTCAAGAAATTCTTCAAAAGGCGAGGAAGATTCGTAAGACAACCGTATGATGAAAAGAAAACATTTCAAAAGAGTAAAGATGACAAGAACAACAAGGTTGAAAGAAAGTGTTTCAAGTGTGGAGATCCAAATCACCTTATTGGAAAATGTCCAATGATGACAAGAGATCAAAATCAAAGAGCATTTGTTGGAGGTGCTTGGAGTGATAGTGATAATGATGAGAATGAAACGACAAAGGAAGAAAAATGTCTCATGGCGAATACACCAAATGAGGTACGTTCCGAAACCGAATATTTTAGTGATGAAAGTATATCATTAGATGAAAAAGATCTAGATAAGGAATATATTAAACTATGCAAATTAGGACAACTAGTAATGGCCAAAAACAAATCACTAAAATACATTAACAATCAATTAGAAAGTGAAGTACTTGAACTAAAAATTAAAATACATCAACTAGAAAAAGGTAAAGAAATTTTTGAAGAATGTAAATCATGTCAAGAGCTTAAAGGTGAAAACGAAATACTTAGGGAAGAAATTCGCAAACTTGACAAATTTGAAAATAGTAGTCAATCACTTAGTAAAATAATAAGTATTCAAAGAACATCCGGAGACAAAACCGGCTTAGGATTTAATTCAAATGAGGCTTCAACAAGCGAAATTAAAAATGTAAAATTTGAAAGTGAACTCAACAAACAAAAACCTTTAAAATCTAATCCTAAGTATATACTTATTAATGATAAGAAAATACCTCTTGCCAACGATGAAGAAGTTAAAGATTTTTATAAACCGTCTTTAAAGACCGAAGTAGGATCGTCTAAACCCAAAATAAGATCTAAAACTCCACCACCTAGAAAACCAAATAATTCTCATCCTAGGTCTAAAACACCTCAACCAAGAAGAAATCAAAATAGACAAAACTATAATAACAATAGTAATCAAATGTGGAACTACCAACAAAGCTACAATCCTTGGGGCATTCTACCACCTTTCATGCACCCGAGTCAAATGTTAAACATGTTTGGACCAAATAACTTTGGACCAAAAGGATAATGGAGATCAAATGGCTAGACAAACATTCCTTGAGGCAATCTTGGTTTTTCTCTCAACATAGACTTTTTCAAAGTCTATATTTCATCTTGATGATGTTGAAGACTTCTTTTGAAGACCACCGGGAACGCCATTCTTTCACAACTCATTGCCATGCTTAGATAAATATGCAATGTTTGATTTCGTCAAATATTTAGATATAATTTGTCATTATCTTCTATTTGTTAGAATCACATATATACTTATATATACATATATATACTATTATACGTAATATATTAAATATATATATATATATTCACTTGCACATAACCTAGATACGTCATTTGTTGACTTTCTAGAACTCCAAGAAATCGTTCTTTATCGAACCCTTTCTTTCCCCCCTCACGTTATTCTAGTAAGTCCTCTTTTAGGAGACTCATGATGATAAAGGGATATGAGTCAAGTGGACTTTTATAATGCAAGAATGCCTTCGCACGTGAACACTATGGATGAAACAAACTCCTTTCGCCAACTATATCCTATCTCCGCTACTGTCTTTCAAATCTCACTCATCAACCCATCTTTCAATCACATTTATACTTATATATATAAACAATATATATATATATATATATATATATATATATATATATATATATATATATATATATATATATATATATATATATATATATATATATATATATACACTTATTCACATATTCCCGAACACACCTCAAACCCCTCATCAACTTAACACTTTGATCATTTTATCCAAAAATTGTCAAAGGCATATTTTAATTATCGAAATGGTAATTAAAAATTGTTAAGAATTCTATCATCGTGCCAATAGACGTTTACGTATTTTTGATATATTATAAATCTAAGTATATATACGTATAAATATTTTTGTTCCAGAAAGGAATTCCGCGAAATTTGGAAAATTTCAAAGGCGGCCCCCTTAATGATTAAGGGGACCGGCTTGTTATCGAGGGCGGTCCCCTTAATGTTTAAGGGGGCCGGCCATCTGAGAGTTCCAAATCCGTTTTTCCTTCTTAATTCTATTCCCAAACACTCCATTCACTCATTTGTTCTTCCCCATTGCTACTGAGTACGAACCAAAACCCCCAAAAACTTCAAAATCCTCCATCATATCACCAATCCGGGGTTATTTCGCAAGGGGCAAACATCAACCAAACATATAACAACATCTTTTGTAAGTTTTCCAACATGCATTTCATCACATTTCATTCGATTTGGTGTCTAATCAATAATCATGCATTTTATTAAAATTCATTTTAATTCGATTTTAAGAGTAATTGAAGCTAGAAATTGAACTACCAAATGCTCCCCATAGGATTAGGATGATGTTTTGCAACTCAAAATTAGTATAACATATCATCTTGTCAAAATCATTAATCGCCCAAAAACCCTAGTCGAATTTTATTTTTCATAAGTCACATTGTTGATATAACTCTTAAAAACCATTTAAAACTTACTACATTACGTTGTTTTAACGATCTAAACAATCAAAGCATACTTTTCAAGTTGTTGTTAAATGGTTCATGAAGACAACATGGGCGTTTGGTTCATGAATAAACCATAACTATATGAAGTTATTTGAAACCTAAAACTAGCTTATAAGTTTTGTTAATAATACTAGAATCAATAGAGGTCATCAAGATATATAATCAATATATATATTGATATTTTTAGGATATTGTTATCTAGTTAAGGGAGCGTTTGGTTCGTCTCAAAAATGATATTTTTTTTGAAAACTAAAATTCGCATTTTAATCTTTTAGACAAACTTGTGTTGTCTCAAACTCTTATGGAATGGAAGATATATAATCTAATATATATATCTAGCCTTATTTCGAAATGAATTATGATATCATACTCTTCGATATTATATATTCTAAACGAGTTTAAAATAAAAATAAAAGGAACATCATGAAACTACTTCATTGAATATTTTTTTTTTGTGTCGAAGTAGAATTTCGTTCCACATATAGTGCATATAATTATATAAATATATAACATATGCATGATAGTTGTTTTTATATTAATTTTATTTTTTGTTGTTATATTGTTTAGGTGAAAATGCCTAAGACCACGGTTGGTGATGTCTCCAAAACCAAACAATACATTCCAAATATCTCTTCCACTCTCGGCATGTCTCCTTCAGTTGCATGTTTCTATCGTCCTATTGAAAATAGAAACATTCACGAAGGAAGAATTGTCGATCCATCTTTCTATGAATCTGATGACACAGAACGAATGTTCTCCAATATTCGTTTTGAATGTCTTTTCCAAATCAATGAACCTATCATTCCTCGGTTTATTCTCGACTTCTATAGCCAAGTGACGGTGCAAACCGATCCCTATGGTCATCTCCTCATTTCCTTCATGATTCAAAATCAATTCATCACTCTTACTCTTGCTCAATTTGGGCAAATTCTTAGAATCCCATTCAACGGCCAAGCCGTTTTCTCAAATGAATGGGATCTTTCCACTCTTGAAAGAAATCGTCCTCAGGATGGCCCCTACTATTCTGAGATTCCTAGTCCTGAAGACATTCGTCGAATGCTCGAACTAGAACGCCGTACGACTAGTCGAGTGATCAAGTCGAAGAATGTCGACATTCATGCTAATCAAATCCTTCTCAAAGAGCTAAGCCCCGACATGAAGAAGTGGGAAGAACTCATTCGCGAGATTGCGTTTGGTACGGGTGGTCACCGTGATCATGTCACGGCGAGCATTGCCCACATGCTTTATTGTGTTATTGCTGAAGAGCAATACAACTTGGCTTATTTTTTTGTTCATCGAATCATGTCCGCCAAAAACACCCCAAATGCCAATCTTCCCTACGGTATGTTTCTCACACGACTTTACCGTTATGTGATGGAACATTACCCACATCTTCAAAGAGACTACTACGTTCATATCCTTCCTACTTTGAACCAACTTACTCGTGTTCGTACTCGCCGTCCTCGTAGTGACAAAGGGAAATCTCGTGTTCCCTTGTACTCTAGGGGTCGTGGTTCTACATCTCATCGTGATGACAATGATGATGAGGAGGAAGACACCTCACGTGTTAGTACTCCATCCCCCACGACCTTTGTGGAAGATCTTTCCGATCTTGATGATACCGAATATCAAATTCCTCTTCCTCATGAACGTACCGATGAGCTTCTATTCACTCGTCAAACGTCTATCATCAATCGTCAACAACAAATGCATGAAGAACTTCGAGGGGGATTCAAATCCATTGGGAAGATGTTTAGGAAGATGGTTGGAAAGAAGAAGAAGTAGAAGATTTTGATGTATTGCTACTTATTATGTGTTTTTAATTTGACATTTGTATGGTTTGCTACTTGTCCGACTTACTCGGAAATACTTGTGTTAGCTCTTGATCATCTCTTGAATAATTTTTAGTCTTTGAACAATTATCATGCTATGCTATGCTTCTTTTCTAATATGGATTATAATATGGTAATTTGCATGCATAATTTGGTTATATATATATATATATATATATATATATATATATATATATATATATATATATATATATATATATATATATATATATATATATATATATATATATATATATATATATATCATCATTCCTAGTGTATATGCTTCTAATAGAGCTTGCTGGAAAAACAAACTTGAAAAATGGCCAAATTCTGCAAATTTTGGGTTTCTGGTCGTCTGGGAAAACACCAGATGGGCGGCCCCCTTAATTCCCTAGGCGGTCCCCTTAATGATTAAGGGGGCCGGCATACAATTAAGGGGACCAGCCATCTGGAACTGGATTCACTGTTTTCTTTTGCATCTTGTGAACCCTTTCTCTAGTTTCAGCTATCTTTTCCCATTTTAACCAAACTGATTTTAGAATCTCTTTCAACCATTTCAAACATTTACCTAAATCACCCATTTCCATACTATAAATTCCCTCCATTATCACCATTCTTCATCTCATCATTCATCATATCATCATGACTCCTCCAAGCACCTCAAACTCTAAAACCTCCAAGAAACAAAAACTTATGGTCATCCCCCCAAAACAACTCTTCATTGACCTAACAAATGAAGACAACAAAACACCATCACCTCCACCCAAATGCTCATCCCCAAGTGCACCCAATGCACCATCCAAAACACCTTCCACTCATGGAACTTCTTCATCTTCCTTACCCTCAACCTCATCAATCAATGACTACATCAATTCTCACTTGTCACCACAAGTATCATCACCACTTCCCACACAAGAACCTATATCCACCCATCTTACAATCTCACTTTCACCAATAACACCACTTGATACTCAACTCTCATCTCCACAAACTACACCACCATACTTTGCCAATCCCGTACCTTGGAGGATGCTTGAATCACATGGTGATTCTTGCCTTTGTTGTATCCACAACCGCACGGTCATCTTTGGCCTTAGAGATGAAATTCAATATAGGTTTTCATATATTGAACATTTGCTTACCAACCCACCACCACCACCAACTCCACCATCCTCTCCAATAATCCCTCCACCACAATTCTCACCCATTACTCCACCATCACCATCATGCTATCCAAATTAAGCATATGATATGCTTAATAAATAAAGCCTTTACCATCCCCTTTGCTTGCAAGCTCTATGGAGTCCATGTACCCTTTGCATGATGATGTATTTCTATTATTGTTAGCTTATGTAGTTGCTAATATCTTGTACTCTTCATTACTTGTACTTGTATTGTTGTGTCTTGACACAACCATTGCACTAATATGAATGCTTCTTTCTTTCCTTATTACATTATATTTGTGTGCATGTTTATACTTGTGCTTCTAATATTTTTGTTTTGCAAGCATTCCATAGCTCGTTCTCTTGGTGCCCCCAAACGAGGGGGAGTACACATCAAGGGGGAGTTTCTACCCGTCAAAATTTTCACGATTGAAAACTTGTCGGCTTAACCTTTTTGATGTTACAAAAAGGGGGAGAAGTACACATAAACTCACTAAAATACTTGTTTAAAAACTAATTTATGAGTTAATGAGTTTAAGTTTTGTAATCATCAAAAAGGGGGAGATTGTTGATATAAATAATGTTTGTGAATGTTATTAATATTTCTCAATAAACCTATGTTTTGATAATCACAAAACTTAAATCAAATTAAGTCAAAAATAAGACATAAACAAGTATTTGGTGACAAATATTTACTTCTACATCTTATATCACTTAAGGTATGCATAAACTTAGTAACTTATGCATTACATGATCAAAGGAAATTTTATATTAATACATAACATTATATAAAATGATTTTAACATTTTATATATATTTGTAAATCATTTTTGGTAAAGCTTTATTAAACCACAAAAATATGATTTCAAATTTCCAACCAAAAAGGGCAAATTTTATCCAGAGAATCTTTTCAAACGTTCAGGAGGGCGGCCCCCTTAATTTTACTAGGCGGCCCCCTTAATCATTAAGGGGACCGGCCTATAATTAAGGGGACCGGCACGCTCCCGAACAGTAAAATCTGGCCCTTTAAATACTGGATCATTTTGCACATTTTCCTCACCTTTTTGCACTATAAACTTTCTGATCTAATCTTCTTCTCTAGATCTAAAATCCTTTGATCATATATTTCATAAGTCTTTGTTTCCAAGTGATCCAAAGCTTCATTCATTCAAGTGCAAGAAGAAGAACACTTCTCTACATCCATCTTATTGTAGTGGTGTTGTGTATTGCTAGTTTCATATAGTACTAGTGATAGTTATTTGTAAAGGTGTTGTGCATATTTGTTGATTGTAGAATCTTGGTGTGTTGTAAACTAGTTTAGTAGTTGTGACTTAGTTGTGCATAGAAGAAGGTGTGAAGATTGACTAGGTGTGAAGACGGTGTGAAGGTGTGATTAAGGTGTGAAGATCACGTGGTGTGATATTTGGTGTGAGATTGGTTCTAGCTACGATTAGAACTCGACATTTAGCTTAGTGTCGTTAACTTGTGTAAGCCAAGGTGTGTAAGGTTTCTCCACCATAAGGAGTTTGTTGACATAGTGAAGAAAACTCTCGAGTGTGGTACTCGGGGAGTGGAGTAGGGCAAGGAAGGTGTCCTTGTAGCCGAACCACTATAAATTCACGTGTTGTGGTTTGATCTTTCTAACTCTATCTTTTCTTCATTATATTTCAATACTTTCAATATTAGTTTAGACTTGCTCATATTGGTTGTTGCTTGAATTCATTTAAGATCGAATCGAAAGTTTTTATAACCAACAAAATATTTTTTAGAAATAAATTTTAAAAGGACATAAAACTATTCAACCCCCCCTCTTCTAGTTTTCCACAATTGGTATCAAGAGCCACGTCTAGCAAGATCTTTAAAATATATTGTATTTTAAAACTTGTAACGATCTATGGAATCTGAAAAATATTTAGAAGGGCAATCTATGCAAAGACCACCACTATTTGAAAGTGATGGATTTTTATATTGGAAAAATCGATTCGAAACTTATGTGAAGTCAAAAGATCTAGATCTTTGGCATGTTATTACTAATGGTGATTTTTTACCTATTCAAAATAACCCGGAAACTAAGAAAGATGAAATCGTACCTTTTGAAAAACAAAATGATGATTTAAAAAGAAAACTTGCTAAAAATAATGAAGCAAAAATGGTTATTTATAATGCGCTACCACGTAAAGAGTATGAAAGGATCTTTATGTGTGAAACCGCAAAAGAAATTTGGAACTCTTTACTAATAACTCACCAAGGTAATAGTCAAGTCAAAGATAATAAGATAGATCTACTTGTTCAACAATACGAGCAATTCACGATTCCGGAAGAGGAATCAATTGACAATGCTTTTGCTAGATTTAACACTATCATCACAAGTTTAAAAGCACTTGATGAGAATTTTTCTAGTAAGAATTTTGTTAGGAAGTTTCTTAGGGCTCTTCATCCAAAATGGCGAGCTAAAGTGACGGCTATTGAAGAATCGAAGAATTTGTCAACTTTGCAACTTGACGAATTAATTGGAAATCTAAAAGTCTACGAAGTCATCATTAAAAAGGACTCCGAAATGGTCAAGGAAAAACGAGAGCAAAGCAAGTCAATCGCCTTGAAAGCTAGAAAGGAATCTAGTATCGAAGATAGCTCATCTTCCGAAAGTGATGACGAAGAATACGCCATGGCCGTAAGAGATTTCAAGAAATTCTTCAAAAGGCGAGGAAGATTCGTAAGACAACCGTATGATGAAAAGAAAACATTTCAAAAGAGTAAAGATGGCAAGAACAACAAGGTTGAAAGAAAGTTGCATAGTCATTATCAATTAAAATGTCATCTTATAAATTTCATATGAACAAATCAAGAAAAGATATGCAGATTTGTTGACGGGCTGATGGCACCAACCCATACCCCATAAATCTGCTCATATTGCCAACCTCTGATATATGTTCACAAAAGGGTAGTATTAAAATAAATACATAAAAGGGTCTACTGAAGTAGTCCCATCAGTGCCCGTTTTCATATTCCTCGCCTTATATATGATTAACTTAACATCTTAATGTCTAGTGAACATTTAAAGCGTAAATAATTTAGTTAAGAGATAACTAATTATCCATGGCATGTGATCATACATGCTCATAAACATCCTAACTAATAAAATATAGCAAAGTAACGTAAAGTTGAATAAAAAATAACTAACCATGAGTGAACTTTGGATTTGATTAGAATATGTCGTACAAGTCTCTCATTACTTTGACTGAACTTTGAATTCCCTCTGGCTAGTGTTGCAGTTCCATTTAAACACTTCCCTCCCATACTGAAATTTTTGAATAAAATAAGAAGACATCGAACATGTTAGTAATAATATTGGATCACAATAACAATGTTGTTGTTTGATTAAAAACATTTTACATCATTCAGATGAGTTCCAAATGCTTATATTTTTCTTATCCGGAACTTTTTTATTTAAGCATGTGAGACATTATAGGAAAAAGTCATTTAACACAACACAAATTGACCCATTCACACATATTCGGCACTTTTTTTATGTCATTCAGATGGCTCACTTTTTAAACTTTCAAATTTTGAGAATCTGAAAAAATTTACGTTGGCTCTATTTGATATACCGACCTGATTCAGTAAGGTCCAAAGGATAAAGGTGAACCTTGGGTCCCCATGTTTGCATCATCAGTTTCCTATATGGCCTTTGATCATTAGAAGCTCGAACTTGCAACACCTTTAAACCAAAACATATATGAGGTTAGTATGATAATTTTTGTCATTCAGACAGTTCACTTTTTACACTTATCAAATGGTCATAACCTTTGGACTCGAGTCACTGCATTTATGGCCAAACACCATGGAATGGTTAAAAATTTTGGTTGTTATGCAGAACCGTTAAATCACTAAAAAAAACATTTGGATTGCATAAAGGTCAAACCTTGGAAAAATATGTAACGAAGATCAAATTTACAATCGATCAAACATTAATGGTCATTCCTTAAGGTCAACAATTTGTGCTTTTGATTCTTAATGAGTTATGAGGTTATGGAACTGCCATTTATTTAAAACAAAATGATGTTTTTCTTATAGAATTAAGGCAGTATTAGCTAATGTATAACCACTATGGTAAATTTGTCAATACTATAATCTTAGAAAATTGATGATGACTAACTCAAGGTACTAAAAGTTTACCATCATGTATACCCAAGTATTAGCGTGCAAAGTTCTGAGTTGAGCATTACCAACAAAAAGAGTACATTATTAATGGCTAACCTTAGAGTGCAAAGTTCTGAGTTGAGCATTAGCAATTGATGCATGTTTGGGCGTAAGATACCCAGTGGCCAAGAAGCCATATTGATGTTTGTGAAGAAGAAACAATGCATACACATAAACCTCTAATGATTCTTTCACTCCCTTTCCAGGTATGTCTTATTGCAGTTTCTCGAAAAACCTGCAAATACAAATATATTTTGCCTTAAAAAAATGCATGCAATACTAATTCAATCATTGGGATGAATTTGTACATCAAATATTATCTAAAGTGGCAATTTTGATCGATTCACATACGAATGGGTTAATTTGGGTTATGTTTTATCTCTAATGGGTAAAATAGAAATATAAAGTTCTACTTCTAGGTATATAACAATATGTGAAAAAAAAGTTTAAAATTGGTCGAACATGTCAGATGTGTTAAAAGTCACCCAAAGTGTATTTTTATTGCATAAAAGCTCTTAATTGATTAATTTATAAGATTAGTATATATTTGAAATACTATTCTTTATGTAGTCATATTAGGCACTAATTATCACTAACCAATTAAGATTTTTTTGGACAAAAAAGTATTTTGTTCCTCCATACCCGTAACCAAATGTTATCCCAACCTGTACCCAAAATTCCAGTTTGGATCCGTTACCCAACCTGTCCAGACGACTCATTTTTCCACCTACACTATCAATATAGTTCGTTGAACCTACTTTATCACAACAATCAATTGGCAGTGAGTAACTGCAAGTCTGCAACCTCAACCAAGTCAGCTGCTAATTCTACAAAACCTTAAGAAAATTGCTTAAGATACAAATACCTTCTTCTGGATTTCCAAACTTGGCCAACTCTTGAGCAAATCGAATAGCCATTCTAGCAGCCCTAAACTCAAAAGCTTCCACTACTGCACCATGATTTAGCCACCCTTCAGCTGCATTCCATTGTAATTAATAAAGGTATTTATTGATTAGTTACGTATAAAAAACACGTCTGAGTCTTAATCATAAAGAGGAGTTTACCGGTTTCAATAGCAGAATTTTTCTGCATCAGAGATGCCACTCGTCCCATATAAGCTACTTACCTTACTGGCTTTTTGTGTCCCACCTCAGAGACCGCCTTTACAAAAAACCTTGCAACCTAAAATGTTTTGAACCAAAACATAAAGTTAATTAGATGACAACCCTACTAATCATTACTTCCCGTTACAAACGCTCAATATGGCCGTTCAAAAAATATAAAATAACAGAATATGAAAATGATACAATGTAACAGATACTTATTAACTTTTAAACATGTAAACATTATAAAAACCTATTAACATATTCCTTAGGTAAAAAACCTATCCTGAAGTTGATCAATTGATGGTTGCTCATAATCAAGTTTGACTGCGAAAAGTCAAATTCTAAGAAGGGTGGATTTGATACGCGCCAAAGTTAGCTCAAATAAGAAACACGTGCCTGGCACGTGACAACCACAAATCAGTTACTCTCTGTCTATTTTCATAATATATGTTGGTGGTGGGTCGGTGATTTTATCACATATCTACAGCAAAAAAAATAAAAAAAACAATAAATAAATCAACTATGATCAAGAAAACAAATGGTTAAATCTGAAAAATAGCACCTAGTATACACTCACTCATAGCAATCATAGCAATATTTGTTTTTCCATCTTCTTTGGAGCACACACCTGTGGCACAAGGTGATTTCTTAAGGACATAGGATACTATTTCATGACACCATCTCTATTAGTCAACCTAATGAGCTTATGACTGACCTCTGCCTAAAACGTTCGATATCTCAAAACATCCTTTAAAATTTTCTCTTATTCATTGCGGTTGCCAAACAAACACAAATCCTACCCATCCAAAATTTTCTAAAACGTACTCAATAACTCGATTTTATGTTACAAATTTCACATTGTATAGATCAGTAATCAATAATTTACAACGCTACCGCACCTTATTAGTTGGGACTTTCAATGCAGCTAATTAGCTCAATAAAAAATGCAATGAGCAATTATGTTGTTTGTATAAGCAATGTCAAAAAGATGAAATAAGTGTACCTAAACTGACAAAAGGTGAGGCTGCACATTGAACCAACTCAGAATCATCAAGTAATAGAACCTATCGGTTCAACTTAAGGGCGCAACCATGTAGCTTGAGATTTGTTTCGCTTTCGTATTCAACATTGAGCTTGCACTGTAAAATACATGTTGAAAGAAATCATTCATCATATCAGTTGAAACAAACTCTATAAAGACTCATATTTTACTTTTCATAAGTAACCTAATGACACTTGAAAATGATCCAAAAGATGCTAAATGAGGCAATCAAAGCTTATAAATCTATTTAATTTAAAATAACTGAGTCTCACCCTTATATTCTATAGCGTATACTACTTTCCCTTGTCCTCTAAAAAATTGATAAAAATAAAAGCTAAAATTAATGTAAATTATCATGAATGCAGCTAGTCTATGTTTATGTATGATGTGTATGTATAATTGATGTATATAAGCATGCGTATAACATAGAGGCCCACTGAAAACTCATATGCATATGGTGTTTATATATGACATGCATTCTTCTCTTTTTAAGTAGGTTGACAGAGATTTGGATTATATCAGAAACCATATACAACCTCTTGTGAGCAACTTCAAAATGTAAGTCTGTCCCATGCTTTTGCACTTCAAGCCTTTCTCCATTTTTAACTCGAAAGAGTTAATCTTAGTTCAACGTTCATATTTTAATGTCAAATATCGAGTCTAATCCATTTTTTCTCAATCTCCACTCATACATTTCTGTAAACACTTACAACCCACATTCAAATCCAATAATGAAAACTTCTATATAACTTTCTTATTATTCAGTAGTTCTCCATAACATCATATATGCTTGAGAGGGTTTATCACATTCCAACAATATACACTCAATGATTACTTGAAATAAAGAACTTAATATTCCAATTAAAAAGTAATTTGGGTTTGTAGACATTTCATCAAACATGTGGTGTGCATAATTATTTAATGGACGACTTAAAAAATCAATTCAACAATTCTCGTATATATTTGATTTTTTTTACCTTGGGTTAATGTAAAGCAATCATTTTATTTAATTCACAATCATATTCATGGTCCTGCAAAAAAAAATAATAATAATAATAAAAATCAAAAATCAAACCTACGAAATCCACCTATGACTTAAACTAAAATCTATTCCAACATAAACCTAAAATATAATCAAATGAAAACACTGTTACCTTTATAAAAAAAAATATACACAATAATATTATTTGTTCAAAGTCGAAAAGACATACCTGATTGATAGAATTTTTAGGATTCTTATAAAAAGATTAGGGTTCTTTTGTATTTCAGTTTTAATTGATTGATTTTTGTAGAATAGGTTATTGTGAATCAAAGGTGTGGGGTGATTTTTCAGAGATTGATTTGAAGATTAAATTTTGTTGTTGATTTGAATATCATGATCTGTGATTGATATAGATTTTTAGGAAATGTGCGTGATTTGTGGATTTTTTTTTTAAAAAAATGCCTGTGAAATGGGAGGCAGTTACAAAGTGTTTGACTAATGTTGATTGTAGATATAACTGATTTATGAATGCGATTTAAAACATGTATATTTTGTTTTCAAAGCTTTTAACACAAACACTCAAGTGCTCTAGTGGTTGAGTGTTTGCCTCTTGTTCAAGAGGTCATGGGTTCAAGTCCCATTAGCTTCAAAATTTTTAAAAATATTCAATTCATGCATGAAAAGTGTGTGCCATGTAGGCAATGACATGGCATGTTGTTGAATATGTGGCAATGAGGTGGCAAATGTTAGAGGTTGATGATGTGTCATGGTTAGCCTATTATATAGTGTAGGATTTTCCTTTATTCCAACCCTGTTCAAATTCTTGTCATGTATTCATACAATTTCAAGAATAAGCTAACTTTAACATATCAACACAATAAAATTAACAATTTAAACTTAAAACATTAGTTAAATTATCTTACTTCACTTTCAGCTAGCTAAAGTTGCATTTAAATAACGGCTAAAACTGATATTTTACATTTCAATACTCATTTGTGTTGTTTTAGTATGTTATATTTAGTTTTATTCTCGTTGTTTCAAATATTTTCGAGATAAAATTACCCGAAATTGGTAAACGAAAGCAAACCCATAAATGGGTGGCTTATAAGTTAGTTTTGATAAATGATGACATAATAGTAAAAAGTCAAATAGTTGAGTGGCCTCTCAATACATAAACCCATAGTGATATTACATAGGTCTTCTTAGGTTAGTTGGTTAATAACGGTATGAACGTGTATATTTTTAACGAGTTAACTTAGAAAACTTTGCAGTCGTTTCACCTCTTAACATTTGACGGGTTTTTTTTTTTTTTTTTTTTTTTTTTTTTTTTTTTTTTTTTTTTTTTATCTCACTGTTACAGATGGAGTTCAAGGACCTAAGTTTTTGTAGCTTAACAACAGAGCTATGGACGAGCGTGTGTAATTGCACATGACCTCTAAATTTAGGCCACTAAATTTTTATATATATTAGATGGTATATGTATTAAATACACTTGCAAATTTGTTTATTTGTGATTCTGAAGCTTTACTTCGAGTGTCAAATGACAATAACGAGATATAAATTGCCCATGCTTCGCGCCGAGAAGAGATACCTATGTAATCGAGGTTTTTTATTTCTTCAAATTTTACACAGAAATATTCACACTTATCATTCCATCTAATAAGTTTACAAATATCTCAATTAAGACTTATCATAAATTTTATTTCAATTGGTTAAGGTAATTAAAAGTATTCATGGTGACTGTGGGGGATTGGAGGGGGGGGGGGGGTTTTAATAACATTGTGGGAGGGGGGGGGTGTTTGGCATGATATCATGAAGTTGGGTGAGGATTTGGATGGGTTGGGGATCGAATTTTCTTCTTTGTTTGTAGGGGTGTTGGGTGATGGTAGTGATATTAGGTTTTGGGTAGATAGGTGGGTAGATAATCGGAGGCTTTGTGACGCATTTTGATGACATCAAATAAAAACATATTATTAGCATCATTTATCCCATGTATATTGCTAGTTTTATATTGTTTTATATGAGATTTGATACTTAATCGTTTACTTTTGTAAATCTCAGTTATTATTGGAGAAAATTATGGAAAAAGACGTATTTTGGAGCAAAAACGAAGATATTGAAGAAAGCCTACCGATCAGACACTCTATACGGCGTATCAATGCTAATTAGATACTCCGTATCCATATACTTAGAAGATTTCAAGACCTTGCCTGACTTTGATGAATACGGCGCATCCATCTTTGGGGATACGCCGTATATGAAACTTGATCGATTTAAAGAACAAGAGATATTTGAAGAATATGGCGTACCGGATTCTATTAATACGCCGTATAGAAGCCCTAGCTATTTGAAGACCAAGATGGGATTACATTGAATACGGCGTATCCAATCCCTGAGATACGCCGTATACGAGCTTTAATCAAGAAACCAAGTGAAGAATCAAAGGCAAATGAAGAAATAACGTTTACGTAACAACTTTAGAGGATACTTCACTATTTTGGTCTTAAAATCTTCACCCGGACTCCGTTTTAGTCCGTTCAAGAGGCCACGCGAAGAGAAAAAGAAAATCTATCTGTTTCTGAAGGAGATGCGGCACATAAAGTTATCAGATGTGCCGTGTCTGGGTTGGAACAGCAGCAGGTTATTTTCAGCATTACTTGGAGGCTACTCTTGCTTACCCCTATAAATACCAAAGCCCTAGAATCACTTTGGCATCACTTTTATTAGTTGGGGACACCCCAAAAATGTCCCTAACACCTCCTCCTTCCATCCTCGAAGATTGATGAAGAACATCTGAATACTTAACTTTGTGTATTATTCGGTTAGCATAATAAATTTGTCTATGAATTGCTTATGTTTAATTTTGATGTACACTCTATCTTTTGCTGAGATTATGGGCTAACACCTAAGGTGTTAGCCAAGTTTATGAAGTTTTATTAGTTTTTATGATTATGTCGATTTGTATACTTTGTTATTGGATTGGGTGCTTATCGTTAAAAACTCGTTTATTGCTTATAACTAGTACAAGTCTATGTAACTAGGTTATGATCGTTATAACTTTAATTGATGTGACTTAACTTCCTGTAATTGTGGTTGCCTTGGTTGAGTTATATGCGTGTTAACCCGGATCTCTATTAGGAATCATTGTTTGGCATAAACGGAACGTGTCTGCAACCTAATAGGATTAGTAGCGTGTAATACCAAACTAGGTTAGATGGTTTAAAGCAATAAGTTAGTATTGATGCTAGATAGGTCGATCACTATGATCATGTCCTCTTTCCCACCACGATGATAGGTTATTTAATCGTGACAGGGTTAATAATTGGATTGGCGACTAAACAATTAAATGAATTAAAATAAGTAGACATGAGCATGTATAACCATAAGATGAATTAGACTTGGCTAACCCGTTCTTCCTATCAATCTCTATCTATCTTTACTTAGCTTATATTTAGTGTTGATATAAATAATGCCTAAAAACATTATTAACATATATCGATATCTCTATGTTTTGATAATCACAAAATGTAAACTCATTGAACTACAAATTATGACGTAAACAAATATTTAGTCGTAAATATTTGCTTTAGCATCCATATCACTTAAGGTATGAATAAACAAAGTGTCTAATGCATTTTATGATCAAAGGAATTTTTATTTTTACAAACTTTACATTTTATTAAAGTGGGACAAACATTTTTAAACTTATACAAAACATTTTTGTATTTATAAGAAATGTTTTATTCAAAATAAATATTTTGAATTCAAATTTCAACCAAAAAAACGGCTACATTCTTCAGGAAAAACCTCCCCCACAAAAAGACAAAAAATCTGAAGAAAAAATATTTTTTTCTTAGGCGGCCCCCTTAATTATACTAGGCGGTCCCCTTAATTATTAAGGGGACTGGCACCCAATTAAGGGGACTGGCCACGCTCCCAAACAGTATTTTTCTCCCTATGAATACTGGTTCATCCCACAAAATTTTCTCACCTTTTGCACTCCTAAACTTTCTGTTCTAGATCCACATTTCTATTCTCTTAATCCTTTGATCATAAGTGTATAATTCTTTGTTTCAAAGTGATTCAAACTTCATCCTCTCAAGTACAAGAGAAGAATACTTCTATCCCCCAAGACAAGAAGTATTACAACTTGTTGTGACCTCCACATACAAGTTGTTGGTGCATCATCAAGATCATTTACATTACTCTTTGTGAAGATTGTTGTGTATATGTGATTGTAGATAGTTGTGCTAGGTATATTGATTATGTGATTAGTTAGTTGTTTGGTGTGAAAAAGAAAAGTTAGGAATTAGATTATAGTGAAGAAGCTAGGTGTGAAGTTGTTAGTTGTGAAGTAAATTGGTGTGAAGAAGATAGGCTTGAAGTAGATAGTTGTGAAGATAGATAGGTGTGAAGAAGTAGTGATGTGATTAAGTAGTGACTAGGTGTGAAGAAGTTGTGTAGAAGGTGTGAATAAGTTATGACGAAGTTGTGGTATGTATATTGGTGTGTAAGGTTTCTCCGCCATAAGGAGCTTGTTGACATAGTGAAGAAAACTCTCGAGTAGGTGACTCGAGGAGTGGAGTAGGGCAAGGAAGGTGTCCTTGTAGCCGAACCACTATAAATCCTTTGTCTCGCGGTTAGATCTTTCCATATCTTACTTATTATCTTGCTTATATCGTTATTACTTTTGTAGACGTAGACGTATATATATAGTTGCTCATATAGTGCTAGTATTGATTTTACTTAAAGATCAAACGAAAGTTTCATTCACAAAACAAAGTTTTTACAATCAAACTAAAAAGGTTACATACATATAATTGATCATTTCGATCAAATATAGTTTTCATACAAAATATAACTAAGGATTATAAAATAAACGATTACGTACTTATCTCTTATATATAGTTATAATTGTTTATATTATGCATGTGTTGATTTCACATACTTAGCTTACATTGTTATTATTGTTCATACTTAGATATACTTGTTCATATTGTTCAAGATTTGAGTTCACATAAGATTGAATCAAAGTTTTAAAAGCAAACAAGGTTTTAAAACTAAACTAAGTTTTCATAATAAAATTAAAAAGACGTAAAACTATTCAACCCCCCCCCCTTCTAGTTTTCCACAATTGGTATCAGGAGCCACGTCTAGCAAGATTTTTAAAATATATTGTATTTTAAAACTTGTAAGATGGAATCTGAAAAATATTTAGAAGGGCAATCTATGCAAAGACCACCACTATTTGAAAGTGATGGATTTTTATATTGAAAAAATCGATTCGAAACTTATGTGAAATCAAAGGATATAGATCTTTGGCATGTTATTACTAATGGTGATTTTTTACCTACTCAAAATAATCCCGAAACAAATAAAGATGAAATAGTACCTTTTGAAAAACAAAATGATGATTTAAAAAGAAGACTTTCTAAAAACAATGAAGCAAAAATGGTTATTTACAATGCGTTACCACGTAAAGAATACGAAAGAATTTTTATGTGTAAAACCGCAAAAGAAATTTGGAATTCTTTACTAATCACTCACCAAGGTAATAGTCAAGTTAAAGATAACAAAATAGATCTTCTTGTTCAACAATATGAATAATTTACGATTTCAGAGGAGGAATCAATAGATAATGCTTTTGCTAGATTTAACACTATTATCACAAGTTTAAAAGCACTTGATGAGAATTCTTCTAGTAAGAATTTTGTTAGGAAATTTCTTAGTGCTCTTCATCCAAAATGGCGAGCTAAAGTCACGGCTATTGAAGAATCAAGGAATCTTTCAACTCTACAACTTGACGAATTGATCGGCAACTTAAAGGTCTACGAATAAATAATAAAGAAAGACTCCGAGATGGTCAAAGGAAAAAGGGAGCAAAGCAAATCAATTGCGTTGAGAGCGAAAAAGGACTCTAGTGACGAAGAATGCTCAACCTTCAAAAGTGACGATGAAGAGTATGCTATGGCCGTACGAGACTTCAAGAAATTCTTCAAAAGACGAGGAAGATATGTTAGGCAACCATATAATGTTAGGAGGTGTTTTAAATGTGGCGATCCAAATCATCTCATCGGAAAGTATCCAATGATGTCAAGAGATCAAAATCAAAAGGCGTTTATCGGAGGTGCTTGGAGTGATAGCAATGAGGACAAGAAAGAAACCACAAATAAAGAAAAGTGTCTTATGGCTAAGACATCAAGCGAGATACGTTCCGAAACCGAATACTTTAGTGACGAAAATTTATCATTAGACGAAAAAGACCTAGATAGTGAATATAATAGGTTATGCAAATTAGGTAAAAAGGTTATAGCTAAAAATAAGTCACTAAAACATATTAATAATCTATTAGAAAATGAAGTACTTGAATTAAAAATTAAACTACAACATTTGGAAAAAGGAAAAGAAGTTTTTATAAAATGTAAAACATGTTTAGAGGTTAAAAATGAAAACGAAAAACTTAAAAATGAAATTTTCAAACTTGAAAAGTTTAAAAATTGGAGTAACCCACTTAAGAAAATAATAAGTGTTCAAGAAACTTCGAGAGATAAAACCGGTCTAGGATTAACTTCAACTAATGTTTCAACTAGTGAAAATAAAAGTATAAAGTTTGAATGTGAATCTAGTAAACAAAAATCATTAGAATCAAATCCTAAGTATATACTTACAAAAGATAGAAAAATACCCATTGCGAATGATGAAAAAGTAAAAACTTTTTATAAACCATCCTTAAAGACCGAAGTAGGATCCTCTAAACCTAAATTAAGATCTAAAACTCCACCACCAAGAAAACCTAACAATCATCATCCAAGATCTAAAACACCTCAACCTAGAAGAAATCAAAATAGACAATATTACAATAACACTAGAAATCAAATGTGGAATTATCAACCAAATTACAATCCTTGGGAAATATTACCACCATACATGCATCCTAGCCAAATGTTAAATATGTTTGGACCAAACAACTTCGGACCAATGAGACAATGGGGACCAAGTGGCTAAGTTGTCAATCTTGGAAGAAGTTGAAATATCATCTACAAATGACTTTTATAAGTCAACATGGTCACTTGAAGTGCTTGAAGATATTCCATTGAAGACTAAAAGGTACGCGTTTCTTTTAAGTTCATCACTATAATTTGCATGCTTAGATAAATGATTAGTTAGATTAATGATTAGTACATAATTGCTTATATTCTTATAACCTAGAAACATCATTGGTTGACTCTCCTAGGAATAAGATAAAACTATTCATTGCCGAACGAAATAGAAAATGGAAATCTTCTATATCCACTATTAGCAAACTCATGGTGATGAAGTGAAATGAGTTAAGTGGATCGATCGTTAATATAGAATTAGGATTAGATCCCTCGCGTAGGAAAACTATGGATGAAACAAGCTCTCGTAGACTATGGCATTAAGTTAAATAAGCGTGCGAAAACTAAGGAACTATAGATGTTAGGTTATACCCCATTCAACACTCTCGCATCTAACATATACATTATTGTCTTCATTTCCTTTAGGATCATAGGATATGTAGAAACGATAGCATGAGATAATAATATGCTTAACCAATTCTCTTGAGCATGAGATCTTTAATAATTTTTTTTTAAAAATATTTGATTTATGATATTTGTTGTCAAAAATCTAATATCTCTAAAAATATGCAAAAACCTCACATTTTGGAAAATAGTTTTTCAAATAACTATCCCACTTTTAAATAAAATGTTTTTACTATCAATATCCACAATTTTGTTTTGATCAAAACTGAAGATTGGGAAAATATTCTTTATCATTCATTCACACATTTTGAAGTAAAAAAAAAAAAAACCCAATCTATTTTATTCAAATAACTCTCACATCTAAGTGAAAACTTACTTTCAAACATTGTTGAATAATGCTAAAAACGTCTCTTTTAAAATCATGCATGGTGATCTCATATTTGTCATCTATATTTATATAAATGACACTTATAAGTGAACTAAATCAAATCAAGAGGACCATGGTTTGTTCATTAAGACTTTGTTTGTAACAAGTCTAGAAATCCATGCTATCATAACTACCCACTTATTGCACATTGATACACATTAGGATTAATCCTCCTAGTTATGTAGTTATGAAATACTTGATGTTGCTTGTTGTTTCCTAGCACTTTTATTTTACTTGCTTGATGAATATGTTTGCATGCTAGATGAAATTGCTTGTTTACTTAATCTCTTTGATTAACATGCTTTGGCTACATAATTGCCTACATAATTAGTATATGCTTAATTGCCACAAAGAGTTGGACTTGTTTGAAACAAAAAACACAACCTTTATGCAATTCACTACCAAAAACCCTTTTTTGGCAATCTGGGAATCACCAGATGGGCGCCCCCCTTAAATCATAAGGTGGCCCCCTTAATTATTAAGGGGACCGACCTCCAATTAAGGGGACCGGCCATCTGATAGTCGAAGGTGTTGTTTCATTTTTCTACTTTTTAGCCCATTTCATCCTACACTTTCCAAAATTCATAAACCTATTTTATCCTAAACCTTCTATCAAAATTTATACATCCTTAATCCCACCAATCCTACATTATAAACACTCTCACTCCTCTCAATCTATACTCATCTCTTCATGACCTCTCCCATTAAACCAAAACCACCAAATAACCCGTTTGGAGAAGAAAGTCTAACTTCCATTAAAAGCCCGTCAAACCAAATGATGTTGTCAAACATCCAACACCAAAATTCCTCCTATGTCTTCAACATTACATACCTAACACCTCACTCTCCTTCTCACCAACATTACATATCAAAAACCTTTACTCACCCATATCCTTCTACATTACACTCAAACCTCACAACTCATGCGATGTTGTTCATAATCAACCAACACCTAAACCTCACTCTCACACAAATAATCCATTTAACAACAAATCATCCATTCGTGCTTCCACTAATGCTCTTTCTTAAGATGAGCATGCACAATCCCAAAACAATAATCCCAACCTCATTACCAACACTTTACATGTTGCTCATTCAACAAACACACCATCCACTCATGAAGCATCTCTTCCACCCATATCATGTTTTCATGATTACCTAAGCTCAAACATGTCTACACCACCAAGAGTATCACCACCACATCCTACAACTTCACATGCCATTCCTATGTTGCATGTTCAAACCCTCACCCAAGACAACTATCATGCTCCACCACCATCACCTTCCTCCGAACACTTAATGTTCGTTGAGGCGCTAAAAGAATCCCATGAGCTTAGTGCTCTTTTAGCCTTACATCTTGCTCAACGCAATTTGGATCCACCTTCATCTAGATCACCCTCATCACCACACAACATAAATCAACTTGAGAAGCATGTCAACAATTGACCTTGTTGCATCTTTCTCCTAAAAACCATTGCATTCAATGAACACTTCACTTGGATTGAATATCTTCTCACTAGATCACATCCAATACCCTCACTTGAACAACATCCAAAACCTTAATCAACCTCTTCCGCTACAAACTCTCCACAACCAAACTCTCCAACATTCATGACCCAAACATATACCTCCATCAATCCAACAACCTCACCCTATCTAAACCATCTTCATTCCAAACACTCCATCATCAACCATCTAAGCATACTATATGATTATGATTTTCACTTCCAAATACGAATCAACCAACCTTTTGTTACAAGCAAGTCCGATGGCTCTCTTTGGCAAATTAGGATCTTTAACATAATCTCTTTGAATTAATTGTTATGTATCCTTAATATTTGTTTGTTGTACTTGTTATTTGTATATTGCATATTCTTCTATATATGCTTGTGCTTCTAAAATTTTTTTGCGAGCATTCCTTATCTCAATCCCTTGGTGCCATCGAACGAGGGGGAGCATACATCAAGGGGGAGCTTTCATCCCGTCTAACTTCATTTATGAAGCTAGTCGGCATAACCTTTTTAATTCTACAAAAAGGGGGAGAAGTGAATATAAACTCACTAAATACATGTCTAAAAATAATTTTTAGACTTGATGAGTTTAGGTTTTGTAATCATCAAAAAGGGGGAGATTGTTGATATAAATAATGCCTAAAAACATTATTAACATATATCGATATCTCTATGTTTTGATAATCACAAAACGTAAACTCATTGAACTACAAATTATGACGTAAACAAGTATTTAGTCGTAAATATTTGCTTTAGCATCCATATCACTTAAGGTATGAATAAACAAAGTGTCTAATGCATTTTATGATCAAATAAATTTTTATTTTTACAAACTTTACATTTTATTAAAGTGGGACACACATTTTTAAACTTATACAAAATATTTTTGTATTTATAAGAAATGTTTTATTCAAAATAAATATTTTGAATTTAAATTTCAACCTAAAAAACGGCTACATTCTTCAGGAAAAACCTCCCCCACAAAAAGACAAAAAATCTGAAGAAAAAATATTTTTTTCTTAGGCGGCCCCCTTAATTATACTAGGCGGTCCCCTTAATTATTAAGGGGACCGACACCCAATTAAGGGGACCGACCACGCTTTCAAATAATATTTTTCTCCTTATAAATACTGGTTTATCCCACAGAATTTTCTCACCTTTTGCACTCCTAAACTTTCTGTTTTAGATCCACATTTCTATTCTCTTAATCCTTTGATCATAAGTGTATAATTCTTTGTTTCAAAGTGATTCAAACTTCATCCTCTCCAGTGCAAGAGAAGAATACTTCTATCCCCCAAGACAAGAAGTATTACAACTTGTTGTGACCTCCACATACAAGTTGTTGGTGCATCATCAAGATCATTTACATTACTCTTTGTGAAGATTGTTGTGTATATGTGATTGTAGATAGTTGTGCTAGGTATATTGATTATGTGATTAGTTAGTTGTTTGGTGTGAAGAAGAAAAGTTAGGAATTAGATTATAGTGAAGAAGCTAAGTGTGAAGTAAATTGGTGTGAAGAAGATAGGCTTGAAGTAGATAGTTGTGAAGATAGATAGGTGTGAAGAAGTAGTGACTAGGTGTGAAGAAGTTGTGTAGAGGGTGTGAATAAGTTGTGACGAAGTTGTGGTGTGTATATTGGTGTGTAAGGTTTCTCCGCCATAAGGAGCTTGTTGACATAGTGAAGAAAACTCTCGAGTAGGTGACTCGAGGAGTGGAGTAGGGCAAGGAAGGTGTCCTTGTAGCCGAACCACTATAAATCCTTTGTCTCGCGGTTAGATCTTTCCATATCTTACTTATTATCTTGCTTATATCGTTATTACTTTTGTAGACATACATACATATATATATATATATATATATATATATATATATATATATATATATATATATATATATATATATATATATATATATATATATATATATATATATATATATATACTCATATAGTGCTAGTATTGATTTTACTTAAAGATCAAACGAAAGTTTCATTCACAAAATAAAGTTTTTACAATAAAACTAAAAAGGTTACATACATATAATTGATCGTTTCGATCAAGTATAGTTTTCATACAAAATATAACTAAGGATTATAAAATAAACGATTACGTACTTATCTCTTATATATAGTTATAATTGTTTATATTATGCATGTATTGATTTCACATACTTAGCTTACATTGTTATTATTGTTCATACTTAGATATACTTGTTCATATTGTTCAAGATTTGAGTTCATAAAGATTGAATCAAAGTTTTAAAAGCAAACAAGGTTTTAAAACTAAACTAAGTTTTCATAATAAAATTAAAAAGACGTAAAACTATTCAACCCCCCCTTCTAGTTTTCCACGTTTAGTTTAGTATTTATTTTCTTGTCATTAGTTTAATTAAAACATAAAACTCGTGCTAGTCTCTCAAGCTAAACCCCCAAAAATATTTACTTGCTTTCTAGATTAGAATAGTTAGTTTAGTAATTAGAATACCAATAGATCACTTTAGTTTCACTCCTAGTGAACGACCCTTGCTTACCTAAAAACTATCTACATTGATCGGGTACACTGCTTGTTACTGTTTAGAGTCTATATGTTAGTTCGGCAAAATATAAATTTAAAACTTGGTAAATTTTATAGACCTAAAAAAACACATCACATTTCCTAGACCTTTTCATTTAGATAGAAGAAAAGAGGGTAGTGTGATGGATAAGGGGTTGTGGGTAAATGGCATTTGGTGTTGAGAATGGGAGTGGGTGAGAAACATTAGGGGTAGGGTGTGTAAGGAGTTTGTTGATCTAATGGGGGTATTGCAAAATGTTATTGTTTCTAATAATTGTAGGGATAAATTGATATGGGCGCAAGTTGAAGATGGCGAGTTCAAGGTCAAAGAGTTAACAAGATTGGTCGAGGAAAAGATTATACATGTGGAGAGTGGAGATCAAGAAACACTTTGGAACAAGTTGGTGCCTAAAAAGTCAATATCTTTGTATGGAGGGCTTTTAAAGGTAGACTTCCGGTCCGTGTGGAGCTCGATAGAAGAGGTATTAACTTGGATTCGGTTCTTTGTCCAAGTTTTAATAATGTTGTAGAATCATCTACCCATAGCTTGGTCACTTGTGATCTTGCTATGAGCGTGTGGGAAAAGGTTTTTAGTTGGTGGAAGTTAGGGTGCGTTAACGCGTTCTCTATCGATGAGTTTTTCTCATCATTGGGAAACGTTAATGTCCCTGGTGCTTTATCTCGTATTTGGCAAGCTATTATTTGGACAACTGGGTATCTCATTTGGAAAGAAAGAAATGCTCGTGTGTTTAGGAATAAAGTTACAAGTACTAATAAGATTGTGCAAGATATTCAACTAAAAAGCTTCGAGTGGATTGTGCAAAGATCCAATAATTTAAAATTATTGATTGGAAACAATGGATGTATGATCCAATAAAGTGTCGGTTACAGTAAATTTGTGTTCTAAGTTCGTGTCAGCTGCGCAAAAGATATGCTACGTGAGTTCAGAAAAATGTTCAGGTCTGTTTGGATGGTTCTGCAATTAACCTGGTAGTGCAACTGTTTGCAAGTGAACTGCAAATATGTCATGCTGTCAGTCAATATTGTTGGTTACTTGGTCTCATTATGTGTTTGAATTATTCATGTGTGCAATGGTGGCCCAGGTCTTTATTGCTTTTGGTCTCATATAACTGAAGTAATGGGTCTTGGGTGCATCCTTGTTTAGTTAATATGTGTGTGGTCATAAGGGATATGTCCATGTACTGCTAGATTCATAATTGTCCTTTCTTTTTCTTGTAATGTTTGGTACATGTTTGTTCAGCCCTGGTTGTGCAGGGGTGGCTTTTTTTTTTTTTTTTTTTTTTTTTTTTTTTTTTTTTTTGTCTCATTTTTCTCAATCTGCTTGTTTGAGGATGTGTGATGCCATTTAGTTTGTAACTGTTTGTTGGTGGTTATATATTTATTGCATTTCAAAAAAAAAAAAAAAATAATAATAATAAAAAAACCTTCAGTTACTATAAGAAGATGAAAAGATATTTTATCCCTAAAACACTATTCATTTCTATTCATAACTTTAGAGCCCGTTTGGTTTAAAGCTAGGATTTACTATTGTATTGGATTAACAAATGACGAACATCGGATTTGATTTATTTAAAAGAAAAACATTGTTTGGTTTATACAAGGATTTAATACTTTGTAAATAAAAGTAAATTAAATATTAGATTAGCACATGTGAATAACATTAGATGAGAGATAAAATAAATTAAGAATTAAGTTGTAACCCATCACTCTTTCCTGATTTTAAGAACCTCATGGTGCGTTTGTTTCACAGGCGTATCTTTTGGGTCAAGATTGATGACTAAAACCATGTTTGTTTATAAAATTGGGATTTAAAATTGGGACTCAACCCCAATGGTCCCACACTTTTCAAAAGTAGGGGGAGGGGTGAGGTTTGATAAATATTTGTGGGCCCCACTTACAACTCGACTCTTATTTATCTATATATTTATTTTTAATAATAATATCTTTTATTACAAAAATATTATATAAAATAATTAAGGGATAATGATTTTTAAATGTATCCAACTTGCCACATGAGTTGTGTATCAAACTATTAATCTTCCTAAGTAATGGTCTAAACTTACTAATCTTTTCTATGTTGTGTACTTCCACATGGCAAGGATTTTAGCTGAGTTGGCAAGGTTGACTCCGTTGTATTATTAAAAAAAAAAAAAACCCCCGTTATTTTACTCTGTTTCCCATTTTCTTTTCTTTTTTATAACACTTTTACTTTTTTATAATCCCAAACCCTAATCAAAATTCAACTTCACAGCCTTATCACCTTCCCCCTACTTAACCTACGCTCACACCATCCTCAAATCCCTCCAACCCACTTCCCAAACCTCATATTTCCACAATAGCTTGATTCGAGCCTACGCCGTCTCTCATAATCCACTAAACTCGATAACCCTTTTCTTAAAATGGGTCAATTTGGATAATCCATCAAGGGTTAAGCCTGATAGGTTCACTTAACCTTTTGTTTTTAAGCCGGTAACGGTAATGAAAGCCTGTGTTTTGAAGGTTCCTGGTAATGACAGCAGTTTAGTGATTCTTAACACCATTTGGCATCAAACTCTTTTTAGATTCCTTCTCTGCATCTCTGGTTCTCCTCTACTCCTCTCCTGCTTACACCATTACAAGTGCCATGTGTCAGCTTCCTATTGGACAGGACACGTCATTGCTCAATTAGAACACGACATGCTTCGGGCAACACCCTTTAATCCAGATGAGAAGTACATAACGGATTCAACAACATTGGCAGCAATGATAGCAACACAATCAGAAGGGGTGTCAAAAAAACCTTTTACCAAGAACCATGTTCCTATCAGCATCACCATCTGCAGCAACACCAAATTCTGGTGGGTTACTGTCAGGTTTTTACCCAATCCCATTTGTGAGACCAACTCTTTGGCATACGTTAGGTTGGGATCAAGAATTGAATATTGGGGTTTTGTAACGGAAATAGAGAGTGAGGGTTTTAAATTGGGGATTTTTAATTGTGTTTGCGGTGAAAAGGGGGAAAATATTAATGTTATACAAAACGATAAAATAAGCCCAGCGTGGATGCCAACCTGTTAAGCAAAAACGTAAAACACCTTAATCACCCTGTTAGTACACAACATAGCAAAGATTAGTAAGTTTAGACCATTACTTAGAAAGATTAATAATTTGATACACAACTCAGTAAAATGTGACAAGTTGGATACATTTAAAACTCATTATCCTGATAATTAATATTAGTAAATATTATTTTCTCTCTCCTACATCAAATTCAAATTCAAATCCTAATATACAACTTTACATTTAAATCCAAATCCTAATCTAAACCCATCTACAAACCAAACGGGCCCTCAATCTCATTGTATTCATATCTAATTTTAAAATTAACCCCTCTAACCAAATGACTTTTATCAACTCAATTCCAATCTCCATTGTCTAAACACCAAACAAACGGGCCTTCAAAATTTGATATTAAAGGTAGATCTAAGCAAAGATATCTTGAGTGAATCGACAATTTTAATTTTGGTAAAGAAAATAAACTTTGTCGAGCAGCTAATGCAAAAGCATGAGTTAGATAAAAGATAAACACTTATATAATCGAAAGAAAAGACATTTATACCCTTGGTTTACTATTCATTTACTAAGAAATTTTTGATAACTGATTGTAAGAGAAGAATAGATAGGCACTTTTATAATCAAAAGGAAAAAAAAAAAAAAACATTTAGAATTAGGATCAATCGAGAAGAAAAATTAAAATAAGAATAATAAGAAGAAACGACAATCACACATTTTAGATGCACCTACAAAAGTAGATGTATCTCCCCTTAAAAATATTCCTCTTATTTGAAATATGTGGTTAGAAATCCTTCTCATTCTTCTCATTTTAGTTTTCCTCCTCACTTCATCCCTTCCCAAAACATTTATACCCTTATATTCTTTTAATAAATTTTTGATAATTGATAGTAAGAAAAGATGTTCCAATTCAAAATGTCATTATAACTTACTTGAAAATTTTGTTTAAAACATTTATTGAAGCCTCATTTTACTTGTTTGCGCAGTTTGCACATGACTTTCAAAATCTTTGACCGGACATAGCAGAGGCAAGGAGAACGCGTCACCACGCGTGGTTGTGGTATTTTTGTGTTGAGTTCGTGGTGCAAACCGTAAAATAGCAAATAGATCTTTTATTGAATTGTGTTTTTGTGATTACACAAGTAACGCCACATGTGTATTTATAGTGATAACATAGTTTACCGAACAAGCAATTCTAATCTTAAACCTAATAAAAATTACAATTAAGCTTCGGCCTTAACCTTTCCCTAACACAGATCACCGAGTTGTGAGAGAGAAACACAAATATTAATTACTATAATTATTGTAGGTATTTTATAGTGGTCATTATACACACGATGGAGGGAAATCTTATATGACGTTTAGGTTCTCAGTCATAAATTTTTTGGGCAACTATTAAGACAGACCTATTAAATAATTTGAGTTCCCTAAGAAAGTTGGGAAAAAATCATTAAATAGTAATGAAGTTTCATTAGTGTTCCAATTTAGTCACTCATACTTTTTTTTGTGAGATTTAACCACTCAAGTTTCACAAGTGTTCCATTCTTATGTAATTTTTATGTTTGAGTGACCAAAATGAAACAGTTCTCAAACTTCGTTATTATTTTGTGACTTTGATTTTTCTTAAGTGTGCATAACTTGGTTGTACATTGAGTTGGTTGAGATTAGTGAAATTCAGGGGGTGGGTATTTATTATCAAGGTACAACTAAACAATGCAGTTATTTTAAACATTTACACAACATTGGAACACTTTTTAAACTTGAGTGGTTTTTGTAGTTAATATAAAGTTCGAGTGACTGAATTGGAACAGTTGTGAAACTTTGTTACTATTAGGCAACATTTTCCCAAGAAAGTTTGATAAAACAGTTGGTTAAGTAAAGTTTAATAAAACAGTTGGTTTAAGTACCTGAAACTTCCAATAACAAAATATAGAATAAATTATAGATAACACCGAAAGTGTTTTTGGCTTTTAACGATTCTCAATTAATTTAAAATTTTACTTTTAACTCATATAAAAAATAATACTACTAAGAAAAAATCCATTACATTACAATTTGGACATATAGTAAAGAAGAGAATGCAAGAGGTCAAAGCTGACGCAGAAAACAATTATCTATAAAATAAAAAGAAGAAAATAAATTCGCATATCCATCGGAGAATAAAAAGAAATCAATTTGTTTGTTTTTGTTAATCCATCAATCCATCAATTATTTA
The DNA here is from genome assembly GCA_030686995.1 of Artemisia argyi. NCBI lineage: Eukaryota > Viridiplantae > Streptophyta > Magnoliopsida > Asterales > Asteraceae > Artemisia > Artemisia argyi. Next base: position 96,772,760 of record CM060693.1, on the reverse strand, counting down.
TTTATCAAACTTAATTTCATCCGATTTAATCACTGGTTAGTGCTCTTTTTTATTCTTTTATTGATCTGATTTTAATAATTTTACGTTGTCTGATTTATGGCTAATTTGGATTGACTGAACTGGGTATTTTTAAGTTATCTGATTCATCAATTTTATGTGCCTTTAGATTTAATAAGTGCTTTACTTAACCACTGAGTTACTTTGTGATTAACAAGAAAATAACATCTTATTGTTTGGACTCTTTGAAGTTGTGATAACAGCAAGGATTTACAGTCATAATCCCTTTGATTAATCGGTGGTAGGCTGATACTCGAAAACTAATCATAAGACCCTTAAATAGTGTGATAACCTGATACAGTACTCACCTCCGAAAAACCCATGGGCCCACCGGAGAGATTTGGTGGATAAAAGGTCAAGGGTTCGAGTCTCGGCTAGTCGGCTTGTCCTCACTCCAGTGGGCTAGGAGAGTTGCCGGAGCTATTACTTGTGGGGTGGACATGGCCGGTGCCAAAAGGCAACCAGGGTCAGGTGTTACCGCCAATTCACACCTTTTGGTGGATCAGCATCTTGAAATCACATTAATTAGATCATTTTCCCCTAAACGCAATGTTAAAATCTTGAAGTGATTGGATGTTTCATGAACCAAAAGGCCTTTGGCCTATTGTATGTGAGTGGCCCGTCAACCAAGAGGTTATGGGTTAAGTCTCATTTGAGACGTGTGCGATAGTAGGTGGTGTATGAGAGTGTGAATAATTTGCCGTTTTAAACAAAAAATTTGGATGTTTCATTAACAGTATGGAACGTTATATGACTTGACTCCTGAAGTGTTTGTTTTCCCTCTTTATCAATCTTTAGTTATTGCTCAAAATCATATTTTATTAGAAGGAAACAGAACAATCTTATATTCAAAATGAGATGTTCCTTTGAACATGATGCATCTTTGCAGGTTGATGCTACTATTTTAGCTGCTTTTGAGAGGGTGGGCACATAAGTTACAGGCGAGCAGTTCTTATCTGTATGACTGTGTAGTTGGTTTCGCAAGTGTGTTTTGATATTGCCATCCCATGTTCTCTCTACTTAGCAGTTTAGTGGAGCATCTAGATGGGCGTTTCTGCATTGGGGCTAAAGCATAAAACCCAAACAAGCAAAGTGCCACTACTAATGGAGCGTACTGAATCAGAGCATGTAATTGATATAGCAAATAGTAATGAAGCTTCCTCATCGAGCTCAAGCCTTCCTAGACCTGTCACCGGGTCAAACTTAAGGCAAAACGAAGACCCACCTACGAATTCTGTTTCTGCTACTAATGGAACAAATGCAAGGAATATTTCATTTTCTAGACGGGGGAATGGAAATGGCAGACGTAGGAGCCCATTGAATTCTGGTTATTGGATATCTTTTGAACTATTTATTACAGTGAGTCAAATTATAGCAGCGGTTGTTGTTTTATCTGTATCAAGGCATGAAAAACCTCATGCTCCATTGTTTACATGGGTTATTGGTTATGCTTCTGGATGTGTTGTAACGCTCCCTCTTCTCTTTTGGCGTTTCCATAATCGCAATGCTTCAAATCAAGAACAATCACAGGGTCGTCAAAGCTCTACTGCTGGCAGCCTGTCTGCTATTGCAAACTCTTTTACTTCATCTTCAAATGGAAGGACCTCAGACGGGGACACTCGTAACGCTGTTGGTGCTACGTCAACAAGACGTTTTTCGATTGGATCACTGAGTGCAAGGTATATTGTTTCTATGGCTTCATCAAATTTTTCTACTTTTTGTGATTTTGGTGCATCTGAATGTCTGGCAAAGAAATAATTATATAATAGCTAATTGTGGTATTACTGAGCATTGCGAGAACCTGAATAATATGGTAACTGAATAAATAATAGAAGATTGAAATGAATTTCTGTGTCTTCTAAAAGTTTTATGTGGTTTGATGGAGTGTGGAACTTCGGTATTGTGGATATACACAGTACGCATATGCGTATATATTGTATATTATATGAATGTATTTTGGTTTTACTGGGAGGAAAATTTACACATACAAACTCACACGTAAATATACACATACGCATATACGTATATATTGTATATTATGTGAATGTTCTGTTGATATAAGAACGAATAGAGATTTTGGACTCATTTACCAACAGAGTAGAACTTATAAAAGAGCACCACTTCCTTTTCCCATGATAATTGCATCACTTTAATTTTCTGGATGCTGCTTGATATTTCTACATTTCCTTTGTGTGTTAAGTTTCGAGTTAAAGTTACCTGTAATGCCATTATAATCACCAGTATAAATAAGTTGACATTTGACTTAATGTGCCTTGTGGAGCATTATTATATTCTGTAATGCTTACTAATGAGCAACAACACAACAAACTAGCAACAGATGGAGCATCATTTGTTCGAAAATGGAAATTAATAAATATTACTTTGGGGTGGAGAGGAATTAAGATTTATTTATATACGGTAATGGTCATGCAATGGGAAAAGCTGGATCTTAATACAAGTCAGGACACTTGCATATGTTGATCAATAAACGATTTCTATACAATTATGCTATTATTGAGAAATGTAAATAACTAATAGATGAAAAAACATGGCTTTTGTTTTGCAGAGCCAAGGTATTTGTTGAGTACTTGAAGATGGGATTGGACTGCTTCTTTGCAGTCTGGTTTGTGGTTGGAAATGTGTGGATCTTTGGAGGACATTCTTCTTCTTCTGATGCTCCCAACTTGTATAGGTAGGTACTTATCAATAATTGTCCTCTAGAGGAGGCAGTTTTGACCTATATACCCATGAAAGGTCAATTCGGGTCATGTGATATTTGTAAGGGGTAAAATCAATAAAGTTTGCTAAGGAAACACATCAAAGGGTCAAAAGGGTTAAACCGGTGAAAGTAACCTTGAATCCAAGAAACATCCTAAATTATATTAATTAACTATATGATTATTGTGGAAAAAAAATTTTGTGATCATATTTGACACTAATTATTATAGAAATCTGAATTTTTTGGACAAAAGGTGGTCTCACCGGTACTTTTTGACCCGTCTCTGTTATCCCATCTCCTCTGTTATCCCATTTTTTTTTATAACTCATTGATCTTACTGATAATTTTGGTTTGCATGACAGGTTATGTATAGTGTTTCTTACATTTAGTTGTATCGGATATGCAATGCCATTCATCTTGTGCGCCACTATCTGCTGCTGCCTTCCTTGTATAATATCGGTCTTGGGTTTTAGAGAGGATCTTCCTCAAAATAGAGGAGCTACAACAGAATCAATTAATTGTCTGCCTACCTACAAGTTCAAGAAAAATAAGCACACAAAAGATAAAGAAACCAACTCAAGTGCTTGTGAAGGTGGAGTTGTGGCTGCTGGAACTGAAAAGGAGCGTGTCATATCTGGTGAAGATGCGGTTAGTCTATACATTCATTCACTCTTCTCCATTAGACATTATTACTTTTTAGGATTGAAAAACAAGTGTTAATTTACTTTCTCCTCCCCCGATCACCAAATCAGAGAATCATTGAGTTTATGAACTGCTAATCATGGAGTCATTAATTTTTATATCTTCATTGTTGTCATCTCATTGCAAACTCCTCATTGTTTCTGTGAAAATGTCAAAGGGGAGTACTATATTTGAAGATGCAACTTTAGATCAAGTTTGGGAATGTAAATGCCAAAAAAGAATCATAATGGCTTGTCATTGCAAATTTACCCTTATTTCTTTTTTATATCTTTTACATGAACAATGGTTTGTTTGCAATGAAAAAGCTAAGGTCGACTGTTCGAAAAGTTGAACACGCTTAAGCATACTCTCTTGACTTCTAGATATTTTATTCCAGAATCTTAGTTTTATCAGGTAGCACATAACTGTGTAGGTGAAGTGATTGGCATTGGAAGAACCAATAAAGTTTTCTAATATAAAAACATTTGTTGTTGGTTTATTGTAACCTTTAGAGAACTCACTGAAAGTCCAACAAACCAGACTTAAGAGAATAAGAATGGTCACATTTTTTAACCACGTTTGTTCTGTTGCAACAAACAAGATTTTGGAGAAAAGGAACATGCATGATACCTTTTTTTGCATTTTGAACTCTAATATGTGTCCAAGATTGTATGATCTTGCAGACCGTAGTTCTTTATGACATTTTCACCTGAACGATGAGTGTGAACAATGAAAATTCAAGTATACGGGTTTGAAGAAAATAATCACACTTGCAAAAGAAAAAATTACTGTTAATGGTAAAAGCCGTTTTACCTTCAAGATTATGTCACATTTCTCATAATTCTGTTTGTTTACTCGAACAGGTCTGCTGCATATGCTTGGCCAAGTATGCTAACGATGATGAACTCAGGGAGTTGCCTTGTTCTCATTTCTTTCACACGGACTGTGTGGACAAGTGGTTGAAGATCAATGCTACATGCCCACTTTGCAAGATTGAAGTGGGTGAGACCATTTTAAGTTCACTAACCGAAGCAACTGCTAATCTGCGACGTAGCGCTATGTATTAATATGCAAGTATGTTTGATAAGTGAATAGATGCCCAAAAAGTCTACCCTTGTTTGTATTGTTTTTTATTTTGGTAGAAAGTATATGATATGGTTTTGATTAGCATTTCAAACAGATTTGTGTGTGAACCTACAGTCTGCCCTATGACCAGCCTGACTCAGGACTGGATATGTGGCAAACTAGGCAAGTCAAAATGTGAATGTTTCTGGGAAACTCGTCAAACGGAATGGGTAGGGTTGAGCGGTCCACAAACAATTTTCTGTCCTTTCTTGTCTGGAGTCTTGCAAATAATCATCGTTATTAATATGGTTTAAGGAACAATAGTATTACAATGATAATCAAGGTTGTAAGCAGTTTTTAGTACATTGACTGGTGTCACTTGCTTGACCCGTTTAACTATCCGGATGTATTTTTACAAATTCGTCCCATTAAAGGTGAAGCATAACCTAGATCGACCCTTTTTTTCTCGCAAATAAGTTGAATTTGTCCATTGGCAGTCCTGAGTGGTGGAAATTTTATATAAGAATCATTTTGGTTATGTAGTTCCACTTACATGAGTAAAAGGTATTGTAAACAGAGCTATGAAACTTGTGTATCAAAGATTGGTTCCAACTCCATCTCATTTCTTGCATCTGCCATAAGTTTCTTCAAATGCATGCTTGAATCTTGATAGCAATGTTGGGCAACTTTAAATTCTATTAGACTTTTTCATGAATCTTTATTGTACATGATAAACTCTTCTTTTTAAGTTTTAATACATTGTCAGTATGGTTCGGTTTGATTTTCAGTTGCAAACTTTTAATACATTGTCAGGAAAAAACAATTCACCACTTTATTTTTTTATGTTGAAGGAACTTGTCATATGGTGATTGAAGTGTATTTTTCATCCGCACTTTTAGAAGTAAGAAATGGATTGTTCTTAAAGGTAATTAGGAAACTGAACAAATAAGCAACTCTGTATATGAGAATGGACCAGATTTCATCGGTTTACGAAAATGGACCACGGAGCACCCGAAAAATACCCAATAATATCGAACAATACCCGAAGATGAATGGTTAAAAAAAAAAAAAAAAACCCAAAGCGCATTAGTAAATTTGGCCAAAGAGGTTTGAAAATAGTTGCAGGAACTAGTTATAATGCCCGCGCATGCGTTTTTTTTTTTTTTTTTTTTTTTTTTTTTTTTTTTTTTTTAGGTAAAGTCCATAAATTAGCAACATACTTTCCCAAATTTACAGAGTTAGGTAACAAACTATTTTTATTACCAATTTACTATGTAGAACTTGATAATTTTCGACAATTTAGTCATTTTCCCCACAGGCAACCGGATGGTTAATTAAAATGACCGGCACGTTTTTTTTCTTTTTTTTTTACTGAGGTGGATATACCACGTGGATTATATTTAGGTATATATACAATGCGATAGTGTGCTTATACACATTATAACGTTCATATTCACACAATTATTTCTCACACGAAACCCTAATTATGATTGCCGTTTAATTAATGATCTAAAAGTTGAAGATGGTAAAAGGTAACATTGTAAATGTTATTTATATATGCCAAATGATGTTTCCCCTATGTTAATTTCAGTTAAAACATTAATTTTCAGAAACCCTAATTTTTACGAACCCTAACTTTTTTCGTGTTTTACAATTGCAGATAGAGTTTTCACTGTCAATTTACACTATGATGGGGCGTTTGTTCCTAGCCCTTTAAGATACTTGGAAGGTAATGAAAAACAAATCACTGATATTGACTTTAAAGGTATGAGCTTTACTGATTTTCGTGAGGTTATCAAACATTATGTTCATGGGATTGTATATAGGTTATATTACTGTCCCCTTAGAACACCTTTGAATGTTGGTATTAAAGAAATTAAGACATATAATGATGTTCAAGAGTTTGTTAGGGTTGGGTATGACAACAAATGGTATATTGACCTGTATGTGGAACACTTTGACTATGATATCATGGATTTTATAAATGAGGAAGCAAATGGGATCTTAAGTAGTGGCTCTAGTGATGAATACTACAGTAGTGATGAGTGTGAGGATTTCCCTGATGTTGATTTTCATAATGAAGGGGAAGACAATGTAGTTATAAAGAATCTAACCACTAAAGACTCATTTCTAAACAAAATGTGCCCCAACAGTGACATGTATGTTGACTATCATGATCACTTAGTCCCTCAAGCAGAATGTGAGGCTTTAGATGACCCTGAAGCTGATAACATTGACCTTATTTTTCAAGCTAAAAAAGGTGTTTCTTATCCCAAACATGACCCCAAAACTCCTTGGAACAAAATGACACCTGTCTTAGGTATGAGGTATGAGCATCCTGACCAATTGAAGCTAGCCTTAGCCAACTATGGAGTAGCAAATGGCTACCAATTGTGGTTTGAAAGAAATGATTGGAAGACTCTACTAGTGTTTTGTGGTAGGAATGTTGAGGATGGTAGGTCTGCTGGGAGGTACAGTAACAAAAAAAGGAAGATCCAAAAGTCTTTATTTAATGATGGTGAGGCTAGTACTAGCAAGTCTAAGTCTCCTAAGAAAACAAACAAGTCTGCTAAGTCTAGTAAGTCAGCTAAGTCTCCTAAGACAACAAAAAAGTACAAAAAATTGCCAAAGAAAAATGTTAGTTCTAAGTCTCCAAAGACATTCAGGGTTAGAAAAAGGGGGGGGGGGGAGGGATGTAGCACTGATATTGAGGGAACAAGTTCACCAGTGGTTAACCCAAATACCAACTCACCCAAACCACCTGAAACACCTAGGGCTACAAGGAAGAGGTTAAGAGATGATAAGAATAAGCTTCCTGTTTGTGGTTTTAGACTATGGGCTTCATGGATGAGCACTGAGCACTCATTCCAGATCAAGACATTGAAACCAGACCATAAGTGTTCTAGAAACTATAATCTTGGTTCCCTGGCAACTTACAAATGGATTGCATACCACATGTCTAAAGAGATCCTTAATGATCCATTCATTCCTTATATTAAGATGAAAAGTTTAATAAGGGACAAGTTTCTCATTGATGTTTCTTTAGGACAATGCAAAAGGGCCAAGCAAAGGGCATTGTTTAACCATGAGGGAGGGTTAATTGAGCATTATGGTAGGTTGTGGGACTATAGGAGGGCACTGTTAGATTCAAACCCTGGTTTCACTTGTGAACTAGATGTAGAGGAAACCAGTTCTGGAATGTCTCTTTCAAAAGGTTCTATATCTGTTTCAAGGGTGTTAAAGAAGGGTGGTTGCAAGGTTGTAGGAGAATCATTGGTTTAGATGGATGTTTTTTGAAGCATACATGCAGAGGTGAGTTGCTCACAGCAATGGGGAGAGATGCCAACAATAAGATGTACCCCATTGCTTGGGCTGTTGTCAGGGTTGAAAACTATCTGAATTGGACTTGGTTCCTTTCACTTCTTCATGATGATCTCAACCTGCAACAAGGTACAGGATTAACACTGATTTCAGATTCACATAAGGTAAGTATGTTTTCTAATTTTAATTATTCATACACTTTAACTGTTTTACAACATGTTTTATTGTATACAGGGTCTTTTAGATGCTGTTGGTGATTGGTTGCCTCATGCAGAGCATAGAAAATGCACAAGGCATGTCTATGCCAACTTCAAAAGGAACTATACTGGTTTGGCACTACAAAGCCTATTTTGGAGGTCAGCATCAAGTACTATGGAGCAACAATTTTATGCAAGGATGGATGAATTGAAGTTGGAGAACAATGAGGCTTATAAGTACCTGATCCAAAGAAATCCAAATACATGGTGCAGAGCATTCTTCAATCTGAATGTCAAGTGTGCTGCTTTTGAGAATGGGATATCTAAGAGTTACCATAGGGCTATCCTGTTACAAAGATCAAAGCCCATTATCACTATGTTGGAAGACATTAGGATATACATCATGCAGAGGTTACTAGCAATGCACAAGTTAGCAGTTAACTTAGAAGACAACATAACCCCAACTGTTAAGAAGAAACTTGAATACTTCAAGAGAGAGTCAAGGTTTGTGTTTTCTAACTTACTTTACATGTCTATCTGACATGGTTGTTTGACTGACTTGTGTTTACATGTCTATCTTGCAGGCATTGGGATGTTCTAGCAAGTACTTATGATGTCTTGGAAGTGAGATCTGGAGCTCAAGCTTTTGCTATCAACTTGAATAACCAAACCTGTTCATGTAGGTTATGGCAATTAAGTGGATTTCCCTGCATTCATGCTGTTGCAGCTTATATGCATTTAAGTAGAGATGCAGATGAGGGGGTTAGTCAATGGTATAGTCAAGAAATGTGGGCCAATGCATACCAATTCTCCATTAGGCCAGTTTTGGGATCTCTCTTCTGGATTAGGACCAACAAATGACCCCCCATTACCCCCAATTGTTAGAAAAATGCCTGGAAGACCCAAAAAAGCAAGAGTCAAAGCACCTGATGAGAATAACTCACACGTGAGTAGAAGGGGAAAGAAGATGAGATGTTCAAACTGCCAAACAGTTGGTCACAATAAGACAACTTGTGACAAACCAAGAGTTCCAAAACCACCAATTGTTAGGAGACCAGTAGGTAGAAAGAGAGAGCCACAACATACACCTGCCTCAACAAGGGTAAGGGGCAGAGGTAACAGAGGTGGCAGAGGTTCTGGTAGTGGTGGCAGGGGACAAGAAAGTGGTGGCAGAGGTTCTGGTAGTGGTGGCAAAGGGCAAGGTAGTGGTGGTAGAGGTTCCAGAGGTGGTGGGAGAGGCTCTAGAGGTGGTGCCAGAGGTTCTAGAGGTGGTGGCAGAGGCAATGGTCATGGTGGCAGTGCTCAAAGGGTAATACAAGCAATACTTACTTACTTGATTACATTTTTCTTATGCAAATGTTATGGCAATACAAGGAATACTTACTTGATTACATTTTTCTGTTTGTAGACCATGGATGAAGAAGACATTAGGCAAGCAATGGAACATGAATACCTGCAAGGGCTATTGGATGAACAAGAGGAAGAAATGCAAAATTATCAAAGAGAGGAATCTAAAAGACTTGGTGAAGAAGCTTTACAGCAGTTCATGGAAGAAGAAAAGATGTATGCAAGAATGGATGAGGAAAGAGAAAGAAAAGAACAAGAATGGGAAGCAATGATGGATCCTTTGTTTGATTGCAATTTCCCAGAGAGATTCCCAGAGGATGATCATGATATTATAGAATACAGGGCCATGAAAGCTTCCATTAAGTTTGTTCATCCAACCCAAGAATCACAAGTTCAACCAAAGTCTGCTATTCAAGAATCAGATCCAAATACTGCTAGTGTTGTTGAAGCCTCACAAATTGATGGTCTCCAAACTGAAGGTTCTAGTGCTATTCAAGAATCAGATCTCCAAACTGAAGGTTCTAGTGCAGGCAAAAAAAGGCAACAAAAAAAAAAAAAAGTTGTTGTTAGTCAAGAAAACAGGATCTATTATAAACAGAGAGGAAGATCAGAGAGGATCAAGATGATGCAAGGAAAGAACTTCAAGTTTGATACACAAGGTACAGGTTCAACACCTGACAAAGCATTTGATGTTAGTCCAGATGCAACTCCTTGAAGTCTTAGATTTAGCAGTAACTTTGATCCTTTCATGGATGAAAACAATACTTTATCTTTTGGTAGCTTATTTGCAGTCATGTATGGTTATGATACAATACCTTATCTTTTGTGTGGGTAACATGATTGTGTTAAACAATGGGTGTGTTCCCCACTTCTACTGACTTTATTTCTACTTTAATGAATGGTGTCCCTTTGACTGTATCAAAGAGACTTTAATTCAATATTTTGTCTTGGTCTTTGTTCTTTTGTCATTTGGCATGTGTCCCTATGCAGTAACATGTGAAGTATTCAGTGTGGTAGATATGCTGTAAATGCTTTGGCATCTGTCAAATGCATGTGCATAAAGCAGTTAACTGTAATTTTGACCCTTTTTGAATAAAGTTTTCACTTTGGTACAACCACAAGACAGCCATGAACTAAATACTTTGCCATTTGATACAACCAAAATCATACACAACACAGTTATGTAGTATAAATGTTGTGCCACTTGATAAACCAAAACAAACCATTCCATTGATTATGTCAACTGATACAACCAAAGTACATCATACATAACCTACCACATCTATTTCAGTCACTAAACCATCTATTTTCATTGCCATAAACTTCTATTATTTCACTGCCAATACCAAACACATGCAAATTGTTGATATAAATAATGCGTAAAAACGTTATTAATATTTTTCGATATCCCTATGTTTTGATGATCACAAAATATAAAATCATTAAACGTAAAATCATTACGTAAATAAGTATTTCGTGACAAAATATCATTATATCCAACTAATTCACTTAAGGTATGAATAAACAAGTGCCTAATACATTTTATGATCAAAGGGAGGTTTATTTACTAATTACAAACTATATAAAATGGTATAAACATTTTATATATTTAGAAAAACACTTTTGGTATTTAAAGGAAAATGTTTAATTCATAATAAATATATGAATTCAAATTTTTAACCAAAATCAGTTAGTTTTTCACCAAATAAACTTTCCCCAGAAAAAGACAAGAAAACTGCAGTTTTCATCTGGGCGGCCCCTTTAATTATAACGGGCGGCCCCCTTAATTTTAAGGGGGCCGGCCACGCTCCCCTGTCAGATTTTGTCATAAATTTTTCCCTATAAATACCACCTCAAACCTGGTATTTTTACCACCTTTTGCACGAAAATATTCAGATCTAATTCTCTCTAAACATCCTTCTAAAACCCTTTGATCATAAGATTATTAATCCTTGTTTCAAGTGATCCAATCCATCCACATTCAAAGTGCAAGAGAAGAATACTCCTCCAACATCTTGTTAAGAAGTATTGTAGACTTGTGTATATTGCTAGTTGTTGTGTATATTATTTGTAAAGGTGTGGAAGTTGTGTAATAGATAGATCTAGGTGTGTTAGTAGTTGTGAATAGAAATAGTAGTGTCGGGAAGAAGAAGAAGTAGTGAAGTTGTGAGAAGTTGTGTAGTGGTAGTGGTAGTGGTGTGTATAAGTTGTGAAGAAAGTGTGTAGTGACTAGTGGTGTGAGATTGGTTCTAGCTATTATTAGGACTCGACATTTAGCTTAGTGTCGTTAATTGGTGTAAGCAAAAGTTGTGTAAGGTTTTCTCCGCCATAAGGGAGCTTGTTGACATAGTGAAGAAAACTCTCGAGTAGGTGACTCGGGGAGTGGAGTAGGGCAAGGAAGGTGTCCTTGTAGCCGAACCACTATAAATCTTTTGTCTCGCTGTTAGATCTTTCTATCTCTTACTTATTATCTTGCTTATATCGTTATTACTTTTGTAGACGTAGACGTATATATATAGTTGCTCATATAGCGCTAGTGTTGATTCCACTTAAAGATTAAACAAAATTTTTATTCACAAAACAAAGTTTTTACAATCAAACTAAAAAGGTAACATACATATAATTGATCATTTCGATCAAGTATAGTTTTCATACAAAATATAATTATGGATTATAAAATAAACGTTTACTTACTCATCTCTCGTATATAGCTATAATTGTTTATATTATGCATGTGTTGATTTCACATGCTTAGCTTACATTATTATTATTGTTCATACTTAGATATAGTTGTTCATATTGTTCAAGATTTGAGTTCACATAAGATCGAATCAAAGTTTTAAAAGTAAACAAGGTTTTAAAACCAAACTAAGATTTCATAATAAAATTAAAAAGTCGTAAAACTATTCAACCCCCCCCCCCCTTCTAGTTTTCCACACAAATTGCAAATGCAAAGAAATTTGACTTCCAAAAAGTCAAAGTGGTCAAACTTTTCTGCAATTCATTGTTCTTTTCACCCATCTCAGCTTGAAGTTTTCCAATCCTCCATTCACGGTTGCCCTCTTGTCCCAGTTGCCTTCTTTGTTGTGGATTCAAAAGAGTGTACATCTCGTACAAATGCATCCTGTACCAATCACTATCCATCTCTGGATCATACCAATCCCAAAACTCACACTTCTTCTGCACGGGTTTGTAACGATTTAGACAAACAAGAAACCTTCAAGATGGATTAGTGTTTGTCCAAGATGTTAAAACCATTACGGGTAACTCACAATCACATGTTCGATCATGAAGGTAGATGGACATGATTTGGTTTCAATTTTACTGTGTAATTAGGGTTTGAATTTGGGGGTAAATGTTATGTCATGTTAATGAATTAGGGTAAAATAAATAAGGTTGGGTCGGGTTTTAGGGTTAAATAAGATATATGGGTCGGGTGGATTGTCTAGGTGGCTTTTTAAAAAAAAACATAATACACGTGGAAATTAAAATTGGGTATTTGGATTAATGGCCGGTAATAATCACTATAATGTCAAAAATTAGCCGGTTTTGCATACTAAATTGGTAATAAAAATAGTTTCTTACCTAACTCTGTAAATTTGGGAAAGTATGTTGCTAATTTATGGACTTTACCATTTTTTTAATTATATATTTTTATTTATTAAAAAACAAATAATTTAATCTTTGTTTTATGATGTTTAATTATAATTTTTTATTACTAAAGATAATTATTTAAAATTTTTAATCCTATTGTTAATTGCATCTTATCTATATTTTTTGTATTTATCTTCTACTTGTGTTATGGATAAATATAAAATGTTACCTAATAAGAAAATAATCTTTTTTTTTAAATAAAATTATTACTAAATAAGGTATGATTTGATTTTTTTGAAATGGAAAAGTCCCCACTTGGGGTTTTGTTTTATTATATAAAAGATTTTGTAGAGGTGCGAGGATTCAAGGCGCATTCCTAAATTGGCCGGAATATGCGTTAAAGGGATTATTTTGGATCAACTATGATGTTTATAACATTGGAAAAGTTATTCTCAATATTATCAGTGAGAAAAAGAGGCATTCATTGTGAATTATGTGAGTTTAGTATCTCATCAAACTTTTATAAGTTTACTCAAAAACGTTATAGTATAATGCTAAGGCGGAAAAATGTGAACATATGTACGTAACGCATGTGAAAATAGTAGTAACCAACTGCATGTTAAAATATTCCAAGGTTTACTTATTTTTTTAAGGGAGATGATATGTACACCACTAAAACTGGTATGCACACCACTAATTATGCATTTGGATGTTGTACTGTATGCATCATTAGTGTAATTTAGTGTACACACTACTTTTAGTGGTGTACATATCACCTCCCTTTCTTGAAAGCTTTGCTTTCCACGCAATAGTTTTTTAACACACAAGTTTGTACAATTAGTATATAAATCTATAAAAGGAACTTGAATTAGATAGAAATTTTCATCATTTGTTTATTTTAATGTTAACATATTTGCAAATGGAAATAAACAGCATGTGTTTTGCTTAATTTTGCTTCCCGAATAAGTTCTATGATTAATACATGAAGAGGGTAGAAATCAGAAGGCTCACCAGTTTCCCACACCAGTTGTCTGGTATATACTGTAATACCTCGTAATTTACCCAGTTATTAAGTAACGAAATAAATTCAATTTCAAGTTGATTAACCATTTTCATGAGTAGATTTTTTTTACGTACAAATTGTATCTATGTGACGCGATTCACATTTCAATTAGAACGGGCTCATACGCGTGCCACAATAAGTTACCAACCCAAATAATTAATTTGTGAATATATTGAGTCTCGTTGCTCAACCCAACACACTCCTAATTAATTTAGCCCTTAGCCGCTCACTAACAAACCAAACGGACACTTTATTAATTTAGGCTCGACCACCCAATAGACCGTTAAAAACAAGACCATTATATTTATTTTTTGAAGTATGACCGAGATACAAATATTATTAATACACAAAATATACAAATAGAAAGATACAAATTTGTTCCATTATATTTTTGGGTCACCAACATGACGTAACTACAAAAACTATCTCGCTCCATCACTTGGCACAATTAATTACAAACAAAACCATTCTTCCCAAAATTTAGCCGGCTTCGTAACATGTAAATAACACCAAATAATTTAAAATTTTTCTCTGTTACATATCACGCTCCAAATAATTCATGACACTTTCAAATTTACAGTAGAATGATTGGAATTGTCTTTTCACTTATTAAATATTCACTTCGTCCTTTTTCACTCTTTCCCTCGAAAAATTTGCTGCATATTGGACCGAAAATCTTGCTGCACATTTGACCAACACAAGTGGTAGCCATCAAATACTACATATTAGTACTGTACCAAGAATTTGTCAATATCCTATCCCTTTAGCCATTAATACCATGCAGTCCTCCACCACTTGTCATAACTAAAAACAAAACAAATAACCATTTTTGTGATACAACTACAATACGAGGGAGAGGCAAAAGGGTCAGATTTCGATTGAGTCATTGAGTCCTAAGGCCTTGCTAGTTCTAGTACGTGACAGGTTGTAAAGCTTGGAAGCTTAGGAGTCTTGACTTGTATCTCGTTCACCTCTCGCTCACGTTTCCATCTCGTTTACTCATCACTCTTTTAGTGAAGTAAGTCATCCAAACTCAGTTCAATACATATACATCTTCTTAACTATGATACATGACATATTTAAACTCTAAACGCACCTCATACTATTAACGTACTACTCTAGAGCTCACTTAAACCAAATTTAACGTATCGCGATCTTGTGTGGCTACTTGAATAAATATAACTGATGCTTTAAATACTCATTCGAATAAATCTTGAACAATAGTGATCATTTGAAACCCACCCTTCATGTCGCGAACTACTTTGAACTAGAGTTCCATGACTTTCTTGTACGATGTAAAAACTAAAAATGAAACTGTTTTTCATTTCCTTTCTTTTCACTAGCTTGGTGATGACTAAAAGAAGTCTACCATGCGCTCTCAAGTATTAGATATACACACACGAACAGATGACGTACCACTAATAAAATACGGGACTAAAACTCAAAACGTAAACAATGAACATGCGTCCACCTCAAACTTATTTCATCTTGCTTCAGTTGCTTCTGTGTTATGTACGAGAAGAAAAACACTAAGTTTTATAAACGTATATACGTACTAGCATACGGGGTGTTAATTCCTTTTAGGAATGGGCGAAACTTTGTGTTAGAAATAGTAATTACAACCTCACGTACTAATGATTTCTCCTCCTGCACCACCATGCCCAACTGTTAAATACAATGCACTTGCTAGCAGGTTAATGTTACTAACGAAACAAGTTTAGTTACTGAAACATGCTCACACCTAAGTTACTCCAATGATAGCCTCGTTGGTAAGGGTCTTGTAACTAGTAGGTGACCACGCTGGGTACTCAAACTCGAGCCACGTACGACCTGCGTGCAACCAGGATATTAATAGTATGTATACCTAGGATACTTGGGTGGTACCTCGCCACAATAACAAGCTCGACTATATAAAAACTACAACTATAGTTCATAAGCCAACCTTCTTACCATGCATATCACACTTTCAAATCTTAAGCAACGTATAGAAATGAAAATGAAGGAGAAACTAAGTTTTGGGTTTCGGGTAAAAAAAACTTGAGTCGCGAAGCAAACCAAGTCGAGGGTCACCTTGTGACCCCTTTGACACCCTCCCTATAACTAAGAACACATTGTAGGACTTACATGGAAGGTTGACAAAACCTGGTTGTAGAAGAAAGTAAGTCACGAAACATATACATGCACGATGAAATATGTACCAAATGCAAATACTAATCAGACTCGAAGAACTATATAACCAAGGAAGTAAATATCTAAACACAAAAGAAGTAGCAGCCCATTGGTGGGAGCGTTATGCTGTTGAGCGCAAGGTCAGGGGTTCGAACCCTGCACCTGACGTTTTTTTTCTTTCTTTTGTTATTTTTATCAGGATTGTAAGTTGGCAGAATTAGTCCCTCAACTGTGAAATGGTTATCACTTTACTTGGAAGTTTTTATAAGTTTAAAACTTATATAAATCTTTTACATTTTCAACCCACAATATTATCCAACTTTCTTAAAAACTTTATTTAATTTGGAACTTGTAAAGTTTTACCATTTTAACCCTTTAAAAATTAAACCTTGAAACTTGACATCCGAAAACCTTTATAAGATTTTTAAAGTATTTTTTTTGCGCTAAATAAATAGGTTATCGCATAATTAACGATCACATTCGCGTAAACTTTAAATACAATATTTATCCAAATATATTATTTACCCACGATTTCGATAAGTATATACGGTATATAGAAATATATATATTTACTCGTACACCTTGTCCAAAAACCAATAGTTACAAATGTTTGGGAATAAAACACAGATAATTGCCACACAAGTAACGACGATACGCATATTTTTCAAAAAAATGCCTTTTGAACATTCAAGATTTAAAACATGAACCGTCTAAATTTAAGGTTGCCATATTAACTCAGGTCGCGTGTTCTGAGCCGTTCCTTTCCACACTTCCTATTTCTATATCTGGATCACTGTACTACCGAGGTGAGTTCATAGTCCCACCTTTTTATATGTTTTTCAAATCCCGTGGGGAGATACATGCTCTAAACATGAACACAAGTATTTTCTGTATGCTATCCTGATTTGATATTGCTTAAGTTACCTATTATTGCCATCAAAAGTCCCTCATATCATGAACCATTAATCACTTGCTAGTGAACGCGAATTTAGTGAATAGATCTATTGGCAGTTGACGCCCCATTTGAGTTGGTGGATAAGTAGCCAAATGCACTATATTTGAATTAAACAGGAGGACGGCAACCTCCTGCACGAGGGCATTCGTACTAACATTATCCCTTTAATGTAGTACTTAACGTCATTATTAAATGATGTCATCAGTTAAGGTTTACGTGTCATGAGGCTTAAGGCAATACACATTTTCAATACTGCGGTATTGATGTTTTTACTTTAATTGTATCTCTATACAGTTAACTACTTGAAACTTGTGTTCAACTCTTATAACTTAAACACTGTGGATTCACTCAACCTTTGTGTTGACTTTTAGCATGTTTATCTCAGGTAATTAATGAAGGCAAATCGGGCACGGAGTTGGCAAGGGACCCCTCTTTAAGAATCATGTTTAATAAGATTATCATTCACGTTTAAACATAAACTGTTTTATGTGTCTAACTTTAAATTTGTCGTGGAACTTCTTTTGAAACTTATTATGTTGAGTATTGAATGATAATCAAACTGTTCTAAAAACGTCTCTTTTGAGTCGTTTTCTATCTTTATGACTGTGATCCGAAAAGTAATACCCCAATTAAGTCTTCCGCTGCTTGTTGAGTTTTTGGGGGTGTTACAGATTGGTATCAGAGCCATAATTATAGAGAACCAAGTATATTTTCAAAACATTGGACTATAATTATGCTCTAAAAACGGACCATTTTAAACCTTGATACCTAGTGCCCTCCGTGCCTACATTTCACTAACATTTTGCGTTGCAAATTGCTAGCAGTTGATGAATAATTATTGGATATCATAATTTATTGAACAGTATAATAACTTATACTTATGGTAATACTTCCTGGGTTATTACAGTACCATGTCTTCAGATTCCCATCCTATTGTTCCACCATTATCCCCCACTACTGTACCAGCGTCACCGGTGGTCCCGAACCCCACATCACCAATGGCTACATCTGGAGAAACTGAACCCTTCGAGGAGGGTGAAGTCGCCTCCACTCCAGTGGTTACACCAGTCATTCTGACCCCTCATCATTCTTCAGGTTCGGACTCGGAGTCTGCTAACCTACCCTCGCCATTGCAACCACCTCCCCAACCTGCGTCAGTTCGCCGACATAGAAGTTCGACCTCTTCAGCCCTATGAGCCAGAACCAATTGGACAACCCAACCAGGGGGGGGGGGCTACTATGATCCACTATGTCCGGAAGCGGGTACGAGCACCAATAGCTCCCATACACCCACCACTAGCACGACTAACGTCACCTGTATCTCCTATATCACCCTTGCTAATGATGATGCCATCACCACCTCTATCTCCTAGACGTCCCATGTACCAACTTTCATACCACCACCTACTATCTTTTACCATCAAACTACTACGGTTCCATTACCACCTCCTGCCCGACCACAACGTGCCCACAGTGCTCCGTTACTACTCCGCGAAAGAGCACATTTCTCAATCCCCTCATTTTCAGATTCTCATGTTGAGGATGCGGCCGAGGTTGCTCGGGCCAGACCCCGAAGAAGGGTCGATGCTCGACTGTGGTCATTTCTTCTATCATGTATCAGTCACTGGAGAGCAGAAGAGGGTACTTCGAGTGCCAGCGAACTGGGAGAAAGTTCTTCCACTACCGCTCCTAAGGTCCTTCCAGTCACTGGAGAACCTGTTCACCACACTGTTCCTTTGTTAGCTGCTAGACTTGTCCGACATGAAAATTGCATCGACGCGGTCCAAAACTTCATTGATGATGTCCTCCTCGGACGTTTCGAGAGCATTGAAGAGGCGGTGGAAAATCTTATGATTGGTCGAGTAACTATGGAAGAGGTCTTTAACTTGATGAGTACTCAGCTATAGGAAGCTTTAGAGGTTATTACTGGGTTAGAAGGAAGGCTTGAGGACGAGAGACAGGAGACACGAGAACTGAGGGATATCGCTTCAATAATACAGGACATGAACGAGCGACAGGCTGATGAGCTCGTTGCGCCCAACACCCGCATTCTGACACTCGAGCATATGGTAGAAGAATCCCAGGCCAGGGAGAGGGACAGAGACCATAGAATGGAGGAGTTGACTGAAATAGTTCGAAACCTTCAGCGCAAATTGGGAGACGCACCAGGCGACTCATAGATTATTTATGTATCATTTATAGCTTGGACATTTTAACTTGCCGCATGTGGCAATAATAAAAGACCTCGTATTAAGTTGTTTTGTAAACAATTGAACAAGTTATTAAGACACTATTGTTGGTTATGATTACTATAAATCGACGTTAATTTATGATGCTTTGGTTATTTTTCATATATTCATGTGTGTTGTGACACCCCTATACATCACCATATTACGATACCGAGTTGGTCATTATTAATTCCATGTGTATTATGATGGTTTTCGGACACGCCGAGATTTATAAATCCAGTTGTTGTGATTCCATATAGTGACAGCATCATTAAGATTTTTACAAATTTACCTTGTTATTGAATTATTCTAACATGACATGGTCATTATGTAAATTCTAAACATGTGCTTCTCTTGTGGTATACATAGAAATATGCCTCGTGGAAGAGCAACAACTGCAACAACAACACCAGCCATGACTCCGGCCGAAATCCAGAAATTGGTTGCTGACAGTGTTGCTGCAGCACTGGAAACTCAAGCAGCTACCATGGCTCGTGCAAGTAGCACCAATAGGCCGAATGGAGAAAGCGAGGTGGCTGTAACTCGCAAATGCACTTACAAAGATTTCATGGGTTGCAAACCCACCTACTTTAAAGGAACAGAAGGAGTAACTGAGCTCGCTCGCTGGTTTGAGCGTTCTGAGACAGTCTTCATGAGGAGCGGTTGTACTGATGACTGCAAAGTCTCGTTTGCTACGGGAACACTTTTAGAAGATGCTTTATCCTGGTGGAACTCTACTGCTCAAAATATAGGTATAGAAGAAGCTTATCAAATTTCATGGGTTGACTTCAAACAGAAAATGTTGAACAAGTATTGTCCTCGCACCGAGATCAGGAAGCTAGAGGATGAGTTCGATCGTCTTGTAGTGAAAGGAAATGACCTTAAGACTTATGATCGAAGGTTCCAAGAACTTGCTTTGCTATGTCCAACCAAGGTACCAGACCTTGAGAAGCTGCTGGAAAGATATGTTGAAGGGTTGCCTAGAAGCATTGAAGGCAATGTCACTGCATCCAAACCTCAGACATTAGAAGAGGCCATCTCAATTGCCCAGAAGTTATTGGAACGAGAGATAAAACGTGGTCAGGCCCAGGGAAACAATGATCATAAACGGAAGTTCGATGACAAAAGGACCACTCTCAACAACAACCACCACTCCAACAACAATAGATACAACAACAATTTCAACAACAACAATCACAACAACAACCAACACTATCAACAAAACCGAAACAATCACCACAACCAACAAAATCACAGGCAGGAAGCTGCCAGAGCCTATGTTGCCACCCCCACTGAAGGAGGTGGGTATGCGGGAAGACAACCTCTGTGTAACCGATGCAAGATGCATCATACCGGACCATGCACCGTTAGGTGCATGAAGTGTCAAAGGATAGGTCATCTGACCAAGGACTGCAAAGCTTCTAGAGCCAATCTACAGCCGGTGGCCATGGTGTGCCACGGATGTGGTAAAAAAGGGTACTACAAGAGTCGGTGTCCAAAACAGGAAACAAACCAGAACAACAATGCTCGTGGGAGGGTTTATGTGCTAGGAGAAAGAAATGCTCGGCAAGACCCTGATGTAGTCACGGGTACGTTCTCACTTAACAATCATCTTGCTAAAGTTTTATTTGATTCGGGAGCCGACAAAAGTTTTATATCTACTTCCTTTGCTTCCCTATTAAACATCACCCCAACCAAACTAGACACCACTTATGAAATTGAACTAGCTGACGGTAAACTAGTTGGCACTAACACCGTCATACGAGGTTGCACCCTACTCTTACTTGACCAACCTTTCGACATAGACCTCATGCCTATTAAGCTTGGTAGGTTCGACGTTGTCACCGGCATGGATTGGCTCTCTAGGAACCATGCTAGAATCATCTGTGATGAGAAGGTCATTCACATCCCTTTTCAAGGTGAAACCCTAATCATTCGTGGTGAACGAAGTAAGACACGTCTAAGTATCATATCCCATATGAAAACCATGAAGTATATAGTTAAGGGATGTCACGCCTTCTTAGCTCAAGTGACAGAAAAGAAGTCTGAGGAAAAGCGACTTGAAGATGTACCGATAGTTAAAGATTTTCCTAAAGTATTTCCGGAGGAATTGCCTGGCCTCCCACCCGTTCGCCAAGTGGAATTCCAGATTGATTTGGTGCCAGGAGCGGCACCAGTGGCGCGAGCACCTTATAGGTTGGCGCCATCCAAGATGAAAGAATTATCTAATCAATTGCAAGAATTATTAGATAAAGGATTCATTCGACCTAGTTCTTCGCCTTGGGAGCTCCGGTGTTATTTGTCAAAAAGAAGGATGGATCTCTTAGAATATGTATTGATTATCGTGAGTTGAACAAACTTACGATAAAGAATCGATACCCATTACCCAGGATCGATGATCTTTTCGATCAACTTCAAGGATCGAGTGTTTACTCGAAGATTGATCTGAGGTCAGGCTATCACCAACTAAGAGTTAGGGAAGAAGATATCCCTAAGACGGCTTTCAGGACACGATACGGTCATTACAAGTTTCAAGTAATGCCATTTGGTTTGACCAACGCACCAGCGGTGTTCATGGACTTGATGAATCGAGTGTGCAAGCCTTATTTGGACAAATTCATAATCGTATTCATCGATGATATTCTCATTTATTCCCGCAACAAAGAGGAGCACGCAGAGCACTTGAAAACCATCTTGGAGTTGCTCAAGAAAGAGGAATTGTATGCCAAATTCTCCAAGTGTGATTTCTGGATCCGAACCGTGCAGTTCCTTGGACGCGTGATCGATAACCAAGGTCTTCATGTTGACCCTGCAAAGATCGAAGCTGTTAAGGAGTGGGCACCTCCTAAAAACCCTACGGAGATACGCCAATTCCTAGGTCTTGCTGGGTACTATCGCAGATTTATTGAAGGTTTCTCCAAAATCGCTAAACCTTTAACAGAATTAACACAGAAGAAGAAGAGGTTTGATTGGGGGGAAAAGCAAGAGACAACTTTTCAGCTCTTGAAACAGAAGCTTTGTGAAGCTCCGATTTTGGCATTACCAGAAGGAAGTGAAGATTTTGTTGTGTATTGCGATGCATCACACCAAGGTTTTGGTGTTGTGTTAATGCAAAGGAGCAAAGTTATTGCATATGCGTCCCGGCAACTCAAGACTCACGAGGAGAACTACACCACCCATGATCTAGAATTAGGAGCAGTGGTTTTTGCTCTTAAGTTATGGAGACACTACCTATATGGCACCAAGTGCATAGTATTCACAGATCATAAGAGTCTTCAGCACATTCTTGATCAGAAAGAGTTAAACATGAGGCAACGACGATGGTTAGAGCTGCTCAGTGACTATGATTGCGAGATTCGCTATCATCCTGGAAAGGCAAATGTTGTGGCAGATGCCTTGAGTAGAAAGGAGCGAATTACACCTCTCAGAGTTAGATCTCTGGGGATGACAATCAAATCACCTCTTCCATAAAAAATCCTTGAGGCTCAGGCCGAAGCCCTCAAGGAACAGAACAGACCAAGCGAGAAAATCTATGGTATGCCAGAGAGTGATAATGGTTTCATAAAGAGATCGGATGGAATGTTGTGCTTCCAAGACAAATGTTGGATCCCACTCTATGGAGGGATACGTGATCTCATTATGCATGAGTCTCACAAGTCCAAGTATTCCATTCATCCAGGTTCAGATAAGATGTACCAGGACCTCAAGAAACACTACTGGTGGCCCAACATGAAGGCAGATATAGCCAGGTATGTCGGAAAATGTTTGACATGTTCTAGGGTCAAAGCCGAATATCAAAAGCCATCTGGTTTACTGACACAATGTAAAACCTTGCAAAAATCCATATAATTAACAACGTTTAATTATATATTAATCTCTGTCATTATTTTAATCACCATTTTTATAGGAAAATTTGAAATTTTCTTATTATATTAAATGGTCACGATTACGATATCACAGAATTCACCAAACGACGAAACCAGTTCTCGACACGTTTATCAAATCATTAATATTTCACTAATCCTTAAATAAATCCTAATTACAAACTAACGGGCCCAAATATTCCAACCCAAACCCAATCGGCCCAAACCAAAATCCATTTTATGATTTATATATAGTTCGACTAGTAAACTAGCAACAAAACGACTCTCGTTCTCTCAAATCTTAAACACGACACTTATATATTTTTGTACTACCTCATTTCTCACCTAGCCGACTACAAGTATGCCAAATCTCGTGATCATATATCAAGATTTGCTATGTTTTTGAAAGGCAAAGTGTTCGACCAAAACAACCAACTCAACATATATAAATAATTCAAAACTCAATCGTTTTAACCCCGGTTTGTTTCTAAATGATCCTAATAATTTTCCTAGCATAGTTTCACGTCAATAAACATGTTTTAACAACAAAGATCAAGTATTATATGATTTATATAAATTGTGTACATAATAAAAATGCTAGTCGACATATGTAATGAATCACAAGACAAGTACCCTTTTTCTTAGCTCTCACACACTCTTTTATAGTCATATTATAATAGAGATTCATTCCAAGAAGTCCTCATTCCCTGACATTGCATAGTTACAATTGTTTCTCGCATTATTTGAACCATACGTATACTAAACTTTTACTATATGTAGTCTAGCTTCCTCCTCTTGTTCCATCCATTCAATACACTCATAAAAACTTCAATGTCTCTGAAAGACCAGGAATAAACTCGCATGTTCATTTGGAAGAAACAAGTAAAGTCGAGTTATATAAATATATATAAATCGTTACTTGTGTTTCATAAACGAACAAGAGTTTTGCTTGTGTTTTTCTTCATCACTCACGACCCTCTATCACTTTTGAAGGTGTTGTAAGTCTACTAGAACTCTTTTGATTTCATTTCCTCCGATATTTCATTCACATGCATCATAATTATACTATATCGAGCGTATATAAGCTCCACATACATTTTATACGTACATACATATATATAGAACACCCAACGTGACTAGCCTCTATCTTGGAAGGCCTAGTAGTCACGACACACACATATTTCACGTTAGTTTTACTTAGCATGCATCATATCAACTCATTTTGGAACCATGCTTAATCATACGAAAACTATATATACTTAGAAAATATTCTAAGTCATTTGCTAATATAGAAATCATTCTCAACGCCTAGAAAACCATCTAATATATCGAAATCTAGACTAACGAGTACCATATATTTTTATACGACTCAATAGAACACCTAGCAAACTATCAAATTCGTATAGATTACCTTTTAAAATAACCACGTATAAGCTTTCAAAATCGAGCAAGGTAAAGTGCCCAACTCGTATTCAAAAACTAAATAAAATAGCGATTGGGCTGTTAAGCCCAATAAGCTGTTTAAAGCTTTTTCAAAAAGCTGGCTTATTCACAACTTTTGATATGAAATTAGAACAAGAAAAATGACTATTTTGATGAGCCCAACTCGTCTCACGAAGCCCGGATCTTAAAACGTTAACTGGCCTAGTTTTTGAATCGTTAAAGCCCATTTATATAAAAATAAGCTCTTTTATCAAATAAACAGTTGAAATAAGCTTTAATGAACTTAAATAAGCTATGGAAATTTTCATATAATTTTTCCCACTTTTTCTTACACGTTTGGACTAAAAATGTAACGCGACGACACTTAGGAGGACTAAAACTGTCAAACTGTTAAAAGTAAGGACTGAAACTGTAAAAATAGAATCTATAGGATATAATTTGATATATTATCATATTCCAGGACCAATAAGTTATTTTGGACAAGTAGTGGACTATAAATGTAAATTTTATATAAAAAGGACTAACGGTATAACGCTAACATCGTTAGGATAAAAATTGTAAAAATTGGAAAAGGACAAGGACCAACATATTCTATTTAACATTCTTAGTTATTTTCTCTTCCCGTAAACTTAATCACATCATATGCATATTAAATTACATTTTATTTATATATTATTTAACTTTACGTTAATAATATATGACGATATTTAAACTCATATTCATTACATATTATTTTTATCATCATTAAAAAGGAAGGACTTTGGAAATAATAACATATTTTGTCATATTATTATAAACGTAAGAGTTTCATTTGCATATCATCTTTTCATCATAACCATTAGTCATTATTCATTAATCGTTATTCGTTATTCGTTTCGTATTTACCAAATAGTATTTGGTTAGATTCTTAGATAAATTTATTTATCAGGATCCATATTAAAGACGTTTTCATAATCGTTCCCATAATCTCTCGAATTTACTTTTCATCATTCCCGTATCAATCAAGGTGAGTCATAGCCCCATTTCCAATACTTGTTTTTAACTCATTGGGGGAGATACATGCTTACATATACTTTGATAACTTTAGAAGTATATGAATAAATTACATGATTCAAATCAATTTCCTTATTAATAGTTACCTGATGAAGTTTATGATCTAAGATGTGATAAATATATGTTACTAGCGAATTACTTAACTGAAATACTGATACTCAGATGTTGATGATTCCAAATTTATTTTTGTGGCATGATGCTTGACTATACTATAACATCCTGAATGATTCCATTATCTCTATATGATATTTCTATGTTTCAACAGAAATAATTGCTAGGAAGAGCACCAATACTCTAGTTACATCATTACCTTGATATTGCCTAAGTTACCTTTATCGCCATAAAGTCCCTCAATCATGAGCCATTAATCACTTGTATGTGAGCGCGAATATAGTGAACAGCTTCGAAACCTGTTAAGGATTGACCTCCTATCCCACTAATACTTGGCGGAATGCCATTATGCATATGGTTAGTCGTATTAGTCGTGATATACTATATTTGAGTAAAAATAGGAATCGGAAAATCACCTATTACAAGAGGGCAATATTATCATTGACTTGATAATCACCTCTTTTGTTAACGTTTTGCGTGTCATGAGACTTGGTGCAATATCCATAAGAAAATGTATGTTTTCTACATATATTTAGATACAGCTGTATAGGTATTTGACCAGACTTGAATTATATATCTCATTAAATTAGCATCATGAGTTTCCATCTCATGTTAGGATTATTGATCCCTTATTTGAATTTGATTGAATATCTATATGATTTATATGTGATTATAATCAACATCACTCAATACTTGTTCTATCACTGTTAGTATTTATTACAATTACTATCAAATATTCCTGAAATCTATCAAAATAAATGGTTTTCCATAAAACTCTATGAACTCACCAACCTTTGTGTTGACACTTTTAAGCATGTGTATCTCAGGTAATTTAACGGAGCAGGACAAGACACGGAGCGGGCATTTATTACTCTGATAAATTAAAATGGTGTAAAAATCAAATATGTCATTCTTTCAAGCCTTTATATCTTTTAATAAGATTCTAAATCAAATGGTTCATCTTTTATCAAAAATATTATTTGAATGACAAATAACTTTCAAAACACTTCTTTTAAGCCATTTTATGAGATTATAACTTCGATCCTCCCCGTAACACCCAAATTACTTTTCCGCTGCTACAAACTTAAATTTGGGGATGTTACACACAACCAGAGATCCCAGAGTGGAAATGGGAGAGGATAACCATGGACTTCATTACGAAGCTACCTAAGACATCAAGTGGGTTTGGCACCATCTGGGTCATCGTTGATCGTCTTACCAAATCCGCGCATTTCTTGCTAAAAAAGGAAACCGACGAGATGAGTACTCTTTCGCGATTATATTTGAAAGAAATAGTCTCACGGCATGGAGTGCCAATTTCCTTTATCTCAGACCGGGATAGCCGTTTCACATCAAACTTTTGGCAGTCATTGCAGAATTACCCGATTAGACATGAGTACTGCGTATCACCCGCAGACCGACGGTCAAAGTAAGAGAACTATCCAAACCTTGGAAGACATGTTTCGAGCATGTGTGATCGACTTTGGTAAAGGTTGAGATAGACACTTGCCGTTAGCAGAGTTCTCATACAACAACAGTTATCACGCTAGCATCAAGGCGGCACCATTTGAAGCACTTTATGGTCGGAAATGCCGGTCACCTATCTGTTGGGCGGAAGTTGGCGATGCACAAATCACGGGACCCGAAATTATTCAAGAAACCACCGACAAAATTGTACAAATCAAGCAATGTCTACAAGCAGCCCGAGACCGACAAAAGAGTTATGCCGATGTGAGACGAAAGCCCATGGAGTTCCAAGTTGGTGATAGGGTCATGTTGAAGGTATCTCCTTGGAAAGGAATGGTTCGATTTGGAAAACGTGGAAAGTTAAACACCAGGAACATTGGGCCATTCACAATCGTAGAAAGGATTGGCCCAGTGGCGTATAAACTTGAACTTCCCGAAGAACTCAATAAAGTACATAATACCTTTCACGTATCAAATTCGAAGAAGTGCTTATCTGACAAATCTCTTGTTATCCCACTAAAAGAAATCCGGCTTGATGATAAGCTCAATTTCATAGAAGAACCGGTAGAAATCGTGGATAGGGACGTCAAAAAGTTGAAGCAAAGCCGTATTCCCATTGTCAAAGTTAGATGGAACTCTAAAAGAGGACCAAAGTACACTTGGGAGCGTGAAGATCAAATACGTACTAAATACCCACACCTATTTCCCGTGACAACCCAACCAACTACCACAAATTAGAATTCCAGGAGGAATTCTGTTTAAGGGGTAGGTACCGTAATACCTTGTAATTTACCCAGTTATTAAGTAACGAAATAAATTCAATTTCAAGTTGATTAACCATTTTCATGAGTAGATTTTTTTTACGTACAAACTGTATCTATGTGACGCGATTCACATTTCAATTAGAACAGGCTCATACGCGTGCCACAATAAGTTACCAACCCAAATAATTAATTTGTGAATATATTGAGTCTCATTGCTCAACCCAACACACTCCTAATTAATTTAGCCCTTAGCCGCTCGCTAACAAACCAAACGGACACTTTATTAATTTAGGCTCGACCACCCAATAGACCGTTAAAAACAAGACCATTATATTTATTTTTTGAAGTATGACCGAGATACAAATATTATTAATACACAAAATATACAAATTTGTTCCATTATATTTTTGAGCCACCAACATGATGTAACTACAAAAACTATCTCGCTCCATCACTTGGCACAATTAATTACAAACAAGACCATTCTTCCCAAAATTTAGCCGGCTTCGTAACATGTAAATAACACCAAATAATTTAAAAATTTTCTCTGTTACATATCACGCTCCAAATAACTCATGACACTTTCAAATTTACAGTAGAATGATTGGAATTGTCTTTTCACTTATTAAATATTCACTTCGTCCTTTTTCACTCTTTCCCCCGAAAAATTTGCGGCATATTTGACTGAAAATCTTGCTGCACATTTGACCAACACAAGTGGTAGCCATCAAATACTACATATTAGTACTGTACCAAGAATTTGTCAATATCCTATCCCTTTAGCCATAAATACCATGCAGTCCTCCACCACTTGACATGAACTAAAAACAAAACAAATAACCATTTTTGTGATACAACTACAATACGAGGGAGAGGCAAAAGGGCCAGATTTCGATTGAGTCTTTGAGTCCTAAGGCCTTGCTAGTTCTAGTACGTGACGGGTTGTAAAGCTTGGAAGCTTGGGAGTCTTGACTTGTATCTCGTTCACCTCGCACTCACATTTCCATCTCGTTTACTCATCACTCTTTTAGTGTAGTAAGTCATCCAAACTCAGTTCAATACGTATACATCTTCTTAACTATGATACGTGACATATTTAAACTCTAAACGCACCTCATACTATTAACGTACTACTCTAGAGCTCACTTAAACCAAATTTAACGTATCGCGATCTTGTGTGGCTACTTGAATAAATATAACTGATGCTTTAAATACTCATTCGAATAAATCTTGAACAATAGTGATCATTTGAAACCCACCCTTCATGTCGCGAACTACTTTGAACTAGAGTTCCATGACTTTCCTGTACGATGTAAAAACTAAGAATGAAACTGTATTTCATTTCCTTTCTTTTCACTAGCTTGGTGATGACTAAAAGAAGTCTACCATGCGCTCTCAAGTATTAGATATACACACACGAACATATGACGTACCACTAATAAAATACGGGACTAAAACTCAAAACGTAAACAATGAACATGCGTCCACCTCAAACTTATTTTATCTTGCTTCAGTTGCTTCTGTGTTATGTATGAGAAGAAAAACACTAAGTTTTATAAACGTATATACGTACTAGAATACGGGGTGTTAATTCCTTTTAGGAATGGGCGAAACCTTGTGTTAGAAATAGTAATTACAACCTCACGTACTAATGATTTCTCCTCCTGCACCACCATGCCCAACTGTTAAATACAATGACACTTGCTAGCAGGTTAATGTTACTAACGAAACAAGTTTAGTTACTGAAACATACTCACACCTAAGTTACTCCAATGATAGCCTCGTTGGTAAGGGTCTTGTAACCAGTAGGTGACCACGCTGGGTACTCAAACTCGAGCCACGTACGACCTGCGTGCAACCAGGATATTAATAGTATGTATACCTAGGATACTTGGGGTGGTACCTCGCCACAATAACAAGCTCGACTATATAAAAACTACAACTATAGTTCATAAGCCAACCTTCTTACCATGCATATCACACTTCCAAAGCTTAAGCAACGTATAGAAATGAAAATGAAGGAGAAACTAAGTTTTGGGTTTCGGGTAAAAAAAACTTGAGTCGCGAAGCAAACCAAGTCGAGGGTCACCTTGTGACCCCTTCGACACCCTCCCTATAACTAAGAACACATTGTAGGACTTACATGGAAGGTTGACAAAACCTGGTTGTAGAAGAAAGTAAGTCACAAACATATACATGCACGATGAAATATGTACCAAATGCAAATACTAATCAGACCCGAAGAACTATATAACCAAGGAAGTAAATAACTAAACACAAAAGAAGTAGAAGCCCACTGGTGGGAGCGTTAGGCTGTTGAGCGCAAGGTCAGGGGTTCGAACCCTGCACCTGACGTTTTTTTTCTTTCTTTTGTTATTTTTATCAGGTTTGTAACTTGGCAGAAGTAGTCCCTCAACTGTGAAATGGTTATCACTTTACTTGGAAGTTTTTATAAGTTTAAAACTTATATAAATCTTTTACATTTTCAACCCACAATATTATCCAACTTTCTTAAAAACTTTATTTAATTTGGAACTTGTAAAGTTTTACCACTTTAACCCTTTAAAAATTAAACCTTGACATTTGACATCCGAAAACCTTTATAAGATTTTTAAAGTATTTTTTTGCGCTAAATAAATAGGTTATCACATAATTAACGATCACATTCGCGTAAACTTTAAATACAATATTTATCCAAATATATTATTTACCCACGATTTCGATAAGTATATACGGTAAATAGAAATATATATATTTACTCGTACACCTTGTCCAAAAACCAATAGTTACAAATGTTTGGGAATAAAACACAGATAATTGCCACACAAGTAACGACGATACGCATATTTTTCAAAAAAAATGCCTTTTGAACATTCAAGACTTAAAACATGAACCGTCTAAATATAAGGTTGCCATATTAACTCAGGTCGCGTGTTCTGAGCCGTTCCTTTCCACACTTGCTATTTCTATATCTGGATCACTGTACTACCGAGGTGAGTTCATAGTCCCACCTTTTTATATGTTTTTCAAATCCCATGGGGAGATACTTGCTTCAAACATGAACACAAGTATTTTTTGTATGCTATCCTGGTTTGATATTGCTTAAGTTACCTATTATTGCCATCAAAAGTCCCTCATATCATGAACCATTAATCACTTGCGAGTGAACACGAATTTAGTGAATAGATCTATTGCCAGTTGACGCCCCATTTGAGTTGGTGGATAAGCAGCCAAATGCACTATATTTGAATTAAACAGGAGGACGGCAACCTCCTGCACGAGGGCATTCGTACTAACATTATCCCTATAATGTAGTACTTAACGTCATTATTAAATGATGTCACCAGTTAAGGTTTGCGTGTCATGAGGCTTAAGGCAATATACATTTTCAATACTGCGGTATTGATGTTTTTACTTTAATTGTATCTCTATACAGTTAACTACTTGAAACTTGTGTTCAACTCTTATAACTTAAACACTGTGGATTCACTCAACCTTTGTGTTGACTTTTAGCTTGTTTATCTCAGGTAATGAATGAAGGCAAATCGGGCACGGAGTTGGCAAGGGACCCCTCTTTAAGAATCATGTTTAATAAGATTATCATTCACGTTTAAACATAAACTGTTTTATGTGTCTAACTTTAAATTTGTCGTGGAACTTCTTTTGAAACTTATTATGTTGAGTATTGAATGATAATCAAACTGTTCTAAAAACGTCTCTTTTGAGTCGTTTTCTATCTTTATGACTGTGATCCGAAAAGTAATACCCCAATTAAGTCTTCCGCTGCTTGTTGAGTTTTTAGGGGTGTTACATATACACAACATCGTTTTACATTGAATTAAATATTCAATTAAGTACTTCTATTTTTTCCTTTTTTCGGTCACCACAAAAGTACAAACACCAAAAGCAAAAGTAAGGGTGCGTTTGGTTGGCATGATTTGGCATAGGATTAAGTAATGATGGTAATTTTTGGCTGTTTGGTATGTATTGGTGGGCCACAAGATTGGGCATCAATACTAAAAATGTGTCATCTTGAAATCCCGAGTACTAACCTTCCTTTTGATAATACTTTGTTTCTTTTAAGAATAAATGGGCCCAAGTGTAATATCTACCAATCATTATTTTTTAATCATTTATTGTCATAATATATTTTAGCATTAAATTATAATATTCATTTAAACATCTAAACCCAAATCCTATCCCAAATCCAAATCTTAATCCAAATCCAAATCTAAATCCAATCACGCCTACAAACCAAACGGGCCCTAATTATTTCTCCTTCAACTTTTATTTCTCTCTCTTATTTGTAAATATCGTCTTCTTTAACACACCAATAAAAGACCAAATTCAGATCTTCAAGATTTATCTATAAATAATCTTCAAACTACCAAAGAAATAGATCTTAAACTACCCAAATAATTTATTTTCTCAAACATCTCTCTCTTCAATCAATGCAACCAATATATCATGGCCATCATCGGCGATGGCCGACGCTATCTCCGTCAGTGATTGTGATTTTTTGATGTAGCCGACCGCGATGGTGATTTGGCACGTGGATCAGGAAAAAAATCTAACACTTCACATAATAATCTTCACCCACACATACACACGTGGATCTGGGAAAAAAGAATTAAAAACTTGGACGAGATCTAGACAAAAAAATCTAACACTTCACATAATAATATTCTTTTTGTCCCTTCCTTGTCCCTCTTTTATTTCAGTGCAGCACAGTTTTTTGTCAGTTTCTGTTCCGTATTTTTGACAGTTTTAAGCGTTTGACATATTAAACTTTATATTTTCTGTTTCGCACTTTCAGGTTTATAGTTTTTTTTATATTAGCAAAATTATAAAAATTAAAAATAAAATAAAATAAAATAAAAAATTAGGGGGATGGTGATAAAAAAATAGGGAGGGTGGGATAACGGCCCCCAATGACAAATAGTACAAAAGTGCTAAGTGGTGTTTAAAAGACAACCCCAGAAGAAGCATGTGCTTGATTCCTCGTGCTCTTTTCGTTTTTACTTTTTTCTTGGAGGTTTTTTTTTTTTGATAATCTTGGTTTTCTTTAGTTTTCAACTTCTTTTTATCTTTTACTTCATTTTTTCATATTTAAATTTTAAGGAAAAATTGATTCTCAGTCTTTTTTTTTTTTTTTTTTTTTTTTTTAGTTTGTTATTGTTAATAGCACAGCTATTATATATATGTAGGTAGCGTGAGAATTATGTTGAGTGGTTTCTTATATTTTATACTCTTTCAATGACATCTTCTTGTTTTGTTTTTGTGATCTCCTTTTTATTGTTTTTGCTAGCTTTTGGAAATTGTCGTTAAAAATATCATATTCTTATGCCATTGTTATTTTGATTTGAGTATTAAATAATATACTTTTTACTAGGTGATCCCACACTTCTACTTTTTTTTAAGTACACAAAATGCATAACTTTGACTGAATATATACTCAAGTAGTTGAGGAAACTAGTGTCTGGTAATTAGAAATATCGAGTACTCGAATAGACTAGTGGCAATGGTCAATAAGGGTGTTGGCAATGGGTCATTCACCCTCTCTCCCATCACTCACTCTCAACCAATCCTTTTATGCCACATCATTCACCCAATTTTTTCATCACTCACTCATATTTTTGTTGGCATCACATCACTCACCCTTCACTCACTTCAATTTTTTTTAATTCCATTAAAATAAAAAAAAAAGAACTAAAATTCCATTAAAATTAAAAAAAAACATTACATACTATTACTAAAAAACATAAAATAACATTACATAATACTAAAAAAACTAAATTTCATAATACTAAAAAACTAAACTTCATCGTCCACTTCGAGGTATGGTAATTATTGAGCGTGAATATGCTCCATAAGATCAAATCAGAGACGAAAATGTGTTTCCTCATGTCGTATCTCGGCTAAGGCTGATTCGTCAAACACCGGTTGGATCGGAGGATCCCAAATATGAACTGGGGAGATTGCGGTACCGGCGTTATGTATAATCATGTTGTGCAATATCACACACGCATCCACTAGTTTTCTAATTCTTTCTATTGTGTGTGGCCGTAAGGGTCGATTCAGTATACCCCATTTAGCCATGAGAACACCAAATGCCCGTTCAACATCCTTTCGAGTCGACTCTTGTACTTTCTTGAACTTCTTCCCTTTCGGGTCGGTTGGATATTTGAACGCTTTAACAAAAGTAGACCATGCAGGATATATGCCATCGGTTAGATAGTAGCCATGCTTGTACGTATGGCCGTTCACAACAAATGGGCACTTAGGTGCCGTACCATTACTCTCGGTGAGGAATAGCGGAGATTGCATCACAGCATTCACATCATTATTTGAACCCTGCAGTCTAAAGAACGCGTGCCATATTCACAAATCTTGAGACGCCACTGCCTCCATCATAATCGTGAGGTATTGGTGATCACCCTTTTTATATTGACCCCTCAATTCCATTGGACAATTCCTCCAAACAAAATGTGTGAAATGTAGGCTACCGATCATACTCGGAATGGATGTCTCTCTTCGTGTGCTTCGTACAAACGTGCAACATCATGGCTTGTTGGCCGACGTAGGAAATCTCGACCGTATAACTGAATAATAGCGTCACAAAAAAATTGATGGCATTCACTTGACGTTCTTTGTGTCATTTCTAAATATTCATCAAACTCATCCGGTGGATTACCGGTTGAGAGTTGTTTGATGGCAGACGAACATTTTTCATTTTTGTATGGCTGTGAAACTTTTTTTCACTCTAGCATCATAACCTTCTTGAAAATACTCGAATCTAGACTCAATAGCATGTGTGATTTTTAAAAATAAACTTTTAGGCATACGATACCTATCTTCAAAAAAATCATCATCGAATTTCGGATCTTCACAAAAATAATCACGATGCAATCTCTCTGCAGCTTTGATCCAATTGCGCTTTACTGATTTTCGTGTCGACCTTGCCGTATCATCTTCCTCATCTTCGTCAATCGCGTTAGCAAAAACCTCGAGACTACTATCGTTAGACCACTCAAACGGCTCATCTAACAATATAGTCGAACCAAATCTTTTATGCTCCATATGATTGAGTTTTTTTTGGTTTGGTTTGTTTTTTTTGATCGGTAATTTTTTTAGTCGGTTTTTTCCCATATATATACTCCCAAATAAAAATCCAACCCTTAGTCCCTTTACAACGTTCGAAATAATTCCCAACGGTCGAAAAAAAGAGAGCCGTTTCCTCCCTTCCCGTGAATGAAACTTTCACGTAAATGACCCGTACCGTGCGGTACCGCTTTAGCGGCGGCGGTGTTCCTGTGAATGAAGGATCCCTTACGTTGCCTTCATTCAACCATTACCAACACCCTAAGAGATGAAACGACAAAAAATATTAATTTGACACAAAAGGGTATAGAATTACTGTAATGATTATGTAAGTAACGGAAGAAATTTACATAGTAAATAATTTTATGTAACAACATAATTTTATTCAATGCCTTTATAACATATATAGTTTTAGTTAACTATATAAGTAAGCAATAAAACCATGATTACAAAAACATTTACCTTCGCTGAAGTGAGTTGATAGTTGATAGAATTTTACTAGGGTGAAAAATCCCCTTTACCTAAAAAGAAGTGAGTTGATAGGAATGTGATATACATCAAATCAAAATCATGATTATATTAGTATAATACAAGCTTCTTCTTTTTCTTTTTTTGTGATGTATATGGCTTAAAACTTGAAAGAATAGTTGAATAGTATATGCCTACTCACACTGCATAAAGGCACAAAGCATAACACGAAATATAGGATGATAATAGCGTAAACTAATGGGTTCCACAATCTCAAATTCTCAACAAATGATAGATCGATATATAATCATGAACAATCTATCAAAGACAAAAACAAGATGCCAATTAGAAGACGAGGATAATATAACAAAATATTAAGCACCATGTATATCATTGCATATAATTTTTTTTCCATAATATGAAATTATCACAGTAGAGCAAATACAGTGTTCTCCAGTGTCTACCTAAATCTTATACGTACCTCCGATGTAACTTCCACTCGAAATCAGGAACTCGTTGCATATTAGCATATCGCGGCTAGGATCACACGTCTACAAGACGGACACGATGAGTGTAAACTCAGCCATTATCAATGCATCCAACGTGAAATCCATATCCACACTACGGAAACACACGTATCTCAAATCCGTCAACATATTCACTTAAACAAATCTGACATTCAGTCAAACATAACGATCCGTACTTCCCGTAGCCTTTATCTTCCTTGCTAGAATTATATATGAACTTTGGAATCACCTTAATCTTTTTCTTCTTCATTCGTCTATAAACGCAACCAGCCAACATAAGGATACCTAGAATACAAATCAATGCAACGAAGATAATAACTAGGATGAGCCTGTAACATGACCTGTTTAGGCCTAAATCAGGTACACCCGTTACGGATCTCTTATCAGCGACCGACAATCGGAATCTACATTGATGGCAGGGGCGGAGCCAGGATTTGTTGTTAAGGGGAGCCGAAATTCATTATATAACTCAAAAATATAAAAGTGTAAATAGAATGGTTTCCAACTTTAGTTTATACAGATAAACAATCACAAAAACTTATGAATGTATTACTGAACCTAATTTTTTCTAACATATTTAGTGCATAAAAAGTATAGTAAACTCAAAATAAGGTCAGTTGTTTATCTATTTTGATGCTTCCGAGTATATAACTAGGGAAGAGCAACAAAGCCAAAACTTTTTAGGATTTGTTGATTTAGGTTATGGGAATTCAAAAAATATCCATATTCGGATATCCAAAAACTTGATCATAATTTATTAAAAAATTGAGTTTTATAAAAGGACAATTTTGGAACTCATATAAAAGTTTTCCAGAAATTATAAATATCAGGATATTCGGATATATGAAACTGTTATTTGAAATTTCGGATATCCGAATTAAAAAAACTTAGATAAAACATTATGTCTAACATAAAACTATTATCTCAAATTTCGGATATCCAAATTTACTTACTTGCTCAAAGAAATTCTAAGAGCAGAAGTTAAGTTCCTTATAATGCAATATCCAACTTCTCAATTTACTTACTTGCTCAAAGAAATTCTAAGAGCAGAAGCTATGTTCTTTATATTGCAATATCCAACTTCTCAATTATCTTACTTGCTCAAAGCAATTCAAGAGTAGAAGTTACGTTCCTTATATTGCAATATCCAACTTCTCAATTTACTTACTTGCTCAAAGAAATTCAAGAGCAGAAGTTAAGTTCCTTATGTTGCAATATCTAGCTTCTCAATTTACTTACTTGTTCAAAGTTCTTTATAAAACCAACCACCACAACCACCACTCAACCATTCTCCTTTTTTGTTTTTCACAAAGAAAAAAGATCATGTCTCGTCATTTCACAACCACCACTACTCAACCACCACCACCATTTTTGGATCCTGTCACAACTCACAATTTCAGGTCATTTTTCCAATCCTCGACAATTTACTATTCATAAGTTACTATTCATCATTTACTACTCATCAATCACTATTAATCATTTCACTATTCATCATTTTTGGAGTCAGTTTGAGATTTCGAGAAGCGTTCAAAAATTTCACTATTCACAAAACGCTATTCATTCCCAGAGGGAAATCACTATTCATGATCATCATGCATCTTCTCGTAAACCGAGTTTACGGGTTTTCAAATTCGCGTAACCAGTGTGGTTTAGCTGCGTATTCATGCATCATCAGTAAGGACATATCATATGTACTAGAGTAGTCTTCATATCATCAGTAACATCATCTGTATATTAGGCCATGCACGGATATGCATCATTTTAATTTACGTATGCTTAATTTGTAATTAATGATTACCACTCAGTTTTTACTACTAACATATACCCGACACTCCCAACTATGATCCTAAAATATTTTCACACTCATTATAATAATATAAAAATTATATTATTAATTTACCCGGTGTTTTGAAACCGTTTACCATATTTTCCGGTAAACGACTATAATTACATCGAATCACGATATTTCAACACGACAATTATTTTAATACCCGATTCTTATCAGGAATGTAATTTCATAATTTTTACAAAGTTGTCACATTTTATTTGGTACCGTTAAACTTTATTTCTAGCAAACTCGGTACCCGGTATCATTTAAAACACTAAATATATACCTTAAATCAATCAAGATCTTACAAAATCTTGTATTTTTCTTCACCCCCATGTGTTTGCCGTCCCCCCCCCCCCCCCCATCTCAATCTCTTAAATCTTAAAAAATGTTCACTAACTCTCATTAATGTTAATCCTTTATGTCTAGACCAAAATAATATATCAAGACTTATTAGATATTTTCATTCATTTGTACAAGTATTCTACAAAGTTACTAGCAAACTTGTTCTTCTCTTTCTCTCCTTCATTTGGATCGGCCAAGACAAGAAACCGAGAAGAATCCATAGCTTTTTCAAGTTTAAGTATTAAACAAGACCCTTTTGTACTCCTAGTTAGGATTTTGAAATAAAAATCCCAAGGTTTCTTACATAAGCATCTCCAAAACTCTTCAAAACATCAAGTAAGCTTCAAGTAAACTTTTCTAATATTTTATACTCTCATTTAACCTATTTATGTCCTAGTAGCAAATCATGCATATATCTATGTTAAACATACCACTTATTATTCATTTTCTTTATAAAAATAGATCTAAGGGTTTTTATTAGTGATCTCATGAGATCCATCATTTTTGGTTAAGACTAGGAACCCATGACACCCTAAGAAGGTGTATGGTAGGTTTGAGTAATTGTGGAGTTGATTGAAAGTAGTTTGGTTAAGTCTTGAACAAGTTTAGAACCAAGAAAATGAGTTTTAAATACTATATATATAGATCTGTCCATTTTTGTAAAACGTGGGAAAATCAGTAGACCTGGAGTCTTTGTGGCTTATATTTTTAGAAATTACACTCAAAAACGAAACCGTGGCCGCTTGAACGGGTAAAAACGGACTTACGAAGAGAAAGTTATGATTTTTCCAAGTTTAACGACGAAAACTATTATTTTCTGAAAAATACTTGCTGTCACACTATTTTTGGAGTATAAAACGAGGTGTGAACCTTGAACTAGCCGACTCGAATGATCAAAAATATATAAGTACGCGGCACCACGATTCCGGAGATATAAAGAACGTAGAAAACGAGCTTATAACGACCAAGATATACACGTTTGAAACCCGACAAACTCTATTTATTTTGACAGCTTCTAATAGCAAAATAATCCCAAGTCTAAAACAGTTTTTGTAACACGTCATGTTGAGAGCCATTGTTCTCATTGATCGAGACCGTACGGACAAAAGTTAAATGACACGACTACTAGATATTGTTGCAAGGTATTAAAAAACGTCGAGTTTCATCACTAACACTTAACGTACAATATTTCGCAACTAGTTTTGAGAGGCCATTTTGGTCATATTTTCAAAGTATGAAAAATGTCATCTTACGACGGAAATATTATATTTACCGATGGAACATCAAACAAGGATCGTGGAGTACCGTTTCAACAAATTTACATGAAAAGTGTTTATTAACTTCACTAGACGTCAAAAATGTATTTTTCGATGATAAACGTTATTTTCAAACTTCACGAGTGGTATCGATAACATACGTATTTGCATGTGTAGCATCATTTCATTACTCAACTTAGAACCTATCATTCATATTAGGTTGCGATTAGAGATCATGCCTCATTTCGTGTATCTACTTTTGTCTTCGTAGCTATCGCATCAGGTGAGTTTTCATAGCCCCATTTTAAATTACTTATTTCATCTTAAAAACTCTCGGGGGAGAATACATTGCACCATTTATTTTTCTACATGCCAAAGTATCAAATTCCATACATTGCTTAAGTTACCTTATTACCATATTAAGTCCCCTTATTATCATGAACCGTTAATTATGCGTAGCTATCGCATCAGGTGAGTTTTCATAGCCCCGTTTTAAATTACTTATTTCATCTTAAAAACTCTCGGGGGAGAATACATTGCACCATTTATTTTTCTACATGCCAAAGTATCAAATTCCATACATTGCTTAAGTTACCTTATTACCATATTAAGTCCCCTTATTATCATGAACCGTTAATTATGCGTAAGCGAGAGTGAGTGGATAGATCTATCGGGGGTGACTCCCCCGTCCGAGTTGGTAGCACCAACGAGTCATACGGACGCATTTCATTTGAATCATATTTGAGTGCCTGGTAAACACTCAGTTGGGGCCATTTCATATTATGTCTAGCTTCGGGGTCATGAGCTTAAGAGCCAATGTAGCATTATTTTGACATCTTGTCACTTTACTTTATACTTGTGGCTAGTGTACATACGATTGAATTCATAAACCTATAATTTCTCACCAACATTATTGTTGACCGTTTTTAGCAATGTATTTTTAGGTAATTAAGGTAGCTCATGTGGCATGCATTTGGACCTACCTGGAGTCGCGGACTCGACGCGTCTCACTTTATATATATTTTCTGCACTTATGAATCATTTGATCTTGTTGAACTTATTTTACCTAAAGTTGCAACACCTTTTGGGACCTTGTTTTGTAAACTCTGAATATTTTTAAATGATCAAACGATGTATTTTAAAAACGACACTTTAGGTCGTTCAATATAACTGTAACTGTGATGCTATGGATGTTACACCCATGTATCTATTCCGCTGCCATTCAGGTAAATTCAGGTGTGACAGATCCCCCCCCAACCGACCATGACCGGTTGATTATCATTGCGGAATTAGTAATATACGTGTTTGGTTTCATAGCACTAGTGTGGTTTTATATCACTGCTTGGACCGACGCCCATGCACGACCAGTAGCCAACCAAGGTCTAAAGAAAAAGATCCTTAAAACCATACCGAAAGTTGGCTACTTAGCTAGTGAGTGTGAGATGACCGAGTGTACCATTTGTTTGGCAGACTTTAAAGAGGGTGACGAGGTTAGAATTTTGCCCACGTGTATTGATGAGGCGAAAAATGAACCACTTTTAAGGGGTCATTTAAGCCCGGAATTGAATTTATTTGATCAAATATTGCCCTAAATCGTTCCTTTTGTGATTTTAGGTACTTTGGGAGTGAAATCTAGAAAAGGAAGCAATTCGGACGTTTTTGGAGCATAAAAGTGAAGAAAACGCCAAAGACTTAATTTTACATGCTGGAAACAGTGCATGACGGCGTCAAGAAGGAAATCCCGATGGCGTCAAGAGTAAAATCCATGACGACCCAGAAGAAACCTGAAGGCATCACAACAAGAGCGTCAAGAGTTAAATGTGTGACGGCCTGCATAAGGAGTACACATGACGGCGTCAGACCCAGATCTAGGCAGTTCGAGGAACTATTTGGCGGCGAGATGACGGCGTTAGACATTTGTTCTTGACGCCGTCTCCTCCTAAACTCTATATATAGTTTTCTATTTTTCATTCATTAGAGAGGAACTTGTGTGGAGAAACCCTAGGGCCAAACTTTGTGAACCCTAGCTCGTATTTTATAGTAAATTCAAGGGTTTTCACCCCTTGAATCCTTTCATGTGCTATTGAGATAAGTCTTCTCTTTAATTCAATCAATATGTCTATGTGTTGGTTGTCTATATCTCGTGCTTGTCTTGATTTCAACATGCTAGGCTAGATCTATCTTGTGTTTGCTTAGATCTAATGAAACCTAGATGTTAATTATGTGTTGATTACCTGTTTATGGTTGTATTGGATGAATGATTTCAATGTTAGGCTTAAGAAAACTGGCAGATCTCCAGATGGTAGCATGCTTGAACGTCTTAGGAAACATGAACTGACATGCACTAGGTTTTATTGATTGTATTTAATGCATGAGTAAATTCTAATGATCCCATGTTAGGAGCTTCTTAGCCGGCTCGACATAGGAGTGAAGTAGGCACTCATAGGATTGGGGAAGTAAGTACGCCACCCCATGAATGGTATTAAGGAATACAATCCGTTATCCACGCAACTATAACAAGTAATTAACGTGTAAAAGATATCTAGGGAGTAGTGAAATCTAAGTAAACACATTTCTCCCATATATTGCTCACGACCTTAGTTTAATATTAGTTTAATTTCATTTCTAGTATTTTATTTTGATTGCATCTTAGTATTGGGTTAGTTGACTAGCAACTAATTCCGCCCAAATCCTTCAAACCCGAGATTTTAATTTGCTTTTCTAAAAAATATAAAAAATACAAAAAGAATCATCCCTCATCTCTAGACCTAGTCTTTAGGTTTTCTAATCCTAGCGACACTATTCCTAGCTGAACGATCAATCCCCCGGTACTTGTCATTATACTATACTACATCGATCAGGTACACTGCCTGGTGGGGGTTGTAAGCTTCTCAAGATCCCTTGAGAGGTAAAGCCTGGTGCAAACCCCACGCATCAAGTTTTTGACGCCGCAGCCTGGGGAATAGTTATTGTCTAGGTTAGAATCTCTTTTTATTAGGTCTACTTGCTAGATTCCTTTCTAGTAAGATTTTATTTTTATTTTTTAGGTTCTCTTTATTCTATCTTTTTCTTTGTGTCTTTGTTTGTAAAAACCTTTCCATTGACTATTCCGTTAGCCGTTATGGAGAACGCGAATCCACCATACTACCAACCACGAAATTCACCCACTCCAAATGACATCTTGATGTTTAAACAACATGAGGATGAACCTATCTATGATGCATGGGCTCGTTTTAAATATTTACTCCAAAAAGTCCCTCATCATAATTTCGATCTGTGGTCCCAAATTGAAATATTTTACCATCGTGTCGACCACTATAGCAAAATGGACATTGACCATGCCGCAGATGGGGACCTTTGGGGATTAAGTGTTGATGAAGCATGGGAAACCATGGAGAATTGTGCCAGACTTGCCAAAAAAATGGACAACCCAACAAACGTTGTTACGGATCAATTGATAGCAAGTTTAAGGGAACAAGCAAGAAGATTGTTTGGGGATAAGCGTATAGATGAGATAACTGGGTGCACGAAGTGGTTTGATTTCACCACAATACAAGCTGAACGCATAGGTGACCTTGATGTGATGGAGGATGTAGCCGAACATGATCACATTGATCAAAAAGACCTAGGTTTTATGATCGATGATGATGAATCTCATGAAACAGATGATGAATCTTTTGGGCAATTTGTATATAGTATTCATAATATTGAGGATGATCCTTATGATTCGGATATAGAAGTTGAGATGCCTAGGGAAGCACGTGAGATACTTGGGAAAATGTTAGGGTTAGATTATAATAAAACACTTGTTGAGGATATAGGTGATTTTGACACAAGGAATGATGAAGTAAATAACATGAGCCCACAAAGTACCCCACAAGTCCTACCATCATTTGAGGCACACATACCACCCGTGACTTACCCGGAAGAAGTAGAAGAGACTATAGGAACCCCAATAGAGGTAGAACCCTTGGATCAAGCACAACCAGAGAATATAGGTTTTAACACTTGTAGTGATGACCTTTCTTTTAGTTCTAAGGAAGTTCCTAGTTTTGATGAACCGGAGCCTCAACCAAAGGCGTTACCTAATCTTCCATCCTCGGATGAAAATTTAGGAATTGAAATAGGTCCCGATCCACCCATCAAACCATATAGTCCGGGTAGTCTTAGGACAAAGGTAATGGACTCAAAGCCTTGTAGAGAGGAAGCCAATATAGGAGTGGAAAATGACCTTACATGCTTACATCACCCATTTATGATTGATCACAAGAAACATTATGTGTTTAAACCGGGTTTATTAGGTCAAGATGGATCCCCAACTAGTAGTCTCTTGAAGTTGATAGAAAATGATCCCTTTCTAGGAGAAAATCATGATACACCCATTAACCCGATTGAATTTGGTAAGGTTATGATGATAGGAGCACACCCCTTTGAGCATATAATTCATCCACCACTCTTTCCTCACGAGGCATATTTCCACCCTAAGGGTGTGTATCGCTACTTCCACCCGCACTTAATCCTAAGTGTAGGGAAAACCTCCCCTATTTTCGTTAAATAAGGGTAGAGTCAGGCTCGTGACTCGAACAAAAACAAGCGCTTCTTGGGAGGCAACCCATGCTTTGTGTGATTTTTATTTGTTTGATTGTTATTTGTTTCCGTATGCATGCTTTATTTTTATTGTTGGTAGATCATGTTTCAAAACTAAAATAGTGAAAATACTTTACTTTGTTGTTTGGCCTAGTCTTAACTTCATCCAAACGTATTTCGCAAAAAGATAAGTGTAAGGGGAAACCCCAAATATGTTTTTAAGAAACAAACCGATCATGATTCTCCACAATATTAAGTGAACATGTATATTCGTATTTGTTAGAGTCAAATGCTTGTATCGAGTCATAATGATGTTTTGCAGGATTTTCCAGGAAGTAGAACCAAGTTTTTTCAAAAATTTTCTGGAAACTTAACATAAGAATTTCTACAGGTCACTTCTGACGGCGTCATGAGTTTACTCTTGACGGCGTCACGT
Source organism: Artemisia argyi (assembly GCA_030686995.1). Classification (NCBI taxonomy): domain Eukaryota; kingdom Viridiplantae; phylum Streptophyta; class Magnoliopsida; order Asterales; family Asteraceae; genus Artemisia; species Artemisia argyi. The sequence continues at coordinate 96,728,115 of CM060693.1, read as the reverse complement.
GTAAAAATCTGGAAATTTTACCGGTTTTGTTTTTCTAACAGAGTCTTAAAGTTTTTGTTGAATTATTAGTTTTATAATCTCCAGGAAATCTGCAAACATCATTCCACAAGCATTATATCTTATTTTGTTTTCTAGGATTTATTAGTATATGTAGATTGCCGCCGATTTTATGCGAGGTTGCCTTGTTTGTTTTCTCAGGATTTACAGGTTATGTATGACAAGAAGATGATTATTTTTCTGGAAGGGATGCTTTGATTGTTCATTTTCTTGGAGGAAGATTTAACCTGGCCACCTTATTATCCATACCGAGCGAATTAGGGGAGTATTTGATTTCATTTGTTTTACTTATTTCACTTTTACATTCTTTACTTGAACATTGGGGACAATGTTCATCTTAAGTGTAAGGGGAGGGTAAAATGATGATACCTTACAAATACACTTTCGCTTGAGTTTGTTTGTTTGATGGTAGATGTGTAATAAAACTATGAGAAATACTTGTTAGTGCAATTTTAGCGCCAAATTAAAATTTTTTTACAATATTTAGGAGTGAAACTTTAGCCATAGCAAGCGTCTCATGGATAGGAGATTGTATGACTAGCATATAACCGTACCATTCAGAAAAATTTTCCACCCAAATATGTGAGGTTCGCCTTTAGATTTGATAGGAAAAGCATTTACTATTAGTGCTTATGAGTGTACCGGTAGCATTTGGATTCTAGAACTTGCGTTAGTGATGCATCCCGAGACCGCTAGTGAGACTACATTCGTGTAGTAGGATTTACTACATGATAAGAGGCATTAGGATCACCCTTGTGTTAAACCCGTATTATAATTACTTGACCATTTAAGTTATATTACTTGGCTAGTTAAGTCAACTAATTTTTCCCACACCTTAGCGTTGTACTCATTTTTAGTACACGAAACCCCTAGTACACCCCTCCGAGCCTATCTTTTCGTTTCTAACTTTAAGCATTTTACTTAAAAGAAGAATTTGTTACACCCCACTTAAATGTACACCCAAATCACCTTAGCCTTCCGTGTATGCACTCATCTTTAGTGCATTATTGTTATTTGTTAAACCCTAAGTTAATTATCCAATTGATTACATGGTTGCTAAGTCGAGTCATATCCTTGTACATATTGTTTTGGGACGATTGGGACTCATGGGTAAAGAAATTATTTTATGGTGTAATGGGGAAGAACATCTTATATTACCCCCGTATGTGCGTTAATCTTAAAAGTACTCCAAGAGTTTTAATTATTTTAATTCGAGTCATTAGATTAGTTTATTGTAAAGTATGTAAAAATTCAAGTGTAAGGGGAATTTCCATTCCCTATGATGTATTATTTTGGATGGTAGGGTAAGAGTGTATGCAAAAAAATAAAAAATAAAAAAAATAAAAAATAAAAAAAAAAATTGAAAAAAATAAGGAAAAAAAAAGAGAAAAAGAAAAAGAGAAAAAACATACGGATTACCATCCCTTTTCATTCTGTGTTCATTTTATGTTTTTGTTATTTTTCATTTATTAGCTTAAGTCGAGTCTTGTCTTGGCTTAGCAACGCCATATTGTACATGTAATTAACCAAGATTGTTAACTCGCCACCAGTAAAGACTGCCTATATCCAACAAAACCGTGTATTTCATATCCCTACACCTAACGTTACAACCCTTTAAAAGACCTCTTTGATAGTTTATCCTAGGTGCTTACACCATGTGGTGGAGGTTTGATCCTTTCCCAAGCCTATGGTAATCTATTTTGCTATGACAGGTAGTGAGAGATGTTTTCCATTTCCATATTGTGATATTACTTTATTACACCCGAGAGATGTGAGTATCTAAACACTATTTGTGAGGTGCTAGTGTATGACCTCCGTGCTTGTCTTTGGTCTTTAGTGGAACGATTATTTGTTGTAATTACTTTTATATTAGTGTTAAATGACCCCTAACTTGTATTTTGATTAGAATAAAAGCGCATTTGCTTGAGGACAAGCAAATCTCAAGTGTAAGGGTATATGATGAGGCGAAAAATGAACCACTTTTAGGGGGTCATTTAAGCCCGGAATTGAATTTATTTGATCAAATATTGCCCTAAATCGTTCCTTTTGTGATTTTAGGTACTTTGGGAGTGAAATCTGGAAAAGGAAGCAATTCGGACGTTTTTGGAGCATAAAAGTGAAGAAAACACCAAAGACTTAATTTTCCATGCTGTAAACAGTGCATGACGGCGTCAAGAAGGAAATCCTGACGGCGTCAAGAGTAAAATCCATGACGACCCAGAAGAAACCTGAAGGCGTCACAAGAAGAGCGTCAAGAGTTAAATGTGCGACGGCCTGCATAAGGAATACACATGACGGCGTCAGACCCAGATCTAGGCAGTCCGAGGAACTATTTGGCGACGCGATGACGACGTCAGACATTTGTTCTTGACGCCGTCACCTCCTAAACTCTATATATAGTTTTCTATTTTTCATTCATTAGAGAGGAACTTGTGTGGAGAAACCCTAGGGCCGAACTTTGTGAACCCTAGCTCGCATTTTACAGTAAATTCAAGGGTTTTCACCCCTTGAATCCTTTCATGTGCTATTGAGATAAGTCTTCTCTTTAATTCAATCAATATGTCTATGTGTTAGTTGTCTATATCTCGTGTTTGTCTTGATTTCAACATGCTAGGCTAGATCTATCTTGTGTTTGCTTAGATCTAATGAAACCTAGATGTTAATTATGTGTTGATTATTTGTTTATGGTTGTATTGGATGAATGATTTCAATGTTAGGCTTAAGAAAACTGGCAGATCTCCATTGTGTAACATGCTTGAACGTCTTAGGAAACATGAACCGATGTGTACTAGGTTTTATTGGTTGTATTTAATGCATGAGTAAATTCTAATGATCCCATGTTAGGAGCTTCTTAGCCGGCTCGACATAGGAGTGAAGTAGGCACTCATAGGATTGGGAAAGTAAGTACACCACCCCATGAATGGTATTAAGGAATACAATCCGTCATCCACGCAACTATAAGAAGTAATTAACGTGTAAAAGATATCTAGGGAGTAGTGAAATCTAAGTAAACACATTTCTCCCATATATTGCTCACGACCTTAGTTTAATATTAGTTTAATTTCATTTCTAGTATTTTATTTTGATTGCATCTTAGTATTGGGTTAGTTGACTAGCAACTAATTCCGTCTAAATCCTTCAAACCCGAGATTTTAATTTGCTTTTCTAAAAAATATAAAAAATACAAAAAGAATCATCCCTCATCTCTAGACCTAGTCTTTAGGTTTTCTAATCCTAGCGACACTATTCCTAGCTGAACGATCAATCCCCTGGTACTTGTCATTATACTATACTACATCGATCAGGTACACTGCCTGGTGGGGGTTGTAAGCTTCTCAAGATCCCTTGAGAGGTAAAGCCTGGTGCAAACCCCATGCATCATGTATTGATTGAGCCTAAACCGTCAGATAATATTGACCAAGTGAATTGGTCAACAAAGTCAAATAGCCTAAGGTCAATGCTCCGTGGATAGTATAGAGTTTCCCCGGGTCGTTATGTCCTGACGAGATTGAAATGGTGTTTGTAAACGTTTGTGGGAATGAGTGGCACTGAGGACAGTAACCAAAGATGATTTGGAATTGATTTTACTACTGATTACTTGGTATTTGAACAACTGAAACAGTATTAACAATTACAGAAACACAGATATGATTACAAGTACACAAATCAGAAATCAGAATTGATTACAGACAGAAGAAAATGTGAGTTTTAAACAATTTACAACTACAGGGGGTGCAAATGAAAATTTTACAAACTTAATATAAAAATAAAATTAAATTAAAATGAAAAATATATTTTTTATTATTTTATTATTTATTGTTAATTATTTAAATAAAAACTATTTAACTATTTAATTAAAACTAATTAACTTAAAAACTTAATAATACAAATTTTAACTAGAAAATTGCAAAATTAATTTCTGAAATTATAAAATGACTTAAAATAAATTTAGAAACTAAAAATACCTATTTTTGTCTTTTTGTGGATTTTCTATTAATTAAATACTAATTATATTAATTAAACTAATTAAACTAATTTAAATTACTAATAATACTACAAATGACTTATAAAATTATAGTAAATTTATAAATCTAATTAACCATCACAGGAATCCTAAAAAATTATAAAAAGTTTATAAAAATTAATTTTAGACTATTTTACGAATTATTTACTTATTTATTAATTAATATCTAATTTAACTAAATTAATTAAGAAAATTAGAAAATGAAAAGTAGAAATTAAGAAACTATTTTCTAAAAATACTTAATGATTTATAAAACCTAAGAAAAATATAAAAAGGTACTGTTGTTAATTAAAAATTAATAAAACTATTTAATCACTAATATTACTTAATTATTAATTAAACTAATATTAATTCTAATAATTACTAAATTGAAAAAGAAAAATCTAGAAAAATTACTGAAAATACTTTAAGATGAAATAAAATTGAGAAAAATATAAAAATGATGAAGTGCTTAATAATAAGCTGAAAAGAAAAATTAAAAATATAAATCCTATTAAATAGAAGCTATTACTAATTTTAAAGTTGGTTTTTGTTGGTTTTTCTTTGTTTGACAACTGATTATTAGCTAAAAATAAACAACTTTTATGAAGACACTTTTGTTTTAGCTTATTAATAAGCTGTGTGCACCCCCTTTGTGCTTAATAGTTGGATTAATAGCTTATTAGGACTTATGGATATTTGAAAAAGCTGTAAAATGAACGAATAAGCTAAGACAGATGGATATCAACACAAAATAAGCCAAAAAGCACAGATAAGCACACTGAATTAAGCTATGACAACCAAATAAGCACTTAATGAAACACAAGGCCAACACAGGCCTTGAACAAGGACTTTTGGACCTCTGAGGGGTCCACAGAAGTGAAAGAGAGTCCAAAGTGAGACTTGACCTTCCAAGTTGACCTGGTCAACTTCAAAATAAGCTAATAAGCTGGGTTTGTGGCTTTTTATTGAAGTCTAGGTGGGGCTTGGTATTTTGGCTCAAACACTGAGTCACTCAGTGTACACAACAAAATGGTCAAACTAAAAGCTGCTTGTAGCCCTACCAAATAAGCTTGAAATGGTAAAATAAGCCCTGAACTATCAAGATGGGTTGCTTGGCTTTCCAAAAAGCTAAGAATCATGCACTGGGGCCCACTAATAAACTAGCTATGGTCTAGGGAATATTGGTGATCAATACTGAGTACTCAGTATGTGTTTGTAAAATAAGCAAACTTTGAGGCCAAAATAAGATATGCTACAGGGAACTGAGATCCAATTTTATTGACAATCTGAAAAGATAAGCTGACAAGATTTCCAAAAAGCTAAGAAACAAGGCCTAACAATTTGAATTGCACCCTGGAGGGGGGTTTGAAATTTTGACCAATCTTACAAAATGCCCTGGTGCAAAAAGAGTACTTGCCCTGCAGGCTTAAAGAAGCTATTGCACAAGCTTGAATAAAAATTACAAAAATAAGCTGATGGTGGGTTTTGAAAGTTAAGCTGACACACTAAGACTTGTGAAAAGCTCAGGGTCCAAATCCAATTACAAAAATCCAAACAATTCTTCCTATTTTTGGTTTTCTGAAAACACTATCAACTTTGACTTTTTGATTTTTGCTCTCAGTTGACTAAAATGAACTTGAATCCTGATTTTATGACTGATATTGGTTTAATAAGCTATATAAAGGCTAAATTAAGCTAGACCACTCATTTGTGAATGGAAATGGGGCATAAGCCACTCTTTAACCAACACAGAGGGTTAATTAGGCCTGTTTCTATGTGATTTTGACTTTTTGATGAATAAACCTTGGTTTTTATTGTTGACCTGAGTTATTAAGACCCTAAGTGACTTGTATGCACTATCAACAACAACAACAATTACAGGCTTGATCACAGAGTAAAAGACAAATTCAAGCACTACTTATATAAGACAGATTTGAAGAAACTATTGAAAATAGAGACCTAAGCACAATCTATTGACTAATAACACTCTAATAAGCTATAAGCAATCAAATGAAACACAAATAAGCAATCACAGAACAATATTACACTATAAGAGTAGGAATTAGAAAATTAGCTTACAAATGCCTTCCAGCTATAAACCAAGAACCAAGGACCAAGAACCTTTCCTATAGCACCTCCACGGGTTCACTAACCCAGGGCCATCCATGATTCACCCTGCTCCAGCTTAGTTACCTTTATCATCTTCATTTTTTTATTTTTCTTTATTATTTATTTATTTATTTATTTATTTTTTGTTTTTAATTTTCCTGAACCTACACTGCTTTTAAAGTTTCTAAAAGCTTTTATAAGCTTTCTGGGAGCTTACATGTACCTATGAGTCCATATACTTAAACAACAACAACAATAAAGCTTATTGAGAAATTTTGAAATAAAAGTGAAATTTGCATAAACTGAGAGAAGTACTAAAACTTGAAATTTATTAATAAAAAGAGTTGAGATTACACTGAGATCACTAGAAATGCACTTTAAAAGCTTTGAATTATACTAGGAATTTGAAAATTACAACTTCGACATACATAAAACTATATTACTCAACTACTTTTTCCTTGTTGCCTCCTTCTCTTTTATAGCTGAGGATTAGGGTTTGGGACCCTTTTCTGATCATATCCCACTACCATTGGATCTCTGAGATGCATCCTAGGCCGTTCACGTGTTTTGGCGCCAAAAACAAATCAATCCAATTGGGACTGATTTATAGCAATTGGGGGGGGGGGGATGGCATTAATTAGGGTTGTCTTGTTAGGTATACATGGTGGGGGTGAGTGGTTTGGGCGGTGGGATAAGATGGGGAGGTGAGGTGATGGCTTGCAGAGCACAAGTGGAGTGGTGGTGAGAGTGTGAGGGAAGGTGATGGCTTGTTTGACTTGGGTTTGACCCAGGGTCAAACGTTGACCCCGTTAATATTAAGGGTGGGGCGTTTGGGCTTTGACTTGGGCCTGGGGGAAAGGTGTTGGGCTAGGCTGTGGTGTGGTTTGGATTTGGATTGGGGTGTTATAATAATAAGGGTCCGGTTTGGTTAAGTGTTAATAACAAGGACCAATTTTGCAATTATCCAAAAGTTGGGGGGTTGGACTTGGGAAGTTTCCAAGGTTATCACAAGGGTGTATTCTGCCAAGTTTCCATAGTATGAGGACCACAGTTTCCTTTTTCCATTATTTGAACACCTAGGGACTATTTCTGCCAACTCTGCAAACTCCAGGGACCAATCATGTAATTTTTCCAAACTTTCCATCCAAGGACCACTTTTTCCATAGAAGAATAGCACAAGGAGAAAATTTTATTTTTTCAAAAGTTTTCACATCCAAGGGACCATTTTTGTCAATTTTGCAAAGTTGAGGGACTAAACTTGTAATTTTATGAAATTTCACACCAAATGACTAAATATGTTTATTTGTGATTTAAAAGGACCTTTGGTGACTTTTTCATGTTTTTGAATAACCAGGGACTAGATTTGACAAGTTTTGATAGTTGAGGGACTGAAACTGCCAATTATGTAAACTTTGTTCATTTTTCATTTGTTTTTAAACATTTTGCATCTGAAACATATAAAACACAATCCTGGGATATTTTCAGTATTATGATGCATATTTGAGTGTTTTTAGATGTTTTGGCAGTTCAAATGAGACAAAAATGATGAGTATTTACACACTCATCATGTATACATGTGTATCATGTCACATGTATTGACACGTGGTTTAGGTCACATTCAACGTTTCCTACGTGTCGCCGGTATTTGACTCAGGGGTGGATCAGAGAAGAAACATTGTCGTCTTAAATAGTGTTATTGTTTTGTAGAATCTATCTAAATCTTGGTGGTAGTGTTTTTAGTAGTTTTTCCTGTTTTCAAATGTTCTATTTGGATTATATTGTACTCCAGCTTTTAAGAAAAGTTTTAGTTGGAAAGATGATTATGTGTATTTCTGTATTTGGTTCAGCAAATAAGAATTAGATGATTGAGAAATTGCGATTATACAGAAAAATGTGGTAGTTACATTGTCAAGTAGTTGCATTATATGTCATCTCTAATATCAAAATGGTAACACACTACCGCAAAAAAGAACATAAACATCCCCTAATAGAAACCGATTATATAATAACCAGTTCCTATTGTAAAAAATTTGGGGTAGGGAAAGTGTAAAAAAACCGGTTGTCATAGAATAACCACTCTCTTTAATATAAAAATTAAGAAAAACCGGTTCTGTGAAAAAAAACCAGTCTTAGAATGATAGATTCATCGAGGATGACAAGCTCAAAAAATTAGTATTATGGTGTCATTGAAGAAATATGGGAATTGGATTACAATTTGTTTGTTATACCCCTATTCAAGTTTAAATGGGTCAATGCCAGGGGAGGTGTTAAAGTTGATAGGGATGGTTTCATGTGTGTCAATCTTTCCACAAACAGCTACATATCTGACCCATTCATTCTAGCAAACCAAGCCACCCAAGTATATATATATATATATATATATATATATATATATATATATATATATATATATATATATATATATATATATATATATATATATTTTTGTCAAGGACTCAAAAGACAAGAGATGGTACATTGTCACGCATGGTAAATGATATATAGTTGGTGTTGATGATGTTGTAGACGAAGACGACTATAATCAGTTTGATGAGCTACCTCCATTTTCTAGTGGCATTCAATCTTTATAAGAAATTCTTGATGATACTGTTTATTTAAGATCATATCATCAAGAAGGACACGAAGAATGACGAGTCGGGTATTAAAATAATTTACTCAAGTTATAACTAAATTTATATTCAACAACTAATAAAACAATTTACTCAAGTTATAACTAAATTTAAGCTAATATACTTATTTTACAGTCAACAACTAACGTGTTTTTATACATTTGTTATTTTTGCAGGCGCTACAAACCGAAGACATAGCCGAATAAATTAAATAAATATCATATATTATGCAATAATTTCTTTTCTCCAACTAAATAAGTCACTAAATAATTTCATCTTTAATATGAAAAATATAAAAATAAAATAAGAGCAGCTCTATAAAACCCACGGTCCAAAACTTCTCTCCCAAAAAGGAAAACTCAGGTTATGAAAAAGTTTAGTCGTTAATTAATTAATTAAGTAGTAGTGCTTACTTTCCATTAAAAAAGACAATGCGAAAGATGGAATAGAACTATGAAGCTTTGATAACGAAAGGAGTATATGATAAAGGAAAAGTTCTTGTGAGCCGAATGATTCTCTTTGATGAGTGTGTAAATACTCATCATTTTTATCGTATCTGAACTGCCAAAACATCCAAAAACACTCAGAAATGCATCAAAATACAGAAATTATCCCAAAAGTGTGTTTTATATGTTTTAGATGCAAAATGTTTAAAAACAAATGAAAAACGAACAAAGTTTGCATAATTGTCAGTTTCAGTCCCTCAAGTTTCAAAAATTGATAAAACTAGTCCCTGAAGGTTTAAAATGAAAGAAAAGTCAACCCAAGTCCTTTGGAATTCAAAAGTTGTCAAAACAAGTCCTTGGGTGAAAAGTTTGAGAAAATTACACTTTTGGTCCCCAAACTTTCAAAAATGGCAAAAGTAGTCCCTGGGTTTTAAAAATGGGAAAAATAATTTTCACAACCCTTGTACTATTCACACATGGCAAGTTGGGTCCTAATATTATCTTTGGAAAAATTCCATTTTCAGTCCTCCTATTTTCAGCAAATTACAAAATGGTCCTTGTGAAATTATAAGTACAAACCAAACGGACCTTTGTATTATCCCACTAAATCCAAATGACAAACCAAACCCAATCCAAAACAAAAACCCCTTATAACTCCAAAGCCCACCCCACACCAACATCTTGGCCCAAACCATCACAGCCCACCCACACCCCACCTTTAATATTAAACGCAGGGTCAACATTGACCGTTTGACCATGGCTTTGACCACCCTCTCCACCTCACCATCCCACTCACCTGCAATAATCCAAACACCCCATCATAACCCCTATACTGCCTTCACCTCTGCAATACTCAACCTGTAACAATTCGCAATTTCAGGTTAATTACTATTCCCAAAAAATTTTCACTATTCATTTTTACTATTCATTTTTCCGAAATTTGATTTTTATTTCATATTCTCGTATGATAAATCATTTCCATGGCAAAATAAAAGTTTGACACTTTAGGGTAAAACGTCATTCAAAAATTCTACGCACAACGAAACTCGACCGCGTTAATTTTCCCCGTATCAGAAAAATGTTTGATACACTCATGATTTATTTGAGAATAAATCATGACTGAGAAAAACATGACCAAATAAACCTCGGCCGTGAAAAACAGGAATTTTCGTTTTTAAGCATTTTTGCTCAGCCGTAACCTTAGCCTATACCTGCACCGCGTTTCTAAGACGATTTGAGTTTTCACATTTTTGGAAAAAGTCAACATATTTTTCCCTCCTCCTTTGACTAAAAATCATTCATTGATTTTATAAATCATTCCTTGATTTTTAGGCTTACGGTTTTATGTCTAAAAGACATTTAATACCAATCGACACTAGACTGAGCCCAGTCTAGACATTATAAGTTATTTTAAATCATTATTATCGTATTAGAAAAGTAACATTTTACTTTTCTCAATTTTACACAATATTCGTACGTTTTACGTATTACGTGTTTTAGACCCGTGTTTCCAGTTTGAGCAGGATTTTAGCACCCCAATGGAACCTACCACTCATTTTATATTTTATTATGGAGTATTTTGACAAGTTTAATCATTCTTCCAAGTTTCGTATTTTTACGATACCCGGTTTTACGTATTATGGCTTAATCGTTTACGGTTAGCATTTTACGGAGTCAAAACTAGCTCCATAAGTAGGATAATATCAACAAGACCAACTCATCCTTCCTATCTTCATATGAACCGCCATAGGGGGGGGGGGGAGATTCACCTCACACATGGCTTGATCTCATGCTCCTAACTCTAGGATGTTTACATGTGTTGAACTTGTTCACCAAGTTTTGACTAGTCCATGCATGTAACCTCCTCAAAGGCATATAAATACCCTCTCCTCCCCCTCCTTTGTACGCCACATACCACACACACAACCATAAAACACTTAGCTAATTTACTTCCAATTTTATTCAAGGATCAAGTGCTACAACAACATATAAACTCTAGTTTGGTTTTGATTCATCAAACTACTTCCAAACCCTAGAAACTTTGGTGATTTCTCTTAAGTTTGAATCTACTCAAGTCACCTCAACTTTCATCATCTCTCTTTCAAGAATACAAGTGTAGAAAGATTGCTTGAAGTGAAGTAGGGTGAAGCTTAAGTCTATCAAAGTCCTTACTTTACATGTTACTTACCTTTCTTGTAGAAAGCCAAAGTTGTAAGCAAACTCTAATACACTTCCTTGCTTAAATATCATATTCATGCTATTTACATATCATTCATGCTATATTATGTCTCGTGATCATGTCCATGATGTATAAAAATGGGTAAAACAAGTTATTGTAAATGATTGTTAACTTATGTTATTTAAACAAGTAAACTAGTGACTTTTCTGGTGAAATCTGATCAAAATGGTAAAATTATGAAATTAGAATATTACATATTGTAGTATAGGACCTAACAAAGAAACCATAGCAATTTGAACCACCTAAAACGAGTACACGAGTCAAAAGTTATGACCATTTGAAGTTACCAAAACTTTACGGCAAAACTGCCAAAATAGCTTTAGTGACAGAACATAAAACACGCAAAAAGAGGCCCTTCTGGTCCGTTTCATGAAAAAGTTAAAGCACGAAAGTTGTCCGGAATCACATTTTCTTCAAAAACTCAAAGGCACGTCTCCAGAAAACCAATAACGAATGAGATTTTTCTCAGTTTCTTAACAGCTATATTACATATATAAGTCACTATATAATGGTTATGGTTTAAAAAGACCAAGAGGTCTTATGACCTAGATTCAAGACCACAACCATGGCTAAAGCCAAGATTGAGTCTCAAGACCATGGAACAATGACCAAAGCTCATGGCAAGGCCATGACTAAATGACCATATAAACTTACTTAGGCAAAAACATGAACCAAAGAGTTGGCGATAACTGAAACATACAATTTGGATCTACTTCATCTAAAAGAACCATGAGATATTACAAAAAATTGTCATACAAGTTATAAGAAACTCACCCTAATAACAATCTTCATGTAATGATAAACTTTCCTAAGTTTATTCAATTATTGGACATGTAACTTTTCGGATCAAAACTTATATATATATATATATATATATATATATATATATATATATATATATATATATATATATATATATATATATATATATATATATATATATATATATATATATATATATTATCAACTACTATAATAATAGGGAGCCTCATGTGAGGAGTTCATTATGTAAGCCATCGAGATGAGTTGTGGATTTACGAATTAAAGTGTCTTGGCTCCTCGAACGTTTACTACATGACTTCTGAATTATGTCGGCCCGAACGGTAGTAAACGATATATAAACTATACATGTTTCATGAATCATTTCTTTTCAAAGACTTACACTATACATTGTACCACATCATGGACTAAATGCAAGACATATATAGGCAATTCTTCATATTCTTAGACATTACTCGAAACCTAAGTTGCAACAATTATTCTAGGTTGCTCATAGAAGTTCTTACGGCATATCCATCATTCTCATTATACATCATCCAACTCAAGGTGAGTTCATAGCCCCACTTTCCATTACTTAATTGTTTTACAAACCCTTGGGGGGAATACATGCTATTTTTAACCGAGCACAATGTTTTTAAATTGTATGCTTGCCTGATTGTTTTATTATCACTAACTACCATCCTTGCCAATCCAAGATCCCTTATTATGAACCATTTAATCACTAGTAATAGTGAGCGCGAATATTGTGAATAGGCCTATTGGGATTGACGAATCCCATTTGTATTGACTAAGTTCAAACAAATGCATTAATATTTGAGACATTAGGTATGACGGCAAAGTACCTACCGGGATAACTCCGCCGATTGATATTGGTACCCGTTAACGTTTTGGTGTCATAAGCTTAGTGAATTAATAACCGTTTCGGGCGTATAACAACGTATCCCATCTTTGTTTTCCAACCATTGGTGTGAGCCTATAACTCACACTACCAACATATTGCGTTCAAACGTTAAACAAACTCTATGAATATCACTCAACCTTTATGTTGACCTCTTAAGCATGTATTTCAGGTTCATGATGATCAAGGATGGCACGGAAGGGCACGGATACTCAAGAGGGCTATAAAATTTATTATCATTAAAAAACTCATTTAATGTAATTTGTAAACATGGAACCATTTGGGACCTCATTTTGTAATCTCTGATATTTATATAATTTGAATGATAAATCTTTTAAAACGACTCAATTAGAGTTCGTTTTCTATTATTGTGACTATTGTGCCGTCGAGTAACACCCAGTTTGAATTCCGCTGCATCCATGAATTGGGGGTGTTACAGATTGGTACCAGAGCCATGGTTATAGAGAAACGGGTCTAATTGAGACCTAAACTATAACCATACGTACAAGCAAAAACATTTTATAGCCTTCCGCTCTCCGTGTCTTCCATCCTCTAGACGATTATGGACTTATTAAGCATTTTATACTACCCAAACATGTTAGCACATGGATATATGTACCCTTAACATAATTGAGCATTTCCCCGTAAGCATTTTATACTACATGAACATATTATTATATTGATATATAAACTCGATTTATTTTCAATCATTTATCTAAACAATGGACTAAACATATCTGTGTATGCCTATTCTAGGGCATTTCGACACAACCACATCCTCCCAATCATGTTCCTACTCCAACATTTTATGTCCAAGATATTGTAACTATTTGCAATAGTCTTTCCTATTTCCAATACATTGTATGATACAATGGTCTCGTCTATTTTCCAAGACATTGTATTATACAATGGTCTTAATCATTTCTCAAATGTTTTGAGTCATACAATGGTCTTAATCATTTCTCAAATGTTTTGAGTCACACAATGGTCTAACCTACTTCCCAGACATTGTTAATTGCATAATGGTCTAATCTACTTTCGAGACATTGTGATTTGTGCAATGGTCTCTGGAATTATTCCATCACATCATCAATATCATTTCTTATGATATCAAAAACCCATCACAATCTATCGATTTCTAAATAGAAATATGAGATTTCTAAAGGACAAACAAATCCATCATCTACAAAAGCTGGAGTTTCTCTACGTTCATCAAAGTTCAGCAACTTTCTCTACATTCATAAAAGTTTTCTTCTGAAACCTTCATTGTTAAAAGTTCGTGATCCTGGCCAAGTATGGACTGTTTTAGAACTACTTAAAACTTCCTTTCCACATGTATCTACCCGTACTATCCTCTATGCAATGGAATGTGAAAACATAGGTTACAAGTCTTGTATGGGTGGGACTTGTAACTGAATGGTTTGACATCGCCTTTGTTTAGTGGACAGTTTCTCAAAAGCAACGGACATATCACATGTATACCTAATTTAGGTATTTGAAAATTTTATCGAACCTTGGCTAAATATAGACTAGTCACCTATATTAAACCTAGGGACAGTGGAATATAGTCTGACTAACTATGTTCGACTTAAAATTTTCAAATACTGAGAATAGTTGTGCTAGGGTTATGTTCAGATTGATTTCCTACTTGAACTCGATAAACCACCAGAATTCTTTAAAAAGATCTAGAGATACGATAGTGTCTTACCACTCAGCAAGATCTTAACACCTTATTTGTATTATCTAATTTCATTCTTGAAAGTTTTCATTATGAGATAATCCGAACTACTATCTTGGGATAGTTATCAATTCTTCTCTTCATCCTGTAGAAGTACTATCCTGTTTAGGTCCTAAGGATACCATTCCGTCATAAACCTTTAAAATCTCTTAAAATTTTAAAGCAAATTTGACATCTCTACCAATATTAATGTTAAGCATACACTACACACTTTTGTTCATCAACATATCACATCATTATCTTCACAACCGTTGGAACCACAAGCTCATTAACATATCTTGATGCACTTTTAAAGCTCAAATCATCCATAGTTACACCACAAACACCCTCATCAGCTTTACAAGATTGAATATTCATCTTGTACTTTTGGAACACCAGTATCATCTCGTAATACACTACCTTGTAACTCATCGGCTAATTATGAATGTTGTGTTGGGAATTCTTAAGTACGATGATTTATAATTATTTGAATGGATTGGGATGCCTTTTCGTTTAAATAAAGAAATTGTAAATCACCGAACCATAAGTTTATATTTCCCTATTTACATTGTTTGGGATGCCTCTCTATGTAAATAAAGGATTATAAACAAGTGGGCTTATTTGTATCCAAAATAACATAAGTATGAAGTCAATAAACACTAGATACAACAACAGATTACCTACTAGATTATGATTGCAACTACTATATCAATTTCTATTAATATTCGACTGCTATATCAATTTTCTTTGATATTCGACTATTATATGGATCTCTACTGATATTCAACTATGTTATCAATCTCTATTGACACACCGTATTCTAAGACAAATCAAACTACATCACTAGTAATCCCAGACTCTAGTCCTCATAAATAACCACACCTCTTCATCGACACCACTCCAACATATAACACGCATAAAACTTTGGGACGAAGTTCCCCGTAAGGGGTAGAGACTGTAACAATTCGCAATTTCAGGTTAATTACTATTCCCAAAAAAAATTCACTATTCATTTTTACTATTTGCTTTTTACTATTCATTTTGACAAAATTTGATTTTTATTTCATATTCTTGTATGATAAATCATTTCCGTGGCAAAATAAAAGTTTGACACTCATCAGATCATTTTCGCGAAAGTTATTAAGGAAATACACGTTTTAGGGTAAAACGTCATTCAAAAATTCTACGCACAACGAAACTCGACCGCGTTAATTTTTCCCGTATCAGAAAAATGTTTGATATACTCATGATTTATTTGAGAATAAATCATGACTGAGAAAAACATGACCAACTAAACCTCGGCCATGAAAAACAGGAATTTTCGTTTTTAAGCATTTTTACTCAGCCGTAACCTTAGCCTATACCTGCACCGTGTTTCTAAGACGATTTGAGTTTTCACATTTTTGGAAAAAGTCAACATACTTTTCCCTCCTCCTTTGACCAAAAATCATTCCTTGATTTTTAGGCTTACGGTTTTATGTCTAAAAGACATTTAATACCAACCGACACTAGACTGAGCCCAGTCTAGACATTATAAATCATTTTAAATCATTATTATCGTATTAGAAAAGTAACATTTTACTTTTCTCAATTTTACACAATATTCGTACGTTTTACGTATTACGCGTTTTAGACCCGTGTTTCCAGTTTGAGCAGGATTTTAGCACCCCAACGGAACCTACCACTCATTTTATATTTTATTATGGAGTATTTTGACAAGTTTAATCATTCTTCCAAGTTTCGTATTTTTACGATACCCGATTTTACGTATTATGGCTTAATCGTTTACGGTTAGCATTTTACGGAGTCAAAACTAGCTCCATAAGTAGGATAATATCAACAAGACCAACTCATCCTTCCTATATTCATATGAACCGCCATAGGGGGGGGGGATTCACCTCACACATGGCTTGATCTCATGCTCCTAACTCTAGGATGTTTACATGTGTTGAACATGTTCACCAAGTTTTGACTAGTCCATGCATATAACCTCCTCAAGGGCATATAAATACCCTCTCCTCCCCCTCCTTTGTACGCCACATACCACACATACAACCATAAAACACTTAGCTAGTTTACTTCCAATTTTATTCAAGGATCAAGTGCTACAACAACATATAAACTCTAGTTTGGTTTTGATTCATCAAACTACTTCCAAACCCTAGAAACTTTGGTGATTTCTCTTGAGTTTGAATCTACTCAAGTCACCTCAACTTTCATCATCTCTCTTTCAAGAATACAAGTGTAGAAAGATTGCTTGAAGTGAAGTAGGGTGAAGCTTAAGTCTATCAAAGTCCTTACCTTACATGTTACTTACCTTTCTTGTAGAAAGCCAAAGTTGTAAGCAAACTCTAATACACTTCCTTGCTTAAATATCATATTCATGCTATTTACATATCATTTATGCTATATTATGTCTCGTGATCATGTCCATGATGTATAAAAATGGGTAAAACAAGTTATTGTAAATGATTGTTAACTTATGTTATTTAAACAAGTAAACTAGTGACTTTCCTGGTGAAATCTGATCAAAATGGTAAAATTATGAAATTAGAATATTACATATTGTAGTAGAGGACCTAACAAAGAAACCATAGCAATTTGAACCACCTAAAATGAGTACACGAGTCAAAAGTTATGACCATTTGAAGTTACCAAAACTTTGCGGCAAAACTGCCAAAATAGCTTCTGTGACAGAACATAAAACACGCAAAAAGAGGCCCTTCTGGTCCGTTTCATGAAAAAGTTAAAGCACGAAAGTTGTCCGGAATCACGTTTTCTTCAAAAACTCAGGGGCATGTCTCCAGAAAACCAATAACGAATGAGATTTTTCTCAGTTTCTTAACAGCTATATTACATATATAAGTCACTATATAATGGTAATGGTTTAAAAAGACCAAGAGGTCTTATGACCTAGATTCAAGACCACAAGTCCACAACCATGGCTAAAGCCAAGGTTGAGTCTCAAGACCATGGAACAATGACCAAAGGTCATGGCAAGGCCATGACTAAATGACCATATAAACTTACTTAGGCGAAAACATGAACCAAAGAGTTGGCGATAACTGAAACATACAATTTGGATCTACTTCATCTAAAAGAACCATGAGATATTACAAGAAATTGTCATACAAGTTATAAGAAACTCACCCTAATAACAATCTTCATGTAATGATAAACTTATATATATATATATATATATATATATATATATATATATATATATATATATATATATATATATATATATATATATTATCAACTACTACAATAGTAGGGAGCCTCATGTGAGGAGTTCATTATGTAAGCCGTCGAGATGAGTTGTGGATTTACGAATTAAAGTGTCCTGGCTCCTCGAACGTTTACTACATGACTTCTGAATTATGTCGGCCCGAACGGTAGTAAACGATATATAAACTATACATGTTTCATGAATCATTTCTTTTCAAAGACTTACACTATACATTGTACCACATCATGGACTAAATGCAAGACATATATAGGCAATTCTTCATATTCTTAGACATTACTCGAAACCTAAGTTGCAACAATTATTCTAGGTTGCTCGTAGAAGTTCTTACGGCATATACATCATCCAACTCAAGGTGAGTTCATAGCCCCACTTTCCATTACTTAATTGTTTTACAAACCCTTGGGGGGAATACATGCTATTTTTAACCGAGCACAATGTTTTTAAATTGTATGCTTGCCTGATTGTTTTATTATCACTAACTACCATCCTTGCCAATCCAAGATCCCTTATTATGAACCATTTAATCACTAGTAATAGTGAGCGCGAATATTGTGAATAGGCCTATTGGGATTGACGAATCCCATTTGTATTGACTAAGTTCAAACAAATGCATTAATATTTGAGACATTAGGTATGACGGCAAAGTACCTACCGGGATAACTCCGCCGATTGATATTGGTACCCGTTAACGTTTTGGTGTCATAAGCTTAGTGAATTAATAACCGTTCCGGGCGTATAACAACGTAGCCCATCTTTGTTTTCCAACCATTGGTGTGAGCCTATAACTCACACTACCAACATATTGTGTTCAAACATTAAACAAACTCTATGAATATCACTCAACCTTTGTGTTGACCTCTTAAGCATGTATTTCAGGATCATGATGATCAAGGATGGCACAGATACTCAAGAGGGCTATAAAATTTATTATCATTCAAAAACTCGTTTAATGTAATTTGTAAACATGGAACCATCTGGGATCTCATTTTGTAATCTCTGATATTTATATAATTTGAATGATAAATCTTTTAAAACGACTCAATTAGAGTTCGTTTTCTATTATTGTGACTATTGTGCCGTCGAGTAACACCCAGTTTGAATTCCGCTGCATCCATGAATTGGGGGTGTTACACAACCCTCCCCCCTTGCCTAACCAAACAACCATATCAGTCCAAAGCTTACACCCCTGGCTTCAATTATTCAAAGAAAAAGCCAAAAGGATTTTGGCGGCAAGAAATTTTAAACGGCCAAGATTAAAGTTGTGTCATCCAAAGGTCAAGATGGTTGCTGGGATTTGCTCACAAGGATCCAAGAAACCCTAATTTACCACTATAAAAGGGTCATTGAAGCTGTGAAAGAGGTGTGAGATTTTTAGCTTAATTTTAATTATGTCAAAGTTATGTTTAAGTCTTTTGTAATCAAAATTAGTTAAGCAAGTGTAATTTCAGTTGTACTATTGCAAGTTTGAAGTTCTAATTAATAAAATTTAAAGTTTAAGTTGAATTATGTACCTGTGAAATCCATTTTACTTCAAAATCTTCAAGAAAGTTTAGTTGGTATTGATAGTTGTTTCTTTGGACTCTTAGGGCTCACATAGGCCCTCAGAAGCTTATTTAAGCTTGTAGAACCATAAAACTTAGTTAGTTATAAAAAAGCAAAAACACAAAAAAATAGTGAAAAATCAAAAAAAAAAAATAGAAGAGAAAAAGAAGGAGAGATGGTGCAGAAATGATTCTGAGAATGGAGAATGGGGATTAGAGACTCATGGGAGTCACATAAGTTGTCCTTGGTTCACATTGCATTGGCAGGAAAGCCCTCTGTAAGGAATTTTCTTGATTTTCCATAATTACTATTCCTTGTTCATAATCTGTTCCTTCATGCTTGTTCATGTTTGCTTGTGTTATTTGAGTCAAGTTATGGTTCATTAATTGGTATTTGATCACTAAAATCTTTTGTGTTCCATAAGTCTAGTTTACCTGTCATTTAGAACTAATTAGTATAAGTAGTAATGTTGGTGTAAACCTTAGTTTCTGTGTTCACATAAGTTAGAATCATCTTAATACACCTTTGTAAACCTGACTTGGGGAATGAAACATTCAAATGCTTCTTAAATCTTAAAACAGTCATGAATAAAGGGGTGTTTGGATTAGTAGATCTCATTGTGTTCCAGAAGGTTTCAGGGTGTAATGAGTGTTGATACATGTCACTTGTAGTATGTTAGTTGTATTTTAGACTTGAAATCAGTAGGTTGTTAAGCAAAAAAGTCAAATCTCACTTAATTAGCTCATTTAGTGTTCACTGTTAAGAATTTAGGATCATGGATCATATAGATTAGTTCATTAGTGTTAGAAATAGTTCAAAATCTTCTCATACAATCTTAATTTAGCATAATCAGTCACTAAATCAAGTTTAAAATTCATAAAAGTCAACTGTGGTGGTTAAAAGAGAAAGTCAAAATTGGTACATGTAGGCAGAATCACCCAAAACTCCAAGAATTAATGTGAATTTTGTGTTAAGACCTAGGATTTGAAACTTTCACATGTCAAAGTACCCCACCTAGACTACAATAATCTGTATACATCTTATTTTTGTGATTTTTTAAGAAGCTTGTGCATCAACTTGTTTAGGGCTGCAGGGAGTGTTACCTCCCATGCACCAGGCCCCTTGGTCACTTTTCTTTGACTCATTGAGTCTGACCTAGTGGACCCCACACTAGGTACTTTGGAAAATTAGAAAACTTGGGATTAGGGCTTTTGACTCCTGAGCTTATTTCACACCTTGGCTTATTATAGCTTAATTTGTTTGGCCCTTTCTTGAGACCTGTCCAAAACACAAATCTGAGCTCTCAGTTTTGTGACCAAAGTCAAAGGTCCACAAAGGATTCCTAAATAAGCTACAAGCTCAGCTTATTAGCTTATTTTGAGGTTGACTTGGTCAACTTTGAGGGTCAAGTTCCAATTTGGCCTCCCCTTCACTTCTGTGGACCCCACAGAAGTCCAAATGGCCTTCATTTGGCTTGTTTGGCTGACAGGGATGGCTTGAAGTGCTTATTTGCTCATTTGAGCTTATTCAGTGCTTATTACGTGTTCCTTTTTCTCATTTCCAGTTCATAATAGTATATTGCATCTTATTTTCCTGTTGTGTACCTTAGTGGCTTATTTTGAGCTTATTTCAATTCATTTTCAAGCTTAATAATCAACTGTCTAGCTTTTTGATAAGCACGGAGCTTATTTTAAAGCTTAAGCAAAAGTTCCTTCTCAAAAAGTGCTTATTTTTAGTTGTAAATTAGTTGTGTAAAAGAAAATTAAGAAAAAGACAAAAATAATTAAAGTGATAGCTTCTATTTAAGCCCTTTTGGCTTATTTTCTGCTTATTTATAAGCATTTATCATTTAGTATTTTTTATAATTTAATTTAGTTTAAATTAATTAAATAATTAGTTTTAATTAATAATTAATAATTAAAAAGTAGAAAAATTAGGTTTTCTATTTTAAAATTAGTTTTATAATATTTTAGATTTTTCTAAATTTAATTTTCATTTTTCTAGTAAATTTTCATAATTAATTAATAATTAGTGTAATTTAGTTAATTAAATAGTAATTAATAATTAGTAATTAATTAATAGTAATTAATTAAATAGTTGTAAAAATAATTTTAATTTTCCAAAAATTTTCTTATAACATTAGGATTGTAAAAATATAATTTTCACGTTTCACTTTTTATTTCGCGCATTCGCGTTTAATTTAAATTCAAACGCTCGTTTTTAGGTTTATCTCACGTTTTAGGATATCTGATCATCAGTAATAGTTATAATAGTGTTTCTAAGCCATTCTCAATCATAATCTCGTAGTTTTATCATAATAATCAAATTCCTGATCCTCCTGTTAAATCACCCGATCACTTAAAACGTTTTTAAATACAATTGCTTACCTCGTTGGGACATAACGACCCGGAAATACACTGTACTCCTTGGTTAGTTGGTCTGAGACGTTTGACTTGGTTGATCAATCACATTGGAAAACTTAGTTGACCATTTAGACCCAATCAAAATTTGGCGCCGCTGCCGGGGAGGTAGCTGCGTAATCAAAACGTTTTTTAGAGATTAGTGGTTTTTCATTCATCACTGTATAAACACCACCACGTTTTTGTAAATCTTAATCATAAAACAAAAATGTCATTAACACTTTTCCTAAAGTGTTAACAACATAAAAAAAAAATCAAAAACAAACAAAACATATCGTTACGTTTTCTATATCGTGTTTCTTTTAAGGTGATTCTTAAAGGAATAAGATTTTGGTAAACGAAACGATACCAAAAATATTGTCCAAAAGTTTTTAACCCATACATAAAAGCCCAAAACATTCTTCTCTTTCTTGTGAATAATAAACTACATAAAAATAAACCGTCGCAAACCAAGACAGAACACCTACCAACTGGGGGTGTGGACATAATAAGTTCCCAAACCAAGGATTTAAAACTTGCCTTTGTATCCCTGTGAGTGGTGTACCTTTCTTAAAGAAGCCACTTGCTTGTGATTATTGGTTTAAGTTCACTGTTGATTTGCCTCGATTTTGTTTTGATTGGTTTTTATCCCTAGTGCATGCGCACTCGTTCTTCTAGGTCTACTAGCCCATTACGTGAGCTTGTAAGAAAACCTAGAAGACCTCGTAGACGTTCAGCACCAACAGTCGGATCTGAGATCCGTTCTGTTTCCACTCCAGCTGTCACCATGGCGGAAGACCACCCCATGTGTGAGCTTCTCCAAGCACCCATCGAGGGTTACGGAGATGCCATTGTTGTTCCAGCCATCGTGGCTGATAGTTTTGAGCTCAAAACCGGGTTACTCAATCTTGTAACCTCAAGTCAATTCTACGGTTTTGAGAGGGACGATCCTCATGCTCACATTCGATGGTTCAATGAAATCACATCAACCATCAAGTACAAGAATGTCCCCTGTGAAGCAATCAAGCTTCTTCTCTTCCCATTCTCCCTAGAGGGTCAAGCCCGGATTTGGCTTGAGAAACAACCCCCTCACTCAATTGAGACATGGGAAGACTTGGTAAAAAAGTTTGTGAATGAATTCTTCCCACCTTCAAAGACCACGAGTCTTAAGAACGAAATCACCAAGTTCACTCAAAAATATGATGAATCATTTGGTGAAGCGTGGGATCGTTTCAAAGAATTACTTCGCAAGTGTCCACATCATGGTTTCTCAGAGTTGATGCAACTCGATACTTTTTACAATGGCGTGAGCCAAGCTGATCAGGATTCACTCAATGCCTCCGCGGGAGGTAATTTCTTGAGTAGAACCACCAAAGAAGCTTTGCAAATCATTGAAAATAAGTCCAAGGTCCGCTCTACACGAAGCAAGCCGGTTGTTTCTCAAATTAATGCGGGTCCTTCCACTTCATCTTCTATGAGTCAATCTAGTACGGATGCTAAGATTGACAAGCTCACTGAACCTATTCAAGCTTTGGTTCTCGCCCAAACAAAGAAAGTTTCATTTCCACAACATCCTCCACTTGCTGAGGTTAAAAAAGTGGAAGTCTGTGTGACTTGTGGTGGACCGCATGCCTACTACAATTGTACAGCTACTGATGGTTCCCCATATGAAGCTCATGCTATAGCCGGGTCTTCAAATCAAGGAGGCAGTCAATATCGCCCTCCTATGGACCCGAACTATCGTCCTAATCATTACCCTAGACCACCTGGTTTTAATCAAAACCAAAATGTCCAAAACCGTAACCAGAATCAAAATAGAATGAACCAAGGTTATCAAAACCAAGGTAATTTCAATCAGGGTCACGGTTTTCAAAGTCAAAACCAAGGTTTCCAAAACAAAGGTTTCCAAAATCAAGGAAACTTTAATCGGAACCAAGGTCATGGTAACCTCAATCAAGGGTACTTTCATGAAAACAACAACCAGAATCAAAGGAATTTCCAACACCAAACTCAAGGAAATTTCCAAAACCAAGGTCCCAACCAAAACAATCGTGCTCCAAATGTTCCTAACAATCAAGCCATTGTTCCAACTGGGCCTTCATCTGACGAGTTGTTAAAACAATTCATGAAGTCTCAAGAAGAGTTGAACAAGTTGTTGGTCAGCCAGATTTCTGACATCAAGAAGTCTTTAAATGATCGACCCTCGGGCTCAGGTACTACTTTACCGAGCAACACGATCGCTAACCCGAGGGGCGATGCTAAGGCGATCACAACACGAAGTGGTGCTTCATATGATGAACCCGCGATTCCTACTACCTCTTCTTCCTCTCCTCCAAAGGTAGTGGAACGTGAACCTGAGGTGACTAAGGACAAGGTGCAATCTAATAGTCCACGAAGTACCACACATGTCCATCCTCAGGTTGTCGCAGAAACCATGCCGAAACCTGGAGTTGTCTTTGATCCACCTGAGACTCCAGCTGAGAACCCTAAATCCAAAACTTCTATTCCTTACCCATCACGCTTGAATGAGCAAAAGCTCCGCGAAAAGGCTAGTCACCAAATGGATAAGTTCTTCCAAATCTTTCAAGATTTGCACTTTGACATTAGCTTCGCGGATGCTATAATCTTGATGCCCAAATTTGCACAACAATTAAGAATCTATTAAGTAATAAGGAAAAACTCTTCGAGATGGCAAGAACTCCTCTAAATGAGAACTGCTCGGCAGTTCTTATGAAAAAGCTTCCCGAGAAGCTTGGAGATCCCGAAAAATTCCTCATTCCATGTATTTTTCCTGGGATGGTTGAATGCTTTGCCTTGGCCGATCTTGGTGCTAGCATTAACCTTATGCCATATTCTGTGTGGAAGAAACTATCTCTTCCCGAACTTACTCCCAAGTGCATGACTTTAGAGCTTGCCGATCGTTCAATATCACGTCCTCTCGGCATTGCTGAGGATGTGTTCATTAAAGTGGGAAAGTTATATTTTTCGGCAGATTTTGTGATTGTTGACTTTGATGCCGATTCAAGGGTCCCTCTAATTCTTGGAAGGGGATTCCTTAGAACTCGGCATGCTCTCATCGATGTATTTGAGCAAGAGATCACATTGCGTGTTGGAACTGAAGCTGTCACCTTCAACCTCGATCAAACTTCGAGGTACTCCTCCAATTATGACTCTGAATCGGTAAACCAAATAGATGTCATTGATAAAACTGCTGAGGAGTACGCTCAAGAGGTTTTAGGTTTCATTGATGATTCTTCGAGTGAAAACCTCACTCAATCTTCTCATCCCATCATAGCCAATTCTTCTCTTTCCCTCACTCCGTTTGAGGGAAATGACTTCATCTTAGAAGAAATTGAGGCCTTTCTCAAAAGTGATTCGATTCCCGATGGAATAGATAACCAAGAGATTGACCATGAGAGGGATATTCTCTTACTTGAGAAATTACTAAACGAATATCCCTCTCCTCTTCCTGTTCTACCACAACAACTTCATAAAGAGGAAGTAAAAAATGTTGAGAAAACTGATGACTTTCCTGTGGTTGAGCTTAAGGACTTGCCGCCTCATCTTGAATACGCATTTCTGGAGGGTGATGATAAACTACCCGTCATAATTGCTACAGATTTACGTGTTGAGGAAAAGGCTGCTCTAATAAAGGTTCTGAAGTCACATAAACAAGCAATTACTTGGAGACTCTCTGACATCAAGGGCATTGACCCTGAATTTTGTACTCACAAGATTTTAATGGAGGATGACTTCAAACCAGCAGTCCAACAACAAAGAAGGGTGAATCCAAAAATTCATGAGGTAATCAAACAAGAAGTTTTAAAACTTCTTGATGCCGGATTGATTTACCCTATCTAGGACAGTCCTTGGGTTAGCCCAATACATTGTGTTCCAAAAAAGGGTGGCATTACTGTTGTCACAAACGAGGAAAATGAGTTGATTCCCACTCAATTGGTTACGGGTTGGCGTGTCTGCATTGACTATCGCAAGTTAAATGACGCCACCTGCAAAGATCATTTTCCTCTGCCCTTTATGGATCAGATGCTCGAGAGATTAGCGGGGAATGAGTACTATTTCTTCCTCGATGGTTTCTCGGGTTACTTTCAGATTCCCATTGATCCGCAAGATCAGGAAAAGACCACTTTCACGTGCCCCTATGGAACTTTTGCTTATAAACGTATGCCATTTGGTTTATGTAATGCTCCGGGCACGTTTCAAAGATGTATGATGTCCATATTTTCCGACATGATCGGGAAAACTATGGAGGTCTTTATGGACGATTTTTCGGTCATTGGGGATTCGTTTCAATCATGTCTCTCCCATTTAGACAACATGCTCAAACGTTGTGAAGACACAAAGTTATGTCTAAATTGGGAGAAGAGTCACTTTATGGTCAAAGAGGGCATTGTCCTCGGCCATAAAATTTCAAAGAATGGGATTGAGGTTGACAAAGCCAAAATCGATGTCATTGCAAAATTACCTCATCCCACTACCGTCAAAGGTATTAGGAGCTTTTTGGGTCATGCCGGTTTCTATCGTAGGTTTATTCAAGATTTTTCCAAGATTGCCCGGCCTATGACCCATCTCCTCGAAAAGGATGCTCCTTTTATCTTCTCACCTGAGTGCATAGAAGCTTTTGAAACTTTAAAGAAAAAGCTTACTGAGGCACCGATTCTTGTTGCCCCCAATTGGGACTTGCCCTTTGAACTTATGTGAGATGCTAGTGATTATGCAATAGGGGCAGTCTTGGGGCAACGCAGGTCTAAACACTTTCAGCCTATACACTATGCAAGCAAAACGATGACCGAGGCTCAAAGTCATTACACCACCACTGAAAATGAATTATTAGCTGTGGTGTATGCCTTAGAAAAATTCCGGTCATATTTGATCTTGACCAAAAGCATAGTGTATACGGATCACTCGGCTTTGAAGTACCTTTTTACAAAACAAGATGCAAAGCCAAGACTACTTCGTTGGGTTCTCCTCCTTCAAGAATTTGATATCATAATTCGTGATAAAAAGGGAGCTGAGAACCTAGCTGCTGATCATCTCTCCCGTTTGGAAAACCCCCCACCAAGATGTCTTCGAAAAGAAGGAAATTAATGAAACCTTCCCTCTCGAGACACTCAATGCAGTTGCCTTTCGTGGAGATTCTGTTACCCCATGGTTTGCCCATTTTGCAAAATACCTTGCGGGTAACTTTGTTGTGAAAGGGATGTCGACCCAACAGAAAAATAAATTCTTTAAGGATGTGAAACATTATTTCTGGGACGACCCCTACCTTTTCAAAATCTGTGTGGATCAAGTCATCCGGCGGTGTGTATATGTACAGGAAGCCAATGACATTCTCAAGGCTTGCCATGCTGGTCCCACGGGGGGCCACCACAATCCAAATTACACCGCCAAAAAGGTGTTTGACTCCGGTTTCTATTGGCCCACGATTTATAAGGATACCCAAGAATTGGTTAAATCCTGTGACGCTTGTCAACGTCACGGGAATATTTCACAAAAGAATGAAATGCCACAAAATGCAATTCAAGTTTGTGAAATCTTTGACGTATGGGCCATTGACTTTATGGGGCCATTTCCATCATCGCATGGAAACAAGTACATACTCGTGGCTGTTGACTATTTGTCAAAATGGGTTGAAGCGAAAGCTTTACCCACAAATGATGCCCGAGTAGTTGTGAAATTTTTAAAAGCTCTTTTTGCTCGATTTGGAACTCCACGTGCTATAATTAGTGATCGTGGTACGCATTTTTGCAATGACTGCAAAAGTATGGTGTAACTCACCGTCTTTCTACTGCGTACCACCCTCAAACAAGTGGACAAGTAGAAGTTTCCAATCGAGGCATCAAGAGAATCTTGGAAAGAACCGTTGGTGAAAATCGTGCATCGTGGTCGGACAAATTAGATGATGCACTTTGGGCTTTCCGTACAGCTTACAAAACACCCATCGGGTGTACGCCTTACAAGCTTGTGTACGGGAGAGCGTGCCATCTTCCGATCGAGCTTGAACATAAAGCCTATTGGGCCCTCAAGCATGGAAATTTTGACCTCAAAACTGCGGGTTATCATCGAAAAGTTAAATTGAATGAGTTAAATGAACTTCGTGATCAAGCTTACGAGAACTCTTTGATCTATAAGGAAAAGGCAAAGAAGATACATGATTCAAAAATCAAAAACCGCGTTTTCAACGTTGGTGACCGAGTCCTTCTTTTCAACTCTAGACTCAAGATCTTCTCGGGAAAGCTCAAAACCCGATGGACTGGTCCATTCACTATCGTTAAGGTTTATCCTTATGGCACCGTCGAGTTATCTCAAAATGACGGTCCTAATTTCAAAGTGAATGGACATCGTTTGAAGCATTACTTTGGAGAGGACATACCATCCATGGTTGTCCCTGATCTCCAAACATTCCCCAAGGACAATTGAATTCGGGGATCGAGTCAAGCTAGCGACTCGATAAACAAAAACAGTAGCAACAACATGGGTTTTCACCTATGTCTCTGACTTCTTTCTACTTTCTAACACCCTAGTGTGGAGGAGTGGCCGTCCCCTACAGCTATTTGAAATGTATATATCTTTGGAAAAAAAATGTGTGATTGTATGTACAGATAAATAAAGTGAAAAATGCAAAACGATATTCCCACAGTTAACTTATAATATTATCTTTTTACGTTCAAAGAGTCGGCATAATAGCCGGGACTTTGAATATTGAGGACAATATTTAATTCTAAGTGTGGGGGGGGGGGGGGGGAATTCTAGCGAATTTTATCGCATTATATCCTCTAGAACCCCTGTTTTTGGCCCAAAATTTTCAAAAATTTTTCACTTTATTTCAAAATTTTTGTGGTAATCAGTCCACCATGTCTAAACGACAAAAGGATTGGCTAATCCAGGAGCAAACAGCTCTTGGTAAAGATATCTCAAATCCGTTGATGTCTTGCAATTTGCCCAAAATTGTATGGTAAATCAACTCGCCATATCCAAAAAAGTGAATGAGTTGGCTAGCTCGCAAGATTATGGCTTGTGGTAAAGGCATTGGAAAAACCATAATTGGTAATCAGCTCACCAAGATGTTGACTATGTCCATCAAGAGTTGGCTAGTCCAGAAGCAAACGACTTTCGGTAAAGACAAATCAAATCCGTTGACAGCTGGTGGTTTGCTCAAAATCACATGGTTATCAAGTGGACCATAGTTCTTACTTGAACTGATACATTTGGCTACTCCAGAAGTAATGGCTTTTGGTAAAGAGTTTTCAAATCCATTAAGTTTTTCTCAAAAGATAGCTAGGGACTAGCAATAGTTTAGTTCCGAACTGCCAAAACATCCAAAAACACTCAGAAATGCATCAAAATACAGAAATTATCCCAAAAGTGTGTTTTATATGCAAAATGTTTAAAAACAAATGAAAAACGAACAAAGTTTGCATAATTGGCAGTTTCAGTCCCTCAAGTTTAAAATGAAGGTTTAAAATGAAAGAAAAGTCAACCCAAGTCCTTTGGAATTCAAAAGTTGTCAAAAAAAGTCCTTGGGTGAAAAGTTTGAGAAAATTACACTTTTGGTCCCCGAACTTTCAAAAATGGCAAAAGTAGTCCCTGGGTTTTAAAAATGGGAAAAATAATTTTCACAACCCTTGTACTATTCACACATGGCAAGTTAGGTCCTAATATTATCTTTGGAAAAATTCCATTTTCAGTCCTCCTATTTTCAGCAAATTACAAAATGGTCCTTGTGAAATTATAAGTACGAACCAAACGGACCTTTGTATTATCCCACTAAATCCAAATGACAAACCAAACCCAATCCAAAACAAAAACCCCTTATAACTCCAAAGCCCACCCCACACCAACATCTTGGCCCAAACCATCACAGCCCACCCACACCCCACCTTTAATATTAAACGAAGGGTCAACATTGACCGTTTGACCCTGGCTTTGACCACCCTCTCCACCTCACCATCCCACTCACCTGCAATAATCCAAACACCCCATCATAACCTCTATACTGCCTTCACCTCTGCAATACTCAACCCTCCCCCTTGCCTAACTAAACAACCATATCAGTCCAAAGCTTACACCCCTGGCTTCAATTATTCAAAGAAAAAGCCAAAAGGATTTTGGCGGCAAGAAATTTTAAACGGACAAGATTAAAGTTGTGTCATCCAAAGGTCAAGATGGTTGCTGGGATTTGCTCACAAGGATCCAAGAAACCCTAATTCACCACTATAAAAGGGTCATTGAAGCTGTGAAAGAGGTGTGAGATTTTTAGCTTAATTTTAATTATGTCAAAGTAATGTTTAAGTCTTTTGTAATCAAAATTAGTTAAGCAAGTGTAATTTCAGTTGTACTATTGCAAGTTTAAAGTTCTAATTAATAAAATTTAAAGTTTTAGTTGAATTATGTACTTGTGAAATCCATTTTACTTCAAAATCTTCATGAAAGTTTAGTTGGTATTGATAGTTGTTTCTTTGGACTCTTAGGGCTCACATAAGCCCTCAGAAGCTTATTTAAGCTTGTAGAACCATAAAACTTAGTTAGTTATAAAAAAGCAAAAACACAAAAAAATAGTGAAAAATCAAAAATAAAAAAAATAAAAAAAGAAGAGAAGAAGAAGGAGAGATGGTGCAGAAATGATTCTGAGAATGGAGAATGGGGATTAGAGACTCATGGGAATCACATAAGTTGTCCTTGGTTCACATTGCATTGGCAGGAAAACCCTCTGTAAGGAATTTTCTTGATTTTCCATAATTACTATTCCTTGTTCATAATCTGTTCCTTCATGCTTGTTCATGTTTGCTTGTGTTATTTGAGTCAAGTTATGGTTCATTAATTGGTATTTGATCACTAAAATCTTTTGTGTTCCATAAGTCTAGTTTACCTGTCATTTAGAACTAATTAGTATAAGTAGTAATGTTTGTGTAAACCTTAGTTTATGTGTTCACATAAGTTAGAATCATCTTAATACACCTTTGTAAACCTGACTTGGGGAATGAAACATTCAAATGCTTCTTAAATCTTAAAACTGTCATGAATAAAGTGGTGTTTGGATTAGTAGATCTCATTGTGTTCCAGAAGGTTTCAGGGTGTAATGAGTGTTGATACATGTCACTTGTAGTATGTTAGTTGCATTTTAGACTTGAAATCAGTAGGTTGTTAAGCAAAAAAGTCAAATCTCACTTAATTAGCTCATTTAGTGTTCACTGTTAAGGATTTAGGATCATGGATCATATAGATTAGTTCATTAGTGTTAGAAATAGTTCAAAATCTTCTCATACACTCTTAATTTAGCATAATCAGTCACTAAATCAAGTTTAAAATTCATAAAAGTCAACTGTGGTGGTTAAAAGAGAAAGTCAAAATTGGTACATGTAGGCAGAATCACCCAAAACTCCAAGAATTAATGTGAATTTTGTGTTAAGACCTAGGATTTGAAACTTTCACAAGTCAAAGTACCCCACCTAGACTACAATAATCTGTATACATCTTATTTTTGTGATTTTTTAAGAAGCTTGTGCATTAGCTTGTTTAGGGCTGCAGGGAGTGTTACCTCCCCTGCACCAGGCCCCTTGGTCACTTTTCTTTGACTCATTGAGTCTGACCTAGTGGACCCCACACTAGGTACTTTGGAAAATTAGAAAACTTGGGAGTAGGGCTTTTGACTCCTGAGCTTATTTCACACCTTGGCTTATTATAGCTTAATTTGTTTGGCCCTTTCTTGAGACCTGTCCAAAACACAAATCTGAGCTCTCAGTTTTGTGACCAAAGTCAAAGGTCCACCAAAGATTCCTAAATAAGCTACAAGCTCAGCTTATTAGCTTATTTTGAGGTTGACTTGGTCAACTTTGAGGGTCAAGTTCCAATTTGGCCTCCCTTTCACTTCTGTGGACCCCACAAAAGTCCAAATAGCCTTCATTTCGCCTGTTTGGCTGACATGGATGGCTTGAAGTGCTTATTTGCTCATTTGAGCTTATTCAGTGCTTATTACTTGTTCCTTTTTCTCATTTCCAGTTCATAATAGTATATTGCATTTTATTTTCCTGTTGTGTACCCTTAGTGGCTTATTTTGAGCTTATTTCAATTCATTTTCAAGCTTAATAATCAACTGTCAAGCTTTTTGATAAGCACACAGCTTATTTTTAAGCTTAAGCAAAAGTTTCTTCACAAAAAGTTCTTATTTTTAGTTGTAAATTAGTTGTGTAAAAGAAAATTAAGAAAAAGACAAAAATAATTAAAGTGATAGCTTCTATTTAAGCCTTTTTGGCTTATTTTCTGCTTATTTATAAGCATTTATCACTTTTAAATTTTTCTCAGGTTCCTTTTTAGTTAAAATAATTTTAGGAACTTTTTTAGATTTTTCCTTGGTTATTTAGTATTTTTTATAATTTAATTTAGTTTAAATTAATTAAATAATTAGTTTTAATTAATAATTAATAATTAAAAAGTAGAAAAATTAGGTTTTCTATTTTGAAATTAGTTTTATAATATTTTAGATTTTTCTAAATTTAATTTTCATTTTTCTAGAAAATTTTCATAATTAATTAATAATTAGTGTAGTTTAGTTAATTAAAAAGTAATTAATAATTAGTAATTAATTAATAGTAATTAATTAAATAGTTGTAAAAATAATTTTAATTTTCCAAAAATTTTCTTATAACATTAGGATTGTAAAAATATAATTTTCTCGTTCTTAGGACTTTATTTGCTCATGTTTCACTTTTTATTTCGCGCGTTCGCGTTTAATTTAAATTCAAACGCGCGTTTTTAGGTTTAACTCACGTTTTAGGATATCTGATCATCAGTAATAGTTATAATAGTGTTTCTAAGCCATTATCAATCATAATCTCGTAGTTTAATCATAATAATCAAATTCCTGATCCTCCTGTTAAATCACCCGATCACTTAAAACATTTTTAAATACAATTGCTTACCTCGCTGGGACATAACGACCCGGGAATACACTGTACTCCATGGTTAGTTGGTCTGAGACGTTTGACTTGGTTGACCAATCACATTGGAAAACTTAGTTGACCGTTTAGACCCAATCACTCTTCATCTTTAATATGAAATAAATAAATAAGGAGAGCAGCTCTATATAACCCACGATGTGCACCTCATTGAAGGTAGCAAAATAAACCAAAACCATGTGTTAGTGGCTGAAGGTGTGAAAATAATAGGTTTTCGTTAGTAAAAATATATCTCTAGTACATATAAACCAAAAATGTATTTTGCTTAAAACTTAAATGACTTGAAAATGAGTAATGCCGAGTCTTCAAAATATCATTTTTAAAACTGAGATTCTAATATTTTGTCTACTTTTCTACATAAAAATTCAAACAAAATTGGCTTATGATGAGGCGAAAAATGAACCATTTTTAGGGGGTCATTTAAGCCCGAAATTGAATTTATTTGATCAAATATTGCCCTAAATCGTTCCTTTTGTGATTTTAGGTACTTTGGGAGAGAAATCTAGAAAAGGAAGCAATTCGGACGTTTTTGGAGCATAAAAGTGAAGAAAACGCCAACGTCTTAATTTTTCTTGCTGGGAACAGCAGGTGACGGCGTCAAGAAGAAAATCTTGACAGCGTCAAGAGTAATTTCCATGACGGCCCAGTACATATTTGACGGCGTCACAAGGTAGGGCGTCAAGAGGAAAAAGCATGACGGCCTGGAAACACATAACACTTGACGGCGTCAGATCTGGATTAAGGCAGTCCGAGGGGTATTTTGGCGGCGAGATGACGGCGTCACAAATTTGTTCTTGACGCCGTCAGACCCTATTTCCTATATATAGTTTTCTAATTTTCACATTAAAAAGAGAGAAGTTTTGGAGAAACCCTAAGTACGAACTTGGTACGAATTTTACAGGTTTTTCAAGGGTTCTTAGCCCTTGATACCTTTCATGTGTAATTGAGATAAGTATTCTTCTAATTCAATCAATATGTCTATGTGTTGGTTGTCTATATCTTGTTCTTGTCTTAATTCCATCATGCTAAGCTAGATCTATCTTGTGTTTGCTTGGATCTAATGAAACCTAGATGTTAATTATGTGTTGATTACTTGTTTATGGTTGTATTGGATGAATGAATTCGATGTTAGGCTTAAGAAAACTGGCAGATCTCCAAATGGTAACATGCTTGAACGTCTTAGGAAACATGAACTGACGTGCACTAGGTTTTATTGATTGTATTTAATGCATGAGTAAATTCTAATGATCCCATGTTAGGAGCTTCTTAGCCGGCTCGACATAGGAGTGAAGTAGGCACTCATAGGATTGGGGAATTAAGTGCACCACCCTATGAATGGTATTAAGGAATACAATCCGTCATCCACGCAACTATAACAAGTAATTAACGTGTAAAACATATCTAGGGAGTAGTAAAATCTAAGTAAACACATCTTCTCCACTTATTGCTCACAACCTTAGTTTAATTTAGTTTATTTTCATTTTTAGTATTTTATTTTGATTGCATCTTTAGTAATTGGGTTAGTTGATTAGCAACTAATTCCGCCCAAATCCTTCAAATCCGAGATTTTTACTTGCTTTCTAAAAAAAATATAAAAATACAAAAATAATCATCCCTCATCTTTAGAACTAGTATTTAGGTTTTCTAATCCTAGCGACACTATTCCTAGCTGAACGATCAATCCCCTGGTACTTGTCACTATACTATACTACAACGATCAGGTACACTGCCTGGTGGGGGTTGTAAGCTTCTCAAGATCCCTTGAGAGGTAAAGCCTGGTGCGATTCCCACGTATCAAGTTTTTGGCGCCGCAGCCCAGGGAATAGTTATTGTCTAGGTTAGAATCTCTTTTTATTAGGTCTACTTGCTAGATTCCTTTCTAGTAAGATTTTATTTTTATTTTTAGGTTTTCTTTAGTCTATCTTTTTCTTTGTGCCTTTGTTAGTAAATAAAATTCATTGACTATTCCGTTGACCAATATGGAAAACGCGAATCCACCCATTTCCCATAGAGAAGTGGCTGTGTTACGTGAACAAATTGAGAGTGAGATTAGGGAGCTTAATAGGTTAATTAAGGTTGAGCTCGAACATGCATTTAGTGACCTAGCAACCGCCTTGTATTCAAATGAGGACCTAGGGCCTAATGACTTTGTGAATGTTGTTGAGGGACTTGAAGAGGGGGAAATTGATCCGAAGCTTAATGATTATTTTAATCTATACCCCACTAAGGAGGATATTGCATATTATAATAATCTTATTGATAACCCGCGATCTCATTTCACTATAATTAAACCTAAGATAAAGAGAGGCGATCCTAAGAATGCTAAGATACCATGTATGATTGGGTATAGGCACATTAGCAATGCTTACATTGACTTTAAATCTCCAATCAACATTATGTCCTCAACTGTTTATAATGATATAGTGAAAACAAGACTTGAACCTAGAAAAGAGCCCAAATACCCCGGTGGAGTTTGTAACTTTGTCGGGAGAGTCAAAGGTCTCCATGTCTTTGTTGGTAATTTCACTTTTGTCACCGACTTTATGATTGTGGAAGATCTTGCTAATGTTATTGATTGTCGGTTATCAAATGTTGTGTTTGGCAAACCGTTTGTTGAGGAGTCTAAGTTGGAATATGATGAGATAGAAGGAACGATCCGATTTGCAAGTAACGCCGATAGTATCACTTATAGGATGCCTAATAGGATGAAAGAATTTCGCTTTATATCCCGGTTTGATAAGGACAACGTTGGTGCTTTTGAGGACATCAATGAAGAGGATAAGAAAAAGGGCATGGATTATGTATGGGAAAAAAGGAGTCTTTATTACAAAGATTGCTTGGCCCTTGGACCAAGGTATAAAGTCAATAAAGAATTTGCCCAAAAGATTATGGGGGCGGTTGAGAAAAAGGTGATTGGTTTCTACAAAGAATATCTACAATCGGAGAATGGAACCAACGATGAGGTTACGTAGTAACACATGACCTTGAGTCTAGCTACAAGACTCGTAAATAAAGAAAAGCGCTTCTTGGGAGGCAACCCATGTTTTGTGTGATTTTATTTTGTTTGTTTGTTTGTTATTTGCTTCCGTATGCATGCTTTATTTTTATTGTTGGTAGATCATATTTCTAAATTAAGTAGTGGAAATACTTTACTTTGTTGTTTTGGCCTAGTCTTAACTCCACCTAAAAGTATTTTTGCAAAAGATAAGTGTAAGGGGAAACCCCAAATATGTTTTTAAGAAACAAACCGATCATGATTCTCCACAATATTAAGTGAACATGTATATTCGTATTTGTTAGAGTCAAATGCTTGTATTGAGTCATAATGAAGTTTTGCAGGATTTTCCAGGAAGTGAGACCAAGTTTTTCCAGAAATTTTCCGGAAACTTAACATAAGAATTTCTGCAGGTCACTTCTGACGGCGTCAAGAATTAATTCTTGACGGCGTCACGTGTAAAAATCTGGAAATTTTACCGGTTTTGTTTTTCTAACGGAGTCTTATGGTTTTTGTGAATTATTAAGTTTTATAATCTCCAGGAAATCTGCAAACTTCATTCCACAAGCATTATATCTTATCTTGTTTTCTAGGATTTAGTAACTTATATAGGATGATGCCGATTTTACGCGAGGTTATCTTGTCCATTTTCTCAGGATTTACAGGTTAGTATGACAAGAAAATGATTTATATTCTGGAAGGGAAGCTTTGATTGTTCATTTTCTTGGAGGAAGATCTAACCTGGCCACCTTATTATCCATACCGAGCGAATCAGGGAGTATTTGATTTCATTCTTTTTACTTTTTCACTTTTACATTCTTTACTTGAACATTGGGGACAATGTTCATCTTAAGTGTAAGGGGAGGGTAAAAAGATGATACCTTACATATGCACTTTCGCTTGAGTTTGTTTTGTTTGATGGTAGATGTGTAATAAAACTATGAGAAATACTTGTTAGTGTAATTTTAGCGCCAAATTTAAAATTTTTTACAACATTTAGGAGTGAAACTTTAGCCATAGCAAGCGTCTCATGGATAGGAGATTGTATGACTAGCACAAAACCGTATATTCAGAAAAAATTTTCCACCCAAGTATGTGAGGTTCGCCTTTAGATTTGATAGGAAAAGCATTTACTATTAGTGCTTATGAGTGTACCGGTAGCATTTAGATTCTAGAACTTGCGTTAGTGATGCTTCCCGAGAGCGCTAGTGAGACTACATTCATGTAGTAGGATTTACTACATGATAAGAGGCATTAGGATAACCCTTGTGTTAAACCCGTATCATGATTACTTGACCATTTAAGTCATATTACTTGGCTAGTTAAGTCAACTAATTTCTCCCACACCCTTAGCGTTGTACTCATTTTTAGTACACGAAACCCCTAGTACACCCCTCCGAGCCTATCTTTTCATTTCTAACTTTAAGCATTTCACTTAAAGGAAGAATTTGTTACACCCCACTTAAATGTACACCCAAATCGCCTTAGCCTTCCGTGTATGCGCTCATTTTAGTGCATTATTGTTATTTGTTAAACCCTAAGTTAACTTTCTAATTGATTACATGGTTGCTAAGTCGAGTCATATCCTTGTACATATTGTTTTGGGACGATTGGAACTCATGGGTAAAGTACTTATTTTATGGAGTAATGGGGAAGAACACCATTTATTACCCCCATATGTGCGTTAATCTTAAAAGTACTCCAAGTGTTTTGATTATCTTAATTCGAGTCATTAGATTAGTTATTGTAAAGTATGTAAAAATTCAAGTGTAAGAGAAACGTTCATTCCCTATGATGTATTATTTTGGATGGTAGGGTAAGAGTGTATGCAAAAAAAAAAAAAAAAAAAAAAAAAAAAAAAAAAAAAAAAAAAAAAAAAATCGAAAAATCAAGAAAAAGAAAAAAAAATAGAAAAATAAAAAGAGAAAAAACATACGGACTACCATCCCTTTTTATTCTATGTTCATTTTATGTTTTTGTTATTTTTCATTTATTAGCTTAAGTCGAGTCTAGTCTTGGCTTAGCAACGCCACATTGTACATGTAATTAACCAAGATTGTTAGCTCGCCACCAGTAAAAACTTCCTTTATCCAACAAAACCGTGTATTTCATATCCCTACACCTAACGTTACAACCCTTTAAAAGACCTCTTTGATAGTTTATCCTAGGTGCTTACGCCATGTGGTGGAGGTTTGATCTTTTCCCAAGCCTATGGTAATCTATTTTGCTATGACAGGTAGTGAGAGATATCTTCCGTTTCCATATTGTAATTGTTAGCCTTGCTATTTTATAAAAGATAACGTCACACATAAAGAAATGGACTAGATATCATACAAATAGTACTTTAGGGACTATTATTGTAATATAGGCAAACATGTGATGTAATGAGCCTATAAATACCCCTCATGACTCTCCATGAGGGGTGTGGGAAAGTGTGTGTATTGTTTCATTTATTTCATTTTAATATAAACCCTTTTCTCCACCTTTCTCTCTCTACTTTCTCTCTCTAAAATAATCATGTATTTCGATCAACCGCGACCTCCCGAACGTGTTTATTGGTTATAACAAGTGGCATCAGAGCTAACCGGGGGTGAATCGTGGTGTTTTTGGGTGAAAAAATCATGTTTTTTGGTGAAAAAAACGGATCTGGTACTGTTCATCGACATTTTGTCGAGTTTGAAAATTTTTTCGAGTTAGAAAAATTTTTATCGAGTTAGCATGAATTTTATCGAGTTTGGATCCATCTTCTATCGAGTTAGCATGTTTTCTTATCGAGTTTGGATACTTCTTACCGAGTTTGGATACATGTTTACCGAGTTTGGATACCTGGTTACCGTGTTTGGAAAAAATATTCTTCCGAGTTTGAGCTTATACCGAGTTAAGGCTGATGTTTTTCGAGTTAGGGTTGAGTTTGGGTTGATACCGAGTTTGGATTGATACCGAGTTAGGCATGGCTCAACCTTATCGCATGTCGAGTAAGGTCTCATTTGGGTTCTCCTAAGCCGAAACTCTGCTCAAATTCTTATAGCTTATCGAGTTAGGAACAATATCGAGTTAGAGCAGGTTTCAAGTTTGACAGCCTTACCGACTTTGAATGGTTATCGAGTTTGGAAAGGTTACCGAGTTAGGGGCTATTATCGAGTTAGCAAAAAAAAAAAAAAAAAAAAAAGTTTTTTGGCGGGAAAATTTGAGTAAAATTTATTTTTGAGAGGAGACTAAACGACCAATTTTTACGTGAGATTCAAATTTTGGTATAACGTTGAAAATTTTGGCCCGAAATTCAAATTTTTAGGCCAAAATTCAAATTTTTTCGGTGAAATTTTACGTAAAAATTTTTAATACTCAAATTTTTCAGGTAACCTTTGTATTGTATTTCATAGTGATTTCCAAATAATGGGCGAGAAAACTTTCCAATTTTATTTTTGGAGGGAAAATACGAAATCACTACGAATCACCCGAAATAGAATTTCTCGCTTCACCAAAAACACACCACGTTTTGCTTAAACGATCCTGATCAAGAATCACATTCATATGACAACGGCTAGTATCAGATTTTTGTGACTACGGAGTTTTTATACGATATTGCTTATCTGGGTTTAAAGTTCATTTCAAGGGCATGTGTACTTATTTATCTCAAAGTCTAGGGGTGGATGGATGCATGACTTTCGAAGATACTTGTTTGGGCAAACACTAAAGATAGTGATTAAGACTTGGATTATCTAGTTATACCCGATGTAAGGAGTTACATTGTAGTGCTCACGGGTTATAGCTATCACTTTAAGGAGTTACATTGTAGTACTCAGTGTCGCACGAAGTTGTGGATAGTTCAAGAGGTGGATATTTCATATACTGTTTGTTGGTTTGGGTATATGGCACTACCTATGCTTAAAGGAGTTACGTTGTAGTGCTCAGTATAGGTTCTTAGTCACACCATCGTACAAGATTAAGTCACATATCTAAGGGATGTTTACTTCATTTTCAGATTGGTTATACTGGGTTGTTTCTATAGTCATTGGTCATTTACTAGTTGGTTGGAATTTGAAGAGGTCGCTTAAGGTTGAAGAGAAGAGAAGAGATTGTAGAATAAAGAGAGTCATATCCTATCAGCATATTCTCACAAATTATGCTTTCATGGTCTACCTACATTGCAACAGAAGTGTAAAGTACGGGTAATTTTGGCATGTACACACAATAGTATGACGATTTCGATACATCGCAACCATCAGGAGGGAGAAGAACATGCCAAAAGAAGTAGTGTTTCATCTCTAGTACGTTGGTTGATCAAGGGAATTGTGCTTACACTAGAACCGAAGAAGTACTAATGATGTGTACATCGGAGCGTA
Organism: Artemisia argyi; assembly: GCA_030686995.1. NCBI lineage: Eukaryota > Viridiplantae > Streptophyta > Magnoliopsida > Asterales > Asteraceae > Artemisia > Artemisia argyi. Next base: position 96,687,728 of record CM060693.1, on the reverse strand, counting down.
TTACCAACCTTCTGTGCAATACTATGTGAGTTATGCTATGATGCTCCCAGAACGACAACCATGGTGCAAACTCATTAGTATCTACCTTATCCACTGCGAGATGAGAATAGAGTTATCAGTTCAGGAGGGAGCAGAAGAAAAAGAATAAAGGCTCACTAGTTAGGAGGGAGTATTAACCTAACTAGACCATTACAGTTGAAGTTCAGAGCTACAAAGACCTTTGCCGTCAGTGTCAAAGATCATACGCCGAGATTGTCGGAAGAGAGAACTTCAAGTCTGCCTCAGTATCTAGACTACAGAGACTCTGCGCTTCAACAACGTCAACATAGTTTACTATTGTTGTAATTTACATGTTTATGTGTTTATAGGTCTCATTGTATCCATTCATGTGTGACGATATCTTGGAGGGAGATTGTTAGCCTTGCTATTTTATAAAAGATAACGTCACACATAAAGAAATGGACTAGATATCATACAAATAGTACTTTAGGGACTATTATTGTAATATAGGCAAACATGTGATGTAATGAGCCTATAAATACCCCTCATGACTCTCCATGAGGGGTGTGGGAAAGTGTGTGTATTGTTTTATTTATTTCATTTTAATATAAACCCTTTTCTCCACCTTTCTCTCTCTACTTTCTCTCTCTAGAACAATATTGTATTTCGATCAACCTCGACCTCCCGAACGTGTTTCATGGTCATAACAGTAATTTATACTTTATTACACCCGAGAGATGTGAGTATCTAAACACTATTTGTGAGGTGCTAGTATATGACCTCCGTGCTTGTCTATTGGTCTTTAGTGGAACGATTATTTGTTGTAGTTACTTTTATATTAGTGTTAAATGACCCCTAACTTGTATTTTGAGTAGAATAAAAGCGCATTTGCTTGAGGACAAGCAAATCTAAAGTGTAAGGGTATATGATGAGGAGAAAAATGAACCGTTTTTAGGGGGTCATTTAAGCCCGGAATTGAATTTATTTGATCAAATATTGCCCTAAATCGTTCCTTTTATGATTTTAGGTACTTTGGGAGAGAAATCTGGAAAAGGAAGCAATTCGGACGTTTTTGGAGCATAAAAGTGAAGAAAACGCCAAAGTCTTAATTTTTCTTGCTGGGAACAGTAGGTGACGGCGTCAAGAGTAATTTCCATGACGGCCCAGTACATATTTGACGGCGTTACAAGGTAGGGCGTCAAGAGGAAAAAGCATGACGGCCTGGAAACACATAACACTTGACGGCGTCAGATCTGGATTAAGGCAGTCCGAGGAGTATTTTGGCGGCGAGATGACGGCGTCACAAATTTGTTCTTGACGCCGTCAGACCCTATTTCCTATATATAGTTTTCTAATTTTCACATTAAAAAGAGAGAAGTTTTGGAGAAACCCTAAGTACGAACTTGGTACGAATTTTACAGGTTTTTCAAGGGTTCTTAGCCCTTGATACCTTTCATGTGTAATTGAGATAAGTATTCTTTTAATTCAATCAATATGTCTATGTGTTGGTTGTCTATATCTTGTTCTTGTCTTAATTCCATCATGCTAGGCTAGATCTATCTTGTGTTTGTTTGGATCTAATGAAACCTAGATGTTAATTATGTGTTGATTACTTGTTTATGGTTGTATTGGATGAATGAATTCGATGTTAGGCTTAAGAAAACTGGCAGATCTCCAGATGGTAGCATGCTTGAACGTCTTAGGAAACATGAACTGACATGCACTAGGTTTTATTGATTGTATTTAATGCATGAGTAAATTCTAATGATCCCATGTTAGGAGCTTCTTAGCCGGCTCGACATAGGAGTGAAGTAGGCACTCATGGATTGGGGAATTAAGTGCACCACCCCATGAATGGTATTAAGGAATACAATTCGTCATCCACGCAACAATAACAAGTAATTAACGTGTAAAAGATATCTAGGGAGTAGTGAAATCTAAGTAAACACATCTTCTCCACTTATTGCTCACAACCTTAGTTTAATTTAGTTTATTTTCATTTTTAGTATTTTATTTTGATTGCATCTTTAGTAATTGGGTTAGTTGATTAGCAACTAATTCCGCCCAAATCCTTCAAACCCGAGATTTTTACTTGCTTTCTAAAAAAATATAAAAAATACAAAAATAATCATCCCTCATCTTTAGAACTAGTATTTATGTTTTCTAATCCTAGCGACACTATTCCTAGCTGAACGATCAATCCCCCGGTACTTGTCACTATACTATACTACAACGATCAGGTACACTGCCTGGTGGGGGTTGTAAGCCTCTCAAGATCCCTTGAGAGGTAAAGCCTGGTGCGATTCCCACGTATCAGCTTAATAAAGTAGTTGTACTAACAATAACTCGAGGAAAAATATAAAAGATATGCATAACAGTTGTTTTTTTCCCTTTAATCTAGTTCCATAAAGGAGATTTATTAAGAAATGTTGTTATACGTTATCTACATTTTAAAATTTGTTTTTTGAGTTGAATTATCAAATATAAGAACATTTTCAGTTACATTTTGATTAAATTACGTTATATTTATAAACGTTATACAAAACACTGAATAACGAAATCGAAAATATAATTGTTTGTCGCTAAAAAATCTCGTTGACTGCACTGTTTATATAAACATCACCTTTTTCTTTTTTCTTTCTTTATTAAATACGAGGGGTAATAAATACTATAAATAATAAAAGAGAAGAATGAAAATTGGTAGTAGTAAGTAAAGAATAAAATAGAATAGGGATCCGAGAACACAACAACAACCACCTCGTACACGCATCAAAGCAAGCAAAAGAAAACCCTAGCGATGCCGGAGGAAAAAAATTTACGTGTAGAAGGACTATGACGCCGTTGGATATCAGGCGTCACTTTGCTATAAGGGCTTTTAGAGCAGATAAGGCAGAGAAAAAAAAAGAATGGGGAAAGTTATATGAAAAACAACGAATTTATGCGTAATTTAATGCAATCGACAAGTGCTCATAAAATTGATAATACATATGAATTTCTTGATTCTGATTATGAATCTGAAATAGATAAACTCCCCGAGAACAAGAAGAAGAAACTAAAAAACAAGTGTGATGATGATGAGCATAAATCTGATGACAAGAAGAAGAAGAAGAAGAAGAAGAAGAAGAAGAAGAAGAAGACGGGAAAGAAGAAAACGACGACGAAGAAGAAGAAGAAGAGGAAGAAGAAGAAGAAGAAGAAAGCAGCAGCAGCAGGGCAAAAGCAGTCTGATTGCTTCCTATGTTATGTTTTTTTTGCTTTTAAGAAGTTTTATGTTTAACTTGTAACCTTATAATGATCATCCCTATTACTTACCTATCTTTTATAGCTAAGCACACCTCTTACCTTCTTCCGAATATTGCATCAAGCACAAGCTTTGGCCTGATGGCAACCGGTTAAGCTAGAGACAAAATGGATATTTGCATTTCTATCATGACCATCAATTTCCACCACTGTACACTCATTTTTTTACCTTTCTGTTAGATTATGGACATTATTTTAGTAGTCGTATGTTAGGATCGAACTCGAGATCGTGGGATTGCACACTTTACCTATGAAGAGTAAAAGAATAATTATTTATAAATGTTATATATAATTATTAATAAACACAAAACTAGTAACGACCGTTAGTATTTAACGGAGAATGACTAACGACCGTTAGACGAAGATTAGGAAAGTAATACTTGTGAATAATTGGAAGGTCAAGAATGTTCTAGAAGGAGTTCCACCTCCTTTGTGCCTTGAGCTCCAAGTTTCATCAAGTATATAAACACCTCATGGGTTATTGTTTTCTCATAACTTGTACACACATAATAGATGTTTTCTTTCTCTTCTCTTGTCCCTAAAATCGATCTATCAACAATCCCTACAAGGGATTCGATTATCATCATGCTAAAAATTTTTGTGTTTTATTTACTTGCATAAACTTTTACTTGAATTAGTACGTGTGTACAAGAACACGATTCAAACACACTATTGTTTGATTCTTGGATTGAATTACAAAAGAGGTAAGGGGTAATTCTTATAATCCACATAAACCCTAATTAGGGTTCTTGATTTGAAGATTGAAATTGATTCTTGTTCGGGCTAGAATCACAAAGGTATGTTTACTATTTATTATTGATTAATTAATTACATGTTATATGATCTTGTTATAACACTTCCGCATATGCTCTCTTGATGTGTTTGGTTTATTTTATATGTTTATCATGAAATTATAATTCCAACAGTGGCATCTAGAGCCGTTATAATATGTAATTAATTATCGAAACGCATAAAAATAGAATCTTGATTCGTTTAGTTACATGTTTTTAGGGTTTTTTTATTCCTAACCCTAATTTTTTAATTTGGTCAATTTAGACCTTTTAGGGTTTTAAGGTTTTGGTTTTGATTTTTTTTAATATGATTAGAAACCCTAGGATGTGATGTAATTGGTTATGCGTTTTAGTAAACGATCTTGGTGCAATATGTTAATTGTTAAGCATAATCCATGAAAAGTGCATATTTGCATGGATTTCATTTAAATGGTTTAAATTGGATATATGAATTAATTGTTAAGTTATATCGAAACATGTAAATTTATTAATAGATGTCGGATTGGGAAAGACTCCAATATTAAGTAATCAATTATGTGCTATGTGGTATTTGTTTAGTTTTGGCTTACGCAATCGATTTATCGATGTATGTGGCTCTTTTTCCTAGAAGAAGAAAGCCTTAATTGAATAAATACATTATACACCTAGACTTGATTATTAATAGGACTATTGAATAAGATTTGCATGTGGCTACATGTTTTATACATATTTAATTGTTATGTTATGTATATATTTATTTGGTTGTTTTATTTATTTTTTATTATTTATTACTTGTTTTTGTTTATTATTATGTTAGACATGTTTATAAACGAAAAGGGTAAGTTTTGAATAGAAAAAAATAATATGGACTAAATAAATGGCTAAATTGTTTTGGTTTTAAGAGTTTAAATTTCAAAGGATTGGTTGATTGATGTTTTTGTAGATAGTGTGCGAAAGGCTGACCGAAGGTTGCCATACAATGTGCTTGTAGAGAGGGGTTTTTAAAGTCCATGCACCTACCGGTTCTCTACAACCGCTTGTGTGCCGACTCTAGACTTACCTATATCACTATATTACGTACATTGTCATCTTAAGGGTGAATTCACCACAATTCCACAATGATTATCTGAAACACTAAGCCTTAGGGCTTATGCAAAAGTACGATATAAGTGTGTTAGCATTAAATATTATATTAAAAAGTGATGGTCATTCTCATTTATTGTAACGTTGTAATGTGTCGTAGTTTTTGTTATTAGAATAGTCAATGGGCCTTGGTCTTGGTAATCTAATATGTTAAGAGTTATGAATGTAAGCCTTTATATGTAAAAGGAAACCAAGCCCATGGAAAGCCTCTTAAGGCATCATGTTAAGAACTATATAAACACCTCAAAGCTCATTTGAGGTGTGTGCTTGTGTGTGTATTGTGTGTGTTTTTTAATAAAAAGTTATCTTCATCTATTACTCTCTTTTAGATACTAACGTCACACATATATTACCAAGTCACCATCTTTACTTCATTTACATGCTATATTTGTGATAAAGTTGATAGATTTAAGGTCCTACAAAGTGGATGAGAATTGTTGGTAATTCTTTAATTGGTGAACCCGATACCTCAATCAAAACTTTGTTATTTTACTCTTAGTAAATTGGTAATAAAAATGTTTTATAAAACCAATGTTATGAAGTTGTATGCATGCTTCTTCATACATTATTTTGATCACATCAAAATTAATACCCTTATAAAATTAAGTCAAATGCCATCTAATTAAGAACACTTGAAATTGTAATTTACGTCATGTGAGAACTTGGCGAGATTGCAATGGTGAGGTAAATTTCATAAATTCATTGCTAGCAGATCAACTGATGTGATGGATTTGTGAGTTTACAGTTTTTAAGATAGACGACTTAAATTGAGTAGGAAGTGAGATCTTGGACTCAAGGCATTAAGATGGGGATCAAACATGCTTACATTACAAAAGTTTTGTGATTGTAAATCCCATAATGATCTAGGAATTGCAATATGATATTGGCAATTATTGTTCGACAATTACCTTGTTGAATACTATCATTACTAGCAGATCAACTGATGTAATGGTACTATGTCAATTAGGATACTAGCTTTAAGAAAATACTATGGTTTATATGAATATTTACGAATGGGTATTTTATTTTCTTAAAGATCTAATTATCGAAAATACTGAAATTGAATTTTGTAATTCGTTTTATTGTATTAATGCAACGTTCAAACCGTAAACGCACTTTGGGCTTTGGTAAATTGATCTAGTTCTGTTTTCAAACAAATGTTTGATTAAGAAATATTTACTTAAAAGACAAAAGAAGTCTCCTTTCTATGAAGGAAGAGTGAGACACAATAATATTCCTTTTCATGAATGAGAAAGGATAATAGGAATATTAGATGTGTCTAAATTCTAATATAACTCATAGCAAAAAAAAATTTTAATAGTTAAGAAAATTGCGAATATTTTCCATAGAGATTTTATCATCCTCATTCGGTGATTAAATTCTTAGTAACAAATATGATATTTGGTTAATAGAAAATTGTGTATGACATTTTATGAGTTATTGATGAGTGCTCAAACACTCATCATTTTTGGTCAAATCTGAACTGCAAAACATATAAAAACACTCAGAAATGCATCAAAATACTAAAAATGTTTCAAAGTTGTGTTTTATATGTTTTAGATGCAAAATGTTTAAAAACAAATGAAAAACGTACAAAGTTTGCATAATTGGTAGTTTCAGTCCCCCAACTTTCAAAACTCGTCAAAACAGTCCCTGAGCAAAAATTTTGAATGAAAAAGTCATTTATGGTCCTTGGAAAGTAAAAGTTTTCACAAATGGTCCTTGGAGTAAATTTTTGGAAAATTACAAGAATGGTCCCTGCAGTTTCAAAATTTGGCAATTTTGGTCCCCGGTAGTCTCAAATTGGAAAATAAACTTCAAAGGAACTTGTGGAATTTAAATATGGCAAATATGACCCCTTGGAATGGCTTTGGAAAAATGCAAGATCATCCCCTCAACTTTGCTCAAATTACAAAAATTGTCCTTGTGCTAATTTACTACAACCAAACGGATCCTATGTAATTTAGACACAAAATAAACCCACCCAATATTAATCCAATCCACCCAAACCCTTATACCCTTGGCCCATCACCTTCCAAGCCCAAAACCCAAAAACGTTTTATTAATAAAAACGGGGTCAAAGGGCAGTCAACCCTTTCCCCTTCCCCCTTTTCACCGCCAAAACCCAGACACCACCACTGCACTCCCAACATACTTGTCCCCCCCCCCTCCATTCTCCAACACACCTACACCAGCCACCCTAAACCCTCTCATAAGTCAACCCCAACATCCCCAACACACTTGTCCCCTCCTCCACATCATCTATCCACAGCAACAATGTACAAGTAAAGGGCTGAGATCTAATTTGACATCATCAAGGGCTGAGATTTGAAGAAAAGAAGCCCAGAAGAGGACAAGACAAAAAAAAAAGGAAACCCTAGTTTTAATTTTAATATAAATAGATAAATTTTAGCCAATTTTTGGCATTAGGAAGTAAGTAGTCAATTAGGTTAGCAGTAGTGAATGTAGTGTAAAAGTAGTTTTAATTTGATTTTAAAAGTATTGTTAGTTTTATGTCTCAGTTGTAAAACTCTTATTTTTAAATTAATGAAAGTCTTATTTCATCAAAGAATTTACTAAGCTTATTACCCTGCTCACTAAGTGCTTATTCAGTGTTTGTTTCAGCTTATTTAAGTTTCTAAATTGAATTTAATTCACCTCTCAGTGTAATCTTTAGTTTAGAAAAGCTTTGCAACAAAATCTCATGTTAACTGTTACTAATAAGCCTTCACTGCTTATTTGCCTTCAGCTTATTAACTGCTTATTGGTGCTCATGTTAGTGTTCCTTTATACTCTTCATGCTTATTTTGTTTTGTTATGCTAGTTTACTGCTTAGCTACTAAGTTATTGCCAATTATAGCTCATGATACCTACAATTGCATAAATTAATCATTTCTAGTATTTTAGCCCATAGTTTAGGAAGTGCTTATTTCCCTGTTATTTCAGCCTTCATTTAGTTAATATAGTGCAATGGTTACAATAAGAGCATTCCATAAGTCTCAACCAGGCTAAAACTCACTATATGCAAAAACAGTTTCAACTTTAAGGAGTGTTTGGATTTGGCTTAATCTCTGATTTTCAGTTGTTTGAACCCTGAGTTAACTGCACCAATAGTCTTAGTTAGGTTAATATAGTGTATATCTATCACAATATTAGTAGTTAATTCATATAAAAGTCAAATTTACTTCCAAATTGCCTTAGCAGCTGACTGTTGAGGAAAGTAGGTAGGATAATCATATAATTTGTTGCATTAGTAGTCTAGCTAGCTTAATTTAGGTAGAATACAACTTAAGGATACATGAGTAGTCATCTAGGATTAGTTTAAATTCATTTTAGTCAAATCTTTTGCACAATAGGAAAAAGTCAAAATCTATATCTGTGATAATGGACAAATGTTCCAGGGCTTGCACAGGGTTCAATTTGGATTGAATGTAAAAGATTGTTGTTGTTTTGTGCTATTTGGTACCCTTTTAACCTGAATCGATAAGAAAATGGGCTTTTGAAACTTGTTTGTCTGCTTAAAAATAAGCTCAAAATTGCTTGTTTGACTGTATTCCTCCCCTGCATCCAGGTTTTGAGCATGTTTCATTTAACCATAAGTAGTTCAATACTAGGTATAATCTCTTGGTCTTTGCTGTTTTAGGTAACCCCTTAGGTGGAATTTAGGTAATTGCTTCTAGGTTTCCCATCAATGCTTATTAGATTGCTTATGTTAGGCCAAACTTGTTGTTGTTCTTGGTCTGTTGCTACTGCTGTTCACATGCCAAGTTTGTTTGATATTATTAATCTGTTTGATTGAGTTGTTCATTGTCATTTCTTGTTATTATGGAATCAATAACATTTATGTTTGTTTAGTTAGCTTATTAGCTCACTTGGCTGAGTTTTTTTTTACTTACTGTGGTTGGTTGCCAAATTTCATAAGCTCACCTAAAATTTTAAACACACCACTGTTGGTGTTCTTAGGCTTGCACAAGCTTCTCCTAGCATCTTATTTTTGTGCTCTCAAGCCTTTCTGACTTATTGTGAATCTTCCAAGCTTATGCAACCCCATCCTGAACTTGTGGCTTGTGGACTTTCCTGAACCATACACTGGTTCAGTGGTGACTAGGTCTTATGCCCCACCCCTTTTCTTGGTCTACACAAAAGCTCATCCTGAGCTTGTGGGCATTTTGGAAAGCTCACTGGGTGGGCTTTTAAGTTCCATCTTTACTTTGGGCCCTGGGTCACCACTGTGGGCCCCACAGTGGGCTGCAGATGCCTCATTTGGCCTGCATAAGTAGAAGAATTTGGATTTGCTGATTTCATGTTCCTCAGCTTATTAAGTAAGCTTCTCTATTTGTTCTACCTTGTTTTGTGCTCATATCTATTGCTTGTATCTTGATCTCACCTTAGGATCAGTTGTTTAGCTTTATGATAGCTTTTTGATTTCAAAAATCTCATTCTAAGCTTATTTAGTAAACTGTGGTACACATAAGCTTCCCAACTGCTTATTTTTAAGTTCCTAGAATTTTGTCTTCATTAAAGTTGTCTATTATCAGTATTTAATTAGATTTGTAAAAGAAAATTCCAAAAAAGCTCATTTTAATTTCTAGTGATAGCTTCTTTTAACATAATTTAGCTTTTTAATTTTTCTTTTTAAATTTTTGTCAAGTACTTATATGTTTTTATATTTTTATTAAATTCCTAGTATATTAAAGTAATTGTAGGAATTTTTTTCAGATTTTTATCCTTTCATTTAGTGTTTATTATAATTAATATTAGTTTAATAATAATTAAGTAATATTAGATAATTAATTAGGCTTATTAATTTTTATTTAACAATAGTACTTTTTTATATTTTTCCTAGGTTTTATATATCATCAAATAATTTTAGGAAATTTTTCATAATTTTCACTATTCATTTTCTATTTTTTTTAATTTTAGTTAATTAATAAATAGTAGTTAATTAATAATAAATAGAGAAAAAGTAGGAAAAATATATTTTTAGTTTTAAAATTACTTTTATATTATTTTAGAATTTTTAGAATTAAATTTTCATTTTTCTAGCTTAATTTCATAATTAGTGTAATTTAAATATTATTAATTAGTAATTAAATAGTAATTAATTAATAGTAATTAATTAAATAGTGTAAAAATTATTTTTCTTTTTCTAAAAATTTTCTTTTATCATTAGGATTGTAAAAATGTAATTCTCATGTTCATAGGTATTTTATTTCTATAAAACTCGCGTTTTATTTCGTACATTAACGTAATTTTAAATCAAACGAACGCGTTTTTAGACTTAGCTCACGTTTTTAGTATATCTGATCATCGGTAAATGTTAATATAGTGTTTATAAGATATTTTCATTCCTCATTCCGTAGTTTAATCATTCACGACCCTTTTCTGTCCAAATTCACCCGATCACAAGCCCGTTTGATAACCATCATACCTCGTCGGGACATAACGACCCGGGGAAACCCTGTATTCCACGGAGATTGATTCTAGGCAGTTTGACTTGGTTGACCATTCACCTGGTCAATTTAGGTTGACCGTTTGGGACCCAATCAGTTATTATAATTAGAAGCTAGACTAATTACCGCAAAATGGTACTACGTAAAAGACAAACTAGTTTATTCAGCTAGTTGTTTTGACTATTTAAAAGGTGCTACATACATTGTGAGATGGTAGACCTGTTAAGGAAGAAATTGCATGCCCAATTTTTCAAGTTAACAGCATTTGGTGGATAGTCCATCATTTACGTAGTAGAATACACTTTAGTGCATAAGTAATTGTTACGTATGGACATTTAAAGGTGTAGTAAAGTTAAAAGCACAATATTTGCTTTCATTGGATATGAAACATTTACAATGTTGTCAAATTCAGTGGGAGTATTGTGTCCTTATTACTAAATAAGGAATTATTGTAATGATCTTTAATTCAGTAGGAGTTACAAGCTTTGACATCTTGGTAGCTAAAGATAATTACTTTCCAAGTGTAGAAACTCATACTTTTAAGGATAGTCTTGTACGTTTCCTTACTAGACATTTTTGTTCTATAACTACTTGTTATGATAAAATCTATGACACAATCATATTGATCACATAAACAAATGCATGGCGTGTTGTTTATCAACTATATGAGGTTGTTCCATGCACAAGTGGGAGAAATGTTATCTTTAATGTGTGCAAGAAACAACTCGTAAAGATATGATTTAATGGATTCTCTTGACTACAAGGTAAGAGAATAATGTTCTAATATGAATTATACTAAGCTAATTCTAGAAACACTTGGTGTTACAATTTATGTTATGTGAGAGCTTAGCTAGATTGCAACAACAAGGTGAATTTCATATTTCATTACTAGCAGATCAACTGATGTAATTGAACTATGAGAATTTGCTGTTTCTAAATTAGATACATATTAGAACATGTGTCAATATGATATCAAGACTACTTTAATTAGTATATTTATGAATTCAAGGAATGACATAAATTAATTAAGTAATCTAATGCTACTTCAATCTGAATATTTATGTGTTCTTTGAATGACATAAATAAATGAAGAGATAATGTTATTTACATTGTTATAAAGTAATAAATTAACTTGAAATTTCTATTGAAACCAAAAGATGGTGTTCATAATTACTTTAGTTAAACATGTTTATGTTTCATTGTAAAGATATAAACATAAAGTCTTTTAATTATTACAAGACTTATAATAAAGTAAGACGTTATCTTGTTATGTTTTTTTTTAATTAAGACATAAACATGAAGCCATTAAATTGTTAAATGACTTATAACGTATAATGGGATTATAATAGTTTATGTTTTCTTGTAAAGACATGGACACGAAGAGACTTTGTAACAAGTACTTGTGTTATAAAGCATGTAATTGACTTGAAAATACTATTATACCATTAAAATGACTTAGTTGGAAAATAGACAAGTCAAAAGAAAATATGGTTATCTTAAATATTGTTAGATTGTCTTACAATATTAATACTAATGAAATACAAAATTTTTATGGTATGTTCAATTAGAAAAATCAAACTCTTGTTATATTGTTTGATTAAAGATAACTATGACTTCTTTTCTTCCAAAAGTTATCAAGGTTAAAATATTGAGTATGGCTTGGACATATTTAATAAAACTCCAACTTAAAAGATTAATAAGACATTATCATATGATGGAATGTGATGAATGTGATGAATTACATTAAGTCTTAAATTGAAGTTCTAAATTTGTTTAACTGCTTATGAAGAGGTTATTAACAAAGTAAAGTCAGGAACAGTCAATAAGTATTTGTAATGTCCTAAAAGAGAACATTGTATTGTTGCTTTATTTGCTAAGTATTTAAAGATAGTCTTTAAATTACTAAAATCAAGTTGGAGTTTTGATCTTTAAAAGATAAAATTACAAGATACATAATCTTCTGAAATACACTAGTAAATATCATGATGAAGTTTGACATTTTAATGTTAAATCTCAAGATGATAATAAAGTTTGACATTTAAATGTTAAATCTCAAGATGATGGAATTATCATTCATAAATAGCAAAGATATCTCAGATATTTGATTACTATGCTGAGGGCTATGATTTACATGATTATTGAACCTAATAATCATTGTGATATATTACCAAATATGAAATTGGGTAAAGTATACATGATATGAATGATTAAGATGATGTCCATAAAGATAATCAATTTTAGAAATGTGGTTTATCTTAATAGTTATACTAGAAAATGAAGATGAGTTTCTTCAAAGATAAGGTAACCTTTGTGGTTTAAATCTTTGTATAGAAATCATATGGACAATATTGTGCACGTATTTAATGCATGTTTTATGACAAGATTATTAATCACACTTAAGCGATTAACTGTGATTGAATATTCTTTTCTAAATACATTAAATATATAAAGATTATGATTGTCATATTTATGAAATTGACAATAGAATATCAAAACTCTTTCTTGAGTTATTACTTGAGCGATGACGATAAGTAATTAAAAGGAGTTTATGAATTCAAATAAATCTTTGGAAGTGTACAAAGTGCAATAATCCATGGATGGATAAATGCATGCATCTAGAAGATTACTCTTATGTTTAATTATTAAATTCATGTTTTGATTTATAATTGAAATAAGATAATTTCTAAGTATTCCTAAAAGCTAGTGGGAGTATTATGTTTAATTTCTAAATTATATATGTTGTAAAACATATAAAAAGTAACATTCCATATAAGTTAAAAGTTAACAATTAGTTTGGAATGAAACTTTACTTGTAAGATTTAAGAAATAAGACATACAACCTTGGAATGAATGTTTATTGTTGAAATATGTGCGGTAAATGAATCTAATATAATATGATATATTATTTAGAAAGTCTAAATGGATATGTATAACATGAATAAATCTAAGTATGACTCAAAGATTTTTCATGAACATCATGTTTTGTTGTATCATGCTTGATTACAAGATGATTTGGCAATATTAATATCTAATTAAAAGGTTATTAAATAACTTGTGTAATATTCTAAATGAATATGTTTGATTATAGAATCACATCCTAAGTCTGGAAAAGCTTCCAAATTCTATAGATGAACAATTTTTCAATTGTTGTGAAAATTGTCATAGCCAACAAACTTGAAAGTTTGAAGGGCATCAAACATTACACAATAGATATTAATGTTTATGGGAAAGTTTTAATAGCATATTGTTGTTGGATACAATGATGCAAATGAAATTGAGGTGACACTCAATGCTAGTTATCGTAAGGATTTCATCTTTAGCTATTACTAGTTATGCTTAATAAGAGCATAGTTGCATTATACATTAAGAGAATAAGAATACTTTAAACTTTAAAATGTTTGAAAGTTTGATTATCATAAATTGGTGGTTAAGGATGTCACACATTTTATGAAAGATAATATGGCATTATCAAATAGTTGAGTATGCATATACAAGAACTTCAATAGTTGAATTCTTGGAATAAGTATTCTCAAAATTCCGATAGATCAAAGTTGGACGAAATATGCCTTGTCAACAAGTATGAATGTCATTACTCGAGACATAATTCATCAACAAGAGTTATCATGCATTGATCTATTTAGTATTTGGATAAGGGATGTTAAACAATTATTATAATAAATTTAAATACATGGTATGTTTAATTTATAATATATTGTATCCTGTGTTTACATGTTTAATCCATGAATAAATGTTATTCTAAATTGTCCGTTGTCAGTTAATAATATGGGAATATTATTAAATCAATACAAATATGAAGGTTGGTATAATATACTTAAAGTGTATTGATGCGTAGTCATGCCATTTCAGATGATATTCAATGATAATGAATATAGGACTTATCCCAACTACGTGATGTTACTTTATGGATTTTGTTATTAAGTAAATCATGAGAAGTTATCCTCAGACTTGAGATGCAAGATAAGTGTCATGAATGTGGTACATTTTGGTGGAACAACTTAACGCTATACGTAACTGGTAGTCATAAGGGTTGTTTTCGGAAGTGTTACAAAGTTTGTGGGTTTTGCTTGTAGTCAAGATAGAATTTGTTCATTCAAATTTATTTTTGGAGTTTAATACTGATGGGCCCCTCGTAGGGTTGGTAAGATGCATGTGCGGCCGCACCCAATATCTCCCCTGAATATGTTCAAAAGATTTGATAATCTTGATCAATTATAAACAACGAGAAACAGAATAGTTAATTAAGGAATGACTTTAATCCATATCCTTATTAATATGGTATTAGAAACAAAAGGATAATAATAATGAGAAATCATTAAAAGGTTTGTCCAGGAGCCTTACTCGAGATCGTACTAGAGGCATCGACGTGTTGCAAGACGCTAACCGATGTGATTACACTATTAAAATATGTCCAAGTGGGAGCTGTTAGATTATGGACATTATTTTAGTAGTCGTATGTTAGGATCGAACTCGAGATCGTGAGATTGCACACTTTACGTATGAAGAGTAAAAGAATAATTATTTATAAATGTTATATATAATTATTAATAAACACAAAACTAGTAACGACCGTTAGTATTTAACGGAGAATGACTAACGACCGTTAGATGAAGATTAGGAAAGTAATACTTGTGAATAATTGGAAGGTCAAGAATGTTCTAGAAGGAGTTCCACCTCCTTTGTGCCTTGAGCTCCAAGTTTCATCAAGTATATAAACACCTCATGGGTTATTGTTTTCTCATAACTTGTACACACATAATAGGTGTTTTCTTTCTCTTCTCTTGTCCCTAAAATCGATCTATCAACAATCCCTACAAGGGATTCGATTATCATCATGCTAAAAAGTTTTGTGTTTTATTTACTTGCATAAACTTTTACTTGAATTAGTACGTGTGTACAAGAACACGATTCAAACACACTATTGTTTGATTCTTGGATTGAATTACAAAAGAGGTAAGGAGTAATTCTTATAATCCACATAAACCCTAATTAGGGTTCTTGATTTGAAGATTGCAATTGATTCTTATTCGGGCTAGAATCACAAAGGTATGTTTACTATTTATTATTGATTAATTAATTACATGTTATATGATCTTGTTATAACGCTTCCGCATATGCTCTCTTGATGTGTTTGGTTTATTTTATATGATTTTCTCTAACAACCATTGTCATCTCACATTAGCAAAATTTCTAGAATCTTGTCACAGAACATATGCTGTAAATTATATATGTTTTCATTTGATGCAATTCACGGATACTCACCAAACCAAAATTTACCCCTAGGCAGACCTTGCCGGATATCAGGAGGCATGATATCACTACCAAAACACATATATACCTGCGTGTGCATGTGTTCAGTTGTTATGTGTGAATATGAACCTTGGAGTATTATTGCATCTAGATGAGAGCAAGCATCCGCTTCTTAGACAAAGGATTACAGATGAGGTAAAAGCACTTAACAAACTTTCCTATTATCTTTTATAAATGAAAATCCTTATTCATCATGTTTCTTTAAAAATGGTCATTCAGATGAGACAAGTCCCTTGAGTATGGAGCGACTTTCCATGATAAGTTTACAAAGGAAGATACCTATCTTGACTATGTTTAGATGAGGGAGTAAGTACATTGCACTTCTTTTAGTTTATACCATTATCGTATTTATAACACAAGTGAGTTAATATTTCAATAATTTTCATAGGCCTGGCGTGTGGGGAGATCTAACATCATATGCTTTATTTATTTATTTATTTATTAATTCTTAAACAGAACTGGAATTCTAATTACCAATGGATGCAATTTGATTTTGGACTCGTCGTTGTGCTTAATTATTATCTAAGCAGTTTTTGTACAATGAATTGTAGGCTTAACTATTAATTTGTATTGTGTCTTCGTGTTGTCTTGATGCAGTATCAGGTTAGAATAGTAGTCATTTGTTCTTATACCGATGACATCTTGTTTGAGGTTTCTCCCGAAACTCTTCAAGCCGGATCAGGTAGCACAAGTTTTATATGACACATGGATCAAGTTTTTATATTTGGTTATTAACTTACAAACACCTTTTTTGGTTATGTAGATATTCATTTGAGTTATCTTTACATCAGTAATTAAAGACGATACACATTACACATATCTGGTTCCTTCTAGGTACTTATTCACTATCCCTAACCATCACAAAGATGATTCGAATTTGATTATTTAATATATTGTGTATGTGATGCTGTAGCAACAAGGGAGGAAAATCCGCATTTCAGTATCGAGGGTAATTGATGAATAATGCTCTTTCCATAGGAAGGGTTTATGTTTCGGATGCAGTAGAGGTGACGATGAAAATAGACATAAGCTACTTCTTTTGTTATGTGTAGAGGTGCCGAAATGGACAAGCGGCACTAAGTATGTTTTTTTTTTTTCGCCACTTGTCACTAATAAATGTCATGTTTACACACACTTCTAGAAAGTGTGCGAAACTTCTTGGGTTTATAATGTGTACAGTTGATTCACACTTGTAAGTGTAGATAACTACACAATTTGTCCATACTTAAAGTGTGTGAATCAATTTTAACGCTTAATTTCCTCAATCTGGTATAAAGTTGGAAGGTTTTGGTGTGTTTAAAAATGATTTTTCACATGTTTAAAGGCTGAAATTCATGGTGCATTTATAGGCTCATACATGAGGTTTTTGTGTTAAAAAACAAAATTGGCATCCCAAATATCTTGTGTTTGCTTGGTGCTCCATCTTGGAGCCCATGTGGAAAAGTTGTACTTTGTGGGTGATGTCCAAAGCAATCAGTTGGGGGTGATGTCCAAACAATCGATGAACACTCATACTGCACATTTGCCGAGTCTCATATATGTCAAATACAGTAAATTTTTTGCATATGCAACACAGGCAGCTAATATATATCAATTACAAAGTTGACAAGCAGATAGCACAAATGTTGGAAACTGATGGCAAGTATAGGAAAAGAACTAAACGCATCAAATCACAATTCACAAGTATTATTGTAGATCCCACGGGATTGGTATGTTGATGTTGATGTATTACAAGAGCGTATTACATATCTTTGACCAACTCAAATAACATAAAAGTTTCTAAATGGAAGGTAAAGTATAGTCAACTTGAATATAATGTTAGCTTGTGATCACGTCTCGTATGTATCCCCAACCTCAAAAGAGTCCGGATCTCATACAGAGCTAGAGGACATGTCCAGCGCATACGGATAACCACAAATGGGCTACAACTCCGGATATCTGGAACACTAAGAAAATCCACGGAAGAACAGGGCTACCGAAGTACGGATCATCTTTAGGACTTAGTAAAATCTAAGCCTAGGGAAACCCACCACTTAGCCAAGAGAAGTAAAGAATATAACTTGGGACTACTAATTTGGGAACGGCAGTGACCCGACAACCGAGAGCAGCATTCCCAAACCCCATAGCACAAGTAACGATGCTTAAAGAAAGTCAAAGGGCATGATTACCATGCAAACACCATATAACCTTTCGCTTAATAAGGTGAGCCGCACCTCAAGATCCCCAGAACATGACAAAACCACTTGCCTATAAATACTAAGGTAAAATGCCACTAAGGGGCAGATCTCTTGCACCTTGTTAACATACAAATAAAATTATCTTCTCTCTAAAATCTTACTCGCACTCGAGGTTGATCGCGGGATCCCCTCCCACGGTGAAACTGAGGGTGGTATGACATTTTTTAAACTCACTACATATGATATTTTTTAAAATCTTTTCAATAATTCTCCATCCACATAAGAAAATTCGAGAGTCTGCGTAAATACAGAAATAGCAAGAAGTCAACAAAACCCCTATTTATCCTGCGAATGCTCCAAGATCCATATGCCTTTCATCTCATACATTATAAAAGAGGGCTTCCTACATCAAAACTATCTAGGATAAATGACTCGTGTCTCAATGAGGTCACCAATATCAAATAATCATTCACATTCACATGAATGATCATCAAACCAGAATCTAGCATAATCATTGGACAATAAAGAGGCCTCAGTAACATTTCACTAGCACTATCAACATAAACCGTAAAAGTTAGACAACGCACGATAACGCATAACTTCAGAAATAGCACTTTCAGTTTAACACCAAAAGCTGCTAAATTCTTCTTCACATGCCTAATCCAGCAAACCTGTTCTAACAGAGAACCCGGCCAGCAAGACACTCTTAACCAGCCACTATGCGTTCTTTTCTTTGGTGATTTTGTTGCTTTTGATGGAAGTTTCTTTGCCGTAAGCCTTCTTGTTGTACATTGCTGGATTTGTAGCATATTCCAAAACCTATTAACAAAAAATTTAAATTCATTAAGATATTTAGAGAAACAATAATATTGCGGAAAAAAAAAAAAAAAAAAAAAAAAAAAAAAAAAAAAAAAAAAAAAAGCTATGTGAACCAAATCTTAGCCTTTAATCCATAAAATCAAATGGATAAAACTAAATTGGCATGATTGTAATTTAAGTAAGAGCCGTATGATATATTTCAAGAGGTTAAAGACTTAAAGGGCAGATTATGGGAACTGTATCTAGCATAATGTAACTGTTTTTTATTGGTGGCTGCATATAAGTTGTTTTTCAAGCTGTTCTTTTTTTCGCATTAGAAGCTGTTTTTTTGCCAATAAAAAGCTGTCGTGTTGTTAATCTTTAATGCCTAGCATAAGCTGTTTCCCTACTTTCTTTTGGTTGGATAACTGGTTAAAATTTTTGTGCTGCCACTTCCATGTAATCCATTGTTTTGATGTCTACTTCTAATACTTTATGTGACAAGGTCGTCCAGTAGATTTCCTGTATGATAACTACTAGGAAACCCTTAAGCACGCAAAATGTTGGCATACATTATGTTAACGCTATGAAAATTGTTAATAGCAATACAAGTATCTGTCTGTTATAGTAATAACTACCAAGTATTTACTAGTTTCAAAGAGTTATATGAACGTCATTATTCACATCAATAATCTAATCGCGACAACCACTAGCTTTTAACAGCATGATTTTATATCAACTTTGAAGCACTTAGAAACTCTACTTTTGTTTTGGCATTACCCTTCCAGAATTGTTCCTTTACTCCACATTTCCACTACATAACACCCTAAATTCTTTTATTTACTGTATGATATTATTAGCACTCGATAAAACAAAAACAAAACAAAAGAAGTTACTATATGGACAAAGGGAAATTATTGATATTATTCCACTGTTTTCAGGACCGGGCACGGACTTTGTCCAAATTGCTTGTCTCAAATTCAAGTCATCGACCGCAACAAATTTTAAGGATATAGTCATCCTTACAATTGGAAAGAAAAAGATACCAAAATCACCACCCTTTTGGGATAGGAGTACTCATTTGGTACTTACCGTGTTATGCTTGGATGCGGCCAAACTTGGTTATAAACAGGGTAGTCCCTTCAATAAGGTTGGATATGAAAACTTGATAAAGAATATGAAAGAGAATATATGAAAAGATTTGATGTAAAAGCAACTTAAAAACCATTGGGAAAACATGAAGAAATACCGGAAGTTGTATGACCGTTTAAAGAGGCTTGTATCTTGGATTGTTTGGGATCCCAATAGAAAGACAATCGATGGGATGAGAAAATAAGCGGGTGTTTGGTTTGTGAATTTGAATTCCTGGGATTTGAAATTCAGCAATTTACTTGAACGAAAGAGCCTTCGCTGCTACAGATCATGTTTAATTCTTTTTTATGGTTTAAAAAGTGATAAATATGTAACATTGGCTTTTTAAGCATGCTTCAGTAGTGATAAATATTACTAGTAATAATGTCGTTAGAAGGAGATGAAGACCTTGGGGGCAAAATTTGGGGATGTATAAACTGTCGATCATTTATCTTTGAAGATAGGACTAGGTGGTTTCCACTTGATTGATGAAGATGAAGAATATATTAAAGGGAAGGGTGATATTGAAGAGATTATTTTCCTCTACTCAAGGCTCTATCTATTAGGACTAACGAAACACGTGGATACACACAAGTACGTTCAGGTGATGAAGTTTTAGACCTTTATGCATAATTGGGTATAAAATACTATATTATAAAAGAAAACATTAGTATAAGAAATAAGGTGCTAATGGAAACAAAACAATTGGGGCATATAATAATTTCAGAAGCTAGTTATGAAGCATAAGCTTGAGGCCAGCCTAGACAAACATAAGTTTGTCACCTAAAACACGTTTTCAAAAGGGTAAATTATTAACCACTAATCTTTTCAAAAGCGCTTTTATTTACCATCCAAAACACATTTGTTTCACCAGTGGAGTATGTTTATGTTGAATATTTTCATCCTACATGGTCAATTTCATACCCTAAACTATACAAGAAGTTTATTAGTTAGTAATAAACACATATACCAAATTATCTATTAATATTATTTTCCATATCCCTCCTAGTTGCAAGAAATTATTGTTAGCATAAACATCACATGAACAGATTGGTTAATATGCAAAAACGCCACTAGCAAAAGAATATTACGTACCATTAAGGCACGGCAGCTGTAAATGTGTTGGAGAGAAGCAGGAGGTATGTTAGGATTAGGATCCGCTTGGAATAACGGACCATCGGCTTTTTTTATGGGCTTTTTCTTCTTAAGGGACCGTTTGACCCTACCTACACCACCTTTCTTCTTCTTCTTTGCATCCATCGCTTTTACAGTTTGTTGGAGATGATTTTTGTTTCTGTGTGTGGTTGGGATTGTTTTTCTATTTCTTCTTGTGTGGTTGGGATTGCTTTTCTGGTTACAATAAAAGAAAATTACTCCGTAATAATAATTATTAATAAGAATGAAGGGCTTTGCGTAATGCACCCCACACCCCATCACCCTTCACTCACAAACAACAAATCCTTTTATGCCATATCACCCTCCCATTTTTCCCTTCACTCACTCACTTTTTGTAGGCATCACACCCCTCACCTTTCACTCACTTCTTTTTTCTTTTTTTTTTCTTTTTTCTTTTTTAAATTCTATTAAGGGTGCGTTTGGTTTCCTCTTAAGGGAATCAAACTATCACTATGAAAGTGATAGTTTGTGTTTGTTTAGAATGTCTGGGCTCACAACTATGACTATGAAAGTCTAATATATTTCATACTCCATATATAACTCTTGAGGGGGGAATGGATCTTTCATAGTTGAGGGACCCACCACTACTATCAAACTCATACCCATTATCATTCCTCGCAGCATACCAAACGCACCCTAAAATTTATTAAAAACTAAAATTCATTAAAATTAAAATAAATATTACATAATATTATTAAAAGTCTAAAATTCCATTAAAACGTAAAAAACGTTATATAATATTATTAAAACCATAAAACTAAACTCCTACAAACTACAAGGTCACCCGTATTTTGCGCATATCTCGCGTTTCTTCTTGATGACGAATTCCTTAAAAGTCTCGTCAGGGATACTATCATGCGGATCCATAACGAACCTCATGTCACGATTCATCACCTCTCCATTAAGAAACGCGAAATATTCTTCATCTTTTTTCTTTTGCACCTCCAATTGTTGCTGCATTAAACTTCTCTTTTCGGCCGTGTAACTTGCAAGGGTATCACGCATCGAGCTTCGGCTTGAATCTTCAGAAATCGTCTTTTTTTTTGCCTTTCGATTGACGTGATGGAGTTGGGTTCTCGTTGAGGTTCGGTAAGTCACAGTCAAAATCTTCCACGGTTATTGGCGTCTCATTTGTTGGCGTTTGAGTGCTACTTGACTCCGACGACTTTCTTTTCTTGCTCGATCCCGTGGATTTTGCAGCCTGATTAACCAACGGTTGTTCTTTCCACTTTCGTTGATCTTTGAGAATGTGCCACGCTTTGGTATGCGCGAAAGCTTTGCTGTATTGTTTTTCAAAATCGAGTTGGGCTCTCTCATAAACTTGAATATCGTTTCATCCACTATCTCTCAAACGGTTCTAAAAAATAATAATAATAATAATAAATAAATAAATAAATAAATCTCACAAACAAGCATATATATGAAACAAAAAAAAAAAAAAAAAAAAAAAAAAAAAAAAAAAAAAAAAAAAAGTGTATATATGAAACAAAAAAAACATGTATATATGAAACAAAAAAAAAATAAAAAATAAAAAAAATAAAAACAAGTATATACGAAACAAAAAAAAATAATAAAAATAAAATAAGCATATATGAAACAAAAAAAAAACAAGTATATAAATATAAAAAAATATACCGCTTGTATGTAGTAACCGTTGAACGCACCGATCATTTGATACATAGGAGTCCATTTCGAGTTCAATTGATGATGAGTGCGTTCGGTTCTCGGGACAAGGGTTCTAAAATGATTTAGAACTCGCTTCCAAAATCCTAGCTTTGTTTGACGGTCGCCAACATCTTTGTCCACCAAAATTTTAATCCAAGACTTGGCTAACGCCTCCTCCTCATCGGGCGTCCAAATCTTACTTGGTTTTTTTGTACTTTTAGGCCGCGGCACCTCTTCGACCATTTCGACCTCATCGGCTTGTTCGGCTTCATTAATTGGTTGTGTCTCGGGTACCACATCAACATTGTCGAAATATTCGTCATCTTCGTTATCATCGTCAATGGGTAACGGTTCACTAACCCGCTCACGCCTTTTTTGTTGGTTATAGCGTGGCTCATACGGGTCAAAGTTACTAGGCCTTTGCGGTAGGGGTTGTTGGGTATATTGATAATCAAACGGCTCAAAGTTTGTAGGAAGTTGTGGGAGGGGTTGTTGGGTGTAAAAAAGTGGTGGAGATTGCGGGTACATTTTTGGGTAGTAAGGTTGTGAAGAAGATGAATCGTGACCGGGTTGTGATTGCGGGTACATTTGTGGGGGGTAACCGGGTTGTGAAGAAGATTCGTGACCGGTTTGTGATTGAACTCGAGGACGAATTGCTCCTCTCGATCCACCTCTTGATCCACGAACATTTTTTCTCGGATCTCTAGTTTTTCTTGCTTCCATTTTTTATAAGCTGTTTTTTTTTTTTTTTTTTTTTAGCAATGGATGGTTTTTTTTTTTTTTTTTTTTTTTTTTTTTTTTTTTTTGTACTCATTTCAAATAGGGAGCCTCAATATATAGGAAACAAAATAGATCCGTTAGTCCCATTAAAGCACCCCAACGTCACAACATTTATGCCCAACGTCTCTTTTTTCACACGGTAAAGTTTACCGCAAAACCACTCTCCCATGCGGCAAGGAGGCACCGGCGGCGGTGTTCCCGTGCGGTGAGGGTGTCGTGCCATGCCTCCCCGCATGCATTGCCAAAGCCCTAATTACATAAATCGTCCTTGTGGTTAGGTCAAAGTTGCATGTTTCGTCCTTAACTCTCCCTCCATTTTGCGTTGACCCGCCCTTTGACCGGATGGGCATTAGATTCAGCCTTTAACTCGAGGGCACTTTCAACCCCAACCTATACAAACCTTAACCACGGTTTATCTCCACTCATTTGGCACTTCACTTTCACTTCAACTCATTTTACTTCAAATGTACTTTCACATGTAATCCTCAATCTTCCATTTATCCGTCTGATAGCTCGAAATCACCATGGTTTCACAAACTAATTTTTGGGATGTTCGTGGGGCACGTTCAGACTTTGATCCAGTACCAAGATACGGTAAGGATTTATTGAGTTTTTAGGGTTTGTTCTTTAAATTTTATTTTTTAGGTTTTTTTAAAATACTCCATGACAGTTAAACTCGATTATGGTGTAGCTGATTAAATATTGATTGTTGTTGTTTTCTATTGCAGGTGGGTACCTAAATGTTGGTGATTTTAGTGTCATCAAACATTTTTTGTAATCGTGATTTACCTGAGACCAAATGGATTTCAAGTTAAGTTATAATACATGCTTGGGAGTGCGGAGTGCACACTTGTATAAACTAGTTAACTTGATTTCGGATATAATGAATGATAAAGTTTGTAACAGAAAATTCTTTACTAAGACGTTGCAACAATTTAATAGATTGTGACTGTTGGGAATAGTGACAGAAAAAACTATCACTATTAAGTGTTGTAGAAATCTATTAGAAAATTAGTTACTTTAGACTAAAAGGTACAAACATTCATGAAAGTGTGTGACTTTTCATGAAAATTCATTTTTTCTGTTATATATTGTCAAAAACACGAGGTGCAACGAATCAATATACATTGCCAAAGAGAAATAGAACAATACCATAATTTACATTAAAGGAAAAGTATATCATTACAACATTTTTATAGCCGACCTTGGCAATTTAAAACATAAAGTTTGGTTTCCAAAAGATAGCATTTTAGTACATAATGATCCGTAGTGACATGTGAAAACTTCATTATGCAAAGACCTTGAAGAAAAGCTTACTGACGATCACCTGAAATGCATGAGAGAAAACGGGCCAACTATGAAAATAGTTGGTGAGCACACACGTTTTATATAATATGAGAAACCATTTGAGAAAGTTCACAAGCCAAAGGCATTATAAAGTATTATGTCTTGTAGTCAAGCACCCGCGGTCATAATAAGTCACAATATAAGCACCACGTATATATAATAATGTATGCCAGGCAAAGCCCCTAATTAAATAATATGCGTCCCGTAACATAGTTAACGAGAGGTTGGCCGACCTCTAATAGCGCTATCCATACTACTAATAGGTGACGAACAATGCGAATGTACGAACAGTACATCATACAACTATTATATACGATTAAGAACGCTCCAAACATGGGAGACTTAGCACGCTCCACCAATAAGGCGAGACTTTAGGGTTAAGAACACTCCACCAATAATGGCGAGACTTTAGGTCATAGCATGTACAGTACATTAAGTTCAAAAGTTCAAGTTGAGTTCAAGAGTTCTAAACAAGTTATAAGGTCAAGACAAGTCAAAAGAGTTCATAATAATCAAAGGGTTCAAAACAATGTTCAAAGTGTTCAAGTAATAATTCATGCATCCACCCCAAAGCGATTAAAATAGTTAGAAAAAGGGGTTCGTGAATACTCACCTGCTACAAGCGATATGTTGACAAAATGTATGAACTGAAATAAGGCGCGAACACTAGCCGCAACCTAATATGAATGATATGATCTAACGTAAGCAATGATACAATGCTATACATGCAAGTACGTATGTTATCGATACCACTCGTTAGTTTTGAAAATAACGCTTATCGTCAAAAAATACGTTTTTGATGTCTTGTAAGGTTAATAAACACTTTCCATGAAAATAGGTTGAAACGGTTCTCCACGATCCTCGTTTGGTGTTCTATCGGCAAATATAAGGTTTTCGACGTAAAATAACACTTTTCATAACTTGAAAATATGACCAAAATGGTCTCGTAAAACTAGTCGCGAATTAGTGAATATTGAGAGTTAGGAAAGAAGCTTAGTAGTTTTAGGAAGATTTTCACCTTATCTAAAAAGTCATAGAACTGAAGTTTGTCCATACGGGTCTCGATCATAAAGATAAATAGCCACGAAGTGAGGTGTTTGGGCTGTTTCGGCAGATTCTGGGCAGTTTTCGGGAAAGTTTGGAAGGTCATAAGTTATTCGTTATAAATCCTTTTGACGAACGGTTGGATGTTTTGCAAACTAGGCTGGGTGAACTAACTCTTTGTCAGAGATATAATTTTTCCAGAAATGGGTGTATCAATAAGATAAACGGCTCTCAACATGATGTATCACAAAAGTAGTTTTTCTATAAGAATTATTTCGCTAAAAAGCTGATGGAAATAAATAGAGTTTCGTCGATTTTGAAACGTGTATATCTTGGTCGTTATATGCTTGTTTTCTACGTTCTTTATATCCCCAGAATCGTGGGACAACATACTAATATATTTTTGATAATTCGGGATGGCTAGATCAAGTTTTACACCTCAGATTGGCCCTTGAAAATCATGGGACAGCAAGTACAATTTTCAGAAAATAGTTTTCGTCGTTAAACTTGCAAAAATCATATCTCCTTCGTTATAAACTCGGGTTCTGCATAAGGCAAGACAAGGTTGTAAGGTGATTTTCTGAATTTTCTTCAGAAAGGGGTGCATCAAAATCGATAGCGACGCTAGATGGTTCAGGAGTTGAGTGAGAACGTCTTAACCTACACATTTCTCTTTCGGGTTCTGCATAAGGCAAGACAAGGTTTCTAGTGGAACTACGACTCCTAGTGATCCTAAGGTTAGAGAATTCGTCGGTTGCCATAATGGTGGATGGTAGAGAGGTACAAACAAAAACACGAAGAAATAAGATAGACAAAAGAGAACCTAAAAATAAAAATAAAATCTTACTAGAACAGAATCTAGCAAGTAGACCTAATAAAAAGAGATTCTAACCTAGACAATAACTATTCCCCGGGCTGCGGCGCCAAAAACTTGATGCGTAGGGATTGCACCAGGCTTTACCTCTCAAGGGATCTTGAGAAGCTTACAACCCCCACCAGGCAGTGTACCTGATCGATGTAGTATAATATAATGACAAGTACCGAGGGATTGATCGTTCAGCTAGGAATAGTGTCGCTAGGATTAGAAAACCTAAAGATTAAGTCTAGAGATGAGGGATGATTCTTTTTTTATTTTTATATTTTTTAGAAAGCAAATTAAAATCTCGGGTTTTAAGGATTTTGGCGGAATTAGTTGCTAATCAACTAACCCAATACTAAAGATGCAATCAAAATAAAATACTAAAAATGAAATTAAACTAATTATACTAAGGTTGTGAGCAATATGTGGAGAAATGTGTTTACTTAGATTTCACTACTCCCTAGATATCTTTTACACGTTAATTACTTGTTATAGTTGCGTGGATGACGGATTGTATTCCTTTATACCATTCATGGGGTGGCGTACTTAACTCCGCAATCCTATGAGTGCCTACTTCACTCCTATGTCGAGCCGGCTAAGAAGCTCCTAACATGGGATCATTAGAATTTACTCATGCATTAAATACAACCAATAAAACCTAGTACACATCGGTTCATGTTTCCTAAGACGTTCAAGCATGTTACCAATTGGAGATCTGCCAGTTTTCTTAAGCCTAACATTGAAATCATTCGTCCAATACAACTATAAACAAGTAATCAACACATAATTAACATCTAGGTTTCATTAGATCTAAGCAAACACAAGATATATCTAGCCTAACATGGTGAAATCAAGACAAGCACAAGATATAGACAACCAACACATGGACATATTGATTGAATTAAGAGAATACTTATCTCAATAACACATGTAAGGGTTCAAGGGTTGAAAACCCTTGAAAAAGTTGTAAAATACGTATATGGTTCGGCCTTAGGGTTTCTCCAAACTTGTTCCCCTTAATGAATGAAAATTAGAAAACTATGTATAGATTTTAGAGGCTGACGGCGTCAAGAACAAAGGTGTGACGCCGTCATCTCGCCGCTAAATAATTCCTCGGACTGCCTTGATCTACATCTGACGCCGTCATGTAGTCCTCTTTTGCAGGCCGTCACGACTTTAACTCTTGACTCTCTACTTGTGACGCCTTCATGTTTGTACTGGGTCGTCATGGACTTTACTCTTGACGCCGTCAGGAATGTCTTCTTGACGCCGTCACATACTGTTCCCAGCATGGAAAATTAAGTCTTTGGCGTTTTCTTCACTTTTATGTTCCAAAAATGTCCGAATTGCTTCCTTTTCCAGATTTCACTCCCAAAGTACCTAAAATCACAAAAGGAACGATTTAGGGCAATATTTGATCAAATAAATTCAATTCCGGTCTTAAATGACCCCCTAAAAGTGGTTCATTTTTCGCCTCATCATATACCCTTACACTTGAGATTTGCTTGTCCTCAAGCAAATGCGCTTTTATTCTAGTCAAAATACAAGTTAGGGGTCATTTAACACTAATATAAAAGTAATTACAACAAATAATCATTCCACTAAAGACCAATAGACAAGCACGGAGGTCATACACTAGCATCTCACAAATAGTGTTTAGATACTCACATCTCTCGGGTGTAATAAAGTATAAATTACAATATGGAAACGGAAGATATCTCTCACTACCTATCATAGCAAAATAGATTGCCATAGGCTTGGGAAAAGATCAAACTTCCACCACATGGCGTAAGCACCTAGGATAAACTATCAAAGAGGTCTTTTGAAGGGTTGTAACGTTAGGTATAGGGATATGAAATACACGATTTTGTTGGATATAGGCAGTCTTTACTGGTGGCGAGTTAACAATCTTGGTTAATTACATGTACAATATGGCGTTGCTAAGCCAAGACTAGACTCGACTTAAGCTAATAAATGAAAAATAACAAAAACATAAAATGAACATAGAATAAAAAAGGGATGGTAGTCCGTATGTTTTTTTTTTTTTTTTCTCTTTTTTTTTATTTTTTTTTTCTTTTCTTTTTTGCATACACTCTTACCCTACCATCCAAAATAATACATCATAGGGATTGAAAATTCCCCTTACACTTGAATTTTTACATACTTTACAATAAACTAATCTAATGACTCGAATTAAGATAATCAAAACACTTGGAGCACTTTTAAGATTAACGTACATATGGGGGTAATATATGATGTTCTTCCCCATTACTCCACAAAATAAGTACTTTACCCATGAGTCTCAATCGTCCTAAAACAATATGTACAAGGATATGACTCGACTTAGCAACCATGTAATCAATTAGATAATTAACTTAGGGTTTAGCAAATAACAATAATGCACTAAAAATGAGTGCATACACGGAAGGCTAAGGCGATTTGGTTGTACATTTAAGTGGGGTGTAACAAATTCTTCCTTTAAGTAAAATGCTTAAAGTTAGAAACAAAAAGATAGGCTCGGAGGGGTGTACTAGGGGTTTCGTGAACTAAAAATGAGTACAACGCTAAGGTGTGGGAAAAATTAGTTGACTTAACTAGCCAAGTAATATGACTTAAATGGTCAAGTAATTATGATACGGGTTTAACACAAAGGTGATCCTAATGCCTCTTATCATGTAGTAAATCCTACCACACGAATGTAGTCTCACTAGCGGTCTCGGGATGCATCACTAACGCAAGTTCTAGAATCTAAATGCTACCGGTACACTCATAAGCACTAATAGTAAATGCTTTTTCTATCAAATCTAAAGGCGAACCTCACATATTTGGGTGGAAAAATTTTCTGAATGATACGGTTATGTGCTAGTCATACAATCTCCTATCCATGAGACGCTTGCTATGGCTAAAGTTTCACTCCTAAATGTTGTAAAAAAAAATTAAATTTGGCACTAAAATTACACTAACAAGTATTTATCATAGTTTTATTACACATCTACTATTTAAACAAACAAACTCAAGCGAAAGTGTATCTGTAAGATATCATCATTTTACCCTCCCCTTACACTTAAGATGAACATTGTCCCCAATGTTCATGTAAAGAATGTAAAAGTGAAATAAGTAAAAAGAATGAAATCAAATACTCCCCTGATTCGCTCGGTATGGATAGTAAGGTGGCCAGGTTAAATCTTCCTCCAAGAAAATGAACAATCAAAGCTTCCCTTCCAGAATAATAATCATCTTCTTGTCATACATAACCTGTAACTCCTGAGAAAACAGACAAGGCAACCTCGCATAAAATCGGCGGCAATCTACATAAGTTACTAAATCCTAGAAAACAAAGTAAGATATAATGCTTGTGGAATGAAGTTTGCAAATTTCCTGGAGATTATAAAACTTAATAATTCAACAAAAACTTTAAAACTCCGTTAGAAAAACAAAACTGGTAAAATTTCCAGATTTTTACACGGGACGCCGTCAAGAGTAACTCGTGACGCTGTCAGAAGTGACCTGCAGAAATTCTTATGTTAAGTTTCCAGAAAATTTCTGGAAAAATTTGGTCCTACTTCCTGGAAAATCCAGCAAAACTTCATTATGACTCGATACAAGCATTTGACTCTAACAAATACGAATATACATGTTCACTTAATATTGTGGAGAATCATGATCGGTTTGTTTCTTAAAAACATATTTGGGGTTTCCCCTTACATTTATCTTTTGCAAAAATACCTTTAGGTGAAGTTAAGACTAGGCCAAAACAACAAAGTAAAGTATTTCCACTTTTTAGTTTAGAAACATGATCTACCAACAATAAAAATAAAGCATGCATACGGAAGCAAATAACAAACAAACAAAATAAAAATCACACAAAATCATGGGTTGCCTCCCAAGAAGCGCTTTTCTTTATTTACGAGTCTTGTAGCTAGACTCAAGGTCATGGGTTACTACGTGACCTCATCATCGAACGTTACATCTTCCTCACCAATCATTTCATTATTATTTTCTTGATAATGTTTTACACGTTGTATGTTAACAGTAAATTCTCTACCTTCATCGTCTAATAACACAACGGCTCCAGTTTTAGAGGAACTTTTCACCGTAAATGGTCCATACCATCAAGACTTCAGTTTTCCCAGAAATAATCTTAACCGAGAGTTGTACAATAGGACTTTGTCTCCTTCTGAAAATTCCTTGGGTTTCTTAATTCTCTGGTCATGCCATCTTTTTGCTCTCTCTTTATATGTAATGGAAGACTCATAGGCTTCTAACCTAACCTCATCAAGCTCGTGTAATTGCAAGAACCTATTAGTTCTGGCAATTGTATAATCTAAGTTACATGCCTTAAGCGCCCAATAAGCTTTATGTTCTAATTCTACTGGCAAATGACATGTCTTACCATACACCATGCGAAACGGGGTCGTTCCAATAGGTGTCTTGTAGGCGGTTCGGAATGCCCATAAGGCTTCGTCGAGTTTAAATGACCAGTCTTTTCTATTTTGACTAACCGTTTTTTCAAGTATTCTTTTAATAGCTCTATTTGTGTTTTCGACCTGGCCATTGGTTTGTGGATGATAGGCGGTGGAAAATCAATGGGATACTCCATACCTCTTCATGACCTTTTCCATTTGCGCATTGCAAAAGTGGGTCCCCCTATCACTGATGAGGGCTTTAGGATTCCCGAATCCAGCGAAAAGCTTTTTCAGAAAATGAATAACTACCCTGGCATCATTGGTCCTAAGGGCTTGTGCCTCTACCCATTTTGAAACATAATCGATGGCAACTAAAATGTATTCGTTCCCCCCTGAAGATGGAAAGGGTCCCATGAAGTCAATTCCCCAGACATCGAAGACCTCACATACTTGTATAAAATTCTGAGGCGCTTCATCCCTATGTGATATGTTCCCGGCCCGTTGACATGCATCGCATGCCTGTACCATTTCTTTGACATCACGGAAAATTGTGGGCCAATAGAATCCCGCGTCGAAAATCTTTCGGGCGGTGGTGCTTATCCCATGATGCCCTCCAGAGGGACCAGAGTGACATTCCCTCATAATCTTCACTGCCTCACTTTCCGAAACACAACGTCTTACTATTTGGTCAGGACACCTTCGGAATAAAAATGGTTCATCCCAAAAGTAGTATTTTAACTGAGAAAAGAACCTTTTTCTTTCGTATCTAGTCAAGTGTTCAGGAACGAGTCTGCTTGCGAGATAGTTGGCAAAGTCGGCGTACCAAGGCTCCGAATCAATCATTGACATGAGTTGTTCGTCAGGAAATGAATCCCTAATCTCGCACCTATCGTGCTCATCCAAGGGGTTTTCAAGACGAGATAGATGATCAGCGGCCAGATTTTCTGCCCCCCTCTTATCACGAATCTCAACATCGAATTCTTGTAACAACAAGATCCACCGAATTAGTCGTGGCTTAGCATCCTGCTTAGCAAAAAGATATCGAAGAGCCGAGTGATCAGTGAAAACGACTGTCTTAGAAAGGACAAGAGATTGCCGGAATTTGTCGAATGCGAACACTACGGCTAACAATTCCTTTTCGGTGGTGGAGTAATTCTCTTGAGCAGGATTCATGGTTTTACTAGCGTATTAAATAGGTTGGAATAGCTTGTCACGTCGTTGGCCCAATACAGCCCCGACAGCAAAATCGCTAGCGTCACACATGATTTCAAACGGTAACTCCCAGTTGGGTGTAATCATGATTGGAGCTTGTGTGAACTCCTTTTTTAAGAGATCGAATACATCCTTGCATTCTTGGGAGAAATCGAATGGAGCATCCTTCATGAGCAATTGAGTCATTGGCCGAGCTATTTTGGAGAAGTCTTTGATGAATCTCCGATAAAACCCGGCGTGCCCCAAGAAGCTCTGTATTGCTTTAACAGTTGTGGGGTATGGTAACTTAGATATAGCTTCAACTTTAGCTTGGTTCACCTCTATCCCATTCCCTGAGATCTTATGCCCTAACACAATCCCTTCTTTCACCATGAAATGACACTTTTCCCAGTTTAACACTAAGTTGGTTTCCTCACAGCGTTTAAGCATTTTTTTTCTAGATTAGTGATTGGTGCGAAAGCAGTCAGATATTGTTAACCAAGGTCAACAAGTCAAAGACAGCCTCGTTCCAATTCTCCGGTGGTAGTATAGTGTGTTCCCGGGTCGTTAAAGTCCCAGCGAGATTGAAATGGTGTTATTTGAAATCGTTTGGGAATGAGTGGCACTGAGGTCAGTAGCCCAAATGATATGGAATTGATTTTGCTACTGATATTTTGGTATTTGTACACAGATATAATATTCACAAATAACAGATACACAGATATATGCACAAATTTACAATTTGGATCACGTAACAGACAGAAAAGTGGGATTTGGTAAATTACAAACTACAGGGGGTGCTTTTGAAACTTTTGAAACTTAAAATTAAAAGAAAATTGAAAATGAAAATGAAATTATAAAAATGATTATTTTACTATTTAAATATTATTTAATTACTAAAACTATTTAAAATCTAATTTAAAACCTAATTTAAATTAACTAAAAATTATAAATATTACAAATTAAACTAAAAATTTGCAAAAATAATTTCTAAACTTAAAAATGAACTTGAAGAAAGTATAAAAAATGAAAATAAATATTTTTGTCTTTTTATGAGTTTTTTTATTAATTAAAAACTATTTAACTTAATTAAACTAATTAAACTATTTTAAATTAGAATTAATACTAAATTAACTTAGAAAAATATGTAAAAATTTATAAAACTATTTAACCATCACAGGAATCCTACAAAATTATAAAAACTTCTAAAAATTATATTTAGGCTATTTTACTAATTATTTACCTTTTAATTAATTTAAACCTAATTTAAATGATTAAAATAAGAAAAGTGGACAATGAATAGTAGAAATTAAAAATATATTTTCTAAAAGTCTATTATATTATATAAGAGCTAGGAAAAATATAAAAACTAGGTTTTGATTTATAAAAACTAAATATGCTATTTAAAATTTAATTATTAACTAATTACTAATAAAACTAAGATTAAATCTAATAAATACTAAATGGCAAAATAAAAATCTGAAAAATTTACTAAAATTACTTTACTATATAAGGTAATTAATAAAAATATAAAATTGCTAAGTACTTAATAAAAATATAAAAATGAAAATTAAAGTTTAAATTATATTAAATAGAAACTATCACTTAAAATTAAATTGACTTTTCTGGATTTTTGTTTTGGAAACTTGCTTTATACCTAAAAACAACTACTTTTTGTGAAAACAACTTTTTTACAACTTGAGAATAAGCTGAGAATAAGCTCAAAAAGTTACACAGTTGACTTTGGTTGACTTTTAGGAGAAATCAGCCTTGGTGGGGTCCACAAGGGTAAAACTTGGTTCAATTAAGTTCATGGGACATGTTTAAGCAAGAATGTTACAAATAATCTCTCAGAATAAGCAAATAAGCACTGATTAAGCACTTCCCAAAACCAAATGTTACTCAGAATTGGGACAAAATTTAGCAACAAATCCAGGTGGGGTCCACTAAGTCCTAGGTCAAACTAGTGGTCAAGGTTTGAACTCTGGTAGGAGGGGGTTGGGAAAACCTAAAACTAAGGTGTGGGGACCACTGTGGTGGCCACAAACTACCACCAAAGTGGTGGTGGTGGAGTGGGTAACTGCTGCACAAGGGAACAGTCAGCCCTGCAGCCCTCTTTGAGGGGTTGTGGGGCCCACTAGAAAATTTGCAAAATTAAGGGGACTATGGGACTTTTAAGAAGGGCTGGGGGAGTGCTAAACCTCAAAAGATCAAAGCCTAATTCCTAAAACTAAATTCTATAAAAATCTTGGAGTTTTTGGAAAAATCTAAAAGCTTGCAATTTGACTTTTGATGAAATCAATAAAAGTTGACTAATTTGAGTTTCTAATGGCTACCATTGATTTAACTAGTTGTATTAAGCTGTGATTAACCTAAATTAAGTTAAACCTACATCCTATAAGCTAAAATGAGGGGTTATGATACTAAATGTCCAAACAGATAGTAGATTATGGTGGATCAACAAGCATTTTGACTTTTGCCTTGGGTAATACCCAAAATGATGGTTGGACTGAGCTTATATGAACCTAAATCACTATCTTGAATCACAACTTCACACTCAAACTCAGTGGAGCTCAGTGAGCAACCCTGAGCCAAACATCCCTTTATGCTTATCTGTTGGGATTTCAATGAAGCCCACAGATGTTCTAATCCATAAAACTGAAAACAAACTATTTCTAATCCAATATAAGCATAAACAAATAGAATTTAAACATTAATTAACACTAGAATTTGGAATAAGTACATATGTAGAAACTAAAAGGAAACTGTCTTACAAATGATTTCAATGAGGAGCAAGAAGGAACAAGATCAAGTACCACAATCTAGGTGCTCCCAAGAGCTCTAACAAATAAAGATCCAAATTCCACAGGTCCCTTAGCTTCTCTTCATTCTTCCACTGATTTTTGTATTTTAATCTATTTAAAAGCTATTTTTGGTTTTTTTTATTTTTTTTATTTTAAGCTAACACTGATTCAAATGCTTTGTAAATCTTTAAATGCTAATAAGTAAACCTAAATGAGCTTAATTGATCAGTAAATAACAACTATTAATACTTAAAAGTGAAATTGAGATTTTAAGTGATATATGAGAAAACCTGAATTCAACAAGTTAACTGAATGTGATTATTTAAATCACTTTTAAGTATACTGAGAACACTTACAACAATTCTTTTAAGCTAAAAATTACATTTGAAATTGGAATTACATTTAAACGATTACCTAAAGCTAAGCTACAGCTAAATTATCTAACTGCCTCTCCATGTTGCTCCTTTCTTCCTTTTAAATGATTTCTTGGGCTCAGTGGGTCCCAAGGATCAAATCCCACACTTCATCTCAGCCTTTGGATGTCAAGTTTTTATCTTGGCTGTTGGATAGTTTTTGGCGCCAAAAAGATAGTGTAAATTGCACTGTTTATTTGCAAGAGGGGGTGGTGGGATGTGATGGAGAACAGAGGTGGTGGATATGACAGGTTGCAAGTGGGAGTGGGGAGGGGATAAGGTGGTTTTGGTGAGTGGTATTGAAGGTGGTGGTATTGGCAGGGGTGAAGGAATGGGAGGGAAGGTGGTTTTTGGTTTGGGTTGACCGGGGTCAAAGCCAGGGGTTGGATTGGGCTAAGTGTATTTTGGGCCTAGGAAAGGGAAGGGTTGGGTTTTGTTTAGTTTTGGACTTGGATTGGTATTAATAATAATACTAAGGATCCGTTTGGTTTAATTTCACACAAGGACCAAAATTGTAATTTATGCAAAGTTGAGGGGACCTGTTGTGTAATGTTTCCATAGTATTCATGAGGACTATTCTTGCAACATATGATAAACCAAGGATCATAAATGTAATTTTTCTAATTTTTAAACCCCGAGGACCAAAGTTGCCAATTCACCAAACTTCAGGGACCAAATATGTCATTTCACCAAACTTGCCACCAAAGGACCATTCCTGCAAAATATTAGTAGCACAAGAAAAAAAGTTGATTTTCTCAAAGTTTTAACATCCCAGGGACCATTTATGTCAATTTTGCAAAGTACAGGGACTAAACTTGTAATTTTGTGAAACTTTGCACCAAAGGACTAAATATGTAACTTTGTCATTCAAAAGGACCTTTGGTGACTTTTTCAAGTTTTTAGAACAGCCAGGGACTAGATTTGACAACTTTTGAAAGTTGAGGGACTGAAACTGCCAATTTTGCAAACTTTATGCGTTTTTCATCTGTTTTTGATTATTTTGCATTTGAAACATGTAAAACACTTTCCTGGGATATTTTCACTATTTTGATTCAATATTGAGTGTTTTTAGATGTTATGGCAGCTCAGAAAAGGTAAAAATGATGAGTATTTACACACTCATCAATCCCCCACACTAAAACATTGCTAGTCCCTAGCAATCTTTTGAGAAAAACTTGATGGATTTGAAAATCTCTTTACCAAAAGCCATCACTTCTGGAGTAGCCAGGTGTAAGAACTGTGGCACACCTGATAACCGTGTGATTTTGAGCATACCACCAGCTGTCAACGGATTTGATTAGTCTTTACCAAAAGCCGTTTGCTTCTGGACTAGCCAGCATCTTGATGGACTAAGTCAACATCTTGGTGAGCTGATTACCAATTATGGATTTTCCACGGCCTTTACCACAAGCCATAATCTTGTGGGCTAGCCAACTCATTCGCTTTATGGGATATGGCGAGTTGAGGTACCATACAATTTTTGGCAAATTGCAAGCCATCAACGGGTTTGAGATGTCTTTACCAAGAGCCGTTTACTCCTGGACTAGCCAATCCATTTGTCGGTTAGACTTGGCGGACTGATTACCACAAAAAATTTTGAACTTTAGTGAAAAATTTTTGAAAAATTTAGGCCAAAAATGGGGGTATTATATAGTAAAATATGATAAAATTCGCTAGAATAGCGAAATACCCCCCACACTTAGAATGAATATTGTCCTCAATATTCAAAGTCCCGGCTATTATGCCGACTCTTTGAACGTAAAAGGGCAACATTACAAGCTAAATGTGGAAACACAATTTTGTTTTTTTTCACTTTTGTAACCATAGTAGGGGTAATTCCCCCACACTTAGGGTGAAAACCCTATAAGCATGCTACTGTTTTTGTTTACCGAGTCGCTAGCTTGACTCGACCCCGAATTCATTTGTCCTTGGGGAAGCATGATGTGGAAGAAATAATCTCCATCGGACTTTCATTCAAGATGTTTGGACAAACATTTGAAGCACGTGAAAGTTCCACACCGATGAGATATAATCTCGGCTCAAGATAATGGTAAATGAAAATGCCGGGATCAAAGATGGTATCTTCATTCCCGAAGGAGTGAAGAACAGGAGAAGTCACCCTGTAGGTGAAGAAAAGGAAGAAAACCATGATGAAAATCATGATAAGATCTTCTTCCTCGAAAGCAGGCTCATTAGCCTGATTTTGGATTTCAAAGGTTAAGCTCGTTTGGTTTGAAAACATCCCGGGAGGGTGGGTGGGATTTTGTAAATTTTCATGATTGAATGCATTTCCCCCGGGCTATCATACTCCGGAGGAGTCATGATATGAGTGAGTTCACAGGAGAACTCATCGAATGTGAATGAATCATATTCGGGATTGATGTGCGTGAGTTCACAGGAGAACTCATCGAAGGTGAATGATTCATAATCGGGGAGAGAATTATGAGAATGAGAAGTGGTACTGCCACTAATCTTCTCTCCCATAGGATCAATAGTAAAGGCTTCAAACTCCGGAATAGGATCATCGGAGAAAATGTCACTATCCTTAATGGGGATAGGAGATGAAATAGGTTTCTTTTTGAAAGCCTCGATTTTAGAAATGAGGAGATTGACATTCAATAATGTTGCACGAAGTGCTT
Source organism: Artemisia argyi (assembly GCA_030686995.1). Lineage (NCBI taxonomy): Eukaryota > Viridiplantae > Streptophyta > Magnoliopsida > Asterales > Asteraceae > Artemisia > Artemisia argyi. The sequence goes on along the minus strand of CM060693.1, from coordinate 96,649,304 downwards.
CATCCTTGATTTCAGTGTCAATCTCATCATTCTCTTCTTCTAAGCTAACTAGCTGAGAAGGTAATTCTTCCACATAACTGATGTCTCCACATGATAACGAATCGTCATCATTTGAATCGGAGAACATCTCATCATCATCATTCGGGAAGACAAGAGGAGGAGGGATATCACACATATGATCAAAAGTTCCCTGTGACTCTCCTGGGATTGGGGCAAGGTTCTCAGCACTAGACTTTATGAATTCGTCCGATTCCTTATTAGGAACAGTGCTAAGATGCTCATCCCCCATGATCATAGAGTGAGTGTGAACTTCGGGTGTGATAACAACTTCCCGTCTCGAATATCGTTACCACATTGTACACATGTACACCAACGACATGGAAAACCGAAAAGCGGCTCACCACAATCGACACAAGGAACAAAATCCTGAGGTGGGACAAGTGGTGTGCTCTGAGAGCTAGGAGTTTCCACCACTTCCGTTATGGTCTCGGGTTTTTGAATGTGAAGATTAGGCAAGTCGTTCTTTTCAGTCACAGCTTTAAGTTCTTGGTTTTTGCTTATAACCGTATATCGTGAAAGGTTAGGAGCAATTGTTAGCTTAGATTTTTGGACAACCGAAGGTTGGACGTATTTAGCACTTCCATAGTCAGAGGAAAGTACAGGGTCCTTTGTCACCCTGGTTTCACGGTCCAGTTCCCTCAACGGAGAGGGAATAGGAATCGATGGTCCATCATAATCAACACGACATCTCGACATTTTTGACAAGGCCTGAAGTTTTTCAATGGTGATCTCAAAGGCCTTGTGTTCAAAGAAATCGTCATCGAGAGATGTCATTAATTACAGGACAAGTGAAAGATGTTAGAATCAAAAGGATAGAGGGTAAAGGGATGAAGAATCAAAAAGGTGAGAGGGTAAAGGTGAATATTTTTGGTATTTTTGAGAAACATGTTTAGTGCACATGCACCAAAAACAATTTTTCAAAACAAAATCGAGGCAAAACCACAGTGAACTTAAACCAATAATCACAAGTGAATGGCTTCTTTGAAAAAGGTACACCACTCACAGGGATATAAAGGCAAGTTTTAATCTTAAGTTTGGGAACTTATTATGTCCACACCCCCAGTTGGTAGGTGTTCAGCCTTGGTTTGCGGTGGTAAGATTTTATGTATTTATTAATTTGAAAAACTGTTTTAGGCTTATGGGTGTATGCAGAAAACTTGGGAAATATTTTTTGGAACTGATTCGTTAACCGAAATCGTTCTTTTAAGATTACTCGCAGGCTGGCGGGAGGAAGTAAATAGGTTTCCTCTTCAGTTCGCAATTTAATGTCAGAACTTACCTTAAACCAACTGTTTCAGGTTGTAATCTTAAAGAAAACGAAGTAATTTAACTTCACAGTTTGTTTTGTTGTTTTTGATTTTTTTGGTGTTTTTAAAACTTTAGGAAAAGTGTTAATGAACTTTTTTTTATATGATTATATTTTTACAAAAACTTTTTACAAATTTGTGTGAAATTTGTACAGGGAGGGTTTTGAAAACCACTAAACTTAAAACGATTTTTAAAACACGCAACAACCTCCCCGGCAGCGGCGCCAAATTTTGATTGGTGCGAAAGCAGTCAGATATTGTTAACCAAGGTCAATAAGTCAAAGACAGCCTCGTTCCAATTCTCCGGTGGTAGTATAGTGTGTTCCCGGGTCGTTAAAGTCCCAGCGAGATTGAAATGGTGTTATTTGAAATCGTTTGGGAATGAGTGACACTGAGGTCAGTAGCCCAGATGATATGGAATTGATTTTGCTACTAATATTTTGGTATTTGTACACAGATATAATATTCACAAATAACAGATACACAGATATATGCACAAATTTACAATTTGGATCATGTAACAGACAGAAAAGTGGGATTTGGTAAATTACAAACTACAGGGGGTGCTTTTGAAACTTTTGAAACTTAAAATTAAAAGAAAATTGAAAATGAAAATGAAATTATAAAAATGATTATTTTACTATTTAAATATTATTTAATTAATAAAACTATTTAAAATCTAATTTAAAACCTAATTTAAATTAACTAATAATTATAAATATTACAAATTAACCTAAAAATTTGCAAAAATAATTTCTAAACTTAAAAATGAACTTGAAGAAAGTATAAAAAATGAAAATAAATGTTTTTGTCTTTTTATGAGTTTTTTTATTAATTAAAAACTATTTAACTTAATTAAACTAATTAGACTATTTTAAATTACAATTAATACTAAATTAACTTAGAAAAATATGTAAAAATTTATAAAACTATTTAACCATCACAGGAATCCTACAAAATTATAAAAACTTCTAAAAATTATATTTAGGCTATTTTACTAATTATTTACCTTTTAATTAATTTAAACCTAATTTAAATGATTAAAATAAGAAAAGTGGACAATGAACAGTAGAAATTAAAAATATATTTTCTAAAAGTCTATTATATTATATAAGAGCTAGGAAAAATATAAAAACTAGGTTTTGATTTATAAAAACTAAATATGCTATTTAAAATTTAATTATTAACTAATTACTAATAAAACTAAGATTAAATCTAATAAATACTAAATGGCAAAATAAAAATCTGAAAAATTTACTAAAATTACTTTACTATATAAGGTAATTAATAAAAATATAAAATTGCTAAGTACTTAATAAAAATATAAAAATGAAAATTAAAGTTTAAATTATATTAAATAGAAACTATCACTTAAAATTAAATTGACTTTTCTGGATTTTTGTTTTGGAAACTTGCTTTATACCTAAAAACAACTACTTTTTGTGAAAACAAGTTTTTTACAACTTGAGAATAAGCTCAAAAAGTTACACAGTTGACTTTGGTTGACTTTTAGGAGAAATCAGCCTTGGTGGGGTCCACAAGGGTAAAACTTGGTTCAATTAAGTTCATGGGACATGTTTAAACAAGAATGTTACAAATAATCTCTCAGAATAAGCAAATAAGCACTGATTAAGCACTTCCCAAAACCAAATGTTACTCAGAATTGGGACAAAATTTAGCAACAAATCCAGGTGGGGTCCACTAAGTCCTAGGTCAAACTAGTGGTCAAGGTTTGAACTCTGGTAGGAGGGGGTTGGGAAAACCTAAAACTAAGGTGTGGGGACCACTGTGGTGACCACAAACCACCACCAAAGTGGTGGTGGTGGAGTGGGTAACTGCTGCACAAGGGAACAGTCAGCCCTGCAGCCCTCTTTGAGGGGTTGTGGGGCCCACTAGAAAATTTGCAAAATTAAGGGGACTATGGGACTTTGAAGAAGGGCTGGGGGAGTGCTAAACCTCAAAAGATCAAAGCCTAATTCCTAAAACTAAATTCTATAAAAATCTTGGAGTTTTTGGAAAAATCTAAAAGCTTGCAATTTGACTTTTGATGAAATCAATAATAGTTGACTAATTTGAGTTTCTAATGGCTACCATTGATTTAACTAGTTGTATTAAGCTGTGATTAACCTAAGTTAAGTTAAACCTACATCCTATAAGCTAAAATAAGGGGTTATGATACTAAATGTTCAAACAGATAGCAGATTATGGTGGATCAACAAGCATTTTGATTTTTGCCTTGGGTAATACCCAAAATGATGGTTGGATTGAGCTTATATGAACCTAAATCACTATCTTGAATCACAACTTCACACTCAAACTCAGTGGAGCTCAGTGAGCAACCCTGAGCCAAACATCCCTTTATGCTTATCTGTTGGGATTTCAATGAAGCCCACAGATGTTCTAATCCATAAAACTGAAAACAAACTATTTCTATTCCAATATAAGCATAAACAAACAGAATTTAAACATTAATTAACACTAGAATTTGGAATAAGTACATATGTAGAAACTAAAAGGAAACTGTCTTACAAATGATTTCAATGAGGAGCAAGAAGGAATAAGATCAAGTACCACAACCTAGGTGCTCCCAAGAGCTCTAAACCATAAAGATCCAAATTCCACAGGTCCCTTAGCTTCTCTTCATTCTTCCACTGATTTTTGTATTTTACTCTATTTAAAAGCTATTTTTGGTATTTTTTTTATTTTAAGCTAACACTGATTCAAATGCTTTGTAAACCTTTAAATGCTAATAAGTAAACCTAAATGAGCTTAATTGATCAGTAAATAACAACTATTAATACTTAAAAGTGAAATTGAGATTTTAAGTGATATATGAGAAAAACTGAATTCAACAAGTTAACTGAATGTGATTATTTAAATCACTTTTAAGTACACTGAGAACACATACAACAATTCTTTTAAGCTAAAAATTACATTAGAAATTGGAATTACATTTAAACGATTACCTAAAGCTAAGCTACAGCTAAATTATCTAACTGCCTCTCCATGTTGCTCCTTTCTTCCTTTTAAATGATTTCTTGGGCTCAGTGGGTCCCAAGGATCAAATCCCACACTTCATCTCAGCCTTTGGATGTCAAGTTTTTATCTTGGCCGTTGGATAGTTTTTGGCGCCAAAAAGATAGTGCAAATTGCACTGTTTATTTGCAAGAGGGGGGTGGTGGGATGTGATGGAGAGCAGAGGTGGTGGATATGACAGGTTGCAAGTGGGAGTGGGGAGGGGATAAGGTGGTTTTGGTGAGTGGTATTGGAGGTGGTGGTATGGGCAGGGGTGAAGGAATGGGAGGGAAGGTGGTTTTTGGTTTGGGTTGACAGGGGTCAAAACCAGGGGTTGGATTGGGCTAAGTGTATTTTGGGCCTAGGAAAGGGAAGGGTTGGGTTTTGTTTAGTTTTGGACTTGGATTGGTATTAATAATAATACTAAGGATCCGTTTGGTTTAATTTCACACAAGGACCAAAATTGTAATTTATGCAAAGTTGAGGGGACCTGTTGTGTAATGTTTCCATAGTATTCATGATGACTATTCTTGCAACATATGATAAACCAAGGATCATAAATGTAATTTTCCAAAATTTTAAACCTCGAGGACCAAAGTTGCCAATTCACCAAACTTCAGGGACCAAATATGTCATTTCACCAAACTTGCCACCAAAGGACCATTCCTGCAAAATATTAGTAGCACAAGGACAAAAGTTGATTTTCTCAAAGTTTTAACATCCCAGGGACCATTTATGTCAATTTTGCAAAGTACAGGGACTAAACTTGTAATCTTGTGAAACTTTGCACAAAAGGACTAAATATGTAACTTTTTGATGCAAAAGGACCTTTGGTGACGTTTTCAAGTTTTTAGAACAGCCAGGGACTAGATTTGACAACTTTTGAAAGTTGAGTGACTGAAACTGCCAATTTTGCAAACTTTGTGCGTTTTTTATCTGTTTTTGATTATTTTGCATTTGAAACATGTAAAACACTTTCCTGGGATATTTTCACTATTTTGATTCAATATTGAGTGTTTTTAGATGTTTTGGCAGCTCAGAAAAGGTAAAAATGATGAGTATTTACACACTCATCAATTAGTAAGACAGTGGTCGAAGGAGTCCCTGAAGACCGAAAAGTCATCCATGAACACTTCCATGCTGTCTTCCATAAGTTAGTGAAAGATTGCGGTCATGCATCGTTGGAAAGTGGCGGGGGCATTACATAGCCCAAAAGGCATCCTTTTGTAGGCGAACGTTCCATAAGGGCAAGTAAACGTGGTCTTTTCTTGGTCCTCAGGTGCTATGGGAATTTGAAAATACCCTGAGAATCCATCCAAGAAGCAATAGTACTCGTGCCCAGACAATCTCTCTAACATTTGGTCAATGAATGGTAAGGGAAAGTGATCTTTCCTCGTGGCATCATTGAGCTTTCGATAGTCAATGCATACCTGCCATCCAGTGACCGTTCTCTGGGGTACCATCTCACCCTTGTCATTCTTAACTACAGTCATTCCACCCTTCTTAGGTACAACCTGTACAGGACTGACCCATGGGCTATCCGAGATTGGGTAGATCAATCCTGCATCCAGAAGTTTGATGACTTCTTTCTTCACCACTTCCTTAATATTGGGGTTCACCCGCCTTTGGGGTTGCACGGTAGGTTTATAATCTTCTTCCATGAGAATCTTATGTGTGCAAAAAGTTGAGTCAATCCCCTTAATGTCGGCTACACTCCATGCAAGCACTCCCTTATATTTCTTTAGGACCTCTAAGAGTTTACCTTTTTGTTCATGTTCGAGGGAAGAGTTTATGATTACCGGCAGTTGGTCCTCTCCGTGAAGGAAGGCATACTCTAAATGGTTAGGAAGTTCCTTAAGATCTAGCACAGGAGGTTCGATTATAGATGGCTTAAGTTTATTTTTGGGCTTTCGGAGCTCGAGAAGCTCCGTGGCCTCTTGTCTAGGGTAGAAGGAGACTGCACCAGCATCCTCCATCTTTTCCACCTCTAGCAAAGGTAGAAAACTCTCATCCCGTAACCAGCCTTCCTCGATTTGTTCATCAACACAGCTATCAATGACATCCGTGAGTTCATCGACCTCCCCAATGAAATAGAGCCGGTTAGCTGCTTCGAGAGAGAGATCCATAGAGTCCTTAATGTCGAAGGTTGTGCTATCGGTTCCCACTCGTAAGGTTAACTTGCCGTCATAAACATCAATGACTGCACGAGCGGTAGCGAGAAATGGTCTCCCTAAGATGATGGGTACTAAGTCATCCTCCTCCATCTCTAAGATTACGAAGTCGACCGGGAATTTGAATTTCCCAACTTTGACTAGCACATTCTCGCATATCCCTACTGGGTACTTGACTGATCTATCGGCTAGTTGGATGTTCATATGGGTGGGCTTTAATACAGAGTATCCTAATTTAAGGAACATGGAGTGAGGCATGAGGTTGATACTCGCCCCTAAATCGGCAAGATCATTCTTTATTGATAGAGATCCTATGGAGCAAGGCAAGGTGAAGCTACCTGGATCGTCTACCTTTTTTGGTAGCCCTCGATGGGTCACCACCAAACATTCTTCCCCCAGGGTCACAAGACCCTCGAGTTTCTTTCGGTTAGCGAGTAATTTTTTAAAGTACGCGCTATACTTCGGCATGTGATAACAAGCATCAAGGAGGGGTATGGTGACTACTGAGTCTTTTAGATATGACAGGAATCTTTTATTATCATTCTCAGTTTTCTGGTTTTTTAATCAGGATGGGAATGGGATTCTCACATGTTAGTTAGGTGGGGTTGATGGGGAAGGGGTCGTCAAGGGAGGTTGGTTGGAAGTCTCGATGCCCACATCCTCCTAGTCCTCGCGAGGCTTGTTTCGATCGGGAGTGATGGGGGACGAGCTCGGGTAAGGAGGGTCCTTGGTTGTTGTTCCAGCTCAAGTGGTTATCGCGAGCATGGGGTCTTTTTTGCTTACTGATGGCATTTCAAGGTTATCAAGGGCTGAGTTAAGCTTGTTGAACCATTCTCCAATGCCATTCTGCTGCTCATCAACAAGTTCATTAAGACCCTTTAATTGTAAGCCTTTTTCTTGAGTGAAGTGACCAAGGTCATCTTCAAAAGTGCTCCTGATTTCGAATTCAAGACCGTCCTCCCCTTCTTTTCTTTTTACCAGATTCCCCCAGAGGGTGTAATCGTCATTTTGGTAAAAAGGCAAAAGGAAGGGATCAGCGTAGATGTCACCTCCTGACAAGCATGCATGTTCAATCGTGGTTTCTCCTCCGCATTCCTCTACCTCATGCGGGCCCCCATAGTAGTCGCAGATCAAGTAAGGATTTGAAAGTTGTTTAGGTAACTGCGACCCAGCTAGGTACTCTATTCTTTTGTGAATCTTTCTCAGCCGATCTGAAGTGATTTCAGTAATGCTGACAGTCGACTCAGCTTCATCCCAAGTGTCATCTTGATCTTGAGCATATTCTTCAATCCTATCCCATCCTTCTTCGGCACTAAGATTGGCTAATCTCCCTTTTCTAGAATTGTTGATTCCGTTCCGATCATTTAAGGAGACATTGTCGTAGAAGATTTGGACCAAAAGCCAAAGTTCAATACCATGATGGGGAACTTGTCTTATTGGTGAGTGCTTATTCACTCACTATTATTTGACCAAAAACCAGACTAAAGAAACCAAAAACTAACCAATTATGCCAAATATACGTTGTTTTTGTATTTGTGATGTGCAGGTACGGATATTACGAGAAAAAGACAAAAATCATGGAAAAACGACAACCACGAGCACGGGATTGGAAAGAAGGATCAAAAGCCGAGCCGGTAAAGGATTTTTCAAGTCTGGATCAATAATTGAGCTTAAAGTTTCAAAGTCTGCCATGAAGAATCATCATTTTGTCAAGAGTAGCCCTTGGATAATATTTCTCAATAATGACAGAAGCAGTCCTTGGATTTTCAAAGTTTACATTATGGGTCCTTGTTATATTTTGAAGATTAGACTTAAACAAGCCTGGTTCAAATTAATAACAAAATCCAACACAATACACCATCAAACCCAAAATTTTAACCCAAGCCCATTCCCTCATATCATAACCCAAGCCCAAAAACTTTACCCACGGTCAAACATTATTAAAAACCGGTCAAACACACAACCAATTTACCCCGCGCCCAAATTTTTCCCCTTTTCCCCAATTACCCAGCTTCCATGAACCCTAAATTACTGTTTATCCAAATTACCAAACTCCCACCCTTAATTTACCCAATTAAGGGTAATAAGGTCAAATCCCTGACACCCTGACACGAAGGAATGACAAGTGGCAGCTGTGGATTGGTCAAGACGCGTCACCAGATGAATTCAAGAGATGTGATTGGTGCACTTGTGTCACAACGGATCTAAGATGGAATATTCGTTGAATATCCTTGCTTCTAGATGCTTCTGAACTCTCACCTCAGCTTGTGGCTATATAAGCTCCTCACCTCCTCACATTTGAAGCTGTTAGCTAGGATTAGGAGTAGGCTTAATATAGTGTAGCTCTAGGAATAGGAGTAGAATTAATGATAGTTTAGCTCTAGTTATGCTTATTGTAATTTTCTAAACTGTAATCATTTTCAGTTTTAATAAAATTCAGTTTGAGTATTCAAGTTTTTCAATAATTGTCATTAATCTTTCAAGCATTTTAATATACTAGACCTGTTTTTCAAGCTTCCATCTCTTTTCCATTAGTTCAGTCAAGCTTCATCATAGCATGTTGTTAATTTTACAATTGTATTACTGCACATATTGGTTAATTGATTGATGGTCAACGAAAGTCAAAGAAGGGGGTTAATGAAGAATATGGGTAATTCAATGGTGACTGTTGATTGCAGAGGTGTGAATAAGCTTATCTAAAGATAGGCTTTGGTCAAATGAAATCCCTGTTCAGCTGGGATTGATTTAGTAAGTTTTCCTTTTGATTTTTAGTTTATCAATGCATTTTTAGTTTATAATTGTAGTTTGAATCTGAATTTCTGTGTTCCTGATTCTTATAGTTAGAATTTATTGTTTATTTAGTTTCTGCAATTATTATTTGCATCTGTTTTGACTTCTGATTGATGGCATGAATTTGATATTGTATCCTGTTCATTCAGTAGTGTTTGGATCAGCTCATATCTATCTGAAAATCAGTAGTTGTGATCTTTGGTGTTTTGGAATGTTCATAGTTCAAGCTTGCTGTTTCTGCGTTTAATTGGCTACTTTGCGCTTATTAAATGCTTATAACTTGGTCTGCTAGTTTAATCAGTTTAAATTGGATCTGGTATTTTATAGATGATTTGGTTGTTATTATTGGCTCATTTAGATTTAGTATAGCATATTTTTAATTTCTGGTTCATATTCCATAGTTGAACATTAGCTTTTTGGCCCATTCTATATTCGTTGCATCAGTTAACTTTCCCATTTGGGCCATTTTGATTTCAAATATTAGTAGGTGAGATTAGGATTTAGGATTTGAATTTAGTTTTACAAGCCTTTAGTAGTATAGGGTTTATAGTTTTGTGCTTATATTGCATATGTCAAATTGTTCGTAAGCTCATTATTAGACCTATGCTCTACTCCCCTGCACATCAGATCTCTGTCCCATCAGCCCATGATCACAAGCTCATAACTGCTTGCCTAGTTTAGTTAATTGTGTGATTTTTGATTCTTTGGAAAGCTTATAGTTCAGGCTTTGCACTTCTATCCTTGTTTCTCATTTTGAAGTTTGTTTGGTAGCTGTTTTATTAGCTAGAAAAGTGCCTTTGAACCTGATGTCCCCTGCATACCCAGTAGTATGCTACCATAACCCCTCCATAGCTTCTCAGTATCTAATTTAGAATAGTTTGATGTCTGATTCTTGTTATAGCAGTAGCTTATAGTTTTGTCTTATTAGTTCTAAGCGTCTTTGAGATTTTTGCTTATTTTATTTAGTCAATCTTGACCTACTTGTTTGATTCCATGGCTGTTAGATTTGTAATAATGATTTCTAGCATGTAGCCTTAGCTTATCTTGTGTATCTGAGTTCCTGTGCTTGTATTGTAGTGATTTGCATCTTACATTTGTCTCTAACTTATTCTGTGGAGTTACGTTATTCCATTAGCTTATACTCAACTGCTTATTACTTGTTTTCTAGTGTTTCTGAATTACAATTGTTCATACTTGAGTACTTTTGAGCTTTTTAGAGTAGTACACACCTGTGGTATCATTTTGGTTAAGTTTTGTGGCAAGTGCTTATCAATAAGCACTTGCCATAAGCTGTTTAGCTCTGATTAAGCACTTCAGCTTATTATTTTCTTTTCAAAATTTTTCTGAAAGTTTTTCATATTATTTTAGAATTTCTGTAATTTTTTTATATTTTTCTGAGTTTGTTTACTATTTTTCTTAATTTTTCTTAGTTTTAAATCATTTTTAATATCTTTTTAATAAACAAAAATCAGAAAAAATCAGAAAAAGCCTTTAAAAAATACAAAAATATTTTTAGAAATTCTTTTATAATATTTTAGAATTTTAAGATTTAAATTTTCATTTTTCCACTTTATTTTTCTTAATTTTTAATTCATTTTTAATTCCAAAAATAGAAAATAAATTCTAGAAAATAAATAAAAACTCAAAAAAATATTTTTCTTTTTCTTAAAATTCTTTTTATTAGTTTAAGATTTTTAGAAAATATTTTCAAATTTGTAGGATCATTTTTAGATTAAAAGTCGCGTTTTATTTCGTACGTTACGTTTAAATCGCGTTTGCATTTCCGTTTTTACGTTTTTAACATCCGTGCATATATAGCTTGTACATTCTGGTTATTTCACTATTTCTTATCATAATTTGATTTTCAAAATCATATTTTTCACTTTACCACTTTTTACGACTCGATTTTGCGAGTCGACTATTCACGACTCCATTCTACCTTCGTTGGGAAAACGACCCGGGAAATACTTTCACGAGTATTTCTTCGGAATAATTATATACTACGAAAAGACGAAATCAAAATGGCGCCGCTGCCGGGGAAGGTGGACGTGAGTTTTGAATATTCGTGTTGAAAAATCGTGTTGTGTTAAGTTTTCCACTATCTTGTATATATTTTCTCTAAAAAATATAAAAAATTGAAAAATCAACAACCAAAAATAATCTTCTTATCTTCTTATCATTTGATTCTTCTTCTCAAACCCTCTCACGTTTAATTCTAATGGATCCGATTTGTTTAAATTGTGGAGAACCGTTCTTCGGAGGGTTGTGTGTGTGGTGTACGTGTGACCAATGTGGTGATAATATTCGTGATGGCGTTTGTTGGAATTGTAATTCTCCCACGTATGATAAAAGATCGTTCAACAATTCATCAAACGTTCCCGATTACTATACACCACCACCACCTTCGTTTTATTGCTATAATTGTGGAAACCCGTCCGAAGAAGGAATGCCGTGTGGGCAATGTTTTTGTGATGTATGTGGATACACCAATTGTATGTGCTATGCCCCGAGTGCTCACACGTCTTACGATTACGATCCGAGCTTTAATAATTATCCTCAAAATGATTTTTATGAGCAAAATTCGTATTACAATGGTGATTCATTTCAAAATACATCGAATTTTAAATATTGTGGGGGATCGTTTGAAAAATCTTATCATGAACCTAATTCTTGTTACGATTCTAATGGTTTTTACCAACCCCCACAAACTTCCGAATTTAATAATCAAATTTTTGAAATTAAATCAATGATCGATAAGTTGAAAGAGATGGTGACTAGTCATATGACATCTACTCCCGAGCCTTATGAGAGATCGATGGAAGAACCACTTACCGAAGAAAGAAAATTCCAATTTTGTGAGTGTTGTTTGTACGATGATTCCACAATTACGATCAATCTAAATCCTCAAAATGATTCTATCTCTTCTACCGTAGAACCCGAAGACTCTCTAACAATGGGGGACGGGCATCTTGACACTATTCCGGCAACGGAATCGGATGAATTCAATAAGTCTAGTGTTGAGAACCTCATTCCAATCCCAAGTGAGTCTGAGGAAGTTTCTAACAATGATTCTGAATTTGTTGAAAATAATCATTTTGATGATCATGTTGATACGAATGATAAACCGTTTGATGATAATCGTGTTGAGATATTCTCCTATTTTAACGATGACGATTCTATATCTTGTGGAGAAATCGATTATGTTGATGAAGAACTTTCTAAGCTCGTAAGTTTAGAAGGAGAGAATGAAGAAGATGTTGATACGGAAATACAAGATGAAGCTTTACGTGAAACATTGTTGAATGTCAATCTTCTTATCTCTCGTATCGAGGCATTAAATGATCCTCCGATTTTTTCTCATATCCCCGATATGGATAGTGATTTCTTACCCGAGCTTGAAATTTTTCGATTTGAAGAGACGAATTGTGGCAATCCCACTATTCATGCTGATATCTCTCTTCCGGATTATGAATGTTTTCATTTTGAGATCGACTCTTTACCTATTTCCGATAATCCGTCACTTAACCCTCTTTTAGAGGATGTCGATATATTTCTTGCTACGGATGACTCGATACCACCGGGTATTGAGAATGACGAGAATGATATTCTTTCCGATTTACCATCTTCTCGTCCGCCCGCAAAACCACCCGATGAAGTTTTTGAATCCGGTACGAATGAGAATATTTTTAGAATGGAGGACAAGGTTTCTGAACTCGAATTTCTTTTTACCATCCGGGTGTTTCGACCATTTTATACTTATCCCATTATTTCTTCTTTCCACTCCACCGGGAGTGAGGATACCGTTTTTGACCCTGGCATCTCCATTTTACATGCCGGGTGTCCGTTTCATCTGCTCTCCCCAAGGACGAATTAATTCGGGGATCGAATCAAGCTCATGTGACTTGGTGAACAAAAACAAGCGCTTCGTGGGAGGCACCCCATGCTTATCCTTTCATCTTCTTAAATTTCTATTTTCTTTCTAATGTGATGTGAGGATGGCCACCTCTTCCGTTTTCTCGTGTTTCGTTGTTGTTTGTGAATGTCCAGGATTTGCCCGAATAATGAAGACTCTCGTGCTCGTTGTTTTGTCTTCACTCGAGTTTCTTCATCGTTGCTTATCCATATATCCTAATCTTATCGACTAACATTTATCTTTTGGCATACTTAATAAACGGCCTTAGATTTATGTAGGAGAACCCTTGCCTTTTAAACATTGAGGACAATGTTTCGTTTTAGTCTGAGGGAGGGTGAATCTTCGATTCAATTTTGACCTTGCATTTTTCACATGTTGTGTACTTTTGCAACTCCGTTTTTCCACTAAAAACTAAAAAAATTGAAAAAATTGAAAATTTCAAAAGTTTTGAGAAAAATCAATGAAAAAGTCATGAAAAAGCACAAAAAAATGAGAAAAAGTTGAAAAAGTTGTGCAAAAATATAATAAAGTTTTAATAAGTGTTTTGACACCTTGTTGACTTTCTTGCTGGCGAGAGTAGGAATAAATATTTTGACTTGACCGGGCGTGTTGAGCCCTAGCTTGTTCCCTTAACCAATGATAATCACATAAGCTTGTGCTAGTTTTGTACACCAGGAGCTATATAATGCGAATTCTTTCTTGAGATTTTGCAAGTTCCCGTACTTGACTTTATACATGCGCAGCTTAAAAGCTTTCGCTAGTCTTTTACATCAGGAGCTAGAAAACGCGATTTCTTCTTCTAGAATTTGCAAGTTTCCGTATCTGACTTTATATATGCGTGGCTGATTATCAGCTAAGTTTTCGCTGGTTTCATTATTTGGAATCTTAAATTGCGAAGAGCGAGAAATGATAGAGTTTATTTAGAAGTTAGATGCTAAACGTGGAGTAGTGGTTCTCTTTAGAGCTCATGAGAGGTACTTGTGGCTTTTTACTCCCATCAGAAACGTCACCCATATAAAATAGATGTTCTAGGTTAATTAGTGGTATTTCGGTTTGAATAATATTTAGTTCTTTGTTTTCTTAAGAGAATTTTTGCTTTAGAAGTTCGGTACATATCAAGGAACATCAAAAATAAGAGCAAAAAGTGAAAAAAATCAAAAAGTCAAAAGTTGATTATCTATGTGGTTTTGGAGCTACCCGATAAGCTTCCATTGATGTATTGAGAAAAGTCAAGAAAGAAAAAAAAAAAAGTGAAAAAAGTGAAAAATGAAAAAAGTGAAAGTTGAAAGTTGTATCGAATAAGAGTTTGAAAGTATAAATAAGGTGTTGGCGCGTGAGGTGCATGTGTTTGATTAGTAATCAATTACATGAGGTGCACGTGTAGTACTCCGCAACTTATATTTCTGATATTGTATGTACCCAAAATTCCTTGATGTGGACCGAATTTCTATTGCAGTGGTTCTTAAGAGAAAATGAATAACTACTTATCGTTTTAACTTAGGTATCACTATCGGACTTAAAAATTATCGAAACGAGAAAATATAAAGCAATTCATTTCTCAACAAAATAAAATATTGAGATACAAAACCTAGGAAATGGGATTAAGGAGTTTCCACAAGTAACTATTATGAGTAGTGTTAGCATCTAATTTGTAGATAAGCTGTGATCTCGTTTGTACGCTTAGTTTGGGGACTCGTGAAAAATCAAGGATGACGATTTTTATCCGTATGGTCACTTCTTAAATAGAAGTGTTTCTACTCGTTGACCCTAATAATTATTGCAAAATAATGAAAGTTCAACAAACCGTCACAAGAATAAAGTATGGAAGAGTACAAAAATAGAAAGTGTAAGTGGAATAAAGGAACAAAGGAAAATTTTGGAAAACGGAGCTTTTTGGGAATAAATGGTTTTATTACTTCTTTCGAACCTCCTTGCTACTTTTCAAAGTTAGTAGGAAGAGTTTTGAAATTATTTATCCCAAAAGCGTGAATTGATCACATTGCGTGAGGACACGGCAATACTTTAGTCGGGGGGATTTTGGTGAGTGCTTATTCACTCACTATTATTTGACCAAAAACCGGACTAAAGAAACCAAAAACTAACCAATTATGCCAAATATACGTTGTTTTTGTATTTGTGATGTGCAGGTACGGATATTACGAGAAAAAGACAAAAATCATGGAAAAACGACAACCACGAGCACGGGATTGGAAAGAAGGATCAAAAGCCGAGCCGGTAAAGGATTTTTCAAGCCCGGATCAATAATTGAGCTTAAAGTTTCAAAGTCTGCCTTGAAGAATCATCATTTTGTCAAGAATAGCCCTTGGATAATATTTCTCAATAATGACAGAAGCAGTCCTTGGATTTTCAAAGTTTACATTATGGGTCCTTGTTATATTTTGAAGATTAGACTTAAACAAGCCTGGTTCAAATTAATAACAAAATCCAACACAATACACCATCAAACCCAAAATTTTAACCCAAGCCCATTCCCTCATATCATAACCCGAGCCCAAAAACTTTACCCACGGTCAAACATTATTAAAAACCGGTCAAACACACAACCAATTTACCCCGCGCCCAAATTTTTTCCCTTTTCCCCAATTACCCAGCTTCCATGAACCCTAAATTACTGTTTATCCAAATTACCAAACTCCCACCCTTAATTTACCCAATTAAGGGTAATAAGGTCAAATCCCTGACACCCTGACACGAAGGAATGACAAGTGGCAGCTGTGGATTGGTCAAGACGCGTCACCAGATGAATTCAAGAGATGTGATTGGTGCACTTGTGTCACAACGGATCTAAGATGGAATATTCGTTGATTCTTATAGTTAGAATAAGCTTATCTAAAGATAGGCTTTGGTCAAATGAAATCCCTGTTCAGCTGGGATTGATTTAGTAAGTTTTCCTTTTGATTTTTAGTTTATCAATGCATTTTTAGCTTATAATTGTAGTTCGAATCTGAATTTCTGTGTTCCTGATTGTTATAGTTAGAATTTATTGTTTATTTAGTTTCTGCAATTATTATTTGCATCTGTTTTGACTTCTGATTGATGGCATGAATTTGATATTGTATCCTGTTCATTCAGTAGTGTTTGGATCAGCTCATATCTATCTGAAAATCAGTAGTTGTGATCTTTGGTGTTTTGGAATGTTCATAGTTCAAGCTTGCTGTTTCTGCGTTTAATTGGCTACTTTGCGCTTATTAAATGCTTATAACTTGGTCTGCTAGTTTAATCAGTTTAAATTGGATCTGGTTTTTATAGATTATTTGGTTGTTATTATTGGCTCATTTTGATTTAGTATAGCATATTTTTAATTTCTGGTTCATATTCCATAGTTGAACATTAGCTTTTTGGCCCATTCTATATTTGTTGCATCAGTTAACTTTCCCATTTGGGCCATTTTGATTTCAAATATTAGTAGGTGAGATTAGGATTTAGGATTTGAATTTAGTTTTACAAGCCTTTAGTAGTATAGGGTGGGTTTATAGTTTTGTGCTTATATTGCATATGTCAAATTGTTCGTAAGCTCATTATTAGACCTATGCTCTGCTCCCCTGCACATCAAATCTCTGTCCCATCAGCCCATGATCACAAGCTCATAACTGCTTGCCTAGTTTAGTTAATTGTGTGATTTTTGATTCTTTGGAAAGCTTATAGTTCAGGCTTTGCACTTCTATCCTTGTTTCTCATTTTGAAGTTTGTTTGGTAGCTGTTTTATTAGCTAGAAAAGTGCCTTTGAACCTGATGTCCCCTGCATACCCAGTAGTATGCTACCATAACCCCTCCATAGCTTCTCAGTATCTAATTTAGAATAGTTTGATGTCTGATTCTTGTTATAGCAGTAGCTTATAGTTTTGTCTTATTAGTTCTAAGCTTCTTTGAGATTTTTGCTTATTTTATTTAGTCAATCTTGACCTGCTTGTTTGATTCCATGGCTGTTAGATTTGTAATAATGATTTCTAGCATGTAGCCTTAGCTTATCTTGTGTATCTGAGTTCCTGTGCTTGTATTGTAGTGATTTGCATCTTACATTTGTCTCTGACTTATTCTGTGGAGTTACGTTATTCCATTAGCTTATACTCAAGTGCTTATTACTTGTTTTCTAGTGTTTCTGAATTACAATTGTTCATACTTGAGTACTTTTGAGCTTTTTAGAGTAGTACACACCTGTGGTATCATTTTGGTTAAGTTTTGTGGCAAGTGCTTATCAATAAGCACTTGCCATAAGCTGTTTAGCTCTGATTAAGCACTTCAGCTTATTATTTTCTTTTCAAAATTTTTCTGAAAGCTTTTCTTATTATTTTAGAATTTCTGTAATTTTTTCATATTTTTCTGAGTTTGTTTACTATTTTTCTTAATTTTTCTTAGTTTTAAATCATTTTTAATATCTTTTTAATAAACAAAAATCAATAAAAATCAGAAAAAGCCTTTAAAAAATACAAAAATATTTTTAGAAATTCTTTTATAATATTTTAGAATTTTAAGATTTAAATTTTCATTTTTCCACTTTATTTTTCTATTTTTCTTAATTTTTAATTCATTTTTAATTCCAAAAATAGAAAATAAATTCTAGAAAATAAATAAAAACTCAAAAAAATATTTTTCTTTTTCTTAAAATTCTTTTTATTAGTTTAAGATTTTTATAAAATATTTTCAAATTTGTAGGATCATTTTTAGATTAAAAGTCGCGTTTTATTTCGTACGTTACGTTTAAATCGCGTTTGCATTTCCGTTTTTACGTTTTTAACATCCGTGCATATATAGCTTGTACATTCTGGTTATTTCACTATTTCTTATCATAATTTGATTTTCAAAATCATATTTTTCACTTTACACTTTTTACGACTCGATTTTGCGATTCGACTATTCACGACTCCATTCTACCTTCGTTGGGAAAACGACCCGGGAAATACTTTCACGAGTATTTCTTCGGAATAATTATATACTACGAAAAGATTTTATCACTTATTAAATCCTTGAACCTAATCCACGGTTTATGGAAGGGTTCATCCTTCCCTTTTCGGAAGCGGAGGATCCTATCTCTAAATGCTGAAGTTTTTCCAGGTGGAAAGAACTTTTCATAGAACTTGGATATGAGTTGTTCCCATGTGAAAATAGATTCAGAAGGGAGTTTATCATACCACTCTTGGGATTTTTCATAGAGGGTGAAAGGGAAGAATCGTAATCGGGACGTGTCTCTAGTAGCCCCATCCGTATGGAGGGTGTCCACTATTTTCCAGAAGTCTTTAATGTGTTGAATCGGGTCTTCCTCATCTAATCCACAAAACTTACACACACTTTGGACAAGCCAAACATCGGTCGCATGCAAGACCTCATTGGTGTGTTCGTTTGGGTAGACAATGGCATTTGAGAAGCCACGAGGGTTTGGGAAGGAGTAGTCCTTAAGGCGCTTAGGAGTAGGAGTTGCGGGGGTACTCATCTCGTTGTTGGGTTGGGAGCTAGGGGTTGTAAGGTGATTTTCTGAATTTTCTTCAGAAAGGGGTGCATCAAAATCGATAGCGACGCTAGATGGTTCAGGAGTTGAGTGAGATCGTCTTAACCTACACATTTCTCTTTCGGGTTCTGCATAAGGCAAGACAAGGTGTCTAGTGGAACTACGACTCCTAGTGATCCTAAGGTTAGAGAATTCGTCGGTTGCCATAATGGCGGATGGTAGAGAGGTACAAACAAAAACACGAAGAAATAAGATAGACTAAAGAGAACCTAAAAATAAAAATAAAATCTTACTAGAACAGAATCTAGCAAGTAGACCTAATAAAAAGAGATTCTAACCTAGACAATAACTATTCCCCGGGCTGCGGCGCCAAAAACTTGATGCGTAGGGATTGCACTAGGCTTTACCTCTTGTTAGCCT
The DNA here is from genome assembly GCA_030686995.1 of Artemisia argyi. Taxonomy (NCBI): domain Eukaryota; kingdom Viridiplantae; phylum Streptophyta; class Magnoliopsida; order Asterales; family Asteraceae; genus Artemisia; species Artemisia argyi. The sequence goes on along the minus strand of CM060693.1, from coordinate 96,630,164 downwards.
CGCTTTTTCATAAAGATAACGTCACACATGTGAATTGGATTAGATTAGTAATATGTAGTACCCGCAGGGACTACTATCGTACACTAGGCAAAGTAATGTTGTGATGAGCCTATAAATACCCCTCATGACTCTCCATGAGGGGTGTGGGAAATTGTGTATTGTTCTTTCATCTTAATAAACTTCCATTTTCTTCACCCTCTCTCTACTTTCTCTCTCTAAAACTAAATATGGAGTTCATCATGTTTCATCAACCTAGACCTCCCGAATCACATAAATCATCTATATTTTCGGTCCTACAATTGGTATAAGGAGCTAGGTTATTACTTATGGATTTTTTTGTGATTCGAATTATATTTGAAGCTGTTTTTTGTCCGTATTTTTGAATCTGAGAAAATTTTTTTCTCATCTTTTATGGATAAAAGTTTCATAACAGTTTTCATTTAAGTCTTTTGTATCCGAAATATGGTCAAAAAGTACAATTGTTTTCTTGTGTCTTTTTTAGTCCAAGATAACAGGTTACGCAACACATATCATTTTATGACTTGTTTTTTGTCCATTACCGTGAATATAGTGGTCGGTATAATGGTCCAATATCATCAGAAACTCATCAGAATCTGGGAAATCATCGCCGGAAAAATCGGAATCTCTTGTATAAGAGGTTCTCGATAAGTACCTATTTTTGAGAACACCAAACCTTATCTATCGAAATTCTTGTATAAGAGTTTTCGAGATGTTATATAAATTTTCGATAAAGTTATGGAAGTAAAACTTTTTGAAAACTTATGAAATATTTTCGAAAACTTATGGATGCAAATTTTCGAAAAACAGGTTCTCGGTAAAAGAGGTTCTCGATACAGTTCAGGTTCTCGACAATATTCACGTTCTCGATAAAATTGTATTCTCGACAAAGTGTCAAAATTTTGAATATGTAAAGTTTCAAAATTACATGAAAACTTTCGAAAACTGAAAATTTTCGAGAAATTAAGATGAAGAGTTAGACCATGACCAAATCATTTATACCAACAACTCATAGACCTCAGCCTTTTAAAACCATCATCAGTCCACAATGTTTTATATCCAAACCCAAACACTGCCTCGACTAGAACGACAACAACATATTACAACCTACCTGAGACCCATCAAAAATCTAGGAAGCCTTCACAAATGATTTCTTGATTCGTCTTGTGCTGAAACTGTCATTAATGCTACGGTAAGGTTATGATTGTGTTCGTGTTTGTGCTTGATAAGGATTCAAGATGTCATGGAGATGTGACTTCGTTTGGTGTATGTGGTTCGAAACTGACACTCAGTTGTGTTAGATCTGATACACGAGACTAAAGTGAGGAAGGGGGCGGACGCAATATTGATATGAAATACTAGGGCATAAGTTTTTTCTTATACCGTATATTAGTATATGGAATTGGATCGGGATTAATTTCTTTTTTGGGCTTGTGAACCGGGTATCTCATTGTCAATATTGGGCGGATAAGATTTGTTGGACTGGGCTGTTGAAACTTTTGTGAGCTGAGTTTTCATATAACAGAATATGATGGGCAGTTCAATATTAGCTAATCAAAATTTTTATCCGAATGTGTTTTTTTATATAAAACTATTGGATACAAATTTTTGCTATTATTGGTATTAAGAGTTGTATTTTGGTATTATAATTTCACGGGGATACATTATTAATTCACGGCTAGAATTGCTATGTTCAACAAAAATGACTACGGGGTTCTTGCACGGTATTATTGATTTGACTTTGAAGTGACATTTCAAAATGTGTACTTATTTATCTCAAAGTCTAGGGGTGGTTGGATGCACAACTTTTGAAGATAACTTGTCTGCGCAAAGTAAAAAAAAATTCAGTCTTGACAATCTAGTTATTACTGATGTAAGGAGTTACGTTGTAGTGCTCACAGTATAGCTATCACTTAAAGGAGTTACGTTGTAGTACTCAGTGTCACACGAAGTAGTGGATTGTTCAAGCGGCGAATATTTCGTGAAACCTCATACTTAAAGGAGTTACGTTGTAGTGCTCAGTATAGGTATTAAGTCACATCTATCGTACAAGCGTTAAGTCACAAGTTGGGATGATTACTTTTTTTTTCAAGCTGGTCATATCGGGCTGTCTCCATATGTGGTCATTACTAGTAGCCGGTGAATTACAAGGAGGTTCGTTTACAGGTTGATTTGAGAGAAAAGTATTGAGAGTATATTTTTGCGACATATACTCACAAATTATGCTGACACGGTCTATCTATATTGCATCAAAAGTGTAAAGTACGGGTAATTTTGGCATGTACACACAATAGTATGATGATTTCGATACATCGCAACCATCAGGAGGGAGAAGAACATGCCAAAAGAAGTAGTGTTTCATCTCTAGTGTGTTGGTTGTTCGAGGGAATTGTGCTTACACTGAAACCGAAGAAGTACTAATGATGTGTACATCGGAGCGTATTACCAACCTTCTGTGCAATGTTATGTGAGTTATATTGTCATGATGCTCCCTGAACGACAACCATGTGCCTACACTTATGAATCTACTTTATCCGCTGCGTGATGAAAAGAGAGTTGTCGGTTCAGGAGGGAGCAGGAAAAAGAATAAAGGCTCACTAGTTAGGAGGGAGTAATAACCTAACTAGACCGTTACAGTTGAAGTTCAGAGCTACAAAGATCTGTGCCGTCAGTGCCAAAGATCAAATACGCCGAGTTCGTCGGAAGAGAGAACTTCAAGTCTGCCTCAGTATCTAGACAACAGAGACTCTGCGCTTCAACAACGTCAACATAGTTTACTATTGTTGTTATTTACATTTTTATGTATTTATAGGTCTCATTGTAACCATTCACGTGTGACGATATCTTGGAGGGAGATTGTTAGCCTCGCTTTTTCATAAAGACAACGTCACACATGTGAATTGGACTAGATTAGTAATATGTAGTACCCGCAGGGACTACTATCGTACACTAGGCAAAGTAATGTTGTGATGAGCCTATAAATACCCCTCATGACTCTCCATGAGGGGTGTGGGAAATTGTGTATTGTTCTTTCATTATTAATAAACTTCCATTTTCTTCACCCGCTCTCTACTTTCTCTCTCTAAACTTAATATGGAGTTCATCTATAATCATCAACCAAGACCTCCAGAATCACATGAATCATCTATATTTTCGGTCCTACACCTCTCAAGGGATCTTGAGAAGCTTACAACCCCCACCAGGCAGTGTACCTGATCGATGTAGTATAGTATAATGACAAGTACCGGGGGATTGATCGTTCAGCTAGGAATAGTGTCGCTAGGATTAGAAAACCTAAAGATTAAGTCTAGAGATGAGGGATGATTCTTTTTGTATTTTTATATTTTTTAGAAAGCAAATTAAAATCTCGGGTTTTAAGGATTTTGGCGGAATTAGTTGCTAATCAACTAACCCAATACTAAAGATGCAATCAAAATAAAATACTAAAAATGAAATTAAACTAATTATACTAAGGTTGTGAGCAATATGTGGAGAAATGTGTTTACTTAGATTTCACTACTCCCTAGATATCTTTTACACGTTAATTACTTGTTATAGTTGCGTGGATGACGGATTGTATTCCTTAATACCATTCATGGGGTGGCGTACTTAACTCCCCAATCCTATGAGTGCCTACTTCACTCCTATGTCGAGCCGGCTAAGAAGCTCCTAACATGGGATCATTAGAATTTACTCATGCATTAAATACAACCAATAAAACCTAGTACACATCGGTTCATGTTTCCTAAGACGTTCAAGCATGTTACCAATTGGAGATCTGCCAGTTTTCTTAAGCCTAACATTGAAATCATTCATCCAATACAACCATAAACAAGTAATCAACACATAATTAACATCTAGGTTTCATTAGATCTAAGCAAACACAAGATAGATCTAGCCTAACATGGTGGAATCAAGACAAGCACAAGATATAGACAACCAACACATAGACATATTGATTGAATTAAGAGAATACTTATCTCAATAACACATGTAAGGGTTCAAGGGCTGAAAACCCTTGAAAAAGCTGTAAAATACGTATATGGTTCGGCCTTAGGGTTTCTCCAAACTTGTTCCCCTTAATGAATGAAAATTAGAAAACTGTATATAGATTTTAGAGGCTGACGGCGTCAAGAACAAAGGTGTGACGTCGTCATCTCGCCGCCAAATAATTCCTTGGACTGCTTTGATCTACATCTGACGCCGTCATGTAGTCCTCTTTTGCAGGCTGTCACGACTTTAACTCTTGACTCTCTACTTGTGACGCCTTCATGTTTGTACTGGGTCGTCATGGACTTTACTCTTGACGCCGTCAGGAATGTCTTCTTGACGCCGTCACATACTGTTCCTAGCATGGAAAATTAAGTCTTTGGCGTTTTCTTCACTTTTATGCTCCAAAAACGTCCGAATTGCTTCCTTTTCCAGATTTCACTCCCAAAGTACCTAAAATCACAAAAGGAACGATTTAGGGAAATATTTGATCAAATAAATTCAATTCCGGGCTCAAATGACCCCCTAAAAGTGGTTCATTTTTCGCCTCATCAGTAAGTTCCATCGGGTTGCTTAAACGTTGTTAAAACTGGAAACGCGGGTTTAAAACGCGTAAAACACTGAACTGGAAAACGTAAAATTCCAAAACTTTTAAAATTGTCGTAAAATGAGAGAAAATCATATTTCTATCGTTTATAGTGTTTTATGGACATATCGGGATGCTGGAATGACGTTTAAACCTAAAAGTAAATCTCGGACACGGCTTCGTGATTTTTGCAGAAATGATCCGACGAGCGTCAAACTCTCGGATTATCATTAAAATAGTTTAACTTACGAGAATATGAAATAAAAATTTTCGGGAATGAATAGTGAAATGATGAATAGTAATCGGTGAATAGTAAATTGTCGAAGTTTGGAAATAACTGAAGACGTGGAAAATTACGGGTTGTTACATTCTACCAGCCTAAAAAGGAATCTCGTCCTCGAGATTCAGTTCATTCATTCTATAGATGTATGTAATCGTGGTCAAATTTGTTGAGGCAACTAAGGTCGAAAACGCTAGGTCTCGTATTATATCAATGTCGTGAACTTGGTAAGAATTGGAAATAAGTCATGCACTCAAGATTAAGGGGTAGTGAAGTGAGGAGGTTGTTCAAAAGAATGTACCCGGCATGTTGTCCTGATTCTGCGATAGACCAAAAATAGTAGGTTGAGTGAGCGATACATGAACGATGACAGATGATGTACGGTACAATGACAGTCGTGACATAGAGATCGGGATATGAAGAGAACAAAGACATGCTTAAGCTAACAAGGCGTAAGTTAGCAAAGAGAAATCATATACATAAATGCATATATAAGGTACGGTAACACAAACTAAAACATATAAACAGGTTATCCATACCCACCCGACCAATGCAATTTCAGGTGACCATACTCTCTAGACCCGACCAGGCATGATCTTTAACTACTACTCCCATCATCGCATGATTCTTCCTGAATTATACGTAGGTGATCAGGCTATGCATACTTGAGGATTAATAATGCAATGCTAGGACTAGTCGACTCGTATGATTTTTGGTATTTAAGAAAAACGTTATTTTGGTTATAGTTGCGATTTTTATTCTAGAAAAATCGGCATTCTCTATAACCTTAGGCTCTGATGCCAATCTGTCACACCCTCGCCGAAGGCGGAAACACGAGGTGCAACGAATCAATATACATTGCCAAAGAGAAATAGAACAATACCATAATTTACATTAAAGGAAAAATATATCATTACAACATTTTTATAGCCGACCTTGGCAATTTAAAACATAAAGTTTGGTTTCCAAAAGATAGCATTTTAGTACATAATGATCCGTAGTGACATGTTAAAACTTCATTATGCAAAGACCTTGAAGAAAAGCTTACTGACGATCACCTGAAATGCATGAGAGAAAACGGGTCAACTATGAAAATAGTTGGTGAGCACATACGTTTTATATAATATGAGAAACCATTTGAGAAAGTTCACAAGCCAAAGGCATTATAAAGTATTATGTCTTGTAGTCAAGCACCCGCGGTCATAATAAGTCACAATATAAGCACCACGTATATATAATAATGTATGCCAGGCAAAGCCCCTAATTAAATAATATGCGTCCCGTAACATAGTGAACGAGAGGTTGGCCGACCTCTAATAGCGCTATCCATACTACTAATAGGTGACGAACAATGCGAATGTACGAACAGTACATCATACAACTATTATATACGATTAAGAACGCTCCAAACATGGGAGACTTAGCACGCTCCACCAATAAGGCGAGACTTTAGGGTTAAGAACGCTCCACCAATAATGGCGAGACTTTATGTCATAGTATGTACAATACATTAAGTTTAAAAGTTCAAGTTGAGTTCAAGAGTTCTAAACAAGTTATAAGGTCAAGACAAGTCAAAAGAGTTCATAATAATCAAAGGGTTCAAAACAATGTTCAAAGTGTTCAAGTAATAATTCATGCATCCACCCCAAAGCGATTAAAATAGTTAGAAAAAGGGGTTCGTGAATACTCACCTGCTACAAGTGATATGATGACAAAATGTATGAACTGAAATAAGGTGCGAACACTAGCCGCAACCTAATATGAATGATATGATCTAAGGTAAGCAATGATACAATGCTATACATGCAAGTACGTATGTTATCGATACCATTCGTTAGTTTTGAAAATAACGCTTATCGTCGAAAAATACGTTTTTGACGTCTCGTAAGATTAATAAACACTTTCCATGAAAATAGGTTGAAACGGTTCTCCACGATCCTCGTTTGGTGTTCTATCGGCAAATATAAGGTTTTCGACGTAAAATAACACTTTTCATAACTTGAAAATATGACCAAAATGGTCTCGTAAAACTAGTCGCGAATTAGTGAATATTGAGAGTTAGGAAAGAAGCTCAGAAATTATAGGAATATTTTCACCTTATCTAAAAAGTCATAGAAATGAAGTTTGTCCATACGGGTCTCGATCATAAAGATAAATAGCCACGAAGTGAGGTGTTTGGGCTGTTTCGGCAGATTCTGGGCAGTTTTCGGGAAAGTTTGGAAGGCCATAAGTTATTCGTTATAAATCCTTTTGACGAACGGTTAGATGTTTTGCAAACTAGGCTGGGTGAACTAACTCTTTGTCAAAGATATAATTTTTCCAAAAATGGTTGTATCAATAAGATAAACGGCTCTCAACATGATGTATCACAAAAGTAGTTTTTCTATAAGAATTATTTCGCTAAAAAGCTGATGGAAATAAATAGAGTTTCGTCGATTTTGAAACGTGTATATCTTGGTCGTTATAAGCTTTTTTTCTACGTTCTTTATATCCCCGGAATCGTGGGACAACATACTAATATATTTTTGATAATTCGGGATGGCTAGATCAAGTTTTACACCTCAGATTGGCCCTTGAAAATCATGGGACAGCAAGTACAATTTTCAGAAAATAGTTTTCGTCGTTAAACTTGCAAAAATCATATCTCCTTCGTTATAAACTCGTTTTAATCCGTTCTTTCGCCAAAAGCTTCGTTTTTGAAAGTATTTTCTAAATCCTTAGCCCAAAGTTACCCGGAAACCCCTGAGTTTTCTGTATTTTACAAAATGGGACAGCAACTATTTATATTGTGAGAAAAATAGATTTTCTAGTTTAATACTTGTCCAAATCCATTCCAATCAACTTCAAAACAACTCTTAACCTACCATACACCTTCTTAGGGTGTCATGGGGTCCTAAACATCACCAACCTTGGTGGGTTTCATGGGGATAATCATAGGCTCTATATATACTCATATAATTAGAAAAATACTTGAAAAGTGGTATGAATAACATAAATACTTGTATGCTTTTCTAATAAAACTTGAAAATACATCATGTAACTAGCGAAATGAAAGTATGAGATGATGAAAAATAACACTTGAAGCTTACTTGAAGTTTTGATGATTTTTTAGCGAGAAAACTTAATAATGTTGAGGTTTTTATTTCAAAACCTTAAACTAGATTACTAATACTTGTTTAGACACTTGATTCTTGAAAAACTTTGGTTTCTTCTTCTTGTGTTTTTGGCCGTGCACCATGGAGAGAGCAAGAGAGAATTATTTTGGTGAAAATAATGAAATGTAATCTAGTTATAACTTTACATAGTCCAAGATTATTTTTGTAATTTCATTGAAAGGGTATTATGGTAATTTCAAGTGTTTAACAAAATATCTAGAATTTGTTAGATATTTAGGATGAGTATGAAGGAAGTTTGATAATATCTCGTTTACGGAGTCAGTTTTGGTTCCGGTAATCGCTAACCGTAAAGTGTTAAACCACGAAACATAAATCCGGGTATCGTAAAAATATGAAACTTGAAAGAATGACTAAACTTGTCAAAATACTCCATAATAAAATATAAAATGAATGGTAAGTTCCATCGGGTTGCTTAAACGTTGTTAAAACTGGAAACGCGGGTTTAAAACGTGTAAAACGCTGAACTGGAAAACGTAAAATTCCAAAACTTTTAAAATTGTCGTAAAATGAGAGAAAATCATATTTCTATCGTTTATAGTGTTTTATGGACATATCGGGATGTTGGAATGACGTTTAAACCTAAAAGTAAATCTTGGACACGGCTTCGTGATTTTTGCAGAAATGATCCGACGAGCGTCAAACTCTCGGATTATCATTAAAATAGTTTAACTTACGAGAATATGAAATAAAAATTTTCGAAAATGAATAGTGAAATGATGAATAGTAATCGCTGAATAGTAAATTGTCGAAGTTTGGAAATAACTGAAGACGTGGAAAATTACGGGTTGTTACATATATAGACACCATTTTTGGTCTTTCAATATAACATGAATAATCACAACAACACATACAATATTCTTTATGTTTTACTCAATTTCTTGTGCCAAGACATTGAGTGTGTTCTTGTCTTATCTCAATAAGAATTTCGTGTAACCCAAGGCATCAAACAGGGTCGAAATATTGTATTAGGAAAGTGAACTATACACGATTCAAGAATTATCCAAACAATCATTGATTATCGAGACCCGAATACCAACACTAAATATCTTTTCTTTTGAAATCCACCATGGCGGGATGTTTGCACCAACACCTGGAAGAACTTATGGTAATGGACATGTATCATACATTGATTGGATTGATATTGAAGAATTTTTGATAAATGATCTTAAGGAAATGGTAGTTAAATTTGTAACACCCCAAATTTCTATGGTAATGATTTATTACTAATTTATATGTGTACTAGTTGACTTCCGTCACTTTTATACACTTTTGTTAGTCAAAGGACCTCCTACGAACTAAGCTATACTAAATAGGACTATTCTTGCAATTGTTTTACCACGAGGGACTAATCTTGTCAAAAGGTGAAAGTTCTAAAATAACACATATATTCTTACTTCATCACCAGGAAATTGATAAACTGGCTTGTCCTTCTCCTGGCTTCTTCCAGACTCACGATACACACACCTAAATCATCAAGAAACTAGGGTTTTAATTTCCAGTTAAATTTTGAGCAAGATTAAGATAGGATATAAGCTTATTAAGTCTTAAAAGCTCATAAACTATCATTCCTATCAATCAATTTGAGGTAAAAATCATATCTTGCTCTCAAATTTGTGTTTTAGAGCTATTCTTGTGTAGCTAATGTTTAAAGATTAATCTTTATCTATTATTTCTGAAAATTAACATTACAAATTTGTGTTTGGTTTTATTGAATTTTTACATGATTATGTAATGAGGTGATTTTCAAAAATCACCAAGACCTCATGTAATTGATTAGAGATATGATGGGTACCTTGTTAAGGTACCATAACACAAATTTGTAATGTTAATTTACAGAAATAATGTTGGTGTGGTCACATAAGCCACAAACCAAACACCCCCTTATGGCTTATTCTCTTTTTAGAGCGTATTTTGATAAGCTCATATATTCAATCTTAATAAGTTCCATGTAATCATATGTTCTTAGGTTGTAAGATTTAGCCGAGGACATCTTACAGGAGCTTGTCTTAGTATTTAAGCATTTTTTAGGTGAGTAACATATATAATTTTAGCAACGGGTTAATAGTAATTCGTTAGAGGTGTCAAATGTTTATGATATTTATGTATGAGTTTTATTGCATGTTTATATTTTACGTTTGTATTATGTATTCATAGTTCTATATTATTATGAGCTTAATGACTTGTATTGTAAAGGTAAGTGTGAAATAAAGTAAATAGGTCAAAACAGCCCTTAATGACCCACGTAGTCCTAGTAAAGTGACTTTAGTCAAAATTGTCTATCTTTACTTGTTTAGCGTCCTAAGTGACAACATGTGCTATTATGTGATCGCACATGTGTTTCGGACAAAGTTGGAACTTAGATCTTGATGAGGCGAAAAATGAACCGTTTTTAGGGGGTCATTTAAGCCCGGAATTGAATTTATTTGATCAAATATTGCCCTAAATCGTTCCTTTTGTGATTTTAGGTACTTTGGGAGTGAATTCTGGAAAAGGAAGCATTTTGGACGTTTTTGGAGCATAAAAGTGAAAAAAACGACAAAGACTTAATTTTCCATGTTAAGAACAGTAACTGACGGCGTCAAGAAGGAAATTGTGACGGCGTCAGGAGTAAAATCCATGACGACCCAGTGAAAACCTGAAGGCGTCAAGAGAAGGGCGTCAAGAGTTATTTTGGTGACGGCCTGAAGATGGACTACACGTGACGGCGTCAAACCCAGATCTAGGCAGTCCGATAACTTTATTGGCGGCGAGATGACGGCGTCAGACATTTACTCTTGACGCCGTCACCTCACAAAATCTATATATACTTTTCTATTTTTCATTCATTAAGAGAGGAACTTGTGTGGAGAATACTAGGGTCGAACCTAATAAACCCTAGGTCGTTTGTAACAATATTTTCAAGGGTTTTCACCCCTTGAAACCTTTCATGTTCAATTAAGATAAGTCCTCTTTCAAATCATTCAATATGTCTATGTGTTGTTTGAATATATCTTATGCTTGTCTTGATTTTAACATGCTAGGCTAGATCTTTCATGTGTTTGCTTAGATGTAATGAAACCTAGATGTTGATTATAGGTTGATTACTTGTTTATAGTTGTAATGGATGAATGATTTCAATGTTAGGCTTAAGAAAACTGGCAGATCTCCATTGTGTAACTTGTTTGAACGTCTTAAGAAACATGAACCGATGTGTACTAGGTTTTTATGATTGTATTTAATGCATGAGCGAATTCTAGTGATCCCATGTTAGGAGCTTCTTAGCCGGCTCGACATAGGAGTGAAGTAGGAGCTTATAGGATTGGGGAAGTAAGTACGCCACCCCATGAATGGTATTAAGGAATACAATCCGTCATCCACGCAACTGTAACAAGTAATTAACCTGTAAAAGATATCTATGGAGTAGTGAAATCTAAGTAAACACAATTCTCCCATATATTGCTCACACCACTATCTTAATTTAGTTTATTTTCATTTTTGTTAAATTATTTTGATTGCATCTTAGTAATTGGGTTAGTTGATTAGCAACTAATTCTGCCCACTCCTTCAAAAACCGAGATTTTTATTTGCTTTTCTAAAAACATAAAAATACAAAAAGAATCATCCCTCATCTCGAGACCTAGTCTTTAGGTTTTCTAATCCTAGCGACACTATTCCTAAGTTGAACGATCAATCCCCCGGTACTTGTCACTATACTATACTACAACAATCAGGTACACTGCCTGGTGGAGGTTGTAAGCTTCTCGAGATCCCTCGAGAGGTAAAGCCTGGTGTAATTCCCACGCATTAAGTTTTTGGCACCGCAGCCTGGGGAATAGTTATTGTCTAGGTTAGAATTTCTTTTTATTAGGTCTACTTGCTAGATTCCTTTCTAGTAAGATTCTATTTTTTTTTATTTTTAGGTTCTCTTTAGTCTATCTTATTTCTTTGTTTCCTTTGTTTGTAATCTATCTCGATGGATAACAATAACATTGATCGTTTGATTCCTGTTATTCGTGTTTTTCGTCGTAGGATTTTCCAAATGCCCGCCCCAATCCCTTTTGTGGAAAATGAGAACCTACCTAACCTATCGCCTAACCACCACTTTGACAATAATTCTGAAATGGAGGAGTCTGACCATGATGATGACCATAGGGCTAGTCCTTTTTACTATTCATACTCCGATGAGGATCTAGATGATTGTGATGTGATTAATGAGGATAGGATGGAAGATGAAGTGAACCCTCTTAGGTATGTCGACCCTAGAACAAGGATTGAGAGTGATAGCTCATTCACTATGCAATTTCCTTGTAAGATTGGATTTAGGAGCTTTAATGCCTACCTTAACTCATCTCTCCCAATGAACATAATCTCGCGTAGTGAATATAATAAAATCATGGTAGATGAGTTAGAATACAAAGGAGATAATGTTATTGCTAGGGCAATGTCATTGCACGTGTTTGTAGGAAGCTTCGTTTATCTTGTTGAGTTCATGGTTATGGAGAATCTAGAAGAATTTATCGATAGTAAGTTAACCCAAGTTGTGTTTGGAAAACCTTTCAAAAGGTTGACCAACCTCGATGAAAAACTTATGGAAGGGGTAATTACATTCTCGGATAGGGATGAAGATTTTGTCTACCTAATGCCCCGTGCACACCCTAGGTTCAAGGATTTTTCCATGGAGAAGTGTAGTAGGTATCCGCCCATAGAAATGCTAAGTGAGAATGATAAGAGAAAAGGGCTTAAATATACTCATGAAAAGAATAAAAGGTATTATTGCGGATGTTTAGAGTTAGGTGATGATTATAAGAAAGATGAGGCGACTATTAGATGGCTCACCCTTGGTTATGTGAGCACAAGCGACACACGATAACCCATGACCTTGAGTCTAGCTACAAGACTCGTAAATAAAGAAAAGCGCTTCTTGGGAGGCAACCCATGTTTTGTGTGACTTTTATTTTTGTTTGTTTGTTATTTGCTTCCGTATGCATGCTTTATTTTTATTGTTGGTAGATCATGTTTCAAACTAAAATGGTGAAAATACTTTACTTTGTTGTTTGGCTTAGTCTTAACTTCATCCAAAGGTATTTCGCAAAAGATAAGTGTAAGGGGAAACCCCAAATATGTTTTTAAGAAACAAACTCAATCATGATTCTCCACAATATTAAGTGAACATGTATATTCGTACTTTGTAGAGTCAAATGCTTGTATCGAGTCATAATGATGTTTTGCAGAATTTTCCAGGAAGTAGGACAAAGTTTTTCCAGAAATTTTCCGGAAACTTAACATAAGAATTTCTGCAGGTCACTTCTGACGGCGTCAGGAAGTAACCCTGACGGCGTCACGTGTAAAATTCTGGAAATTTTACCAGTTTTGTTTTTCTAACGGAGTCTTAAAGTTTTTTGTTGAATCTTTAGTTTTATAATCTCCAGGAGATCTGCAAACATCATTCCACAAGCATTATATCTTATTTTGTTTTCTAGGATTTGTTAGCATATATAGATTACCGCCGATTTTACGCGAGGTTGTCTTGTCTGTTTTCTCAGGTTTTACAGGTTATGTATGACAAGAAGATGATTTGTATTCTGGAAGGGAAGCTTTGATTGTTCATTTTCTTGGAGGAAGATCTAACATGGCCACCTTATTATCCATACCGAGCGAATCAGGGGAGTATTTGATTTCATTCTTTTTACTTATTTCACTTTTACATTCTTTACTTGAACATTGGGGACGATGTTCATCCTAAGTGTAAGGGGAGGGTAAAATGATGATACCTTACAGATACACTTTCACTTGAGTTTGTTTGTTTGATAGTAGATGTGTAATAAAACTATGAGAAATACTTGTTAGTGTAATTTTAGCGCCAAATTTAAAAAAAATTTACAACATTTAGGAGTGAAACTTTAGCCATAGCAAGCGTCTCATGGATAGGAGATTGTATGACTAGCACAAAACCGTATCATTCAGAAAAATTTTCCACCCAAATATGTGAGGTTCGCCTTTAGATTTGATAGGAAAAGCATTTACTATTTGTGCTTATGAGTGTACCGGTAGCATTTAGATTCTAGAACTTGCGTTAGTGATGCATCCCGAGACCGCTAGTGAGACTACATTCGTGTAGTAGGATTTACTACATGATAAGAGGCATTAGGATCACCCTTGTGTTAAACCCGTATCATAATTACTTGACCATTTAAGTCGTATTATTTGGCTAGTTAAGTCAATTAATTTTTTCCACACCTTAGCGTTGTACTCATTTTTAGTACACGAAACCCCTAGTACACCCTTCCGAGCCTATCTTTTCGTTTCTAACTTTAAGCATCTTACTTAAAGGAAGAATTTGTTACACCCCACTTAAATGTACACCCAAATCGCCTTAGCCTTCCGTGTATGCACTCATCTTTAGTGCATTATTGTTATTTGTTAAACCCTTAGTTAATTATCTAATTGATTACATGGTTGCTAAGTCGAGTCATATCCTTGTACATATTGTTTTGGGACGATTGGGACGATTGGGTAAAGTACTTATGTTATGGAGTAATGGGGAAGAACATCTATTATTACCCCCATATGTGCGTTAATCTTAAAAGTACTCCAAGTGTTTTGATTTTCTTAATTTGAGTCATTAGATTAGTTTATTGTAAAGTATGTAAAAATTCAAGTGTAAGGGGAATGTAAAATCCCTATGATGTATTATTTTGGATGGTAGGGTAAGAGTGTATGAAAAAAAAAATAGAAAATAGAAAAAGAAAAGAGAAAAATATACGGACTACCATCCTGTTTCATTCTATGTTCATTTTATGTTTTTGTTATTTTTCATTTATTAGCTTAAGTCGAGTCTAGTCTTGGCTTAGCAACGCCATATTGTACATGTAATTAACCAAGATTATTAACTCGCCACCAGTAAAGACTGCCTATATACAACAAAACCGTGTATTCTATATCCCTACACCTAACGTTACAACCTTTTAAAAGACATCTTTGATAGTTTATCCTAGGTGCTTACGCCATGTGGTGGAGGTTTGATCCTTTCCCAAGCCTATGGAAATCTATTTTGCTATGACAGGTAGTGAGAGATGTTTTCCATTTCCATATTGTGATATTACTTTATTACACCTGAGAGATGTGAGTATCTAAACACTATTTGTGAGGTGCTAGTGTATGACCTCCGTGCTTGTCTTTGGTCTTTAGTGGAACGATTATTTGTTGTAATTACTTTTATATTAGTGTTAAATGACCCCTAACTTGTATTTTGACTAGAATAAAAGCGCATTTGCTTGAGGACAAGCAAATCTCAAGTGTAAGGGTATATGATGAGGCGAAAAATGAACCATTTTTAGGGGGTCATTTAAGCCCGGAATTGAATTTATTTGATCAAATATTGCCCTAAATCATTCCTTTTGTGATTTTAGGTACTTTGAGAGTGAATTCTGGAAAAGGAAGCATTTTGGACGTTTTTGGAGCATAAAAGTGAAGAAAACGACAAAGACTTAATTTTCCATGCTGAGAACAGTACCTGGTGGCGTCAAGAAGGAAATTGTGACGGCGTCAGGAGTAAAATCCATGACGACCCAGTGAAAACCTGAAGGCGTCAAGAGAAGGGCGTCAAGAGTTATTTTGGTGACGGCCTGAAGATGGACTACACGTGACGGCGTCAAACCCAGATCTAGGCAGTCCGATAACTTTATTGGCGGCGAGATGACGGCGTCAGACATTTACTCTTGACGCCGTCACCTCACAAAATCTATATATACTTTTCTATTTTTCATTCATTAAGAGAGGAACTTGTGTGGAGAATACTAGGGTCGAACCTAATAAACCCTAGGTTGTTTATAACAGTATTTTCAAGGGTTTTCACCCCTTGAAACCTTTCATGTTCAATTAAGATAAGTCCTCTTTCAAATCATTCAATATGTCTATGTGTTGTTTGAATATATCTTATGCTTGTCTTGATTTTAACATGCTAGGCTAGATCTTTCATGTGTTTGCTTAGATGTAATGAAACCTAGATGTTGATTATAGGTTGATTACTTGTTTATAGTTGTAATGGATGAATGATTTCAATGTTACGCTTAAGAAAACTGGCAGATCTCCATTGTGTAACTTGCTTGAATGTCTTAAGAAACATGAACCGATGTGTACTAGGTATTTATGATTGTATTTAATGCATGAGCGAATTCTAGTGATCCCATGTTAGGAGCTTCTTAGCCGGCTCGACATAGGAGTGAAGTAGGAGCTTATAGGATTGGGGAAGTAAGTACGCCACCCCATGAATGGTATTAAGGAATACAATCCGTCATCCACGCAACTGTAACAAGTAATTAACCTGTAAAAGATATCAAGGGAGTAGTGAAATCTAAGTAAACACAATTCTCCCATATATTGCTCACACCACTATCTTAATTTAGTTTATTTTCATTTTTGTTATTTTATTTTGATTGCATCTTAGTAATTGGGTTAGTTGATTAGCAACTTATTCTGCCCACTCCTTCAAAAACCGAGATTTTTATTTGCTTTTCTAAAAACATAAAAATACAAAAAGAATCATCCCTCATCTCTAGACCTAGTCTTTAGGTTTTCTAATCCTAGCGACACTATTCCTAAGTTGAACGATCAATCCCCCGGTACTTGTCACTATACTATACTACAACGATCAAGTACACTGCCTGGTGGGGGTTGTAAGCTTCTCGAGATCCCTCGAGAGGTAAATCCTGGTGCAATTCCCACGCATCAGATCTCTTTAGTGAAAAATCGACCCTCGCATAGTAAAAGTTCCAAAGACGGGACTCAGACATCCTATAGCACAATTAGTTATGAAAAGTCTCCAAAGACGAGACTTGATGTCCTAAGTGGACAAATAGTATTTTATGACAAGCATGAGCTTTTAAGCCTATGATGGAGTATTTAGACTCCTAGTGCACATAAGGTGTAAGAATATATGTTCCCGTGGAATCAGTGATGTTATGAGCATCCTACAGGAAAAGTTCATATAAAGCAACATTTAATAGTTCTTTATGTTTAAATTCCGTTAATATATGTTATTTCACTAAGCTATTGCTTACGTTGCTTTCATATGTTTTTCTTATAGGTGAAGCTAGTGGTAGTGCATCCAAGGGTAAGATAGCCGAGACCTAGTTCTGGCATAGTTCGTGGGTATAGAGCCTTTTTCCCCTACATACTCTTTTACCAAGAACGCCTTAGGATGACATGGTTTTATGTATAAATATGTAAACTTATACTTGTGTGTTAACTAGTAGTAATGTAGTGTTTAATGTTACAAAAAGGGTGTTTGGCATAGCACCATTCTAGGCCAAAACGACCCATTTTGATCATGTACGGGTCTTAACGAATGATATGTGTGTAATGTACAATCTTTACCTATGTTATATAATGGTCGTGTTCAGGTTTGTCAAGTTTAACCTTGTGAAAATGAGTTTTCCGGAAAATATGCAAGTGTTTAAGATGTCATTTTTGTAACAGCAGGAGCATAAAGCCATATGCCTAGAAGCATATAGTTGTATGCTAAAATAATACATTCTGATATAGGACCATAAAGCCATATGCATGAAGTATACAGTTGTATGCTATTGTAGTGTAGCAGCATAAAGCCGTATGCTTTAACAGTTTAAAAAAAAAAAAAAAAAAAAAAAAATAGTATGGGCGTTTCAAAATTGGGTTATGGTCTAGATGATTTAATGTACTACCATTTCATGAGACCACGAATAAGCTTAGATTATGGCCCCCATCTTTTTACTGAAGATGGTGATGTGTTAGAGATGTCAAAATGTGTTAAGGATAATAAGATCATTAATGTGTACATTGAACATGGAAGTACTGTAGTGGAAAGTATGTTTGGTACACCTAAGAGGGGAGTTGTAACACAAGAACCAAATGATCAGTTAAGAAGGCTTCCTATAGATATTGATAGCAGTCCTGATGTAAATAGGAATGTAATACCTATGTGTTCTAGGAATTTGACAAAAATGTGGGAAGAGAGAACCTCTAAGGACAATCCTGCAAGTAATTATAAAGGTCCCTTCAATCCTAGACCAACTGTCAAATTAGAACATGAGACTGATCCCTTTGATGATCTTGATGAAATAATTGGTGAGTTTTCAAATAATGGTAATAGGGTAAATGAGACAGAGTTTGGTGCTAATTTTACAGAAGTGGAAGTTGAGGGGGAGAATCAGTCAAAAGAAGTGGGTGATGTAAGTAGTAGTGAGGCAGGTGATTCAGAGGATTTGGATTATGATCCAAAATATGATAAAGTATTTGTTGATGATAGACATACAGTTGAAGATGTGCATGTAAATATGAAACATTTCAATTTCGATGTAGACCCAATAGATCCTCTAGTTGTATCTGTTGAGGTTTTTGAACAACATCTAGAGGTTATTGATTATGACTCATTTGGCGGTGACTTAGATGATGGAATTGATCCTTAAACAATATAAGAGCTTAGGAAATTAAGAAGGATAGGCAAGGCAAAAATTAGTTCTCCCTATCATTATAGCTTCGACATAGGCCAGCAATTTGGTGATAGAGAAACTGTGAGGGCAAGAGTAAAAAAAACATTCAGTTGAGAGTAGGAAAAAAACTAATTCTTAGAAAAAGATGATAAGGAATGGGGTTAGAGTTACATGTGAAGGCACGATACCAAGTTATGACAGCTTTGTTGATAGTGAGATTGTTGTGGTAACAATGTAATTTCACAAACCAAATGTGGTCCAGTAATCAGGGAGAACAAAACAAGTGGGGGACATCATCTTTTGGGCAAATTAAAAACAGTCAATGGCAAGGGTAAAAAGGTCATTGGACCTAAAAAAGAAAAATACCCATGTGCTTATATAATGCTTGCTATACACACTCCTGAAGGTAGATGAGAGGTTAGAACATTAAATGACACTAGTGTCTTCAATCTATATCATTAAAAGCATATACATTTAGGTTCTATCAACTCATGTTTTGTAAACACTTACATCTAATCACGGTATTCCTGGAGGGATATTTAAGATTAGATACATAAAAAAATTTGAAATTGGAATACCAAATATGAAAGCTTTTAGGGAAAAGAGTATTGCACATGAAAAAAATTCAGTTAGTTTCAAGGAGTAGTATGCCAAGCTTAGAGATTATGCATAAGAATTAATTAATCAAAATCCATACACAATTGTTAGGATTGATGTCCAACATGAACCAAATCCAAAGTCTCCAAAAAGAACTTTTAGAAGGGTATATGTGTACTTGGGAGCTCTAAAACAAGATTTCAAAGCATGTGGCAAAGAAATCATAGGATTAGATGGATGTTTCATGTCAGGCCCTTTTCCTGGTCAAATACTAATAGCAGTTGGAGTTGATGCAAATAATGGGATTTATCCGGTAGCATATGTTGTAGTTGAGGCAGAAAGTAAGGCATATTGGTGTTGGTTTTTAAAATTACTTCAATATGATTTGGGTATATGATGCGGATAATTGAAAACACACTAAGTTTTACAATCCTCCTAGGCAGAGTACCTAACTGTTGTAGTGTAGTATAGGCAAGCCACGAGGGATTGATCGTTCTCTAAGGGAATAATGAGGCAGGCTCGAAGTTTATGTTGAATTAAGTGATCGGTCCCGAACGGTCAACTAAGTTCACCAGGTGATGGTCAACCAAGTCAAACGTCGAAAACCAACTAACCAAGGAGTTTAGGGAATCCCCGGGTCGTTATGTCCCGACGAGGCGTGCAATTGTATTTGTGAACGTTTTAAAGGATCGGGTGATTAATCAGGAAGATCAAGAATTTGATTATTATGGTTACACTACGAGATAATGATGGAAAACAACTTAGAAACACTTTATTAACAATTACTGGTGATCAGATAACTTAAAAACGTAATTTATCCTAAAAACGCGCGTTTGAGTTTAAAATAAACGCGAACGCGCAAATAAAAAAGTGAAACGGGAGTAAACAAAGTCCTACGAATGTGAAAATGATATTTTTACAATCCTATTGTGATAAGAGAATTTTTAGAAAAAGAAAAATAATTTTTACACTATTTAATTAATTACTATTTATTAATTACTTTTTAATTAATTAAATTACCCTAAATTACAAATAATTATGAAAATTAACTAGAAAAATGAAAATTAAATTTAGAAAAATCTAAAATAATATAAAACTAATTTTGAAACAGAAAAACTATTTTTCTTACTTTTTAATTAATTACTAATAATTAAAAACTAATTATTTAATTAATTTAAATTAAACTAAATTATAAAAAATACTAAATGATTAAGGAAAAATCTGAAAAAATTCCTAAAAATCTATTATGATTACAGGAGCCTAAGAAAAATTTAAAAACAGATTTTGCTTATAAATAAGCAGAAAATAAGCCAAAGTGGCTTAAATAGAAGCTATCACTTCTGATTTTTTTGTCTTTCTCTATTTTTTCTTTTTCACAACTGTTTTACTACTAAAAACAAACACTTTTTACAAAGGTACTTTTTATAGAAGTGGAAAATAAGCACTATGGGCAGTAATAAGCACAACAATTGAGCTTATTTGAACTTAAATGAGATTAATAAGCTCAAACAAGCTAGCCAAGACACCTAAGCTATGCAATAAGCTTGAAACAACTTAAAGGGACACAATTGAGCTTAAAATAACAGGAAGAAGCAACAAATTAAGCTAACAAGAACCAATAAGCAATTCTGAGTCCAATCAGGTCCAAACAGCCCTCAAGGGCTCACTTGCAGCCCCCTGTGGGGTCCACAGACATGCACAAAGGTCCAAAGGGGGGGTTGATCCAATAAGCCACCCTGGGAGGCTTCTTAGAAAGCTAAGGCACAAGGTTTGAAGCTCAAAGATGAGCTTGTGAAGAGCTTGTGAAACTGGCCTGTGAGAGACTGATGTGGATATCCACACAGTCACACTCAAAATCTCATAAGCCCCACAGGGACAACAAGAAGCTACAATATTGTGCAAGGGTTCAATTTAAATCACACTAAGATAGGTAAAACACAAATGACCACTTTGTTTCAAGTTTATACAAACTCAAACAAGCTTCAAACTCACAACAGCTTATGCTGGCAAATAGATAACCACAAAAGTAACTAGGTACAACAACTAAATTGAACAACAACAAGAAAAATCAACAAGAACAAGATCAAGCTCAGCTATCTGCTGATGTACCAGCGGTTATGGGGCAGACCTGAGGTAACTTTGAGGGTAAAATTAAGCTAACATATAAGCACTTAAGGGAAAAACAGATATACCACCAACAAGACAAGCCAAGTGGCTATTCAAAACACCAAGTATCAGGTAAAATGGTTAACTAATGAACAAGATGAGATCACTTGAAACTTTGATCAAACTGGGTGCACAGGGGAGATTTCTTCCCCTGCAGGTAGGTTCAAGGGCAAATTTTAATGACTTAATGAGTTTCAAACTTGAATCTTTTAATTGAATTTGATAAACAAGCTGGTGAGGTTTGTAAATCAGCAAAAACTTTGTGATTTCAACAAAAGATGAGCCCTAGACACTCATTTGAAATCTGCTCCAAAAACTGGTATGCAACTTTGACTTTTGAAGAAATTTTTGAACCTTTGACTTGGATGAAATTTGATTGATCACAGTTCCTTCAATTTTGTTTATTAGACCCTAATGAAACTATATCAAGTAACTTTAACAAGTTTTGAAGTGATTTGAAGGGTTTTGGCAAAGCAAATCACAACAGTTAAGCTATTGTGATTATAGGTTTGCAATTTTGACTTTTTGTGTACAAATGACCAATTGAATGGTTGAGTTGGGCTATGTTTGACCTGAGAACAACAAGGAAAAGAGATTTGAGCCAATACAACAACTACACCACAGATTGCAAGTTATTCCCAAACACCCCTTAAAGTCTGTCTATACTATGTTTTGTTAATCCAAGTGACAAATCACCAATCAAGTGCCAAAGTTACTGAACCTAACTTGTTTTAAGGCTGTTTGAACAATTAACTTCAATAATTAACAACTACAATACAATAATGCAGTCCTACTCTAAACTACCCCAGTGAACAACCAATACTAATTAACACTCCTTAATTCTATTTCTACTTGAACTAGGATCAATTTAATAGACTAAAAGACCATGTATAAGTAAAAATAAGTACTGATTATGAAGGAAGCAATACCACAGTGACCAATAAGCATAAATTACAAAATGTACTCACTTGGGGCCTTAGCTAAACAAAGGCTCCAACTTAATGGCAGCTACAAGCTCTAGCTTGTTTTGCAACAAGCTAGTGAAATCCACCTTGCCCCTCCATTGCAGGCAACTTCCTCATGCTTCCCAAGTCTAATGTAAAGGTACCCTGCATTCACCTACTTCATGTTTCATTTTTTAATTTCTTATTTTTTTTCTTTTTCTTATTTAACCTTTCTGTCTTGTTTTTGTTTTCTTTTTGGTTACAGAGAGCTAATGTGAGGATTTGAAAGACTATGATTAATAAACACAAACTAAGAACAAGTTTTAACAAATTCTGAGAATGCTGATAACACCTTGAATTTTAAGAACTAAAAAAAAGCTTGCATTGATTACTTGAGAAAAATTACATATTACACTAGTTGCTGACTTGAAAATTACATAAGATAAAAACTACTACTTCCCTACTTGCCTTCTCAGGCTTACAATGACATCTTTAAATACTAAAAAATACATATATAAAAAAGAACATTGAACCAGGCTTTTTTCTTCTTTTCCACTTTTGTCTTCTGGTTCTTTTGTGTTCCCCGCTTGTCTGTGTATCCTTGGAAACATCCCAACCATTGAATTGCTACTTCCTTTCATCTCGACCCTTAGCTCCATTTTTATGCCCTAATTGTTGCTGAGTTGGAGGGGCGGTAATGATGTTGTTTGGGTTGACATTTGGGATGTTAGTGGGATAGGTTGGCTGGGTAGGAGAGGAGGGGACAAATTTGTTGGGGTTGTAGGTTATTGGGGGTTGGGTGTTTGGTTGGTTTTGGCGGCAAGGGAACGGTGGGGAAGGTTGACCCTGGTTTGACCCCCCGTTTGTTTTATTAATAAAAATGGGATGGTGGGCTTTGGGTGGTATTTGGGCCAAAGGGGCATGGTGGGCTGGGGGTTTATAAATTTGGATTGGGTTGGTTTGGTTGTAAAATTACAAAGGTCCGTTTGGTTTGTACAAATTTTAATCACAAGGACCAATTTTGTTATTTATGCTAATTTGAAGGACCAATGTTGCCACCTGCTCAAAGTTAATCCAGGGCCCAAACTTGTCATTTTCCAAATTCCAAGGACCACAAATAACATTTTCCATTTAAAAAGTACCAAGGGACTGATTTTGTCAAATTTCAAACTGCAGGGACCAATTTTGTAATTTTCCAAAGTTTTTACCTAAGGATTAAATTTGATAAGTTTTGACTTTTAAATGCCTTAGGTTGACTTTTCCTTTCAAAACAAATGCTCAGGGACTAGTTTTGTAAATTTTTGAAAGTCGGGGGACTGAAACTGCCAATTGTGTAAACTTTGTTCGTTTTTCATTGTTTTTGCTCATTTTGCATCTGAAACGTATAAAATACAATCCCTGGGATATTTTTAGTATTTTGATGCATTTCTGAGTGTTTTCGGATGTTTTGGCAATTTAAATATGACAAAAATGATGAGTGTTTGAGCACTCATCAATCCCCCACACTAAACTATTGCTAGTCCCTAGCAATATTTTTGGAAAACTTGATGGATTTTAAACTCTTTACCAAAAGCCATCACTTCTGGAGTAGCCAGGTGTAAGAACTGTGGCACACCTGATAACCGTGTGATTTTGAGCAAACCACCAGCTGTCAACGGATTTGATTAGTCTTTACCAAAAGCCGTTTGCTTCTGGACTAGCCAGCTCTTGATGGAATAGTCAACATCTTGGTGAGCTGATTACCAATTGTGGTTTTTCCACTGCCTTTACCACAAGCCATAATCTTGCGGGCTAGCCAACTCATTTGCTTTTGAGGATATGGGGAGTTGAGGAACCATACAATTTTGGGCAAATTGCAAGCCGTAAACGGATTTGAGATATCTTTACCAAGAGCTGTTTGCTCCTGGATTACCCAATCCCTTTTGTCGTTTAGACACGGCGGACTGATTACCACAAAAATTTTGAAATAAAGTGAAAAATTTTTAAAATTTTAGGCCAAAAACGGGGATTCTAGAGGATATAATGTGATAAAATTCGCTAGAATTCTCCCCTCCCCCACACTTAGAATTGAATATTGTCCTCAATATTCAAAGTCCCGGCTATTATGCCGAATCCTTGAACGTAAAAAGATAATATTAAAAACTAACTGTGGGAAATCGTTTTGCATTTTTCACTTTATTTATCTGTACATACAATCACACTTTTTTTTTTTTTATGAAAGCTTATAAACATTTTCAAACAGCGGGGGGTTGGCCATTCCCCCACACTTAGGTGGTAGAAAGAAATCAGAGATACAGGTGAAAACCCGTATTGTTGCTACTGTTTTTGTTTATCGAGTCGCTAGCTTGACTCGATCCCCGGATTTAATTGTCCTTGGGGAAAGTTTGGAGATCCGGGACAACCATGGATGGTATGTCTTCTCCAAAGTAATGTTTCAACCGATGTCCATTCACTTTGAAATTAGGACCGTCATTTTGAGATAATTCGACGGTGCCATAAGGATAAACTTTTGCGATAGTGAATGGACCAGTCCATCGGGTTTTAAGCTTTCCCGAGAAGATCTTGAGTCTAGAGTTGAAAAGAAGGACTCGATCACCAACGTTGAAAACGCGGTTCTTGATTTTTGAGTCATGAATCTTCTTTGTCTTTTCCTTATAGATCAAAGAGTTCTCGTAAGCTTGATCACGAAGTTCATTTAATTCATTCAGTTGAACTTTCCTGTGATCACCCGCAGTTTTGAGGTCAAAATTGGCATGCTTGAGGGCCCAATAGGCTTTATGCTCAAGCTCGATCGGTAGATGGCACGCTTTCCCGTACACAAGCTTGTATGGCGTACACCCGATGGGTGTTTTATACGCCGTACGGAAAGCCCAGAGTGCATCATCTAATTTGTCCGACCACGATGCACGATTCTCACCTACAGTTCTTTCCAATATTCTCTTAATGCCTTGATTGGAAACTTCTACTTGTCCACTTGTTTGAGGGTGGTACGCAGTAGAAAGACGGTGAGTTACACCATACTTTTGCATGACTTTATCAAATTTGTCATTGCAAAAATGCGTACCACGATCACTAATTATAGCACGTGGAGTTCCAAATCGAGCAAAAAGAGCTTTCAAGAATTTTACAACAACTCGGGCATCATTAGTGGGTAAAGCTTTCGCTTCAACCCATTTTGACAAATAGTCAACAGCCACGAGTATGTACTTATTTCCATGAGATGATGGAAATGGCCCCATAAAGTCTATGCCCCACACGTCAAAGATTTCACACACTTGAATTGCATTTTGAGGCATTTCATTCTTTTGTGAAATATCCCGTGACGTTGACAAGCGTCACAGGATTTGACTAATTCCTGGGCATCCTTGTAAATCGTGGGCCAGTAGAAACCGGAATCAAACACCTTTTTGGCGGTGTAGTTTGGATTATGGTGGCCCCCCGTGGGACCAGCATGGCAAGCCTTTAGAATTTCA
Organism: Artemisia argyi; assembly: GCA_030686995.1. Taxonomy (NCBI): domain Eukaryota; kingdom Viridiplantae; phylum Streptophyta; class Magnoliopsida; order Asterales; family Asteraceae; genus Artemisia; species Artemisia argyi. The sequence goes on along the minus strand of CM060693.1, from coordinate 96,604,486 downwards.
GCGGCTTCCTGACCATAAACACACCGCCGGATGACTTGATCCGCACAGATTTTAAACAGGTAGGGGTCGTCCCAGAAGTAATGTTTCACATCTTTAAAGAACTTGTTCTTTTGTCGGCAAACCATGGGGTAATAGAATCTCCACGAAAGGCAACCGCATTGAGTGTCTCGAGCGGGAAGGTTTCATTAATTTCCTTCTTTTCGAGGACATCTTGATGGGGGTTCTCCAATCAGGAGAGATGATCAGCAGCTAGGTTCTCAGCTCCTTTTTTATCACGAATTATGATATCAAATTCCTGTAGGAGGAGAACCCAACGGAGTAGTCTCGGCTTTGCATCTTGTTTTGCAAAGAGGTACTTCAAAGCCGAGTGATCCGTATACACTATGCTTTTGGTCAATATCAAGTATGGCCGGAATTTTTCAAAGGCATACACCACAGCTAATAATTCTTTTTCAGTGGTGGTGTAATGACTTTGAGCCTCGGTCATTGTCTTGCTTGCATAGTGTATAGGCTGCAAGTGTTTTGTTTTTCGTTGCCCCAAGACTGCCCCAATAGCATAATCACTCGCATCACACATGAGCTCAAAGGGCAAGTCCCAATCGGGGGCAACAAGAATCGGTGCCTCGGTAAGCTTTTTCTTTAATGTTTCAAAAGCTTCTATGCACTCGGGAGAGAAGATAAAAGGAGCATCCTTCTCGAGGAGATGGGTCATAGGCCGGGCGCTTTTAGAAAAATCTTGAATGAACCTACGGTAAAAACCGGCATGACCCAAAAAGCTCCTAACACCTTTGACAGTAGTGGGATGAGGTAATTTTGCTATGACATCAACTTTGGCTCTGTCAACCTCAATCCCATTCTTTGATATTTTATGGCCGAGGACAATGCCCTCTTTGACCATAAAGTGACTCTTCTCCCAATTTAGACATAACCTTGTGTCTTCACAACGTTTAAGCATGTTGTCTAAATGGGAGAGACATGTCTGGAACGAATCCCCAATGACCAAAAAATCGCCCATGAAGACCTCCATAGTTTTCCCGATCATGTCAGAAAATATGGCCATCATACATCTTTGAAACGTGCCCGGAGCATTACATAAGCCAAATGGCATATGTTTATACGCAAAAGTTCCATAGGGGCACGTGAACGTGGTCTTTTCTTGATCTTGCGGATCAATGGGAATCTGAATGTAACCCGAGAAACCATCGAGGAAGCAATAGTACTCATTCCCCGCTAATCTCTCGAGCATCTGATCCATAAAGGGCAGAGGAAAATGATCCTTACGGGTGGCGTCATTTAACTTGCGATAATCAATACAGACACGCCACCCCGTAACCAAACGAGTTGGAATCAACTCATTTTCCTCATTTGTAACAACAGTAATGCCACCCTTTATTGGAACGCAGTGAATTGGGCTAACCCAAGGACTGTCCGAGATAGGGTAAATCAATCCGGCATCAAGGAATTTTAAAACTTCTTGTTTGATTACCTCATGAATTTTTGGATTCACCCTTCTTTGTTGTTGGACTGCCGGTTTGAAGTCATCCTCCATTAAAATCTTGTGTGTACAAAATTCAGGGTCAATGCCCTTGATGTCGGAGAGTCGCCAAGCAATTGCTTGTTTATGTGACTTCAAGACCTTTATTAGAGCAGCCTTTTCCTCAACACTTAAATCCTTGGCAATTATGACGAGTAATTTATCATCACCCTCCAAAAAAGCATATTCAAGATGAGGCGGCAAGTCCTTAAGCTCGACCTCAGGAAAATCATCAGTTTCCTCAACATATTTGATTTCCTGATTATGAAGTTGTTGTGGTAGAACGGGAAGAGGAGAGGGATCTTCATTTAACAATTTCTTAAGGAGAAGAATATCCCTCTCAGGGTCAATCTCTTGGTTATCGATTCCATCGGGAATCGAATCACTTTTGAGAAAGGACTCAATCTCTTCTAAGATGAAGTCACTTCCCTCAAACGGAGTGAGGGAAGGAGAAGAATTGGCAATGATGGGATAAGAAGACGGAGTGAAATTTTCACTCGTAGAATCATCAACGAAACCTAAAATCTCTTGAGCGTACTCCTCAGCCGCAACATCGATGACATCTATTCGGTTTACCGATTCAGAGTCATAATTGGAGGAGTACCTCGATGTTTGATCAAGGTTAAAGGTGATTGCTTCAGTTCCAACACGCAATGTGATCTCTTGCTCAAATACATCGATAAGAGCGCCCAGTTCTAAGGAATCCCCTTCCAAGAATGAGAGGGACCCTTGAATCGGCATCAAAGTCAACAATCACAAAATCTGCTGGAAAATGGAACTTTCCCACTTTAACGAATACGTCCTCGGCAATGCCAAGAGGACGAGAAATTGATCGATCGGCAAGCTCTAAAGTCATGCACGTGGGAGTGAGTTCGGGAAGAGATAGTTTCTTCCACACAGAATATGGCATCAGGTTAATGCTAGCACCAAGATCGGCCAAGGCAAAGCATTCAACCATACCCGGAAAAATACAAGGAATGAGAAACTTTTCGGGGTCTCCAAGCTTCTCGGGAAGCTTTTTCAAGAGAACTGCTGAGCAGTGCTCATTCAACGGAGTTCTTGCCATCTCAAAGAGTTTTTCTTTATTACTCAACAGATTTTTGATTGTTGATGCAAACTTGAGCATCAAGAGAATAGCATCCGCGAAGCTAATGTCAAAATGCAAATCTTGAAAGATTTGGAAAAATTTATCCATTTGGTGACTAGCTTTTTCGCGGAGCTTTTGTTCATTGAGACGTGATGGATAAGGAATAGAAGTTTTGGATTTAGGGTTGTCCACTGGAGTTTCAGGTGGCTCAAAGACAACTCTAGGCTTGCATCTGGTTTCTGGGATAACCTGAGGTTGGACGTGTGCGGTACTTCGTGAGCTTGGAGTTTGCACCTTGTCCGTGGTCACCTCGGGTTCACGTTCCACTACCTTTGGAGGAGAGAAAGAAGAGGTAGTAGGAATCGCGGGTTCATCATAAGAATCACCACTTCTAGTTGTGATCGCCTTAGCATCGCCCCTCGGGTTAGCGATCGTGTTGCTCAGAAGTGTTCCTGAGTCCGAGGGTCGTTCATTTAAAGACTTCTTAATTTCAGAAATCTGGCTAACCAACAACTTGTTCATCTCTTCTTGGGACTTCATGAATTGTTTTAACAACTCGTCGGATGAAGGCCCAGTAGGAACAATGGCTTGATTTTGGTTATTAAAATTTCGAGCACGATTGTTCTGATTGGGGCCTTGATTTTGAAAATTACCCTGATTAGGGTTGTTGTTTCCATGAAAATACCCGGGATTGAAATTACCCTGACCTTGGTTTCGATTAAAGTTTCCTTGATTTTGATGTTGGAAACCTTGATTTTGGAAACCTTGGTTTTGATTCTGAAAACCATGACCTTGATTGAAGTTACCTTGGTTTTGAAAACCTTGGTTTCCTCTGTTTTGATTCTGGCCACGGTTTTGGACATTTTGGTTTTGATGAAAACCGGGAGGTCCAGGATAATGATTAGGACGGTAGTTCGGGTCCATAGGAGGGCGGTATTGATTGCCTCCTTGATTAGATGACCCGACTACAGCATGAGCTTCGAACGGAGAACCATCAGTAGCTGTGCAATTGTAGTAGGCATGCGGCCCACCACAAGTTACACAGACTTCCACTTTTTTAACCTCAGCAGGTGGAGGATGTTGTGGAAATGAAACTTTCTTTGTTTGGGCGAGAACCAAAGCTTGAATAGCCTCAGTAAGCTTGTCAATATTAGCATCGGTGCTAGATTGACTCGAGGGAGATGAAGTGGAAGGACCCGCACTAATTTGTGAAACAACCGGCTTGCTTCGTGTAGAGCGGACCTTAGACTTGTTCTCGATGATTTCTAAGGCTTCTTTGGTGGTTCTACTCAAAAAGTTACCTCCCGCGGAGGCATTGAGAGAATCTTGATCAACTTGGCTCACGCCATTGTAGAAAGTATCGAGTTGCATCAACTCAGAGAAACCATGATGTAGACACTTGCGAAGTAATTCTTTGAAACGGTCCCACGCTTCACCAAATGATTCATCATATTTCTGAGTGAACTTGGTGATCTCGTTTTTAAGACTCGTGGTCTTAGAAGGTGGGAAGAATTCATTCACAAACTTTTTTACCAGATCTTCCCATGTCTCAATAGATCGAGGGGGTTGTTTCTCAAGCCAAATCTGGGCTTAACCCTCGAGGGAGAATGGGAAGAAAAGAAGCTTGATTGCTTCACACGGGACATTTTTGTACTTGATGGTTGATGTAATTTTATTGAACCATCGAATATGAGCATGAGGATCGTCCCTCTGAAAACCGTAAAACTGACTTGAGGTTACAAGATTGAGTAACCCGGTTTTGAGCTCAAAACTATCAGCCACGATGGCTGGGACAACAATAGCGTCTCCGTAACCCTCGATGGGTGCTTGGAGAAGCTCACACATGGGGTGGTCTTCCGCCATGGTGACAGCTGGAGTGGAAACAGTACGGATCTCAGATCCGACTGTTGGTGCTGAACGTCTACGAGGTCCTCTAGGTTTTCGTACAAGCTCACGTAATGGGCTAGTAGACCTAGAAGAGCGAGTGCGCATGCACTAGTAACAAAAATCAATCAAAACAAAGTCGAGGCAAAACCACAGTGAACTTAAACCAATAATCGCAAGCAAGTGGCTTCTTTAAGAAAGGTACACCACCTACAGGGATATAAAGGCAAGTTTTAATCTTTCGTTTGGGAACTTATTATGTTCACACCCCCAGTTAGTAGGTGTTCTGTCTTGGTTTGCGACGGTTTATTTTTATGTAAAATTATTATTCACAAGAAAAGACGAATGTTTTTGGGTTTTTGTGTATAGGTGAAAAAACTTTTGGACAATATTTTTGGTATCGTTTCGTTTACCAAAATCGTATCTCTTTAAGAATCACCTTAAAAGAAACGCGATATAGAAAACGTAACGATCTGTTTTGTTTGTTTTTTGATTTTTTTGGTGTTGTTAACACTTTAGGAAAAGTGTTAATGACGTTTTTGTTTTATGATTGAGATTTACAAAAAGTGGGTGAGTTTATACAATGATAAAGTATTTGTTGATGATAGACATACAGTTGAAGATGTGCATGTAAATATGAAACATTTCAATTTCGATGTAGACCCAATAGATCCTCTAGTTGTATCTGTTGAGGTTTTTGAACAACATCTAGAGGTTATTGATTATGACTCATTTGGCAGTGACTTAGATGATGGAATTGATCCTTAAACAATATAAGAGCTTAGGAAATTAAGAAGGATAGGCAAGGCAAAAATTAGTTCTCCCTATCATTATAGCTTCGACATAGGCCAGCAATTTGGTGATAGAGAAACTGTGAAGGCAAGAGTAAAAAAAACATTCAGTTGAGAGTAGGAAAAAAACTAATTCTTAGAAAAAGATGATAAGGAATGGGGTTAGAGTTACATGTGAAGGCACGATACCAAGTTATGACAGCTTTGTTGATAGTGAGATTGTTGTGGTAACAATGTAATTTCACAAACCAAATGTGGTCCAGTAATCAGGGAGAACAAAACAAGTGGGAGACATCATCTTTTGGGCAAATTAAAAACAGTCAATGGCAAGGGTAAAAAGGTCATTGGACCTAAAAAAGAAAAATACCCATGTGCTTATATAATGCTTGCTATACACACTCCTGAAGGTAGATGAGAGGTTAGAACATTAAATGACACTAGTGTCTTCAATCTATATCATTAAAAGCATATACATTTAGGTTCTATCAACTCATGTTTTGTAAACACTTACATCTAATCATGGTATTCCTGGAGGGATATTTAAGATTAGATACATAAAAAAATTTGAAATTGGAATACCAAATATGAAAGCTTTTAGGGAAAAGAGTATTGCACATGAAAAAAATTCAGTTAGTTTCAAGGAGTAGTATGCCAAGCTTAGAGATTATGCACAAGAATTAATTAATCAAAATCCAGACACAATTGTTAGGATTGATGTCCAACATGAACCAAATCCAAAGTCTCCAAAAAGAACTTTTAGAAGGGTATATGTGTACTTGGGAGCTCTAAAACAAGATTTCAAAGCTTGTGGCAAAGAAATCATAGGATTAGATGGATGTTTCATGTCAGGCCCTTTTCCTGGTCAAATACTAATAGCAGTTGGAGTTGATGCAAATAATGGGATTTATCCGGTAGCATATGTTGTAGTTGAGGCAGAAAGTAAGGCATATTGGTGTTGGTTTTTAAAATTACTTCAATATGATTTGGGTATATGATGCGGATAATTGAAAACATACTAAGTTTTACAATCCTCCTAGGCAGAGTACCTAACTGTTGTAGTGTAGTATAGGCAAGCCACGAGGGATTGATCGTTCTCTAAGGGAATAATGAGGCAGGCTCGAAGTTTATGTCGAATTAAGTGATCGGTCCCGAACGGTCAACTAAGTTCACCAGGTGATGGTCAACCAAGTCAAACGTCGAAAACCAACTAACCAAGGAGTTTAGGGAATCCCCGGGTCGTTATCTCCCGACAAGGCGTGCAATTGTATTTGTGAACATTTTAAAGGATCGGGTGATTAATCAGGAAGGTCAGGAATATGATTATTATGGTTACACTACGAGATAATGATGGAAAACAACTTAAAAACACTTTATTAACAATTACTGGTGATCAGATAACTTAAAAACGTAATTTATCCTAAAAACGCGCGTTTGAGTTTAAAATAAACGCGAACGCGCAAATAAAAAAGTGAAACGGGAGTAAACAAAGTCCTACGAATGTGAAAATGATATTTTTTCAATCCTATTGTGATAAGAGAATTTTTAGGAAAAGAAAAATAATTTTTACACTATTTAATTAATTACTATTAATTAATTACTATTTATTAATTACTTTTTAATTAACTAAATTACCCTAAATTATAAATAATTATGAAAATTAACTAGAAAAATGAAAATTAAATTTAGAAAAATATAAAATAATATAAAACTAATTTTGAAACAGAAAAACTATTTTTCTTACTTTTTAATTAATTACTAATAATTAAAAACTAATTATTTAATTAATTTAAATTAAACTAAATTATAAAAAATACTAAATGATTAAGGAAAAATCTGAAAAAATTCCTAAAAATCTATTATGATTACAGGAGCCTAAGAAAAATTTAAAAACAGATTTTGCTTATAAATAAGCAGAAAATAAGCCAAAGTGGCTTAAATAGAAGCTATCACTTCTAATTTTTTTGTCTTTTTCTATTTTTTTCTTTTTCACAACTGTTTTACTACTAAAAACAAACACTTTTTACAAAGGTACTTTTTATAGAAGTGGAAAATAAGCACTATGGGCAGTAATAAGCACAACAATTGAGCTTATTTGAACTTAAATGAGATTAATAAGCTCAAACAAGCTAGCCAAGACACCTAAGCTATGCAATAAGCTTGAAACAACTTAAAGGGACACAATTGAGCTTAAAATAATAGGAAGAAGCAACAAATTAAGCTAACAAGAACCAATAAGCAAATCAGAATCCAATCAGGTCCAAACAGCCCTCAAGGGCTCACTTGCAGCCCCCTGTGGGGTCCACAGACATACACAAAGGTCCAAAGGGGGGGGGGGGTTGATCCAATAAGCCACCCTGGGAGGCTTCTTAGAAAGCTAAGGCACAAGGTTTGAAGCTCAAAGATGAGCTTGTGAAGAGCTTGTGAAACTGGCCTGTGAGATACTGATGTGGATATCCACACAGTCACACTCAAAATCTCATAAGCCCCACAGGGACAACAAGAAGCTACAATATTGTGCAAGGGTTCAATTTAAATCACACTAAGATAGGTAAAACACAAATGACCACTTTGTTTCAAGTTTATACAAACTATTTGCAAAAATCAGATTCAAATCCTTTAAGAAATTTAGTTTTGCTTTCCAAACTTTGCAAACTCAAACAAGCTTCAAACTCACAACAGCTTATGCAGGCAAATAGATAACAACAAAAGTAACTAGGTACAACAACTAAATTGAACAACAACAAGAAAAATCAACAAGAACAAGATCAAGCTCAGCTATCTGCTGATGTACCAGCAGTTATGGGGCAGACCTGAGGTAACTTTGAGGGTAAAATTAAGCTAACATATAAGCACTTAAGGGAAAAACAGATATACCACCAACAAGACAAGCCAAGTGGCTATTCAAAACACCAAGTATCAGGTAAAATGGTTAACTAATGAACAAGATGAGATCACTTGAAACTTTGATCAAACTGGGTGCACAGGGGAGATTTCTTCCCCTGCAGGTAGGTTCAAGGGCAAATTTTAATGACTTAATGAGTTTCAAACTTGAATCTTTTAATTGAATTTGATAAACAAGCTGGTGAGGTTTGTAAATCAGCAAAAACTTTGTGATTTCAACAAAAGATGAGCCCTAGACACTCATTTGAAATCTGCTCCAAAAACTGGTATGCAACTTTGACTTTTGAAGAAATTTTTGAACCTTTGACTTGGATGAAATTTGATTGATCACAGTTCCTTCAATTTTTTTTATTAGACCCTAATGAAACTATATCAAGTAACTTTAACAAGTTTTGAAGTGATTTGAAGGGTTTTGGCAAAGCAAATCACAACAGTTAAGCTGTTGTCATTATAGGTTTGCAATTTTGACTTTTTTGTGTACAAATGACCAATTGAATGGTTGAGTTGGGCTATGTTTGACCTGAGAACAACAAGGAAAAGAGATTTGAGCCAATACAACAACTACACCACAGATTGCAAGTTATTCCCAAACACCCCTTAAAGTCTGTCTATACTATGTTTTGTTAATCCAAGTGACAAATCACCAATCAAGTGCCAAAGTTACTGAACCTAACTAGTTTTAAGGCTGTTTGAACAATTAACTTCAAAAATTAACAACTACAATACAATAATGCAGTCCTACTCTAAACTACCCCAGTGAACAACCAATACTAATTAACACTCCTTAATTCTATTTCTACTTGAACTAGGATCAATTTAATAGACTAAAAGACCATGTATAAGTAAAAATAAGTACTGATTATGAAGGAAGCAATACCACAGTGACCAATAAGCAGAAATTACAAAATGTACTCACTTGGGGCCTTAGCTAAACAAAGGCTCCAACTTAATGGCAGCTACAAGCTCTAGCTTGTTTTGCAACAAGCTAGTGAAATCCACCTTGCCCCTCCATTGCAGGCAACTTCCTCATGCTTCCCAAGTCTAATGCAAAGGTACCCTGCATTCACCTACTTCATGTTTCATTTTTTTATTTCTTATTTTTTTCTTTTTCTTATTTAACCTTTCTGTCTTGTTTTTGTTTTCTTTTTGGTTACAGAGAGCTAATGTGAGGATTTGAAAGACTATGATTAATAAACACAAACTAAGAACAAGTTTTAATAAATTCTGAGAATGCTGATAACACCTTGAATTTTAAGAACTAAAAAAAAGCTTGCATTGATTACTTGAGAAAAATTACATATTACACTAGTTGCTGACTTGAAAATTACATAAGATAAAAACTACTACTTCCCTACTTGCTGTGGAAGGATTCTTTGTATTGATTTGTGCAAACACTTGGGATGTTAATCTCAGTAATGTGTTTAGGATATTTATGAATGAATGTGAGTTAGCACGCGGAATTTACTAAAACACACTAAAGGAACAAAGGTGGTGAATAAGTAAATGAGAATGAACACAATATGAATAACACAAAACGATTCAATATTATTGATGAAATAATACGGGTGATGAGTGTCTAAATACTCATCATTTTATACCAATCTGAACTGCCAAAACATCCAAAAACACTCAAATATGCATCAAAATACTTAAAATATCTTAGAAGTGTGTTTTATATGTTTCAAATACAAAATATGCAAAAACAAATGAAAAACGTACAAAGTTTGCATAATTGGCAGTTTCAGTCCCTCAAGTTTCAAAAGTTGTCAAAACTAGTCCCTGGTTATTCTATAAACATGAAAATGTCACCAAAGGTCCTTTTTAATCATAAAGTTACATATTTAGTCCTTTGGTGCAAAGTTTCACAAAATTACAAGTTTAGTCCCTGTACTTTGGAAATTGACATAAATGGTCCCTGGGATGTAAAAACTTTGAAAAAAATCAATTTTGGTCCTTGTACTAATAATCTTTTGCAGGAATGGTCCTTGGTGATAAGTTTGGTGAAATTGCATAATTGGTCCCTGAAGTTTGGTGAATTGGCAAAAATAGTCCCCGGGTATTTTAAAAGTGAAAATTATCAAACATACCCTTGTACTATTTATTTATGGCAAATTAGGTCCTTATATGAACTTTGGGAAAATGTCAATTCAGAACCCAAACTTTAAACAAATTACAAAATTGGTCCTTGTGATTTCTAAATAAAAGCCAAACGGATCCTTATTATTATTATTTCCCAATACCAAATCCAACCCAACACCTAATCCAGCCCACTCCCTTTTTGTCCAAGCCCAAAATGCAAAAGCCCACTTCCTTTTTAAATAAAACCAGGCCTTTGACCTGTTGACCCCGCCCTTCTTCCCCAATACCACCCCACACTCACAGACTCACATACCACTCTCCACCTCACCTGTTTCACCCCCAACTTGCTACCTCCACCTTATCCCTCCACCTCTCCACAACTTCCAAGGCACATTTAATGCCTTAAAAACCTCTCCACGCAATCCACAGTTGCCCCACGACTTTTGGCACGAAAAGCAGTTTCAACCGGCTAGGATCAATTGGACTAAATCAATGGTTAAGGATTGGTGGGAAATGCCTCTGTGGGTCCCACAAACCTCTAAAGTCTCTACAAAAGGAAGAAGAGGCAGTGGTGAAGTATTATTAGAGTAGTTTTAGTATAATTTAGTCGTAGCTAGCATAATTCCATTTTTAGTTGTAATCTTTAATTAAAAGCTTGTTTTTTATCGTTCTCAGTGTCTTTAAGATCTTTTATAATAATCAATTTCAAGTTTTAAGTTTGATTCCAGTTTATGTATTTTCATTAAATTTCCAAAATATCAAGTTATTGAATTTGTTGTTATTAATGTTGTGTTAAACTCTCTTAGCTCATATAAAGCTCTGACAAAGCTTTTGAAAGCTTTTAGATATCTCAAAATTTAGTTTGGTGATTAGACTCAAAAATTCAAGAAAATTCAAGAAAATCCAAAATAAATGAAAAAATTAGTGTAGAAGAAGGTGGAAGCAAGAAGCAGGTGTTATTTGGATTGATCTTGGTACTAGTGTCTTATGGGAGACTTTAGGAAGTGAGATTGGTCCATGGTTCATTGTGTCTCAGTCTAACACCATTTGTAAGTTTAATTTTCAATTTTTACTTTTCACTGTAGACTGCTTAGTATTGCTTATTTGTAGTTGCTACATGCTTATTTGGCACTAGTTAATCAGTATCTAGCATAAAATAGTTAAGTGGTTCATTGGTATTCTTAGTTGCTTAAAAAAATTTAGATTCACGGTTAAAAATAGTTCTATGGTCATTTGTTAGTTTCATGCTTATATATTTGTTGTTTCCTGTTCATTTGGTCTTAGGATAAGGTTTTATAAAGTTCTGAATCAGTAACAAGGTTTAAATAATTGATATGCTTTAAAAATCAAAATATCATTTCCTTAAGGGTGTGTTTGGATCAGCTGAGTTCAAGGACTCATAGGCTGTGTTTGTTGTTGATTGTTGTTGAAACTAGTCCCACTAGGCTCTAATAACTCAGCTCAACCTTAAAATTCATAGGTCCTTAAGACAAAAGTCAAAATCCAATTCCAAACCCCTTGACAGTTAACTGTCAAGGATTTTAGTTCCATAAACCTACCTATTAGCTTATATCTTTAAGCTTTAGCTTATTTTAGGTCTATCATAGCTTATTATAACTTAATTAATCAGTAATATAGTTTAGAATCTCAATAAAGTCAATCTAGGTAGTTAATATCAAAAGTCAAATTGTGCTTGTGCTGGAAATCCTAAAAACTCCAAGATTTCTTGTGAATTTTGTGTTAGGTTTCATGATCTAAAAATTGTTGTAGTAATAGACTACCACCTCAACTTCAAGGTCTCAGTAACCTCTTATTTTTGTGATTTTTGTTGTGGGCTCCACAGTCCCTCAAAGTCACTAGCAGGGCAAAGGGTTCCCCTGTGCACCAGATACTCAGTCCATCACCACCACTTTGGTGGTGATTTGTGACCACCTCAGTGGGCCCCACTTGTCATACTTGGTACCATTGAACCCCCCTCCTACCAGACTCTTAGGGTTGACCAGTAGTTTGACCTGAATCACTGTGGACCCCACTTGAATTCAGACTTGAACTTTGTCCCATTTTTCTGTCTCAGCCCACAATAAGCAAGTGCTTATTGTGGCTTATTGGTATAATTTAGTTTTGTAAAAGAAAAATCAAGAAAAAACAATATAATAGTAAGTGATAGTTTCTATTTAATATAATTTAATTTTAATTTTTATTTTTATATTTTTATTAAGTAATCTGTATTTTTATATTTTTATTAATTTTCTCTTATATTAAAGTATTTTTAGTAATTTTATTATATTTTTATATTGTCATTTCGTATTTATTAGAATTAATAATAGTTTTATTAGTAATTAATTAATAAATAGGTTTTAAATAGCATAATTAATTTTTACATAGTAACACCTAGTTTTTATATTTTTCCTAGCTTTTATAAGTCATAAAATAATTTTAGGAATTTTTCCATAATTTTTACTATTCATCTTGTAGTTTTTATAATTTAAATAGTTTAATTAGTAATTAATTAATAATTAGAATAATAATTAGTAAACTAGTTTAAAAATATATAAAATAAAGTTTTTATAATTTTTTAGGATTCCTGTGATGGTTAATTAGATTTATAAAAATCTTCTTAATTATCTAAGTCTTTTTAGTATTTATAATAATTTAAATCATATAAATAGTTAATTAATAATTAAATAGTTAATAATTAATAATAATTAGATAAATAGTATTAAAAATATAATTTTATTTTTAAAACAAGTTTTATAATATTTTAGACTTTTACAAATTTTAATTTTACATTTCTAAGACTTATTTTACATTTTCTTATTTATTAGTTAATTATTAAATAATTAATAATAGTTATTAAATAGTAATAATTAATTAAATAATTAATAATTATAAAATAAATATTTTAAGTTTATTTAATTTGCATTTAAGCCCCTAAGGCATATAAATTACTACTTTAGTTAAATTCGTTTTTGTTTCGTACGTTTACGTAGAATTAAATTAAACGTACGCGTTTCTAGGTTTTAAACGTTTTTAGATACCTAGCTTTTACGTAATCATTAAAATAGTTTATCTAAGTTATTTTATTTTATAAAACCCTAGTTTAATCACACACACACACTTATACTATTTCCTGTTCACTTTCACTCGATCACAGATTCGTTTTTAATAAACCATCGCACACCTCGTTGGGACATTACGACCCGGGGAAACACTGTATTACCCGGAAGCATTTGCCTTAGACGTTCGACTTGGTTGACCATTACCTGGTAAACTTAGTTGACCATTTCAGGCGAATCAACGGGTGATCTAAACTATCACCAGGATTACAAGTGTAACCTTGAATCTTTGATATGTGAAAGGGTTTAAATATGGAGGTTGTGCATGAAAAACTATGAGAAGGTTATTGAAAAAGATATCTAAGAAGGTGACTTAAGGGTTCCTTTTATAGCATAAGGAGCCCTTATTACAAGTTGTCAAGTTGCTAATATAATATATTAGAGGCTTATCTTATCCTAATATTACACCTTTCAAGGTAAAACACTCATTATATCTACTGAGACTTCTGTACTACTTCTACTTAACGTATAACTTTGTACAAAGACTAATAATACAACTAAATATCTCTAAATAAAATATAACAACTTGTCGTGAAAATTGGCAGGACCTTCTAAAACTAGCAGTACCTTCTTACCCAGAAGGTACTGTTAGTATATCTTCAATATCAGCAAAACTGAAGAGGCAGGCTTAACTATCAACTAGCAGGCTCTTCTAGCAGACTCTTTACTTTGTGCATTTTATTCCCAACAATCCTCCCCTAAACTTGTTATTCCCTTTAAAATAACCAAGTTTCTTGTGAATAAAATTCATACCTTGAGGATTTGAGGGAACTCTTCCAAAAACCTTATCTCTTTCTCCTTAGGCTTTCATACTGATCAAATATGCTTTCCTTCAATCTTTTGACTGCATCAGTTTCTTCTTCACACAAAAGCTTATTGGAGATTAAGACAGATAATACTTCATAGCTTAAAGGGTACTCCTTCTCACCTAGCATAAAAAGCTCAATTCCACTCTGAGTTGAAAGATGATGAACATGGCTCATGCTGAAGTATTCCCATGTAACAGATAAGTCATAATAAGGAAATTTCCAATGAGTATCAGTAGGATTTGGATCATACAATCTGCTGAACTCTACCCATAGTTCTTGCTCCTTTGCATCAGACTTATACTTGGTTTTCAGCTTCTCTTGAACTAATACCCATAATTCATCTAAATCCATTCTGCTACAAGCTCTTAGTAGATTTTCAAAGTTCTTGAAAATCTCAACCTTATTTCCAACTCTTGTTATCTTCCATGCTTTGCCAAACTTGTCATTGAAGATTTCCCAATCCATGACTGGATGCCTTGCATGTAAGGGTTCAGCAAAAATAACTTGTGGAACATGGACAACCATTTCTCTTGATTGAACAGGAGGCAAGTCTGCTGTTTGTTCCTTCTGATCATCTTTTCTTCCTTTGAAAGGTCTTTCTTGTGTATCCATGAGAAAACTGGTTTTGTTCCTTCTGTAAGCCTCTAAGTATAGAAGCTTCAATTCATTAAAAGATTTATCTTTGAGTTGATGATCTTTCATGTTCACCTCTCTTTTCAGATATATCTTGAAGAACTTCTTCTGATCTGCTTCAGAATGTGGCATTTTAAATCCTTTCTTCTGATTCTTCTGAATCTGCTGATAGACATCATCCAATGCCTCTTGATTGTATTTCTTGGTGATGAAATCATTGAGTTTGATTGTCATTTCATCTGAGCTAAGAGACTCATCACATATCAGAGTGTAAGCTTCACCTCTTACAATTGGATCAATGGAGATGATGTATTGCAGCTGAGCATCAAACTTTTCTTGCAGCATTCTTGTTTCTTCTTCAGCTCCTATGACTTCTTCTTCATGAAGCTGTTTGGACAACTCTTCATCTACAGCCAATTGTGCTTGCTCTTTCTGCTTCATCTTTTTAGGCTTTGGTTCATCTTCAACCACAATTTTCTTGCCCTTGTCTTTTGGTGATGATATTGGACTTGGAGCAGCAGATTGTTCATCAGAAACAAGAAACCTCCCCTGAGGCTGTGATCCTCTCTTTCTTTTGTAAGACACTTGATCAGAACCTTTTAAATTCATAGCTAGTAGCCTCTGAATCCCAGCAGGCTCTTGCTCTGCTTCAGCAGTATCTTGCTTTGCTTCAGCAGTATCTGTTGCAGCAGTATCTTTCAAGCTAACAGGCTCTTTTTCTTGAGTAGCAGGCTCTTCATCAAACACTTGAGTTCCTTCATGAAACTGAAATTGAATCTCTTCTTCATTTTTAGAACTACCCATCCTCCCCTTTTTGGAAGAGAGACCCAAACCCTTTGCATCTGAACTTGAGGAACTAGAAACAACCAATTTAGATGTTCCTTTACCCTTCAACAATTTCACCTTCAACTCTAATTTCTCAACCCTCTTAACTAACTTGGTGTTGATCTCTGTAAAATGTTTGTTTTGACTTTCAAGAGTAGTTTGCAAGTGCTGCACTTGCTCCTTTAATTCCCTGATAGTCTGAGCATCTACACTTTGTTGTGGAGGAGATTGTGGTGGTGAGTTATGATGTGGCAATGATGGTGATGTTGCAGATGGTGTTTGTGTTGGATGATGAGATGGTAATGGTACTGGTGATGGTGGTGTGACTGATGGTACTGTTGCTGAGTGGGATGGTACTGGTGATGGATGTGGTGATGAATGATCAGGTTCTTCAGAATGTTGTGGTAACATTTCCTCAAAAAGTGGTACTTCTTCTCCTTGAAAACCAATTTTCATGTTTGAAAACACCTTGTGTGTAAGTTTGGGAGTTTTGAAAGGTTTGTTTGGGGGAAGTAACAAATGTTTGGATTTGTTGATGAGGCATTGAATAAACCTTGGGTACATCAAAAACTTTGTTTCACTGTCCACATTTTTAACCAATCCTTCAAAAATATATTTTGAAAAGTTGAATTTCTTGTTTGTTGCCAGACAAATGAGAGCTGCAGCCATGTTGCCACTAAATTGCTCCCATGAGGTTTTCTTTTGGCTTAAACAATGAAGGATGGTATGAATCAAAAATCTCCATTGAGGGGTAAAATGCTTTTTAAGAAATGTAAGTTTTGTAGAAGTTACATTATACCCCATTTTTGTCAAATTTTCAAAGATTTTAGTATCAGGTAGTTGACTAATGCCAGTTGAATCATCCAAATGAAGATTTCTTCTAATGGATGACTCGGTAAAAGTCAAGGTTCTACCATCTACTTTGACCTCTAATTCTTGAATCCCATTCCTAAGAGTGTTAACTCTAGCAGTTTGCCACAATTGTAAAATTTGAGATTCAAAAATAGTGGGATTCACCAGTAAAGCAAACCTGACATAAGAATTGTTTAGAAAATCCACTGCTTGATGAAAAGTTTCATTGTCATCAGACTTTTCCAAAAATGCTAATTGGTTGTGACGTTTGACAAAACTTAGACGAGCCATGGTGAAAGGTTTGATGAAAATTTTGATTTTGATGGTGGGATTTTATTGTTGTACTGGTAGAAGATGAAAGGTGAGAGTGAATTATGATAAGGATTGATTATGAGAAAAATGACTTTTGACCGACTATAAAAGATATGGATAAGTAATTGAAGAGGCGGTCAAAAAAAACATCTTTTATTATAATAACTATATCCTTAATTCGAGGAAAACATGAATAATTCACAAAAATACCCTTCAAAACAATGGCTATATTTTTTAACCTGACAGACTCAACGGCTATGTGACAGTACCATTTTACTCTACCAGTACTAAAAGTTGAACTACCAGTACCTTGTTTTTGAAATAAAACTTGGCAGTCTCTTTGAAATTTTAGAAAATATCCCTTATAGTTTTTAGCAAACTATCAGCTATCAACGGATTTGATAAGTCTTTACCAAGAGCCGTTTGCTTTGGACTAGTCCGTTCGTTAAGTTTTTGAAACTGGGTGAACTGATTACCTTATAGTTTTTAGCAAACTATCAGCTATCAACGGATTTGATAAGTCTTTACCAAGAGCCGTTTGCTTTGGACTAGTCAGCTCTTAAAGTTTTGAAAAACTTGGTGAACTGATTACCATTTCCACATCCTGATTGTGTTAGCAAGCTTGAGTAACCTGAAATGGTTAGTTGTAAACCAAAAGAACAGAGTTCAAAGCACTTGTTTTATAGTATTGTTAACATTTAAACATCAAGATGAGCAAAAACATAGCAAACTTTGAACTAACAGTACCAATTATGTACTGACAGTACCTTATGACTAACTAGCAGTACCATGTTTAAAGTCCATAATTTGTTTATGTTATGTACAAAAACACATGTTTTTCAAAGATTTATCATACCAATACCTGCTACCAGGTATTTAAACCTACCTAAATCAAAAGCTTTGGTGAGAAGGTCTGCAAAATTATTTTCAGAATCAATTTTGACAACTTGAATTAACCTTTTCTCATTGCAATCTCTTATGAAATGGTGTCTGATTTCAATGTGTTTTGTTTTTGAATGTTGAACTGGATTTTTAATGATACAAATAGTACTGCTATTGTCAATGTAAATAATGGTGTTAAGAAAATTGTACCCATAGTCAAGCAATTGATTCTGGATCCAAAGAACTTGGCCACAACAACTTGCACTTGCAACATATTCTGCTTCAGTTGTAGAGTTGGCCACCATTGTTTGCTTCTTGCATTGCCATGATATGAGTCTGCAGCCAAGAAATTGACATCCACCAGTTGTGGATTTTCTGTCTAGGGTTGCACCAGCATAGTCACTATCTGAATAAGCTACCAAATCAAAAGATGATTCCCTTGGATACCATAGACCCAACTTAGGCTGGCCCTTGAGGTATCTAAAGATCCTTTTGACTGCTGTGAGATGAGAAACTTTTGGATTTACTTGAAATCTTGCACATACACACACTGAGAACATGATATCTGGTCTTGATGATGTAAGGTACATTAGGGACCCAATCATTGATCTGTAGTTGTGCACATCAACATCTTCACCCTCAGCATCTTTGTGTAACCCCTTTTTTGGATCCATTGGTGTACTTGTAACCTTTGAATCTGCAAACCCAAATTTCCTTAGGATCTCTACTACATACTTATCTTGGCTGATAAATATGCCTTCATTAGATTGTTTCACTTGGAGACCCAAAAAGAAAGTAAGTTCCCCCATGGAACTCATTTCAAACTTACTATGCATAAGTTTTTCAAACTCCACACACAATTCCTGATTTGTGGATCCAAAGATAATGTCATCAACATAAATCTGCACCAGCAAGATGTCTTTCTTGGTTCTTTTGATGAACAAAGTTGGATCAATCTTGCCTCTTTGAAATCCATTTTCCAATAAGTAGAAAGCCAACGTTTCATACCATGCTCTAGGAGCTTGGCGTAGACCATAAAGAGCTTTGGTAACCTTGTACACCTTGTCTGGATATTCTGCATCAATGAAGCCTGGAGGTTGAGAAACATACACCTCTTCTTCAATAGTACCATATAAAAAGGCACTTTTGACATCCATTTGGTAGACAGTGAATCCTATGAAAGAAGCATAGGCCAAGAATAGCCTGATTGCTTCAATTCTTGCAACTGGAGCAAAAACTTCTTCATAATCCACTCCTTCTTCTTGAGTATACCCTTGGGCCACCAATCTGGCTTTGTTTTTTTATCACTATTCCCCTTTCATCTTTCTTATTTCTGAAAACCCATTTGGTTCCAATTGCCCTGTAACCTTTGGGCAAATCAACCAGTACCCAAACCTTCTGTAGCTTGAATTGAAGAAGCTCTTCTTGCATTGCTTCAACCCAGCTTGAATCATCTAAGGCTTTTGTAATGTTTTTGGGTTCAACTTGAGAGAGAAAGCATGAAAACAGGCATATGTAGGCAACTTCATGGTTCTTTTCTTCATACACAGCTAGGACAAACCCATCTTTATCTGAAGATAAGACTTGAGTTCTTGTTTTAACACCAGAATCAATGCTGCCAATCACATTATCAATGGAGTGATCTTTGAGAATTCTTGTGTTGTGTGTTGTAGGAACATCATAGGAAATTGGAAGGTTTCCAATCTCTACATCTTTTGGTAAGGAATCATCTAAAAGAACATTTAATGGTTCAGCAGGACCAATTTGTGAACTGGCAGTACCATCTGTTGAACTGGCAGTACTATCTTGTGGATTGACAGTACCATTTCCATTTTCAGAATTTTCTTGATTCCCTTGATCTTGAGTTCCATGATCATCTTCAACACCTTCATTTGTTGTATTTGAAGGATCTCCATGACTTGAAGATGAATCCAATCCTGTCCAAATTGGCATCAAGATGTAATCTTGATCCTCAGATGTTTCAACATTGTCTTCAAGACCTGCATTGTCATTAGTATTTGTACCTGTGACAGGCACATAATTCATAGATTCTGAAAGCTTATCAATATCAAAACACCAATCTGGTCCAGTGCCTGCAACATTTGGTAGTTTCTCTTGGAACTCTATGTGCAGGTTTTCTTCCACTAGCCTAGTGCATTTATTATACACCCTATAGGCCTTACTTTGCAAAGAATACCCTATCATGTAGCCTTCATCAGCTTTTCCTTCAAACTTTCCTAGATGATCTTTGGTATTGAGAATAGTGACATGACATCCAAAAGGTCTCATAAAACTTAGAGATGGTGTTCTACCAAACAAAAGTTCATAAGGGGTCTTTCTATGAGGTTTAATCACAAGAACCCTATTCTGTACATAATAAGCAGTACCTACTGCTTCAGCCCAAAATGAAACAGGCAACTTAGAATCTACTAGCATTGTTCTAGCAGCCTCTATAAGTGTTCTATTTTTCCTTTCTGCTACTCCATTTTGCTGTGGGGTTCTAGCTACACTATATTCTCTTTTTATTCCTTTTTCTTTGCAAAATTCATCCATAACTCTATTCTTGAATTCTGTCCCATTGTCACATCTAATTACTTTTACTTTCTTATCAATTTGGTTTTCTATTCCTGTAATGTAAGACTTAAGGATCTCATTTGTTTCATCCTTAGTTTTTAAAAAGAAAACCCAAGAGAATCTGCTGTAATCATCAGTAACTACAAGACAATATCTTTTACCATTCAAGCTATTCACAGAAGTAGGACCAAAGAGATCCATATGAAGCATGTATAAAGCTTGAGAAATTGGGTTATGGGTCTTGGGCTTACAAGAAGCTCTATGTTGTTTGCCTTTTAGACAATCAACACAGGTTTGGTCATTTTGAAAAATCTTTTTGGGTAAACCTCTAACCAAATCATATTTTGCAATTGTATTGATTGTTTTAAAGTTTACATGACCAAGTCTTCTATGCCAAAGCATAGATTCATCCAATGAGGCTTTTGCTACTAGACAGGTTAAACTCTCTTTAGGAACAATGTTCTTTAAATCAACAATGTACATATTGTTCTTTCTAGGGATTTTAAGAAGAATCTGACTTTCATCAGGAATTTTAAAATCAGGAGAAAGTACAATGCATTCAGTGTCAGTAAAAAGAACATTGTTCTTTGTGTCACACATTTGTGAGACACATAAGAGATTAAACTGTAGTTCTTTCACAAAATACACATTTTCAAAATCTAATTTACTGGTTTTAATTGTACCTTTACCAGTAATCTTTCCTTTGATTCCTCCCCCAAAGGTAACATATCCTCCATCAAATGATTTGAAGTCTGTGAGGTAAGACATGTTGCCTGTCATGTGCCTTAAACATCCACTATCCACATATCCTTGATCTGCTATATCATTTGAATGTTCCTGCACATGTATACACATATTAGTTTCCTTGGGGTACCCAAGCCATGACTGACTTGGGTTTGCCTCGTGCATCAATGTAATCAAACCTTTTTAGGACTGTTGATGCACCATTTGATTGAAGTGGTCTCCAAATCCAACATGCTGAGGACTTAACAGCATTGTCATTTTTAACACATTTTGTGGTTTTTGGTCTAACAGTACCAAATTTGGCAGTACCATTTGGACTAGCAGGACCATATGGTCTGGCAGGACCATTTGGTTTTGGTTTCCAATTTTGTGTTTTAACCACATAATTCCTTTCAATGAGACTTTTCACAACTTTTGGTGCATGTTTGAAAGTATTTCTTGCACCCTTAGTAGTGAATTTTGGGTAAACAGGCTCATTTGGTCTAACAGTATGATTGACTTTTGATGTGTTAGATTTCACAAAACCTTTTCTGGGGTTTGTTTTACTTGTTTTAGGCCTTGATGTACTCCCAGAAACCCAATTGTTACAATAAGCATGAGTATGATTAAAACTACCACAATAATAGCATGCCTTATTGTACAAAACAAAGTTCTCACCAAGTTGATGTGACTTAAGATTGTTCCAATTTCTCTGACTACCTCTAGGTTTGCTATTACATCTAGCACAACATTCAACTGTTTTTAGAACAACTTTAGTCTTTGTGATACTTTCTACACTTTTAGGACTGGTTGGTCCTACTTTGTTTCCTTTCTTAGAAACAGTCTCTTTTCCATTTTCATCAGATGTCCAACCTTTATTAGATGTAACATCTGAGCTCTTATCAGTGAGCACCTTTTCTTTGGAGAGTGAAGT
This sequence comes from Artemisia argyi, assembly GCA_030686995.1. Taxonomy (NCBI): domain Eukaryota; kingdom Viridiplantae; phylum Streptophyta; class Magnoliopsida; order Asterales; family Asteraceae; genus Artemisia; species Artemisia argyi. Next base: position 96,582,550 of record CM060693.1, on the reverse strand, counting down.
ATCACTTGTACTCTCAAAAGGTTCACTATTTTCTACAGGTTTTACTTTTTCTAGTTGTTTATTTGTGAGTTCATGTAAACCTGATTCAGCAAGATCTAAACCTGGGGGACAGGGAATTCCTCTGTAAGGAGGTGGACATGTGTTGTATCCAATCCCAGATTTGATTTTCTTGTTCATTTGGTTCTCAACTATACTTTTAGTACAAGCAGAAGCATTTTCTAATGTTGTAACCAAGGTTTTCAAGATCGGGATCCTACCCAGGATCGTTTTCGTCTTTGCAAGATCTTGATCGTAAGATCGGATCGGGATCGTAAGATCCTACTATAATGTTATTTTCTTAATAGTTTTGTAATATTATACAAATTTACAAATTATTATATATTATAAAAACAAAATTATATGAATGTTGCATCAAAATATTGTCATAAATTATGATTATGAAATGTTTAATAAGATTAACATGTTTTTTTTTAATTCTGTAAAAATAATCTAGAAATGTGCAGTTTTTTAGTTTGTTATCCGAGAAAAGTAGGATCGGATCAGATTAGATCTTAAGATCCTATGGTCAAGATCGGGATCCTATAAGATCTTAAGCTTTCAAAGATCCTATGTAAGATCGAGATCGTTTTTACTTTGCAGTATCGTAAAATCGTAAGATCCTAAGATCAGGGTCGGGATCCTGACAACCATGGTTGTAACAGTTAGTTGAATATTATCTTTTGCTTGTTTCACTTTAGCAAACTCAGTTCTTAACATGTTTATTTCAGTATCTTTAAGAAATATGTCTCTATTAAGAATAGCTTTTGTGTCAGAAAAGGTGAGTTCATTTTCTCTAAAGTGAATTATCTGTTTCTCAAGTTTGGACATACCACACTTATGATTAACTAGGTCTTGATGAGTTTTTCTTTGTTCTTCTTTTAGTTCATCATAAAGTTTTCTTAAGATTTCTAGTTCTTTAAAAACTTCACAAGTAGCAGAACATTTAGTAATTTGTACCTCAGGATTGGAGAGAGCCATTAAAGCCATTTCATTTGAGGATGACTCTTCTTCACCCATAAAGCTCCAATCAAAACCCAGCCCATCAATAGCTACCATAGCTTTTGTTTCAGTGGTTTCCACTTCCTTGCTCTTGTTCTCATTATTTCCCCTGTTCTTGTTCTCAAAACCTCTTCCCTTATCACCCTGCTTCTTTGGTCTTCTACATTCTCTTGAGTAGTGACCCTTCATGTGGCAGTTGTAGCACTCCACTTTAGACTTGTCATACCCAGCAGGTTCATTGCCATTGATGACAATCTTCTTTCCAGTCCTCATCAAATATTTCTTAGCCCTCATGCTAAGAAGTGAAAGCTGCCATTTTATGTCCATTTCTTCAAGATCATCATCACTGATCTCTTGAAGATCTTCAAAGGTTAATGTGGAACCATTGTGTTGTGATGTTAGGAAAGCACAACCAATTGTTTCATCTAAAATGGTTTTGGTACTGCTGGAAGTACTGGCAGTACCAAAATTTGTGTTGGTGATGAGTGTCTAAATACTCATCATTTTATACCAATCTGAGCTGCCAAAACATACAAAAACACTCAAAAATGCATCATAATACTTAAAATATCTTAGAACTGTGTTTTATATGTTTCAAATACAAAATATGCAAAAACAAATGAAAAACGTACAAAGCTTGCATAATTGGCAGTTTCAGTCCCTCAAGTTTCAAATATTGTCAAAACTAGTCCCTAAAGGTTTAAAATGAATAAAAAGTCAACTTAAGTCCTTAGGAAACCAAATATATTCACAAATGATCCCTGGATGAAAGTTTACACAAACTGGCAACTTTTACCCCTCAAGTTACAAAATTGGCAAAAATGGTCCCTAGGTATTCAAAACTTGGAAATTTACAAATAATACCCTTGTACTATGCATGAATGACAAAATGGAACAATTTTGATAAACTTTTGAGAAATTACAACCACAGTCCCTGAAAAATCCAAATTTACAATAATGGTCCCTGGAGTTTGAAAAATTACAGAAAAGGTCCCTGGATATTTTTAAATGAAAAAAATAAATAAATTGGTCCTTGGTTTATCATATTTGGCAAGTTAAGTCCTTTAAAATATTTTGGGAGAATCACAATAACAGCCCTTTAACTTTGCCAAGTTTACAAAATTAGTCCTTGTGTACACTTAACCAACCGGACCCTTATTTATTTAAATCCACAAACCAAACCCAATCCTAAACTACCCAACCCACACACACCCCTAGCCCAACATAAGCCCAGTCCAACACCCCTTTGTTATTTAAAACGGGTCAAACCCCGTTTGACCATCCAAATACCGGCAAAACCACCACCACTGTTCACCTTCCACCCTCACCCCTGATTACCTGAAACCATGGTGGTTTTCCACCACCTCCTCACCTTTCCACCTCACCGCCTACCCCCTCACCTCATACCTCCACCTCACAGATAAACCCACACCCCATTTAATGCAATTCATACTCCAAACCACTCCTAAACCTCTGTTTTCATCATAATACTCCAACTTGTCCTTAAAACACTCTCCTTTGCCTCCTGACACCTCCACAACACTCCAATGATTCTTAATTGAAGACCTTTGGCCCCAAGTTAACGTGGAGGACTTTGGCGCCATTTTTCATTTAAACGGTCTTGATCAATTCAGAGAAATGGATGGCTCAGATGAAGTGGGAAAAGCTCAGAAGATGTTCCTAACCCTAATTGAAGCTTATAAAAGGAAAGAGAAGCAGAGGAGTATGATATCTAGTTTAATTTTAAAAAGTGTATGTCGTATAATTTGTTTTAGAAGTTCAAGTGTAATCTAAGCTTTCAAATTTCAGTTTAAGTATCCTCAGTGTACTAGTGATCTTTTTAGTTAATAAAATTCAAGTTTGTGTTGTTATCTCAAGTAATGCCATTTTCAATTTCATATCAAAAATCTCATTAAGCTGTGTACTTGTTATTGTTTGATTATATGGATTGAATAAGCTCATATAAACTCCCATAAGCTCAATAAAGCTTTTAGTAATCTACAAATCAGTATAAGATAAAAAAATTCATCATATACAAATTTGGTCAAAAAAAGTCAACTGTGGCACTTGGTTTTGATTTCTGGGTTTCAGAAGAGATTTGGAAGCATAAAGCAGCTTTGGAGTATTGGTTTAGATCCTCAGGGAGGAAATAGGTGTCCTTGGTTCTTGGTTTCAAGCAGGAAAGCATTTTGTAAGTTCTTAAAAAATTCTCATAACTGTCTTTGTAGTGTAGCTTTGTTCATTGCTTATTTTTTAGTTGTTTCATACTTATTCAGTTTTATATAGTTATAATATAACCTTAAATTAATACCTTGAATGTTGGAATTAATAGTTACTAAATAATCAAAGTTTCACAGTCAACTTAGTATAATTAGCATTAGTGTGTATTTGTGGTCATTATCTATTTCTGAGCACTTATTAATACTTAATATAACATAATAAGTTATGTTGGATCAGTAGGATAAGCTTTTATAGCCTTTAGCTACTTAAATCTCAAAACAGTTTAAGTATAAGGTGTGTTTGGATCAGGTTGTTCATCTGAGTTCAAGGTAGTTTGTGTTATTGTTTTTGCTTGCTTTAAGTCTTATAGTGTAATACTAGCTCAGAAAAACAAAAATACCAAAGTCTTAATTAGGTAAAAGTCAAAATCACAAGTATTTCTTCACCACAGTTAACTGTGGTGAAATCTGAGTCCATAACTCATCATATCTACTCATAAGTTATTAGAATAACTTAATTAAGTCTTATTATAACTTATTACAACATATTCAGTAAGTAGATTAAGCTCAAAGTTCATCAAAGTCAATTGTTCATAAAAATCAAAAAGTCAAAAATTCCAAGTGTGTCAAATTAGCAAGTTTTTCTTCATGATCTATAGGACTCATTAATAATTGGAAATCCAAACCAGTTGTTGAATTGTGTTGTGTGGTAGCTTAACTTAATCTGTCAAAAAGAAAATCTAGGTTTGAAACTCATTTGCTTATTAAAAAGCTCAATCAAAGTACCTTGCAGGGCAAAAACATTGCCCTGTGTACAGGTTTTAAGTAAAACACCAAGACCTCTTGTGTGCTCATTAGTGGACCCCACACCCCAACCCTTAGCTTAATTTATAGCTTATTAGTCCACCTTTTCACATTTAGGTTTAGTTTAGCCATTAGCTTATTGTAGCATAGCTTTTAGGATCAAATTTGTAACCTGTGTAAAACAAGCTACACTGATCACTCAGTGTACAACCACCATTTCAAAGGCTCATACAGAGCTTATTAGTAAGCCAAAAGCTTAGCTTCTTGGTTTAATTTGTAGCTTATCAACCCATCTTTGAACCCCTAGGTTTAGTTTGAACCCTCTTTTACTTTTGTGGACCCCACACTCATTGAAAGTGGACTGCAGGGTAAACCAATACCCTTTGCACCAGCTTACCACCACCACACCACCAACTTTAGTGGTGGCTGCAGCCCACACCAGTAGGTCCCACACCTCAAACTTAGCTTCTTACAACCCCCCTCCTACCCAGGTTCAAAACTTGACCATTAGTTTGACCTATAGATTAGTGGACCCCACTTAAACTTGTACCCAAACTCTGTCCCATTTCTGAGTCAGAAACCAAATAAGCAAGTGCTTATTTTAGCTTTCCAGCTTATCCTAGGAGCTTATCTCACCACATCTAGCTTAATTAGGTATAAGTAACTTAGGTAAACCAGATTTCATCATAGTGGACCCCACATAACCTCAACTTAGCTTATTTCTTAGTTTGGTCAACCATAGTCAACTGTATAAGCTTATAAGCACTCTCAGTGCTTATTTTAAGGTTCTAAAGTAGTTTCCTTTGTAAAAGTTTCATTATTTAAGTATTTAAGTAGTTTTATAAAAGAAAAACCAGAAAAAAAGCAAACATAAAAATAGTGATAGCTTCTATTTAATAGAAATTATCTAATTAATTATCATCTTAGCTTATTAATAAGCACTTGTCCAATTTTATAATTTTATAAATTACCTAGTACCTTAAAGTAGTTAAAATAATTTTCTTAGTATTTTCCTAAGCAGTTTACTATTTATTAGATTTAAAACTAGTTTAAATAATTAAATAAGTAATATTAGTAATTAAATAGATTTCTTTAATTTTAATTAACAAAGGTAGAATTTTATATTTTTCTTAAGTTTTATAAAGTAGTTAAGACTTTTAAAAAATAGTTTCATAATTTCCACTGTTCATTTTCTAATTTTCTTATTTAATTTAATTAAATTAGATTTAAAATAATTAATAGGTAATTAATTAGTGGAATAACCTTGAATATAATTTTTAGTAGTTTTTATAATTTTATAGGATTCCTGTAATGGTTAATTAGTTTTATAAATTTTTACATCATTTTATAAGTCATCTAAGTATTAATAGTAATTTAAAATAGTTAAAATAGTTTAATTAAGTTAAATAGTTATTAATTAATAAAATACTTATAAAAAGACAAAAATATTTATTTTCATTTTTTATACTTTCTTCAAGTTCTTATTTAGGTTTAGAAATTATTTATTTAAGTTTTTAGGTTAATTTGTAATAGTTGTAATTTTTTAGTTAAATTAAATTAAGTTTTAAATTAGATTTTAATTAGTTTTATTAATTAAATAGTAATTAAATATTATAATAATCATTTTCATAATTTCAATTTCATTTTCCATTTTCTTTAATTTTAAGTTTTCAAAAGTTTCACTTTTTACCCCTGTAGTTTGTAACTTGTTAAATACCACTTTTCTTTGTCTGTTATCTGATTATTTGATTTTGTGCTTATATCTGTATTTCTGTTATAATTTCATATTTTCCAAATATCAAGCAATCAGTAGTGTAATCAACCCTCAAATCATCTTTGTTACTGACCTCAGTACCACTCACTCTCATACTCGTTTACAAATACAATTTCATTCTCGTTGGGACTTAACGACCCGGGGATTTCCCTGTACTTCCACGGTCAATATTAACTTGCACTTTCTCCCAGGTGGGCCTAACAGCTGCACACGGCTGACTGGTTGGTTTGGGAGGAGTCAGTTGGCAGTACCTTCTTCTCCACCATCTTTTTCTTCATCAACTTTCTTGGAAGTACCATGAGATGACATAAATGCCATATTTCCTGAGCTTGAACTAGTAGACTTCTTTAGTTCATGCTCTACTATTTTGAAGTTGCTGTAAAGATCATTGAGACTCATGGAATCAATATCTGGTTTGTTTTTCCAGACAATGACATGCATGGCCCATTCAGAGGGTAGACTTCTAAGGAATTTGGAGTTTAAGTCTTCTTGAGATATTATTACTTCATGAATGGCTAACTGACTAGAAAGCTTTTGTAGTCTATTGAACATGCTGTCTAAAGACTCATTTGGTGTGGCTGAAAAGTTTTCAAACTGTTGTTTTAAAATTGTTTTCTGGGTTTTCTTGGTGGCATCATTACCACCAAATCTAGCCACAATAGCTTGAAAAAGAGTTTTAGCACACTTGTATTTGTTAAAGATTAGAAGCTGGTCATTTGGAATAGACATGAGAAGCATACTCCTGGCTTTAAGATCATTTCTCTTTTGAATTCTTTCTTCAGCGGTTATTGGGTTTACTTGCACAGTTGTGACAAGTGCATCATTTACTGTGGAGGTGGTGGTTACTGGTTTAAATAAGTTTCCTTCTTCAATAATCTCCCAAAGTGCATAGTCTTGCACTTGGAAGTATTGTTCAACCCTCAGTCTCCACATCTCAAACTCATTCTGTTTGAGTAAAGGAAGTTTTGCAGCCACATTGGTTTGAATGTGCTCAACATCCATTTTTGCTTTGTTCTTTTATGTCGTAAATATCAGCCTTGCTCTGATACCACTTGTGGAAGGATTCTTTGTACTGATTTGTGCAAACACTTGGGATGTTAATCTCAGTAATGTGTTTAGGATATTTATGAATGAATGTGAGTTAGCACGCGGAATTTACTAAAACACACTAAAGGAACAAAGGTGGTGAATAAGTAAATGAGAATGAACACAATATGAATAACACAAAACGATTCAATATTATTGATGAAATAATACGGGTGATCTAAACTATCACCAGGATTACAAGTGTAACCTTGAATCTTTGATATGTGAAAGGGTTTAAATATGGAGGTTGTGCATGAAAAACTATGAGAAGGTTATTGAAAAAGATATCTAAGAAGGTGACTTAAGGGTTCCTTTTATAGCATAAGGAGCCCTTATTACAAGTTGTCAAGTTGCTAATATAATATATTAGAGGCTTATCTTATCCTAATATTACACCTTTCAAGGTAAAACACTCATTATATCTACTGAGACTTCTGTACTACTTCTACTTAACGTATAACTTTGTACAAAGACTAATAATACAACTAAATATCTCTAAATAAAATATAACAACTTGTCGTGAAAATTGGCAGGACCTTCTAAAACTAGCAGTACCTTCTTACCCAGAAGGTACTGTTAGTATATATTCAATATCAACAAAACTGAAGAGGCAGGCTTAACTATCAACTAGCAGGCTCTTCTGGCAGACTCTTTACTTTGTGCATTTTATTCCCAACACTTTCCTTCTCAGGCTTACAATGACATCTTTAAATACTAAAAAATACATATATAAAAAAGAACATTGAACCAGGCTTTTTTCTTCTTTTCCACTTTTGTCTTCTGGTTCTTTTGTGTTCCCTGCTTGTCTGTGTATCCTTGGAAACATCCCAACCATTGAATTGCTACTTCCTTTCATCTCGACCCTTAGTTCCATTTTTATGCCCTAATTGTTGCTGAGTTGGAGGGGGGATAATGATGTTGTTTGGGTTGACATTTGGGAGGTTAGTGGGATAGGTTGGCTGGGTAGGAGAGGAGGGGGACAAATTTGTTGGGGTTACAGGTTTTTGGGGGCTGGGTGTTTGGTTGGTTATGGCGGCAAGGGAAAGGTGGGGAAGGTTGACCCTGGTTTGACCCCCCGTTTGTTTTATTAATAAAAATGGGATGGTGGGCTTTGGGTGGTATTTGGGCCAAAGGGGCATGGTGGGCTTGGGGTTTATAAATTTGGATTGGGTTGGTTTGGTTGTAAAATTACAAAGGTCCGTTTGGTTTGTACAAATTTTAATCACAAGGACCAATTTTGTAATTTATGCTAATTTGAAAGACCAATGTTGCCACCTGCTCAAAGTTAATCCAGGGCCCAAACTTGTCATTTTCCAAATTCCAAGGACCACAAATAACATTTTCCATTTAAAAAGTACCCAGGGACTGATTTCGTCAAATTTCAAACTGCAGGGACCAATTTTGTAATTTTCCAAAGTTTTTACCTAAGGATTAAATTTGATAAGTTTTGACTTTTAAATGCCTTAGGTTGACTTTTCCTTTCAAAACAAATGCTCAAGGACTAGTTTTGTAAATTTTTGAAAGTCGGGGGACTGAAATTGCTAATTGTGTAAACTTTGTTCGTTTTTCATTGTTTTTGCTCATTTTGCATCTGAAACGTATAAAATACAATTCCTGGGATATTTTTAGTATTTTGATGCATTTCTGAATGTTTTCGGATGTTTTGGCAGTTTAAATATGACAAAAATGATGAGTGTTTGAGCACTCATCAATCCCACACACTAAACTATTGCTAGTCCCTAGCAATATTTTTGGAAAACTTGATGGATTTTAAACTCTTTACCAAAAGCCATCACTTCTGGAGTAGCCAGGTGTAAGAACTGTGGCACACCTGATAACTGTGTGATTTTGAGCAAACCACCAGCTGTCAACGGATTTGATTAGTCTTTACCAAAAGCCGTTTGCTTCTGGACTAGCCAGCTCTTGATGGAATAGTCAACATCTTGGTGAGCTGATTACCAATTATGGTTTTTCCACTGCCTTTACCACAAGCCATAATCTTGCGGGCTAGCCAACTCATTTGCTTTTGAGGATATGGGGAGTTGAGGAACCATACAATTTTGGGCAAATTGCAAGCCGTAAACGGATTTGAGATATCTTTACCAAGAGCCGTTTGCTCCTGGATTAGCCAATCCCTTTTGTCGTTTAGACACGGCGGACTGATTACCACAAAAATTTTGAAATAAAGTGAAAAAAATTTAAAATTTTAGGCCAAAAACGGGGATTCTAGAGGATATAATGTGATAAAATTCGCTAGAATTCTCCCCTCCCCCACACTTAGAATTGAATATTGTCCTCAATATTCAAAGTCCCGGCTATTATGCCGAATCCTTGAACGTAAAAAGATAATATTTAAAACTAACTGTGGGAAATCGTTTTGCATTTTTCACTTTATTTATCTGTACAAACAATCACATTTTTTTTTTTGATAAAAGCTTATATACATTTTCAAACAGCGGGGGGTTGGCCATTCCCCCACACTTAGGTGGTAGAAAGTAGAAAGAAATCAGAGATACGGGTGAAAACCCGTATTGTTGCTACTGTTTTTGTTTATCGAGTCGCTAGCTTGACTCGATCCCCGAATTTAATTGTCCTTGAGGAAAGTTTGGAGATCCGGGACAACCATGGATGGTATGTCTTCTCCAAAGTAATGTTTCAACCGATGTCCATTCACTTTGAAATTAGGACCGTCATTTTGAGATAATTCGACGGTGCCATAAGGATAAACTTTTGCGATAGTGAATGGACCAGTCCATCGGGTTTTAAGCTTTCCCGATAAGATCTTGAGTCTAGAGTTGAAAAGAAGGACTCGATCACCAACGTTGAAAAATTTTTGAGTCATGAATCTTCTTTGTCTTTTCCTTATAGAACAAAGAGTTCTCGTAAGCTTGATCACGAAGTTCATTTAATTCATTCAGTTGAACTTTCCTGTGATCACCCGCAGTTTTGAGGTCAAAATTGGCATGCTTGAGGGCCCAATAGGCTTTATGCTCAAGCTCGATCGGTAGATGGCACGCTTTCCCGTACACAAGCTTGTATGGCGTACACCCGATGGGTGTTTTATACGCCGTACGGAAAGCCCAGAGTGCATCATCTAATTTGTCCGACCACAATGCACGATTCTCACTTACAGTTCTTTCCAATATTCTCTTAATGCCTCGATTGGAAACTTCTACTTGTCCACTTGTTTGAGGGTGGTACGTAGTAGAAAGACGGTGAGTTACACCATACTTTTGCATGACTTTATCAAATTTGTCATTGCAAAAATGCGTACCACGATCACTAATTATAGCACGTGGAGTTCCAAATCGAGCAAAAAGAGCTTTCAAGAATTTTACAACAACTCGGGCATCATTAGTGGGTAAAGCTTTTGCTTTAACCCATTTTGACAAATAGTCAACAGCCACGAGTATGTACTTATTTCCATGAGATGATGGAAATGGCCCCATAAAGTCTATGCCCCACACGTCAAAGATTTCACACACTTGAATTGCATTTTGAGGCATTTCATTCTTTTGTGAAATATTCCCGTGATGTTGACAAGCGTCACAGGATTTGACTAATTCCTGTGCATCCTTGTAAATCGTGGGCCAGTAGAAACCGGAATCAAACACCTTTTTGGCGGTGTAGTTTGGATTATGGTGGCCCCCCGTGGGACCAGCATGGCAAGCCTTTAGAATTTCAGCGGCTTCCTGACCATAAACACACCGCCGGATGACTTGATCCGCACAGATTTTAAACAGGTAGGGGTCATCTCAGAAGTAATGTTTCACATCTTTAAAGAACTTGTTCTTTTGTTGGGACGACATCCCTTTCACCACAAAATTACCCGCATGATAGTTTGCGAAATCGGTAAACCATGGGGTAATAGAATCTCCACGAAAGGCAACCGCATTGAGTGTCTCGAGCGGGAAGGTTTCATTAATTTCCTTCTTTTCGAAGACATCTTGATGGGGGTTCTCCAATCGGGAGAGATGATCAGTAGCTAGGTTTTCAGCTCCTTTTTTATCACGAATTATGATATCAAATTCCTGTAGGAGGAGAACCCAACGGAGTAGTCTCGGCTTTGCATCTTGTTTTGCAAAGAGGTACTTCAAAGCCGAGTGATCCGTATACACTATGCTTTTGGTCAATATCAAGTATGGCCGGAATTTTTCAAAGGCATACACCACAGCTTAATTCTTTTTCAGTGGTGGTGTAATGACTTTGAGCCTCGGTCATTGTCTTGCTTGCATAGTGTATAGGCTGAAAGTGTTTTGTTTTTCGTTGCCCCAAGACTGCCCCAATAGCATAATCACTCGCATCACACATGAGCTCAAAGGGCAAGTCCTAATCGGGGGCAACAAGAATCGGTGTCACTGCCAAATAATTATTATAAATAACTATGATTTGTTCACGTGTGCAATGATTGTTCTACTTTCATTGGTGGTTTTCTAATGAAAGCTAGGTGGTTCTTCTTCCTAAACTTGATGTTTATATACCGGTTAATCCCATCACAATTAACCAAACCCGCATAAAGTTCTTCACAATTGATTATAATCTATCTAGGCTACGATATTGCAACCTAACTCTATTGAGGCTTTACCAACGTATGGCCTAATAATTATTATCTAACTTAATTCCAGTCTAATCCACTTAACTACAAATGGAAAAAGAATGTTATTTATAGTCCTAACGCATCTTAGTCTATTATTGACTTAACCGTAGTTACATAATATTATTTATAGTCCTAAGATATATTAGTCTATGATTCACTTAACCATAAGTAGGAACAGGATTTTATTTATAGTCCTAGGGATCAAGTTATATAGATGATCAATATGTAGTCATCTAACCCAAATCTAGTCTATAATCCGATTAACAAGAGTTACAAATAATCAAGTTACATGACATTATTTTTAGTCATAACCCTAGTTACGAGTCTAGTTTATATCCGATTAACAAAATTACACATAATCAAGTTACGGGACTTTATTTATAATCCTAGATCTAGTTGCAAAGACTTTATTTATAATCCTAGATCTAGTTGCAAAGATAAAACATAATCAAGCACATAAACGTGTATTAAGTAATAAACATAATCAACATGCAATGAAAGAGTAAACAATCATATAAATAAATCAAAACATCAAATTATCATAAACTTGGCTAACACCTACAAGTATTAGCCCATAATCTTTGTAACAATGCACAATATCATATTCGGAACAATTAAAATAGAGTTCATAAATTAGATTCACCATTGGTTCAACGTCCTTATGACAGTTTTAGGCTATTTAGATCGTAATCAGAGACAAGCTTTTCAAGCCCATAGTCTCCTCCTGTTTACACTCAAGAATAACCTAGATTAAACAGTTTGTAAGTGAGCATAACGACTTCTATTTACAAACTCGTATACAACAAAGTATTAAAAGAAATATCATTAACGTATGATACTTTGTTGTTGTTGCCTTCTGAGACTTTTCTTGAAGAACAGGAATTGCACGACTCCTCAAACACTCCCTGATGCGTCGTTGAGTATAGTTTGAAGACAATACCATCATTCCCCTTATGCTCCCCCTTCAATCATTCTTAATTCTTCACCATTCAACACCTCCATATGCTCCTTTCTATAACCACTCTAAATTGCCTTTGAGTATTGTGCTCATATATTCTTAAGACTCTCAGACTTAGAAATTTCAGAATAATAACCTTTACCTAGGACCTTGTATCCTAGTGAACTTTTTTCTAAACAAAGATACTTATAAGAAGATTTAGCTAACTAGACTCAGGTAATAGAAGTTGGTATGGATGCTACTGGTGCTTCTTCATTCTTACAAGATCATTGTGGTGGACCCTGATCTTGCAAAAATGAAAAAGAATGATTTAAGGGAAGGGTACATTTTGGTGGGGTTGGAAGAGGATGGTTCTGGATTTGTGTTATTAGCCGTCATTCAAGAATGGCTATGGATTATTAGCAGTCACTCAAGAACGGATATGGATTTTGAGAAACCCAACCGCTCTGATACCACTTGTTGGTCCACAAGGTTTGAGTAAATGTCGGAACCTTCCTACTCGCAACAAGGATAGTAACAACATCCCCCAAAACCATAATAACATCATTTGTACTTTTCAACGTGTATAAATATTTTATTAATGAATAAAGATTTACAGCGGAATAACCCTCGGTAAAACTATTCCAATTGAGCGACAAATGTAACACTCCCTTCGGAAAATCTAAAGGCAGCTAGCATTGCTTAGAAGTTCCTGGGAGAGGGGATTCTAACAACTATAGAGCTAAGTTCTAATTTATGTGTTTATTTAGAATCCTACTTATCCCGGTTACAAAGTTTCATTTAAATAGGCCAAGGAATACTATGGATGCACATGGGTGTTGTGGTTAGCCGACCTTGAAGTAGGTTAGCATGTGCCTAGTATGCTAGGTGGAGCGTGCGTTTGGCTTTCCAATGCTGACAACTTTTGTACCAAAGATCTTGATTTATCATCCTTTGATAAGACTTTACGCTTATCTTCCCAATGAGTTTCCCGCCCATTTATCAGATACTAAGTCCCTTGTAGAGATAAGTCTTCAGGGTAACTGAGGCATTTGTCAATCCTCAGTGGGCCCACTGGTGTTGCTTATAGCTCCTTGTACCTTGCTCCCTGACACCGCATCAGTTATACAAAGTGTTGCTTCAGTTGGTCTTCGACTTCCTTGAAGCTTGGCAGTTAGTTGAGCTTTATACAACGCTCACTAATTTCTTATATAAGTGAGGCTACATCCATTGATGATCATTAGTGAGACACCTATCACTCAAAATCATCAGGGTGTACTCTCTGATAACCATCAGCGAGTAACACTTTCAGATAACCATCAGAGAGTAAGACCTTTGATTTCTATCAGAGGGTGACTTACTCTCTGATCCTTATCAGTGAGTGCTATTGTCACTGACTTATACAGAGACTTACTTGATTATGCTATTTTATGTTTAAATATATTGTCAGAGACCATTGGGTCGAAAATCAGACCCAACATATAATAGCTCTGACAAGCCTTGACCAATATCAGACACATCATACTATTGCAGAATGCCTAACATTCAATTGCACAGATCAATCTCATTAAGAATCTTCAAAGATCAATCTCCAAGGATTCACCCATATTTGCACCAAGACCATAACCTCACAACTACATTTTCAAACCACGTACCTCCCTTTCATGACCATTCAACCATCATCCACAATGATCAAGTGAAAAGGTGGAAAGGCATCATTGTGTAGGTTATAGCCACCCATTATCATTCCAGTCAAGGGCTATACCAGGCCTCCTACATTTCCATGTTAAGAAATGGTTTTAGAGACCTGGGAACACTTACCTTGAGGGTGAACCATCCTAACCTCCTTTAGCAATGTATAGCTTGGACCAAGTAGGTTCATCTTTCACTCTTCACTATTCTAAGCTTTATACATTGCCCTCCAAACTCACTTTCCCTTCACAGATGGAAACCTACTTTATGAATCACTTAAGAACTTATAAATTATATGGAACCAATTAGGATCACATAACCTAACAAAGGCCATCTGATGTACCCAAATGGAAACATACAATGACAAGCTATAAGGATCCAAGATATAAGGCCATTATTCTGTAGTGAGTTTTAAAACATAAATTCAATAATCTGAATATTTCAAGTAAGCTGAGTATTTTGATTTCAAAACCATAACTTGCATAGAAACTTGAACCTCACCTCTACTGATACAAATCCAAAGCCTTGTATTTTTAAATTTGGTGTCAACAATAATGGAGGTATAAACTGTACAAAAGACAACTTAAAATTCCATTCCTTAAGATAGGACACCAGCCACATCCAGTTTAGAAGACCACTAGATATACACTATGCATAATACTCCTTTGTGGGGACATAACTACATAGTTTTGGAAAAAGCCTAAAATTGTCCTGCTATGCCAACTAGATACACATGATAAATTTTAAACTTATCCAAAAGATAAAGATGCCCCAAGATACTAGCCATCTGCATTAAACCACTTAACCCAAACACCCCTTTGTACATTCTGAAATAGGCCAATTTCACCATTTTGGACCACAAAATTGTTTCAAACTGCTTCACTAGGAATTGCTTGTAATAAAACCTCATCCCCTTTCTTGACATTCTGTTTCAAACATATATTATCATTGTCACCAACCTATACCACCCGAATCCACCTTGAATCTTGATAATAACAAATATAACTTTGGGATAGATTAGAATAACTGAGATGATGTATATTTGTTTTTCAGATATTTAAGGAGGAAGTATTGATTTATTTTAATCGAGTACAATGGGTTATTCGAAAGGTGCTGGAAATAGAAAGGGTACATGGCCGTCTCGGGTCTATTCAAAGAAGATATAGTTTCGTTTCTGTTGTGTAGGTCTGTATGTAGGGCAGCTAGAAGCACAAATACGAATAATCAATTGAGGTCTAATATATAATGTAGGCTATACATTCATGTTATTTTATGTGTTAATTTTACTTGTAGTGTTGACTTTTTGTAAATGATGTTTCTTTGTTTTAGTCAATCACAAGTCAATCATATGCCATATTTACTGTTTCCATGGAGTAAAAACGGACTGCTAGCTCAATAAGTGGAGGAGGTCAGAATCCAAATCAGAGGGTGAAGCCTTTGTTCGGCTACCGAAGACCAAACATAAGCAATGCAGGAGGAAAGATGCTGACACAACTATATTGCTTGCGTTGCTACAAGACCAGTCGATTAGTGGTAACGTTTTTGTTGAGAGACGCGAGATTAATTTTTTGAAAAAAAATTTATTGCGAGTAATGAGCTTATTCAATTAAGCATTTTATTGTATCAATTCAGAAGAGTTGTGAAAATAGTCACGTTTTGGTTAGCCACTGAACTTTAAAAAAAAATGTTAAATTGGTATTGTTATCACAGGCAAAAACTCCTTGCGGCAAAGCCCGGGTATCAAAAACTCGTTACCTATCATGCATTAAACATTTTGCACTATTTTAATGTTTTGAATAGTAAATGAGCATACACCAAACTATTTATCACAATAAGCATTATTCACGCTATCAAAGATCAACATTTTCACTTATATGTTTGATATTAGTATGGAAAAACTAGCAATATCAACGCATTACCAAAAGCTTTTTGGTCCAGTGGTATGTGAATGACCTAACAACTAAAGATTTTGGGTTCAAGTCTCGTTAAAGATATGTGAGATAGACGGTGTAGGTAGTAAAATATTTGCCGCTAAAAAAAAGAAAAAATAATATCACTTTTATATATCGATAGGATGAAATGGTGGGTGGGCTCAAGTCTCGTTAGAGACATGTGAGATAAACGTTGTGAGATAGGTGGTCCAGGTCGTAAAACATTTGTCGTTTTTTAAACAAAAAACAATATCACTTTTATATATCGATGGGATGAAATGGTGGATGGGCTCAAGTCTCGTTAAAGACACGTAAGATAAAGTTGTGAGATAGGTGGTCTAGGTCGTAAATCATTTGCCGTTTTCTAAACGAAAAACAGTATCACTTTTATCACTTTTATATATCGATGGGCTGAAATGATGGGTGGGCTCACAGCGATTCTCGGCCCAAGAGAAATAGAGCAGTCCAGTATATAAAGATAATTTCAATTCAGTTAGTTTATCTGTTTGTTTGTTTGTTATCACTTTTCTAGGGTTCACGTTTTTGGTGCTTCAATCAATATTAAATTAGACCACATATCAATCACATCTTCTCATAATCCTTTCGGTAATCATCTCACGCTCTAATTTGATTGTTATTTTATTGAAAATATTTGATATTTCTAGCTGAATTTATATATTTGATTGGTTTTGTATGGTTATTGTTTATTTTTTTGATTGATTGATTTTATTGGTGTCTTTTATAGGTAGGATTGTTTTTTTTTAATTGAATTAGGGTTTCTTTTTATGGAAAGTTTGGATTTTTAGGTGTTTTGTTATTTATTTTGATTGCTGAAGTATTTGGTGATTTGGTGAATTAGGCCTTCTTTTTATGGAAAGTTATGATTTTTGGGTGATCGAGTTATTTTTTATGGTGCGTGAGCTTTTTATTTAGAATTAACAATTCAGTATGTTTTGCAATACAGGTGATTCAGTTTGTATTTATTTTATCACGGATTTTGTTATATTGATTGTGTTTTTTTGTTTATGTCGAGACTTGATTTCTAATTGAATAAGTAATTAGGTGAATTGGGGTGTTTTTATTGTGGAAAGTTCGATTTTTTAGGTGATTTGTTATGGTGTGCGATGACCTTGATTATTTGGTTTTTTTACAGCGTTTGGATCGCGTTGTTAATTTGATTGATGATTTAAATCGATGTCATATGTGCGGATTGTTAATATGTTTAAAGATATGATTTGTTAAATGAAATTAGGGTTTCCTTATATGGAAAGTGAGGGTCATTTGTTATTATGTCTAATGCACGTGAGATGGTTTTTGATTTTTAGTGTATCTAACAATTTGGTCGTATATGAATAAAGCTAGTTTTGTTGAGGTATTAGGTTAAGAACAGATTTGTCTCTTGTTACGATGAGACAATCAGATGCTATGTAGGCATGTAGCTAATGGAAAACGGGCAACTTTGTATATTCTAGATGGGCAATTAAGAAAAGTATTACTACAATCTATATATTTGCGGCTTTGGTTTATTCAGTTTTAAGTGGTGGCGGTCAGCATGTTCACGTGTATTGACCGCCCCCTTGACATAGAATCCTTGGTCGTCTCCTAAAAAGTAGTCATCTTTGGTGGAATTTGAAGTTTTTTTTCCATGTTTCATGTAAATGCACAAGAGGATAATGAATTTCTTTGACTTTTTTTTTTTAATAAAGGGTATTTTCCACGTTTGTCTTATGTAATCCGGATGTGTTATTGTATATGGTACTGTCTCTTGGTATATTCTTGGTGTACCTATCTATGAGTGTTAGTTTTGTTTTGGTGTGCGAGTCAGTTTTCATACATAAATACTTTTAACTTTTTTGTTGACATACATTCTCTCTAACATTCAAAATGTCGCCTAACTGACAAACATGCGTTAAGAGCATTGTAGTTTATGCATTGTAAATTCTCGTTTTGAACATATGTAAGCAAGTTAGGAAGGATATATCTATGTGCTGTTCAAAAACAAAGGAAAGGATATTAAATCTAATTTTTAAGAAATAAGTCATGATAATTCTGAGAAGTACCGGTTTTACTGTTTAAAACAAGATCTTAGATGTGTATATAGCTTATTTGGGCATGTACGATCTAGTACTGTGCCGTCACCTCTGGAAATTATTAATTTTCAGCCTTCTGTTGCTTTGGTGTAGAATTTGCATAACTGGATGCTTTCTCTCTTGCTGTTGGTCAAGGCATATTCCATGAGCTTCACCTGGTGTTTCGGTTGCTTTAAGATCACTTCATCTGAAGTCTGATGGTCTTATTGGTTGCAATCGATATTAGGACTATTGCTGAAACTCTATACATTTGGGTTGTCATGTAATTAGTTGTCTCTAGGTCATTTGTATGTATATTTTTTAATTTAAAGTTTTTTTTTTACCCTGTCAAGAAGATCACGTTTACAAGTATGGTATCCAAACAAAGTGGATGGTGGCACTAATTAAATTTGGGAGCAAACATATGTGGAGATACATATAATCCAGTCAAGGTCAATTATTCATTATGATCATCATTAGTTGTCGAAATGAATAGAACTTTGGAAAGAGCATAATTGATGTTGTATTCACTTTTCAATCTTTGACACTTTTTTTTTTTGTCATAAGTAAAAAGACAAAACTAGAATATTTCATTTAACAAGCAAGTGGCAGGTGCATAAATGAGTTACAGGCATACATAATGTGAATTTAATGCTAAAATTGTTGGATTACCATATTGATGCATCTGAATTTTTTCAAGCATTTTTCACGTCAACGATTTAAACAGCTAGGAAGCCTGTGTTTTATCTGCACTTAGTGGCAGTAAATGCCAGTGACGATGGAACACATGGGAAAGAACTAATACAACTAATATATGCATGTTAAGCAGCAGATAGGTTTTTCTTATAAGGACTGTCAGAGTACATGGTATCTATAACAGGATATAATGTATTGTTTTTCAGAAAAGATAAAACAGAAATAGGTTTCCTTACAAAGAATACCTGGGCAAAATCAAACTATTGACACCGCTCATTCTGTGCGCACTGATGTCTAAGCCGGAGGGTTCAGTTTCATTATCCTTTTTGTACCCAGATGTTTATAAGCAGATGTAGATGTAGAAGTTCTAATTGTGCAATGAGGCATTTTTATTGTAGTCTATATGTAGTTTAGGTGATTAGTTTCTTATATCTCCCTTTCTTGCTAAATACCTGAATGTGTCTGAATCTATATAGCTTTGTTCAAGTTTTGTAGTATTTTTGTTCCGTTTTCTGTCTTGTTAAGCACTTGCTTGGATGTATGTTATGTTTTAAAGTTAAGCACTGGCTTGGATATTGTATGTTATGTTTTAAAGTTATTCAGTGAAGTTCCTCACCTTCTTGACTTACTATTTTGTGTAGGCTGTAATTCTGGGATTTGATGGCGTATGCTTGATTATCTCTTATAATCAACATCAGTAGGCATGTTTGGCAGTGTCGCATCACAACCACTATCAGTACCTCTAACGCAAATGGAACCCGTTTCCAATCAGGACACATCACTATTAAACAATCAGATAGGCATGACCGGTCCAATGTCCACCACCGTTCCCACTGCTCACGGTGTAGCTGCAAATCAGCAGAAGGCATCACTGTTACCTACAAAGCGGAAGGTTGCAGCAGAACCCTTGGTGCCGAACAAGCGTGTGGTTCAAATGGACGCTCAAGTAAATTCACCTCGGTTGCAGCAATCTGTTCTGAACAAGAAGCAGACGCAGTTATATTCCATGCCTAATTCTCTAGGGTCAGCCAGTTTGTCAAATAAGAAAATAATGCGAAATGAGTCAATGTCTAGTAAAACAGTTTCTCCACGGGTGCAGACGCCAAAGAATAAGTCTGTAGCACCCGAAGTATCACCGAAGTTTCAGAGAGAGTCCTTTGAAGCAGTAAGGATGAAGATGAGGGAAACTTTAGCATCTGCGTTGTCTGTTGGTATTTCGGATAAAGAGAATGTTTCTAATGAAGGTAAAGAGAATGTTTCCAATGAAGGTAAGACTGGATCGCAGGACGCAGGCAGCTCAGCTGACGAGGCAAATATAGCTTCTGGAAGTACAGTTGCAAATACTGCTGATATTCAAAATATAGACCAGACAGAAAAAATTGAAGGTGAGACAGGAAAGATTGAAGGACAAAACCCTCAGTATAACTATGTCATGCCTGACACAGATGGTTCATTTGATGACACATTCTTCGTCAAAGATGAACTTCTGCAGGGAAATGGGCTTACATGGGCTTGGGATATGGAAGTGACTGAACTGAAGGAAGCCCAACCCGATGAAAAACCTAATCTAGAAGACAAGAATGTAAGTGGAAATGGGATTGAAGAGGTGATTAGCTCTCCAAAAGAGCTGGCTGTGAAAATTGAAGCAGAACTTTTTAAACTGTTTGGAGGTGTGAATAAAAAGTATAAAGAGAAGGGGAGATCTTTGATGTTTAATTTGAAGGATCCTAGTAATCCTGAACTGAGAGAGAAAGTTCTATCTGCTAAGATATCTCCTGAAAGATTGTGTTCCATGACACCTGAAGAACTCGCTTCTAAAGAGCTTTCTGAATGGCGGATGGCAAAAGCTGAAGAGTTGGATAAGATGATAGTTTTACCGGATTCTGATGGTGATATGAGACGGTTGGTTAAGAAAACCCACAAAGGTGAGTATCAAGTAGAGGTTGTCCAAGATGATGATGATGGTGTTTCTGTTGAGGTTTCATCAGGATCAAGTTCATTCAATCGTGTTCGGGAGAAGACGAAAACCGACAATTTATCCCCTTCAGCTGATGAAGTCAAAGAGAAAGTCGTTACTGTTTCTACTGATGGTACTGATCTTCTGCAAGAATTAATTGTGGATGAGTTTAAGGATGAGGGATTCTTGCCACCAATTGTGTCTCTAGATGAGTTCATGGAATCCCTCGACTCTGAGCCTCCTTTTGAAAACTTACCTGTAGATGGTACGGAAATTAAGGCCCTCGCCGACGAGGGCAACTCAGTAACTGTTGGTGAAGGTGAAGAAAAAGCGAATTCTGGAACCACCTCTGCAAATCATGTCGAGGCTGAAATAAGTGCCAGTAACGAACCGAAGGTAAAAACCATGGAAGTAGTGTCAAGTGTTAAAACCAGTCTGCCCACTGTGGAACCTTTTAGTGCACCCAAGGGCGAATGTTTATGGGAAGGTGACATCCAACTGACTCTTGCTTCTGCAGTGCCTGTGATGGGACTCTTCAGAAGGTATGCCTGCCAAGTTCTTTGCTTTAAATTCTATCAACGTTTGTTGTTGAGCTTTTTGTCTAACCATGTCTTAGTTTTGTTTCAGTTTTCTGCAATGCTTTTCTTCCCTTGTTTTTCATTTCTTTCTATCTCTTGTATTGCCTTCTTTCTTTGAGTGTGCATATTATATCTGGAAACCGTGTCTCATTTGTTGGCAAATTTGGCTATTCTCTCATTAGACAAAATAAACTGTAGTTGGGATTATGGCATTATGCATAGATAATAGTCATGTTTTGCCTTGTAGAAGGCCTTTGTTGGGGTCTATTCATTTGTTTCTCTTATTAAGTCGGGTTGGTCTGGATATATGGTTTGCTCTGATTAAAACAATGGAGTAATATTTTGGTTTGTAAGTGATTGAAACAGCGAACTTCTCAGATGACGGTAAATCACCATTTTAATCCTCCATTTGTACCCAGAAAGTTTTGCCATCTTGTGGTTGTTTAATAGCCTAATCTAGACCTAATAATTCATCACAAGTAACAGTAGCATTATCAAGTTTGTATTATTTTTCTACAGCGTCATGTTTTTTCAAGTTTTGGCACATTATCAAATTATAATTTGGATCTACAAAGTTATAACGAATAACATTGGAGATTGGTTTCTAGTAAATATGGTAAAACTAAAATTAAAAATTGAAGAATCACAAGGGTAGATTGCTCACCATGTTGTACTGGATTACTTTTGGTTATTCTTTTTAAGGTGTTGGGATGTGCTTAATGTAGGTCAACTCGACCGATTTAATAAAAATTTGTATCTGATATAGTAATTCAGGTTGAGTTTGAACTATGTTTATTCAGAAATCAGTTCAATTATGAGTCTGGACTATTTTTTAGAGTAGCCCTAGAAATCCAGTTAGAAACTTCAATTGCGTCAATAAAATTTGAGTATAATTTGAGATGCGCCTACTAACCTATTATGTACATTTAACTCAGATAAGTATAAATACTTTTTAAGTGTGAGAATATGTTCAAATCTCATGTTTAAACGTGAGAATGTGAAAATTTGGCAGGACTACTATAACATGTGAAAATATGTTGTGAAGACAGTACTCGCTACAACTTGAGTTTCAATAGTAATACAAAAGTCTGCTAAAAAATAGTGATGTAAAAGTTGATAATACTATCAACGTTTAGAAAACGAGTACCATAGACAAAAAAACAAATTGGGGATACAAAATACAGGCTGATCTGTCAGTGGAATGTCCAGTCTAAGTGAAAGTGTGGAGATGAACACAAAAGTTGGATAAGTGATTATTGACGTAATAATGGTTACCCCCTAAGAGTTTTCCTATTAAGCCATGCTTTTATTACATAAAAAACAAAGAACATGTGGACTTACCGAGCTAAGCCATCTTCCGTAAAAGTCCATCAAGTCTAGGTTACTAAGCTGCCACCTTACCATACTAGAATTCTGCTATCTAAAGGGTCCGAGCCTCCCAAACCACTTTGAATTTTTGAAAATGATATTATCCCCGACTTAGTCGAATATTTTTTCTTTTCTTAGTCTGGGTTGTAGGTAGTTCCGCTTCTCATCTGTTACCCCTTGCTTCACCGTTTAACCACCATGATTGGCTATGGACCTTGTTGTATTGCCATATTAATTGATTTTTGTAATGAATTTGTTATTGTGGTTTCACTGAACTTTTGTTCCTGTTTTAGTGGCGAGAAAACATCAACAAAGGAGTGGCCTGATTCTATTGAGATCAAGGGCAGAGTCAGACTCGATGCATTTGAGAAATTTCTACAAGAACTTCCGATGTCAAGAAGCCGTGCTGTCATGGTATATCAAGTCTTATTGCTGTTCTTTCTAATTACACATACCTATGCCTGTTTACGTACTCTAATGCTTTGAGATCTATTTTTTGTGGTTGACGCACTTGCGCAATGAAGAGAAATGAAAAACGGTTTTTGGTGTATAGGGCCTTGAACTTGAAAGATTTTGAAAATGAACAACGTTTCATGTTTGTTAGTATGTTTTTCATTTGCTTTGAATTTTAATATGGCACCCAAAGGCCCAGAAGATTGTTTACTTGTGTAGATTGCTTTACTTGCTTATAGCGATGGGCCGATGGCCATGAGACCCATCTTTGACAAAAATTACTATCTTTTGCAGGTTGTACACTTTCATTTGAAGAATACATCTTCGGAGTATCACCAAGCCAGTCTTTCTGAGGTGAGATCCTCTCTAGAAAAGGGTTGTCTTCGTCTTTTCACAATCTAGTTTCTTGACTTACCTTTTTTACTTTCTATTGGTATAGTCTGTGAATTCATATGTAGCAGAAGATAGGGTAGGATTCGGAGAGCCAATTCCAGGAGTCGAAGTCTACTTCTGTCCACCGGATAAAAGAATGACGGAAACGCTCAGCAGGCTACTTTTTAAAGACCAAAGCGAGATACTCAAGCCAGGAGATAACGGGCTAACTGGTGTAGTTGTTTGGCGTAGACCTCAGTCCACTATGTTAGCTAATTCATCTAATCATCATAAACATCACAGAAAACATTCATCATCTAGGAGACAAGAAAATATAAATTCCAATACTAATTCAAACATGACATCAAAATCTCTGCGTTTTGGCAATAACCAACCTCCACAATCTAATAACAGTGGTGATGATGATGATGATATTCCACCAGGTTTTGGTCCTGGAGTTGCTGCTCGAGATGAGGATGATCTGCCTGAGTTTAGTTTCTCTAAAGGCTCAAACTCATCCGGGCAGACATTACCTCTCCAGACTGGGCCAGGGTCGAGAATGGCTCCACCCAAACCTGCAGCTCATATGAGACAACTTGTTTATGAATATGGTCAAACTGGAAATAATACTAGTGGTTCTGGAATAAACAATAGATCTTGGAATCAAGATGATGATGATATACCAGAGTGGCAACCACAGCTCCATAATAATAATGTTCAACAGCTTCCGGGGGTGCATATAGTAAACCAAGTTAGGCCGGAAATGGGATATGTTGTTAATCCGGTTATGCCTTTTCGACCACCTGTTAATTTAATGCAAAACAGTTGGGGACAAGTGCCCGCCCCTAATGGTCACCCGCCTAATTCAGCTGTACCAGGGCAGTACTATGGCGGGCAGTGGCGTCAAGGTGACCCTAGGGGAAGAGGTTTTTGATTGTTGTAAATAGTTAGCTCTAGCTTTTCCTTTTTATGGTAGTTTTGTAACCTTTTGTTCTGTACTTTTAGATAATGTTTTAGTACTTTTACAGTTAAGGAGGTAGGAACTATTGTATTGCATTTTGGTTTTGCTGGATGGTTGAAAGAAAACTCAAAAATAATGTCAAAGGAACTTCGGATTAAAAATGTTTATTGTGGCCACAATATATTTTTATCGTATTAAATGGTGATGCGCTCATTAAAAGTTTGTGAATGGCTTTTGATATCACTTTATTTACTTATTTTGAAAGTTTGTGGGCAAGTGAAAAAATGAAATGGGTAATAGAAATGTAAGTGTAGATGCAAACAATAGAAATAACTCAATAAGGACACTGATGTCTTTAATCCGCTTATACAAGCAATAGACATAATAGCGTAGATGTAAAAACCAGAAATGAGATTACACATGTCTTTAATCAATAGTTTCTATATAACTTGTGTAATAGAGTCAGAACAGTTATTAGAGTGTTTCTAAGGATGAACAACTTGTATGTACTATTGTATCAACTCTTCAAAGAGTAATCCTTGACTTTCAAACAAGTGGGGGTTGTTTTCGAGGTTTCGGGTTCGAGGTTTGCCAGTGGGGCTTTTTATCCTATGCGAAGCAGGAGAAAAAAAAGAGTGGGGTTTATTCCCCAAAGGCGAAAGTTCTAGGAAGGCTTTTTATCCGACTTGGATGTCACTGTACGACTCAAACCACTAACCACTAACTAGCTGTTCTAAAAAAAAAAAAAATTGTATATCTAGAACACAAAATTTTAATTTTCTCTTTAACCCTTACTTATTTTTTCTTTAAGTTCTTAAATTGAAATAATAATTTGTCTCAATTACACATGAAACACAATATTAACACATAAAAAAAGGAAACATAAAATAAAAAATATAACTATAATTTCTTATTCTTCGCTTCTCAATTCTCACCATGTCATTAAACTTCACTTTTCGTTCAAATTTCGAAACATAATACAAATAGGGAATTTAATGTAAGTAGCCAAAATATACACTCAAATTTGACATATTGGCATCATACAAGAAACCAGCTTGAACACCCGCAAGAAGTATCTTCTCCAAAATGTCAAGGTGCCGTTTAGTTGTAGAAAATTTTTCCTGTTTTTCCGTTTCTAAATTCCTTGAGAAAGGAATAGTTTTTCTTCTCTAGAGAGTAGTTGAGAATTTCGAAAACCCGTGTAATTGGAGTTATTATTTTTCTTTTTTAAAAAATGATAAAAACACATGAAACATAATATTAACTGACAAAAAAAAAATAAAAAAAAATAAAAAAATATAACTATAATTCCTTATTCTTTGGTTCTCAATTCTCACCATGTCATTAAACTTCACTTTTCGTTCGAATTTCGAAACATAATACAAATACACTCAAATTTTGTAACACCCCCAAAATACCGCAACGGAAGACTGTGTCACAGGGGTGCTACTTCATAATACAAAGTACAAGTTATAGAAAACGAACTCTAAATGAGACGTTTTGAAAAGTTATCATTCGATTAATGAATTCAAAGTTACAAACATGAGATTCCAAAGTATGATACATAAATGTATACAAAGTTTTGAATGGTAAATGATAAAAGCGTAAGTCTTCAGAATATGCAACTTGACTCTAAGTTCCACGCACTAGCTATCGCCTTACTAACCTGAGGTAAACATGCTAAAGTGTCAACACAATGGTTGGTGAGTTCATAGAGTTTGTCTTAAAACAGTTGAAAAACCTTAAAGAATGATCACACAGCAAAGGCATCGTGAATCCACTCAGTTGCAAGTCCCGCCATAAGAGACTTGTAACATGTGTGTTCACAACCCACTGCTAACATATATTATAATAAAGACATGTATAAGTTCATCAAAACAATTAAGCAATTAGTAGTGAGTCTCTACTTCATCTCCGAAGACCTCACTTGGGAGCCAATTCCCAAAGACAACTGGGAGCCACTTCCCAAAGAAAACTGGGAGCCACTTCCCAAAGATAAAAGTTTACTGGGAGCCACTTCCCAAAGATAAAAGATTACCGGGAGCCACTTCCCAAAGTATAAAACAGTCATGTATGTATGAAATCAAGTATAATGCAATCAAGTATAAGACAATCAAGTATGAAACAATCAAGTATAAATGTTTTGAGTATTTGTACAAGTAAGCAAATAGTTGAGCATGTATCCCCCCCAAGAGTTAAAACAAGTATGAAAAAGTAGGGGCTATGACTCACCTTAAGCTTAAGTGATGTGAAATGAAAGTGGTAGTCGAATCGCGAAAGTCTCTAAGAGCAGCCTATAATAGAACGTTGCGACTTAGGTTTGGAGTAACGTCTAAGAATACGAAGAATTGCCTATATATGTCTTGCATAATGTTCATGATGTAGTACTTTAGTATATAGTGTAAGTCTTTGAATATAAATGGTTTATGAAACATGTATAGGTTGTATATCTCTTACTACCGTTCGGGCCGACATAATTCAGAAGTCATGGAGTAAACGTTCGAGGAGCCAGGACACTTTAATTCGTAAATCCACAACTCGTCTCGACGGCTTACTTAATGAACTCCTCACATGAGGCTCCCTACTATTGTAGTATTTGATAACATAAATATAAGTTTTGATCTTTAAAAGTTATATGGTCTTTAGCCGTGGCTTTGCCGTGACCTTGGTCATTGTTACCATGGTCTTGAGACTCAACCTTGGCTTTATCCATGGCTGTGGTCTTGGCTTTAGGTCATTAGACCTCTTGGTCTCATCTAATTATAACCATTATATAGTTACTTTGGTCTAAAAACGGGCTGTTAAGAATTTGAAGAAAATTATCACTCAGAAAGCGTTTTCAGGGCTCGAGCTTCTTTGTTCCTGAACGAAAACGTCGTTACGGACAACTTTCGTGTTTTAACTTTTTGATGAATCGGAACAGAAGAGTGACTTTCAAATTGGCAGAATGCAAAACAGTGGGGTATAGGCAGTTTCGGCGTTTTGGTGTCGCTAACTTCTTATGGCCGTATCTTTTGACTCGTGTACTCGTTTTGGGTGATTCAAATTGCTATGTTTTCCTTTTGAAGTCCTTTATAACAGTAAGTAAGTTTCAACTATCATAGTTATACTATTTTGGTCGTGGTTCTCCATAAAAATCACTAGTTTGCTTGTTTACTTGTCATAAGTTAACATATGTATATCAATACTTGTTTTATCCATTTTTAAACATCATGAACACAATAACAAGAACATATATAGCATGAAAGGAACACAAAGAGCATGAAAATGATAATGAGCAAGAAAGTGTAATAGGATTTGCTTACAACTTGAGGCTTTCTAAAAGAAAGGTAAGTAACTAGTAAGGTACGGACTTTGATAGACATAAGCTTCACTCTTTGCAATCTATGATAAACCGTGGTTATTTGAAGATTATAACGACGCCTTCTTGAAAGTCCAAAGCTATTTGAAGATTATAACTACGTCTTTTTGGAGACTTTAGAGTTATAACAACTTTTTTTAGAAAATTTCCAAGATTGAAGATCAAACACTAGTTTTCTTTCAAAAACTAGTTAACTTTCTTAAAAAATATAAGAAAAGTGCCTTAGGTTTTAGGACTTGAAGGTTATAAGAAGGTGTGGTGCAAGTTTTCTATGTATTTTAGCTTGGTATTTATAGGGTAGGAAAAATAGTTAACCATATATTGGGTTAGAATTTAACCATGGTTAGTTTAAGACACTTGTAATGATCTAAAGAATCAATGGTCAAGATTTAACCACACATGGTGACTCCCCCCCCCCCTAAGTCGGTTTGGAATGGATAAGGGTGACTAGATGAGTAGTCATGGTCTTTGGATGATAATATCCTAAGTATGTAGCTAGTTTTGACTCCGTAAATTGCTAACCGTAAGTTTTTAGGCCACGAAACGTAAAACCGGGTATCCTAAAAATATGAAACTTATAAATATGCTATAACTTATCAATATACTCCATAATAAAATATAAAATGAGTGGTAGGTTCTATCGGGTGCTAAAACCCTGCTAAAAACTGGAAACACGGGTCTAAAACGTGTAATTCGCGTAAAACGCTGAACTGAAAAACGTAAAATTCCAAAACTTTTGGAATTGTCCTAAAATGAGAGAAAATCATATTTCTATTGTTTATAATGTTTTATGGACATATCGGGATGCTGGAATTGTGTTTAAACCTAAAAGTAAATCTCGGACACGGCTTTGTGATTTTTGCAGAAATGATCCGACGAGTGTCAAATTCTCGGATTATCATTAAAATAGTTTAACTTACGAGAATATGAAATAAAAATTTTGGATATGAATAGTAAAAGTGAATAGTAAAAAGTGAATAGTGAAATTTTCGGAAATAAAAGTTAACCTGAAATTGCGAATTGTTACAAATTTGACATATTGGCATCATACAAGAAACCAGCTTGAAAACCCGCAAGAAGTATTCTTCTCCAAAATGTTAAGGTGTCGTTTAGTTGTAGAAATTTTTTCGTGTTTTCCGTTTCTAAATTCCTTGAGAAAGGAATAGTTTTTCTTCTCTAGAGAAAAGTTGAGAATTTTAAAAACACGTTTAGTTGGAGTTATATTTTTTCTTTTTTAAAAAATGATAAAAACACATGAAACACAACATTAATAGACAAAAAAAGAAAAAGTAAAGTAAAAAATGTAACTATAATTCCTTATTCTTTGCTTCTCAATTCTCACCATGTCATTAAACTTCACTTTTCGTTCGAATTTCGAAACCTAATACAAATAGGGAATTTAATGTACGTAGCCAAAATATACACTCAAATTTGACATATTGGCATCATACAAGAAACTAGCTTGAAAACCCGCAAGAAGTATTCTTCTCCAAAATGTTAAGGTGTCGTTTAGTTGTAGAAATTTTTTCTTGTTTTTCCGTTTCTAAATTCCTTGAGAAAGGAATAGTTTTCTTCTATAGAGAAAAGTTGAGAATTTTGAAAACCCGTTTAGTTGGAATTATATTTTTTCTTTTTTAAAAAATAATAAAAACACATGAAACACAATATTAACAGACAAAAAAAGAAAAAAGAAAATAAAAAATATAACTATAATTCCTTATTCTTCGCTTCTCAATTCTCACCATGTCATTAAACTTCACTTTTCGTTCGAATTTCAAAACCTAATACAAATAAGGAATTTAATGTACGTAGCCAAAATATACACTCAAATTTGACATATTGACATCATACAAGAAACCAGCTTGAAAACCCGCAAGAAGTATTTATCTTCAAAATGTTAAGGTGTCGTTTAATTGTAGAAATTTTTTTCTGTTTTTCTATTTCTAAATTCTTTGAGAAATGAATAGTTTTTCTTCTCTAGAGAAGAGTTTAGAATTTTGAAAACCCGTTTAATTGGAGTTATATTTTTTCTTTATTAAAAAATAATAAAAACACATGATACACAATATTAACATACAAAAAAAGGAAAACATAAAATGAAAAATGTAACTCTAATTCCTTATTCTTCGCTTCTCAATTCTCACCATGTAATTAAACTTCACTTTTCGTTCGAATTTCGAAACATAATACAAATAGGGAATTTAAGGTAAGTAGCCAAAATATACACTCAAATTTGACATATTGGCAATGGCATCATACAAGAGACCAGCTTGAAAACCCGCAAGAAGTATTCTTCTCCAAAATGTTAAGGTGCCGTTTAGTTGTAGAAAATTTTTCCTGTTTTTCCGTTTCTAAATTCCTTGAGAAAGTAATAGTGTTTTTTTTTTAGAGAAGAGTTGAGAATTTCGAAATCCGATTTAGTTGGAGTTATATTTTTTTCTTTTTTTTAAATTACCTCGGATCGCGATGGTGGCGGAGACGGCGGGTGGTGGCGGCGATGGTGAGCGGTGGAGGATGACACAAGAGAAAAAAATAAGATCCTGTCTTTCTTTATTGAGAAAAAAACGAGAAATAAAAAAATTGAGAATGGTACAATGAGCTTTCAATTTTTAGTTAAAATTTAGAAAATGAGAATTTCATTCTTTTCGAAAATTTCCTAGAAAAATAGAATATTTTATACCAACTAAACGCACCCTAAGTCAGTGAGAAAACTCTCACCCAATGCACTCTTTCTAGATGCCGACTAATCCTTCTTTAAGGACCTAGCTCCAAGCAATAAACACATGTTCAAATGACATTTACCCAAGCGGCAAGAAACATTGTTAACGACCTTGTGACCCTGCAGATTTGTGTGATTGGCAAAATTTGCACCGACCACACATGATTCTTATCAACATTCGTGGCGACTTTTGCAAACACGAGATGAATCTACTAATTTGACAACCTTAAGGGCATCAACAGTGGGGTGACATGGCACACACATACTAGCCCATTTATATTTATATAGTATAATCCATTGTCAGTATTGCCAACTCATCATACATTTAATAAATGTGTTTTTCTAAACAAACGACTATTATACTATAAAAGTAAGCCATAGTTATTTTTTTTTTCCCAACCCCATTCATTGCATTATTTTTCATAGTTAAAATATAAATATGTGGTAATATATTAAACTATGTTAAATTTAATGTATTGTGAAAGTTTTATATGAAAGTTAAGAAGCATTTAACTCAGGGGCGCAGCTTCTAAGGGGCGGGAGGGGGCGGCCGACTCCCCGAAATTTTTTTTGCGATGTAGGGGTCTATAGTTTTCGTGTAGAAAAATTTCGGTATTTTCGGTTTCGCCCCCCCAATTTAATTCGGTTTCGACCCCCCATAGTGTTAGGAAAAAAAAATTTAGATCCCGACCCCCCACTCGAAATTTCCAAGCTTCGCCCCTGATTTAACTCATTGACCAATGTGCCTTAAAAACAAGAGTACTTGTTGTAAGTTGTAAGGGTGGTGGCAGTGGCAGCGACAACGGTATGACCAGCGGTTTGGGCCATACCGGCGGTGAACACCGCCGCCACATGGGCGGTATGGACCGGCGGTTTGGTTCAGCGACAATTGATGCCTCTACGGTTTGGAGAAAAGGAATGTTGGAGCATTTATGGTTTTTGACCGTTTGGAGCAAAATGAGGAGTGAGTGAAAGCAGCAGATTTGTTTGTGTGTGTGAATGAAGAAGGAACAAAAAGAATAGGGGTGAGCGAAGAAAGAAAAAGGCTCATTTTTATATTCCTTCTACTAAAGAAAGAAAAAGGCCCATTTTTATATTGCTTTTGTTTTGTTGGGCCCAAACTGCTTAATGATACAAGTTGTTTTTTCACAAACAAAAGGAAATGTATTTAAGAAGACGAAGGTAAGAAGCAGTAGCATTTGATAAAATGAAATATAATTTATGAAGAAAAAAAAATAGTTGGTGGGTTGGGAGGTATGAAAAAAGTATGGTTGCCACTAAAAAAGGGTTGGGAGGTATAAAAAATGTATGAGTAAGGTGGAATGATATTATTGGTTGGTTGGGAGGTATAGAGGATTTTAGGAGTGACCACTACCACGACCCTTAATGTAAAAGCGTTAATGTAAAAGCAAAAAACTACAAGGACTAAAAAAAGCTATATTCTCCTTCTATCCATTAGCTCATCTTCTTTTTAAAAAAATCTAGAGAAACATAGAAGTGGATGAGAGCAATGGAAACTGTCTTCTCTCCCTCACATTTTCGCGCCATATCCAACCATCACAACTTCTCCCTCACTAGGTTCTTTACATCCCTCACTCTACACATACATATTTATGTTATTGGGCTTTGTATAATTAATGTGTAAGTGTGTTTTTTCAGGGAGCAAACTAAGGTAAGTTCATCAAACCAAAAGATATGTAAAGTAAACAAGAAATTTGTGGTTTGTTGCTGTGAGTCTTCAAAACCCATATCACAAAATGGGTTTTACAGAAGGGATATTGTTCTCTTTGGAATTGGTGCTTCAGTGGCTAGTGTGTTTCCAGTTGAAGGTATGTATTCACTTGTTTTATGTTTTGAAAATAATTCACCCCTTTTAAAGAAATGAATCAATGATGTATAGGAATCTTTAGTCTTGTATATGTTTGGTAGTAGTTTGGTACTTGTATTTATTGTATAGTAAGTCTTAGGGACTATGAAAAATGACCGGAAATTTGCCGAGAAAGATATCTTAAAATACCGAATTTGACAATGTGGTGTAGGTGAAAATTTTCGCTCCTAAAAGCTAACGTGAGATCTATATATAAACATTAACTAACATTTAGTCAAATGTTAAATGTACTTTACCTTTTGATGAGCGACAAAGCAGCAAATGCCCCACATTGCCGTAGATACTTCGCTTTTTTTTCTGCAGGTCACTTAAACAAAAACTGTCTAAAATGTTAATTTGACCACAAAAAACGTAAGACACTTAAAAAAAATTCCTAAGAGGGTAACCTAAGCTATGCTAGATATACCCTTATTGAACGCTTTGGGAAGTTGACTTATAGAGAGTTAAGCAAATGACATACATGGTTGATGGTTCAAAGTAAACATTATTTGGTTGACATGTGTCTCCTTTCACCCCTTGAAAAACTGAAAAGAGTGTCAAGTTGTATTTGAGCAGTCAGTTGACTTATAAAGTGTTAAATATATAATTGTTGTGACAATGAAGTATACAGATGCCAGTTGAATAGTTGTTTTAATAGATGTTTTTAAACTTATGGAACTTTCTTATGCTGTTTGTCATTTACAGGATCCCGAGCTGATGAAGAGGTTAAAATGGCTCCAATAGTTGATGATATAAATGCTTATTCCTACTTGATTCCACTGGAATTGCCTTCCAAGAAATTTTCCTTTAAATGGTTAGCATCTTATCTACTTACCATGAATGTTCAACTCTAGAGATGGCGAAATGGGTGGGTCGTGGGAATTGAGTAATGGATCAAAACAAGTACTTTTTTGGTACGGGTTGGAACAGAAAAAAAAATGAATTTTTTTATTCATTTGGCGAGTTATATTTGATTTTCGAAATTATGATATTCCAACAATAATCTAGTTGTTTGAATGGAATAATTTAGGGAAAGTTTCATGCATCAAAATCACACTATGGACAAATTTTGACCCGTTTGGCCCCATTTTATTTCAAATCTTTTTAGTTTTAACCATTTGATCTGTCAAAGATTAGAGTGCCGACCCATTCATGAGTAAACAGGTTAAATTGTAACCAATAGTTACCTTCCTTCTTATACTTTACACAGATCCACTTATGATTCACTCACATGAGACTACAATGTTGTCAAAATATAAAGCATGTACTTCTTCCATCCAATGAAACTCACGATATTTACCTTTCACAATATAAAACAGAGGCAGCATAGGAATTAACCTTATTGACAGTGCATTATTTGATTCTTTTTGAAGTGTAGCTATTTAATGCCTTTAATCTTTTCTAAAGGGTGGAATCAAGAAAACCCGAACGCTATTCATCTGCAGCACCTCTGTCCCGTAAGTTAGTAGCTTTCTTTTCTTTTTCTCTAAAATTAAACTAAGTAATGTGTGTGCGTGCATATATAGAATTTGGAGATGATGTATGGATGTGCGTCATAAAAAATTGATTATCTTATTGCTATAACTTCAAATCTTGATTGTCCTTTTTTTATATTTTTCTTGAAAATCAGAATTTGCAAAACGTTCAATCAAGTAATAATTCGTTATTGTGATGATTAAATATCACATGCTTAATTTCAAAACACCCATCCAAATACTCAAACTTATGTACATGATCTCATGAAGAATTATCTCCATCATGGCACAGCAAATGCACGGCTGCGGATTGTATCTGAACGTGTTGATTTTATTGACAACCTCATCCTATCTGTTACGGTACGATGGCCATTTTTGACTTTCAGAAAGACAGCTTTATAAGTTCTACTGTATTTCCTTATTATAAGCTTCTCACGATGTGCCATCAGATAGGTCCCCCCAATCCGACATTCTTAAAGTCAACAGACAAAAGTACATGGGAAGCGAAGGATGTTGCTGATTCCGTTTTATCCGACAAGTCTGCTTTGGTAATTTACTGATTTTCCTCATATGAATGTGATGTGACTACAATTTTAACCCTTTTATGAACCCTGTTTTCCCACATAATAAAAAAAGATTAAATTGATAACAATTTCAAATAGTTACATGACAATCATAATTTGCATTTGTACAGAGAGTTACCTCAGCTCAAAAAATGGCAGAAAGTTCAGTTCTTGATGCTCACACTTCCGAAGTGAGTTCCCAAAGCTTCCATGTTTTACTAATTTAGCTTTGAAATTTATGTGTATCTCTCTACTCACCTTGAGGTTTTCTTTCTGTCTCATAGTTCGATGGGGAGCCATATTGGTACTATGAATACCTAGTTCGCAAATCACCTACGAAAACGGTACTTTCCTCTTGTTTGCTTTTAGCTTGTGCTAGATGTGACAGTTTCTGCCTATTTACTTACGAAATTGGTCGATGTTGGTTGTTTTTCATTTCAAAGTGGTCAAATAAAACAATAGGTAAAAATAGCACGGGTTGAAAACCGCCCAAAGTCTAATTTAATGCATATCCTAAACGTTTTTATTTAATGATTTGGATCTTTGTTAACAATAATGTTCTTGAAATCATAATTAATGTCCACTCATCTTGTCACCTCTAATCGGTTCTCTAACTTAAAGATATGCTAAAGGGTGTTTTTTAATCTTTAAAATGCAGATGCAAGATTCAAATATCTTTCGGCATTATCTTGCTGCATCCGTGGAACGTGATGGTTTGCTCCCATTTCTTGTTTTAGTTTTAGCCAATGATATTATTGTTGAGCAGGGGCGAATCAAGAGTAACTTGTATAGTTACTCCTTGTGACCAGAAGGTCAATAGGCTTCATTGCAACCATGATAACTAAAGTTTTGTGTTGCAATTTCGCAAACAAACCATTGTTCTTTATGAAATTTAATAATTCTTTACTAAAACGAACAGTTTTAAACGAAGTCCATTAATGTAGTGTTAGTTTTTAGCTTCCCCGTAAATGGAAGTTTTGGTTGGCTACTTGGCTGGCTGCAACACATAATTTGCTAAAGTTGTCTTTTTTACAAAATGCAAATGAGAAGTAACATACAAAGACTCTTTCCCCAACCCTCAAAAATCTGAAGACGTTCGTTTACCCCAGAATTCCGCTTAACAATTCGTTAACTTACATAAGTTCTTTTTGTAGGATTTCTGTACTCTTTGAATGCTTCTACCCTCAGCAAGCAATGGGACATGGTAAATCTCTCTGCCCCACCGCCACACTTGTATTAATGTTGTTCATTATATTTATGTGTGGATATGATAAATATGGTTCATTATAATGTATATTGACTACAAGTTTGTACCATGATATCTATTTGACATCATATAAACAAAGACCAACCATATCAGTAACAAATATGATGAAGTCGGGGTCTGTTCGTAAATTTTGTTTCTAAAAGAATGTACTTGAGGGGATCGCTTAACAATTTTGACAATTTCAAATGGTTTGTTGTACAGTCATGTTACAAGTGTTAAAGTGATTATCGTTTTTGAAGGTAATCTGACCTCGAATTTGTTATATGTTTGAAACAGATGGGTCCTGTACTGGAAAAGACTGTAGCTTCTTTTAGGCTTCTCCCACCAACTGTAAACTATGTTCCGCCAGGCAAGGATCCATGGAGATTTTGGTGATTAGTTTGTGGTCAAGTTTTGTAAAATTTTGGTTGATTTAATAGATCCTTGAAACTGTACAGACTAGGATTTCAAAACTGCGATTCCGTAGCGATTATGATCATATGACAGTTAGCTTGCTGAGTTTACTGCCATTCTATAAATCATAATGTTGCAACTGTTTGGGTGTGCTTCTCACAAACCAACTCCGGTAATGCTAATATTCTTTTCAGCGTCGACCGTGTTTGTTAGTAGCAGTTTGGAAAATTAGCAGGGCAACCTAGTAAAATGTCACTACTTCACATCAAAAGTAGTTCTGTATAAACATCAGATTGATAGAAAAACAAATTTATCCGAAACATTTAAAAAATATATATATATATATATATATATATATATATATATATATATATATATATATATATATATATATATATATATATATATATATATATACAAGTGTCAAATATGATTAACAAGATTATATTAACATTATAACAATCTATGTTGAATATAGGGTTGAGCATCGCAGACCCAAAACCAACCGAGACCGATAGGACCGAATGAAAACCGACATAACCGAAGGACCAACGGTTCGGTCTCGGTCTGGATTTTTTCCTTATTTCGGTCTCGGTCCGGACCGGTCTTACGTAAAACCCGACTATTATGCCTTCTTCGACCAGACCGGACCAACCCGGACGACCAGACCGGACCAACCCGGACCGGACCAAACACATTTGGTCCGGTCCTCGGTCTAAGGTTTTGGGCTAGTTCGGTCTTGGTCCGGTCCGGTTTTGGACCGTTGATTACCCCTAGTGAATAATATGAATTAAAGGGGTTTGTTCATTGATCACTTTTGGCTTATCTTCTTTCTAGCCAACTTTTTGGATTTTGACATGTTTGACAAACCAATCCATGACGCCCATGCACTCAATAAAGTTATAGGATTTGAGCAATTGCCATCAAAGTAAAAAATTTGACTAATCGTGAGCCAACTCCAGGGAAAAAATAAGTCTGCAGCATTACCAATTATTATTTATAAAACTTAATACCACATCCATGATAAAATTACAGATGATGAAATAAGCAAAACAGGAAAAAAAGAAACAGAACTACTTGAGTTTAACAGTCCAGCCCATTTTGTCGTCAGCTAGACCCATCTGTAGTCTGGTCAGCCCCGAATAGAGTTGTTGTGACACGACTCCTACACCCGAGCTTCCATAAGTCACCCTGCACGCACACATAGACCCAATTGATGCACACATAGACCCAATTGAACAATCAACATTATCAAATAAAGATGCTTACATGACGAAATTATAATATAATTGTGGGTTCTTATAAATTCTATTTTTCAGTCAACATATAAAAAGCAAAGGTAAAGACGTTATCTCTGATCAATTTTTAGTCAAGTATAACTGAAAAGCATGTGAAATGGTTTACCTTTTGCCAAGATAAGTTATGCTACCCACAGGGGATACAACCACGGCAGTTCCGGTACAAAAAACTTCATCAGCATCAAGCAACGCGTCCACTGTTACTGGTTTCTCAAAAACCTGGCAAAGTAATAAAATCAAGATTAACAATAAAATCTTTCAAGGATGGTGACCCTTTTAATTCTAAGACATGTTAAAAAGAATGGGGACGGGCAACAAGTACCTGAAATCCTTGATCACGAGCCACATCAATAATACTCTTTCTAGTGATCCCGGGTAGGATAGTCCCTTTTATATCAGGAGTGGAGATAGTGTTGCCCTGTAGCACATTTTAGAAATTTAAAAAAACAATATTAGTTATAAGATACATATATCAAAACATAAGAACGGAAACTTACCCAAAAAAAAAAAAAAAAAAAAAAAAAAAAAAAAAAAAAACCCCAAAAACACAGATAAGATCATGTAGTCTTCGGTGTACCTTTACAATAAAAATATTACAAGAGGAGACCTCTTCCAAGTACTTCTTCTCTACACTGTCAAGATACAACACATCCGAATAACCTTTGGCTTTTGCTGCACCTTGGGCCTTCAGCACCTACAAGTTATGAATAATACGGCACACACTATTTTTAAAAACAACGGTATCAAAAAAGAATAAATGAAGAATTAACACAGAAAATCAAGAGAGTAGCAGCAATTTAAATACTTACAGCAGCATAATTTCCTATAGTTTTGACACCTCCAGTACCTCCAGGTGTTGCTCGATGCATTTCAGTCTCAACTAGCAGGTTTATTGGTGACAGGCCTTCCTGAAATTAGTTAAAAAAATATATATATTATTAAAAATCGAAATACTCTGCAAGTATGCAACTTTAGACACAGGCCAAAAAAACACTATCTTGATGTACCTTTAAGATGACGGTAATAAATAATGTACCTTAAAATAGTTACCAACAGGAGAAACATAAATCAGAAAAGTATACTCGGGAGCTGGTGCCAGACCAAGTACGCTTCCACTTCCCATAAGTAGTGGCCTTATATACAATGAACCTTTGCCAGGAGGGGGAATCTGAAAAGGGGCAACAATATCATTTTGATAGGGTATATATATTTGAAGCTGCAGATAGCCTTAAAGAACTGCAAATGCATTACCCATCTTTCATTTGCCAATACAGTTGCCTTAACGGCTTGCACAAACTGGTCAACAGAAGGAGCAGGCATGCACATACGCTCTGCCCCATTAATCATCCTTGTACCATTTTCCTCTGGACGAAACAGTAAAATATTACCATCTTCTGTCCGATATGCCTTTAGACCTTCAAATAATGCCTATACAATTATAAAAGGGTAAAACAGTAATTTAGTTACAACATTAGTATATTGACTCGTTTGGGTAAACCAATAAGAATTTAAGGCAACGAGTCCATTTTTTTAAATAAGACACGGGAGAATCAACAAAACAAATAAGATTTATTTGCTAAGAAACATTTATAAGCGCGATAATAATCATAGAAAAAATTTACACACTAGAGTCGCGTCTCCTTGACTTATATGACATACTTTTAACTTTTTTTAAGTTCCGGTGGGGAATTAATTGCAAGAATTCCATAAAAAAGAACAAGTTTTATTATCCACATCAAAGACACAATTTGATAAAAGGGAAATCATAATATCAGACCTTGAGGCTATTAAAAGCTATTGTTAACTATTGCCAACAAATTGTCTTAAAATTTATTGTTTGTTGAAAAAAGTAATGTAGCTGTTTTAATGTTTAGATAATGATAGAGGGAAATTAGGGCTACGATAGAGAAAAGTGGGTCTAATGTGTGGCTTAGTTGAAATGTTTGATAATCATTAATTTAAAGTAACTTATCGAGCTAATTAGTAGCCCTCAGAACGGTTTTTAGCAAAACCGATAAAGCAGATACAATGTTTATTAATATTACGAGTAGTATTTCAAGGACTTACTTGGCCGTAATTGAGGACTCCAGCAGCCGGATTAATCTCGATGTTCCCGAACGGCACTAATTCCCCTTTAGAAAAACTTTCCCCTATAGAACATTTCATAACGTACATATAGTCGGTATTCACAAGCCCAAACCCCATGTTGTCCCAATCTAAGTCAACTGTTTCACTCGGAACACTGCTGAATCAAAAGAATAACAGTTATTATACAGTGCATAAAGAGATTAAGTAAACTCGTAGAAAATAAACTTCGGTAGGGGCACACCTGAGTGGAGAGTCCACTCCAACAGCTTGTGCATTGATAGTGCTGCCGTAAGTAGTTGACGTATTCGGCAAATTAAACCTCAGCTGACTTTGAAGCTGCCCCAATACGACATATCCAAATTAGACTCATTACAACAACAGACGTGCATCAAAAGTCAAATATCAAAAA
This sequence comes from Artemisia argyi, assembly GCA_030686995.1. Classification (NCBI taxonomy): domain Eukaryota; kingdom Viridiplantae; phylum Streptophyta; class Magnoliopsida; order Asterales; family Asteraceae; genus Artemisia; species Artemisia argyi. The sequence goes on along the minus strand of CM060693.1, from coordinate 96,542,578 downwards.
CCTTGTTAAGTGGGGTGTTTGGGATCCCTTATTAGAACCTTTTATTCGCCTATTCCGTTTAACAACCAGATAAGCAGTTTTTAGTGTTTGTAAATAGAAACAAACTACTAAATTAAGAAGGGTATTTGGGAATGCTTACTTAAATGCTTATCTGCTTATTTTTAAGCATATAATCACTCTAAAATAAGCAATCACATTATCCCAAAAATATTACCAAACACCCAAATAAGTTATCATTGCATGCAGCATAATCACTTATTCTACATTTTTGTTACTGAAAAACGTGTCTTGGATTGCTTTATAGGCTTATCTGCTTATTTTTATTTTATTATTTAAAAAAAAAAAAAAAAAAGCAAATTTAAAAGTCTTCTTTTTGAAATAGGAAAGATTATCTAAAATATATAAGCAGATCAAGAAATAAGCAAATCCCAAAGACTTATTAACTGGTGATAAGTTAATGTTACCTTGTTGTTGTTGTTATGAGGAATGAAGGATGAGCGGTAGAGACGACGGGCATTGGAAGTGTCGCTAAGAAGACTACGGCCGGCGAGTGTGATGGCGTTTGAGAACACGGCGGCGGTCTCCATTTTGTTTTAGTTAAGTTGTTGATTTGGTTTGGCTATTTTTATGTTTCTACTACTGTATTATATTCAGTGTTTGGTTCTTGCACGGTTCCCACTACTTAAAGACTTTAAAGCTAAACTATTTCCAAAAAGAGTTTTTCTGAACGTTAAGCACACAAAAAAAAGTACTATGAGACTCACGAAAAAAGACATACAAAAATATATTTGTTTGTACTTTTGCGTGAGTCTATAAGTACTTTTAAATATTTTTTGTTGTGCTTAACATGAAGTTAAAGTCTTAAAATTAAAATTAAATGTAATTTATTCTCTAGCACATGTTTCTTCTAATCTTTCACTTTCATATAATCAATCAACTTGACAATTTCCCAATTTAAAACGTTTTCATAATAAAAAAATGTGAAAAACAATTCAAAGGAATAAAAAAATCCGTAAATAATGTTTATTGTTTTCAATGCTTATCATTATACTGTTCATTAATCGTTTTGTTAAGTAAAAACTTGTTAAAAAAATCTTTAAAAGATTGAGAACAAAGATAAAGTTAACGTTAGGGGATGAAAGACCAATTGAAAAGATTTGTTAAATTTTTATTTAATTTTAATTTTTTGTTAAAGAGGATTACTCTGATAAAATATATAATCACAGAAAAAAGTTAAGTACAATGGTATGTGGCAGAAATGTCACATAAACATCAAGCATACGCTTGAACATCCACTAAGCAGTTTGTGACATGCCGCAAACGAACTAAATCATACAAAATACACTATCAGTAACACCAATAGGAAAAAACCACCTAACCAAGCACACATCCCCAAACCAATCCGACAGTAATGCCCTAGGAGTATAGAAAGACAAACGAGACTCCACCTTAAAAAACCTTCCTGGATAAAACCCAATGGGAAAAACCCTGGAGTAAAAAAAAGAGTACAACTCTCAAATGGCACTCCAACCTAGAACCATACATAGCCAATAGCATGGATGAACACTCTCGAACCCAATCTTCTACAAAACAGCAATCCATTAAAGAGATGTTTGGATGAGTGAGTTCGGTAACTTCCAAAGATGCAAAGGCCTGACCATTGTTCGACCTCTTGAACTTGCACGTGAGCGGCTTAAGCCGAACAGTAGACTTTATCACATCCACAATCTGAGCATGAGACCTCTTCTGGTTCTTGAAAATAACCTGAAGTTTTTCTTTTGCCAAACAAAATAACATGAAGCAGCAAACACAAGTTTAGCAACAACATTTCTAGCAGAACGCTTCTTCGATATAGGAATGACAGAAGAAAAAATAGAGTCCAACGCAACAACAGTAGGTAAACCAACATAAATCTTCACTTGATCCCAAACCTGAAAAGAAAAATCACAAGCAAAGAAAAGGTGTTGGTGGGAGTCCGGTTGAGAACTACATAAGGGACACATAAGCAGATTAGGGTTAGTATTGTTGTTGTTATCCCGTTGTCTCATGTCTTCAGTCCTCAGTTTCCATTTAATAACCAACCAGAGATTAAAAGCATGGTGAGGAATATACCAAGAAAACCACACCACATCATACCAATCAACCACAGAACCTCTAGGCCGAATAGAATCCCAAACCGAAGCCATAGAAAACTCAATATCCACATCATTGTGAGACTTCCAGACCAATCTACCCCTAGAATCAGGAACCAGGATTTGAAGTAGGAATAGTGGCAAGCATAGGATATTTTACATACCAATCAGGCAGCCACATCCAATTCCCGTTAACTAACACATTACGAACAATTGAACCCAGCTCTATGGATGCCATGAATTGAAATGAAGTTCGAAAAAGGACTTTGAATGCACCAACGATCATACCACACAGAGGCCGTATTACCAGCCCCAAGACAATACCAAATAAACTATCTAATAATCGAGCAGACCTAGAGGATTTTCCTTCATCCCCAAGACATATTACCATGTATGGAAAACTAGAATGGGAGTTGAATAGTTTTACCAATTTATCGTTTTAAATTTTATGTTTCAAAAACTTTAGATTCGAGTTAACGTGAGATCAATCAACAACAATATGAACACTCAACACAATAAGCAATAACAACTAGTTACTATAAAATAAGGAAAGCAAAATAAATGTAAAGAGTTAGAAAGATGACATCGTGATATATAGTGGTTCAGTAACAAAGCTCCTCTTCGCGCTATTTCACTCCTCGAGTACCCAACTCGAGAGTTCATTTCACTATGTCAACAAGCTCCCTTTAGGCGGAGAAAATCGTATACGTCACTTATACCAATTTTCGACACTAAGCTAAATGTCGAGTTCTAATCTAGCTAGAACCAATCTCACACACGATCTACCCGATCTTCTCACAAGCTACACAAATCACAAGATCTACCCGATCTTGACATAATCTACCCAAATCACAAGATCTACCTGATCTCGCCATAATCTACCAAATCACCATACAAACTACACAATATGCAATATCCACACGATCAACTAGATCTACCCAATGATACAACTACACAAGAATGAGAATAATGGACTTGATGAATGTTAAAGTACAACAAGGAATTAACCAATGTTACTAATGAACTAACTATACTAACACACTTAATATTTTGATGAATATGAGTGTTTTTCTCTTGCACTTGTAATGGAAGAATGTTTGGATCACTTATGAATGAAATCAAACTAGTTTATGATCAAACAAATGAAGCTAGGAAGGGTGTTGACATAAATAATGTATGAAAACGTTATTTATATTTTTCGATATCTCTATATTTTGACGATCACAAAATGTAAACTCGTCAATCGTTTGATTACTACGTAAACAAGTATTAAGCTAGTCTATATCATTATATCCAACTTAATCACTTAAGGTATGGATAAACAAGTGCTTAATACATCTCATGATCAAAGGGGTATTTAATTAACTAATACAAAGTTTATTTAATTATATAATCTTATTATATATTTTTGAAAAACACTTTTGGTAATAAGGAAAAATGTTTTAATCATACTAAATATATGATTTCAAATATTTAACCAAAATCAGTTAGTTTTTCACCAAATAAACTTTCCCCACTAAAAGACAGGTTTTCTGGCCGTTACAGTTGGGCGGCCCCCTTAATTATAAGGGGCGGTCCCCTTAATTTTAAGGGGGCCGGCCATGCATTAAGGGGACCGGCCACGCTCCCCTGTCAGAAACTGTCAGATTTCTTCTCCTATAAATACCACCTTAATTCTGGAATTTTTCCTCACCTTTTGCACGAAATTTTCAGATCTACAATCATCTTAAACCCATCAAAAACCCTTTGATCATTTGTATATTAATCCTTGTTTCAAGTGATTCAATCCCTCATCATCCATTCTCATTCTAAGTGCAAAAGAAGAACTCTCTACAACCAAGTTCAAGAAGTGTTGAAGAGTTGTTGTGTATAGTGTATATATATATTCATTTGTGAATATTGTGTTGTGCTTGTTATTATTTGTTTAGAAGATATAGAAGTTGTGTAGATAGTAGAAGTTGATTAGTTGTGAAGTAGGATAGTTGTGAAGATTGGTGTGTAGAAGAAGGTGTGTAGAAGATTGGTGTGTAGAAGAAGGTGTGTAGAAGATTGGTGTGTAGAAGCTTGGTGTGAAGATAGGTGTGAAGATTGGTGTGTATATTGGTGTGTAGATTGGTGTGTAAACTGGTGTGTATATTGGTGTGTACGGTTTTCTCCGCCATAAGGGAGTTTGTTGACATAGTGAAGAAAACTCTCGAGTAGGTGACTCGGGGAGTGGAGTAGGAACAAGGAAGGTGTCCTTGTAGCCGAACCACTATAAATCCTTGTGTTGTGGTTTGATTTTTCTAACTCTTCTCATTACTTATTTATTTACCTTTACTAATTAGTTTAGTTAGTTATTATACAATTGTTCATATAGTGCAAGCATTGAATTCACATAAACAAGAATCGAAGTTTTTAAAACAAACTTGTGCTTATAAATTTTAAAAGGACGTAAAACTATTCAACCCCCCCTTCTAGTTTTCCACAATTGGTATCAGAGCCACGTCTAGCAAGATTTTTAAAATATATTGTATTTTAAAACTTGTAACGATCTATGGAATCTGAAAAATATTTAGAAGGGCAATCTATGCAAAGACCACCACTATTTGAAAGTGATGGATTTTTATATTGGAAAAATCGATTCGAAACTTATGTGAAATCAAAAGATCTAGATCTTTGGCATGTTATTACCAATGGTGATTTTTTACCTATTCAAAATAACCCTGAAACTAAGAAAGATGAAATCGTACCTTTTGAAAAACAAAAAGATGATTTAAAAAGAAAACTTGCTAAAAATAATGAAGCAAAAATGGTTATTTATAATGCGCTACCACGTAAAGAGTACGAAAGGATCTTTATGTGTGAAACCGCAAAAGAAATTTGGAACTCTTTATTAATAACTCACCAAGGTAATAATCAAGTCAAAGATAACAAAATAGATCTACTTGTTCAACAATATGAGCAATTCACGATTCCGGAAGAGGAATCAATTGATAATGCTTTTGCTAGATTTAACACTATCATCACAAGTTTAAAAGCACTTGATGAGAATTTCTCTAGTAAGAATTTTGTTAGGAAATTTCTTAGAGCTCTTCACCCAAAATGGCGAGCTAAAGTGACGGCTATTGAAGAATCAAAGAATTTGTCAACACTACAACTTGATGAATTAATTGGAAATCTGAAAGTCTACGAAGCAATTATAAAGAAGGACTCTGAAATGGTTAAAGGAAAACGTGAGCAAAGCAAGTCAATCGCCTTGAAAGCTAGAAAGGAATCCAACAACGAAGATAGCTCATCTTCCGAAAGCGATGACGAAGAATATGCCATGGCCGTAAGAGACTTCAAGAAATTCTTCAAAAGGCGAGGAAGATTTGTTAGACAACCACACGATGAAAGAAGAACATCTCAAAAGAATAATGATGACAAGTATAGCAAGAATGAGAGAAAGTGTTTCAAGTGTGGTGATCCGAATCACCTCATTGGAAAATGTCCAATGATGACAAGAGATCAAAATCAAAGAGCATTCGTTGGAGGTGCTTGGAGTGATAGTGATGAAGATGAGAATGAAACAACAAAGGATGAAAGGTGTCTCATGGCCAAATCATCAAGTGAGGTACGTTCCGAATCCGAATACTTTAGTGATGAAAATCTATCATTAGATGAAAAAGATTTAGATAGTGAATACAATAGATTATGTAAAATAGGACAACTAGTTATGGCTAAAAACAAATCATTAAAATACATAAACAACCAACTAGAAAATGAAGTGCTTGAACTAAAAATTAAAATACGTCAACTTGAAAAAGGAAAAGAAATTGTTGAAGAATGTAAAACATGTCAAGAGCTTAAAAGTGAAAACAACATACTTAAGGATGAAATTTGCAAACTTGATAAATTTGAAAATAGTAGTAACTCACTTAGTAAAATTATAAGTATTCAAAGAATATCAGGAGATAAAACCGGACTAGGATTTAACTCAACTGAATCTTCAACAAGTGGAGCTAAAAACGTTAAATTTGAAAATGAACCAAAACCTTCAATACTTAATCCCAAACATTTACTCATAAAAAATAAAATAATACCTATCGCTAGTAATGAAGAAATAAAACCATTCTATAAACCATCTTTAAAAACCGAAGTTGGATTATCTAAATCTAAAACAAGATCTAAAACTCCACCACCTAGGAAACCAAATAATTCATATCCTAGACCTAAAACACCTCAACCAAGAACAAACCATAATAGACGAAACTTTAACTATAATCAACAAATGTGGAATTTCAATCCGTGGGGAATGTTTCCACCTTATATGCATCCAAGTCAAATACAAAACATGTTCGGACCAAATAACTTTGGACAAATGAAACAATGGGCACCAACGTAAATGATATTCGCCATCCAAACATGGAACTTTTCATTGTCACCTCTTGTCCGATTTACCTCTTGAAGACCTTGAAGATTAACGCATTAAAGACAAAAGGTACACATTTCCTTTTAAGTTCCTTGTCTAGAAATGCATGCTTAGTTTAGTGTGTTACATTTATGTGATTTTACTTGACTTATTAATCTCTATTTGTTTCTATATTATATATATATACATATATACATATATATATATATATATATATATATATATATATATATATATATATATATATATATATATATATATATATTTATATACTTAGCTATATTTAGGATCTTATAACCTAGGAAATTCATTTGTTGATTTTCTAGAACTAGAGATTGTTCGTTTACGAACATCTCTTTTCCCCATTTGCCTTATTGAACTTTAATGTTCAATCAACACTCATGCTGATGAAGTGAGATGAGTCGAAAAATCTATGGATGAAACAAACTCCCGGCTTCCGTTGCATACGTCTCCCTCCTACTTTCTCGTCTTATAAGCCCATACTATATAAAATATATATATATATATATATATATATATATATATATATATATATATATATATATATATATATACTTATAAACCTTTCACAACTTTCTCGTTTGCTTGACAACTTGATGAATTTCATCCGAAACAATCAAGAAAATTTTATTGACAAAATGTCAAGTAAAAATGTCAAGTAATTCCTTTCGTGCGAATACCCTCCAACGTATTTTTGATTAAATATAAATCTAATACATACATATGAATAAATATTTTTTTTGCTCTTTCCAGAAACCAAAATCACAAAAATCGATTTTTGGAGGGCGGCCCCCTTAATGTTTAAGGGGACCGGCAGCCAAATGAAGGGCGGCCCCCTTAATGTTTAAGGGGACCGGCCATCTGATTGATCAAGCCCGTTTTTCTCCTTTTTCCTTTTGCCAAACACTCCACTTTTTCACATACCCCTTCCACTGCTTCTGCTGTAACGAAAACCAAAACCCAAAAACCTCTCAAATCACTTCCAAATCACACAATTCGGGTTAATTCGCAAAGGGCAAATTCATCTAACACAATCACCATTACTTATTGTAAGTTTTTCATAACACATTTCATCTAATTTCATCTTATTTGATCATACTCATGATTATGCATGTTTTATAAAATTCGTCAAATTTCATAATTTCTTTCAAATTTAGCCTTAAAACTTCATAACCAAATGCTTCCCCTAGGATTAGGATGATTAATCAACACTAGAAACTAGTTATTATAAACTATCATGTCGAAAATTTTTGAAAAATTTCATACACTCCTTTTCAAAATTTTAGTAAACACATTGTTGAATAATGTCTTGAAAACGTATTAAAACTAACTACATTATACTTGTGTAACTTGTAAAACTTGAAATTACATTTTTCAACTAAGAAAAATTATATTGGTTCACAATATAGGGGTGTTTGGATTATGTCCAAATAATATCAAAACATAGCTTTTATAATTTTTATAAAACTTTATTATAATTATAAACCTTAATATTGTTTATCGAACTCGTCAAAATACATAATTCATATGTATATTGACGCACTTGAGTTATAAGTCAATAGTTAAGGAAGCGTTTGGTTTATTACTAAAAATGATTTTTTTTTTTAAAATACAAACCATCTTTTTCAAAAACAAATTACATGCATAAGAAACTCGCAAGAAATAGCTAGTTTTACAATCTAATGTGAAATCTAGCAAATTTCATGATATATTAAGATGTTTAAAGGGGCGTTTGGATTTGTCCATAACTACTCATTAAACTTCATAAAATATATCTAGAACGAGTTAAAAACAACATTAAGGAACATGGTAATCTACTTCTTAGGATTAGTGACGAAGTATGTTTACGTTCCAACATAAGCCTTAACTATAAACATGTACTTTTATCTTTCTTTATATTTATTTTGGTCTTTTTGAATTGTTGATGTGTTTAGGTGAAAATGCCCAAAGCAACTACCGAAGATCTTTCTCACACTAAAAACTACATTCCCAAAGTTTCTCAACTCCCTACCACATCTCCTTCTATTGGACTTATCTATCGTCAAATTGAAGATAGAAATATTCATGAGGGACGTGTAGTAGATCTTGCTTTTGCTCAATCCGAGTACATAAATCGCTTGTTTTCAAGCATCAACTTCAATTGTCTTTATGAAATAAATGAACCCATCATTCCTCGTTTCATAATGGATTTCTATAGCCAAGTCACCGTCCAAACCAATGATCTTGGTTTCATCACCATCTCTTTCATGATTCAAAATGAATTTATCACCCTCACTCTCGAACAATTTGGTCATATCCTCCAAATTCCATTTAGAGGTCAAGCCGTTTTCTCAAACGAGTGGGACCTCGAATCTCTTAATCGCTATCGACCAACCTTCGGTCCATATCTCGACGAAATTCCTCATCCCGACGAAATTCGTCAAGTCCTTGGTATAGATCGTGCCACCACAAGTCGAAAAATAAAATCCAAAAACGTTCAAATTTCTCCATACCAACTTCTCCTCAAAGAATTAAGCCCACACATGAAGCGTTGGGAAGAACTCATTCGTGAGAATGCGTTTGGTACTGGAGGTCACCGGGACCATCTCCCGGCTAGCCTTGCTCACATGTTGTATTGTATAGCTGTCGAAAAGCCGTACAATCTGGCCTACTTCTTTATCAAACGGATTGAGTGTGCTAGAAAAACTCCCAAAGCCAATCTTCCATATGGAATGTTCCTTACTCGTATCTATCGTCATGTTATCGAGTACTACCCCGATCTTGACAATAGTATTTATGAGTCCATCTACCCCACTCTGCGTACTCTCGCTCTAAAACAAGCTCGACGAACTCGAAGTGACAAGGGTAAACCTCGTCGTCATAGCTTTCATGGATCATCCTCAAGGCAAGATGATGATGATGAGGAGGAAAACATCGATGATGCTAGTACCCCTTCGTTTTCTGAGTTCGTTGACAATTTAGAGGATCTTGATTATCCCAACTATTCTACTCCATCTCCAAGTGATCAAACTGAAGAAGTGCTTCATGAACGAACTACCGAGATGCTTAGAAGACAAAAGAGCTTGCACGAAGAAGTTAGAGGTGGCTTCAAATCTATTGGGAAGACTTTGAAGGGTATCTTCGGGAAGAAAAATAAATGATATGGTCGGATTATGTTTGTTTAACAATGTTTTATTTTTATGTCTTGTGTGCTATTTGTCCGAAGTTTATTCGGAAATACTTGTTATTTGAATATGTGTTTAGGATGATAACTTGATTGTCTTTGATATTTATATGCATGTTTCTCTTGATCTATATATATGTTTGCATGATTAGTTAATGGTTATATAACTATATGACATATATGCTTCCTAATAAACCAAAACAAATGTGAAATGTCCAAATTAAGCTTGCTGCACATTCAAACCAGAACATAACATCTTTCCAGAAAATTTTTGAAAATTTTGGTTTCTGGGTCGTCAGATGGGCGGCCCCCTTAAATCATAAAGGGCGGCCCCCTTAAAATTAAGGGGACCGGCCACCATTTAAGGGGACCGGCCATCTGAAACAGTTTTTACACTGTTTTCTTTTGCATCATGTGATCCCTTTTACTAGTCCCAGCTACCATTACTCTTAAAAACCAAACTGATTTTGGAATAAAACATTACAATTTCAAAACAATTCCACTTCTAAACATGTTTTCCCACTATATAATTCCCATGCATGTTTAATTCATAATTCATCATCCTCATCACTCATAACCATCATCATGTCATCACCAAGAACAACCCATTCAAACAATGCCAAGAAACGAAAACTTGTCATTATACCACCCAAACAACTCTTCATTGATCTTACAAATGAAGACAACACCACTCCATCTCCACCACCTCAATGTTCATCTCCTAGTGCACCAAATGCACCCTCAAAAACACCTTCAACAAATGGAAACTCCACTTCCTCCATACCATCCACCTCATCCATAAATGACTACATCAACACCCACTTATCTCCTCCAACAATTGATCAACCATCACAACCTACCAATGAGAACACATCTCTTGCACTCACTCTCTCATTATCACCCTTAACATCCCTTGATGCACATTTCTCATCATCTCCTATCAACCCACCAACCTATAACCCCGTCCCATGGAGCTTACTTGAAGCTCATGGAGACACTTGCCTTTGTTGCATTCACAACCGAACAATTGTGTTCGGATTAAGAGATGAGATCCAATGCATGTTTTCTCTTATTGAAAACATGTTGCATCAACCACCAACAATGAACACAACCCCTCCACCACCATCAACAAACACTCCTCCTCCACCACCATCTCCATGTTCACCATCCATTCCTCCCAATTAAACATGCTTGGTGTTTCACAAATAAAATTGTGTTAAACCTTTTTGGATGGCAAGCTCTAGAGAGGACTCTCATGTTTGAGACTTGGTTTATTATTTCTATGATGATTGTAAGCCTTTAAAGGCTTTTGTTAGTTGTAGCATTACTTGTTCCTTTTGTTGATGTAATGCTTGATGTATTATTTTCCTTAATCAATGATATGGCTATGATTAGTCTATACTCTTGCATGCTATATCCATATATATATGTTGCTTGCCACTAAATATTTTTGCAAGATATCCATATCCCAATTCCTTTTGGCCTCATAATGAGGGGGAGTATACTTCAAGGGGGAGCTTCCATTAACTTGGGAAAACCTTTTTGATGCTAACAAAAAGGGGGAGAAGTGATATAAACTCACTCTAATACTTGTATATAGACTAATTTTCGACTAATGAGTTTAAATTTTGTAATCATCAAAAAGGGGGAGATTGTTGACATAAATAATGTATGAAAACGTTATTTATATTTTTCGATATCTCTATATTTTGACGATCACAAAATGTAAACTCGTCAATCGTTTGATTACTACGTAAACAAGTATTAAGCTAGTCTATATCATTATATCCAACTTAATCACTTAAGGTATGGATAAACAAGTGCTTAATACATCTCATGATCAAAGGGGTATTTAATTAACTAATACAAAGTTTATTTAATTATATAATCTTATTATATATTTTTGAAAAACACTTTTGGTAATAAGGAAAAATGTTTTAATCATACTAAATATATGATTTCAAATATTTAACCAAAATCAGTTAGTTTTTCACCAAATAAACTTTCCCCACTAAAAGACAGGTTTTCTGGCCGTTACAGTTGGGCGGCCCCCTTAATTTTAAGGGGGCCGGCCATGCATTAAGGGGACCGGCCACGCTCCCCTGTCAGAAACTGTCAGATTTCTTCTCCTATAAATACCACCTTAATTCTGGAATTTTTCCTCACCTTTTGCACGAAATTTTCAGATCTACAATCATCTTAAACCCATCAAAAACCCTTTGATCATTTGTATATTAATCCTTGTTTCAAGTGATTCAATCCCTCATCATCCATTCTCATTCTAAGTGCAAAAGAAGAACTCTCTACAACCAAGTTCAAGAAGTGTTGAAGAGTTGTTGTGTATAGTGTATATATATATATTCATTTGTGAATATTGTGTTGTGCTTGTTATTATTTGTTTAGAAGATATAGAAGTTGTGTAGATAGTAGAAGTTGATTAGTTGTGAAGTAGGATAGTTGTGAAGATTGGTGTGTAGAAGAAGGTGTGTAGAAGATTGGTGTGTAGAAGAAGGTGTGTAGAAGATTGGTGTGTAGAAGCTTGGTGTGAAGATAGGTGTGAAGATTGGTGTGTATATTGGTGTGTAGATTGGTGTGTAAACTGGTGTGTATATTGGTGTGTACGGTTTTCTCCGCCATAAGGGAGTTTGTTGACATAGTGAAGAAAACTCTCGAGTAGGTGACTCGGGGAGTGGAGTAGGAACAAGGAAGGTGTCCTTGTAGCCGAACCACTATAAATCCTTGTGTTGTGGTTTGATCTTTCTAACTCTTCTCATTACTTATTTATTTACCTTTACTAATTAGTTTAGTTAGTTAGTTATTATACAATTGTTCATATAGTGCAAGCATTGAATTCACATAAACAAGAATCGAAGTTTTTAAAACAAACTTGTGCTTATAAATTTTAAAAGGACGTAAAACTATTCAACCCCCCCTTCTAGTTTTCCACAAAGGGTAAAATGATAACAAAAAAAATTAGTGCAAAGAGGTGAGCGAAAATGTGAGAACTGATCCATTATAGGACAAGAAAATCTGGGCGTATAACGCTAGACGGTACCTTTAATTATAGACGGTACCTTTATTTATTTAAGGTTACCATCCATGCTCCAATTTTTTTTCCTTTAGTGGGGAAGTAAAAATCTGGTGGAGGTGGTGGTTTTCTTGGGGGAAAACCAGATTTTGAATTTCAAATTATTTTCTTTGAATAAAACATTTTATATTAATTAGAAATTTTTTGTCTAATTGATTTGTGTAAAAATGTTTGTGTCACATTTAAAATAAAATGTTTCTTTGATCATTTAGGAGGTATGATGTTCATTATTTAATTCCTTTAGAGATTTGGTGTCGAGATAGAGTTTTACTACTAAAAACTTTATTTACATTAACTTTTACATATAATGTTTTTATGTTTTGTTATTATCAAAATGTAGAGAAAATGAATAACGTTTTTAGACATTATTTGTATTAACAATCTCCCCTTTTTTGATGATGACAAAGCATAAACTCATTGTATGTAAAAATTTTAAGTTAACATGTTTTTAGTCAACTCGATGAGTTTAACCACTTCTCCCCCTTTTTCTCAAATCAAAAAGAGATATAAAAGTAAATAATGCAAATACTCCCCCTTGATGTGTGTTCCCCATTCTTCGAGGCACCACAGAATCGAGCTATGGTGACGAGCTACAAAACCGAGTTATAGTACAAGTGCAAATATCTAACTACTAGTAAGTCCCAAAATAATCAATGTACATAATTAAGTATATATATAGTCCATGCAACAACCAACCATGCATAAGAAGTTCGTTCATTAAAATAAATATCATATTTGAACAAATATGATAGTACAACTACAATACTAAACATAGTTGTTAGTGCAAAAAGTGTGACTGGGTTAAGACTGGGCTTAGTCCAGGTTGGGCTGATCTTGATGGATCGTCCGTTGTGTAGTTTATGCACTAATTCAAGTAGAGGAATGAGTTCCTACACAAGTAGAAGCACACCGTTAGTCTTATCGTAGGGACGGACCCCACGATTAAGCTCCGGCGTGAGAATAAGTACTCATGTTGTGAGAGAAATATCCGTGTGTTAGGATGAGTGAGAAAGTCATACCTCGAGAGTGTGAGTTGAGGTTTCCTTTTATAGGTAACGAAAATATTAGGATTTCCTGATATTTCGCACATTGCTATAGTGGCCGAGGTGGGACCCTTGTCGGGCAAGGATCCGCAGCTTAATCGATTGTTACGGACGTGGATGGTCTTCTGGACCGGGGGCCGGTCCGCGAGCGTACTTTGGAAGTGCCGCTCGTTTCCTTTGTTTGTCCAGATAATGCCATGCTCGTGTCATGGGCTTTAGCCATATCTGGCTTTATTGACTCGCTGGGCCGGAGCCCAGTTTGTTCATTGGGCCGGATCCCGGTTTTCTCGTTGGGTCAGAGCCCATTTTGTTTATAGGGCCGAGCCCGGTTTGTTTGTAGGGCCGGAGCCCGGTTCGTATGAGATAGTCCAGGCCCAGTAGGCCTGCTATCCGTACTATACGTCATCAATAGCCATATTTAAACTGAACTAGGGACAACATGAAGCAAATAACTAGGCTTGAGAGGCTTCTAGAATTGTCTTGAAACAAAAAAGTCCTAAAGTTCTTGAGAACTAAGCAAACTATTACTTAGTTGGTGTGACTAATGGTTGGTGGTAGAGTGAGTGGAGCGGAAGGTGGTGTCACAAGTTGCTTAAGGTATGAAAACATGAACTGAATCTCATCACTCAAGTCAAAGATGAGATTGTGGCTATAGATGCAACATAGGTAATTTAAGCTATGAGGTCAACGGGATGAAGTTGTGAGGAGGGGGTTGACCCATGAGTGGTGGTGACAAGGATGGTGGTAATGGAGTTGGATGAGCAAAGTTTAAGGGACTGATTGGTGAAAGAGTAACATTCATGTGTTGTGGAGGGGCAAAGGAGATGAGTTTGCTCTTGAACCTAAAATGGATGAGGATGATGAAGTGTCTTTAGTGGAAAGTGTCTTGGATGGCGCATTTGGTGGTGATAGTGAACTAGGTGAGCTAGTTGATGGATGTGTCTTCACATCAAGATCAAGGTCATCTTCGGTAAGATTAATGATGACAATTGGTTTCCTTATTGAAATTCTAGGTTTCTTAGATTGGTAAGTTGAAGGTGAAGTGGATGAAACTTGCTGGGAAGACATTGTAGATAGTGGGTATGTGTAATGAAGAAGATGATAACATAGTTAAGGTTTATATAGTTGAAATGGGTGAATGGTATTATCCAAATTTGAATTGGGGAATGTTATTAATCAACTTGTGACTCAAAAAGGAGAAAATGAGGATTAGTGCTGGTGCAGGAAATCAAGAAATAGTGAAAAAGTTCATCTGGTAGGGGACGGTACTCTTAATTATGGGATGGTACCCTTAAATATTTAAAGCTATCGTCGTAATTGATGGTACCGTCTGCTGACAAACGACCACTTTCAGTTCTTGTGTTTAAGGACTACTTTTAAGGTGGTAACGGGGATTTTTAGGACACTATTTGCAGCAAATCCTATAAACTTAGTCCACACAAGAATATTTAGCATATGTAATTTAAATTTGGCTAAAAACTAGGAAAATTTTCTTGCAATAAAATATGGAATGATTAAACTAGTAGCATGCAATTTAGATAAGAAGATAAAATAAAACATATGTCACTAGATGACTACTTAGAAAATTCAATGCTTAACATCCTAGTAATAAATTTATGAAGAAAATTACTTCATAACTAAGCTGTCCTAATTAATTTTGATAACCCATCCTATACTAAGATCTTCATTTTATTGACTTGAGCTTACTTCCACGATGACAATGAGTGAAATTACTCACCGTCATCACTTGCTAACTCATCAAATGATGCGTATTTAGATGATGATTTGGGAATAATAAAGGATGAAATTTGTGATTCATTTAAGGGTTCCATTATTCGATCAACAAGTATTGAGGCCCTCGGAGATATGGGTAGAAGTACATGATGTGGTGATATAGACGAGTTAGGAACATCCCATAAGGTAGCAATTTATTTTTGTTTCCCTTGAGAAGCACAATTCGCTTAGCAAAGAAATAAGTGAGATTGTAGGGTTGTTGAGTAAGAAGACAATAAATCATGTGAGCACAACATGCCGGTAGTTGCTCACAATTCCCTACGAGACTAAAGACATTTTCTCAGAGAATGATTGTCCAAGGTTGTAGCTCAGGACGAACTTCACTCAGAAGGATTTTGTTTGGATTGAGATAGTGAACCCGTTGAGGGGTACGAATGATTCTAGTTATTTCTTGTGGATAAGGTATGTAGGAACAATGTGTACTATTTTCCTCTCGATAGTTAAAGGGTGACTCAGACACCAATCTTCCGTATAGGCACATTGCCAATAATTTGGATGTCAAAGAATTTAGGCAAACTGTTGAAGAGTTAAAATGAACTTATGGTTTTGTATTCAAAACCAAAGTGAGAAAGATTGATCCTCATTACTTACGAGTTCGCCATGACGAAAGAATTCTAACATAAAACGAGTACAAATTTGCTCGTTGATCGTGAGTAGACAATCAAATCCTATGGTACGAAATGTGGTATGAACGTGTTCTTGGTTGCGAAGAGAGGTATCAACTACTCTACCCTCATGGAAGTAACGAGACTTAAGATTATTAAAACCACGAAGTGGTTTCCTGGTGTGTTTGGTTCAAGTGAAATGTTAGGAATGTAGGTTTGAGTGAATTTATGATCAAAATCAAATTCATAAGACATATTGATACCTACAATTCAAAAATGGTTTTATTATGATGAGATCAAGGTTAACAAAATGAGTACCTAGTGTGTGCCTATATGCAAATGATGTGGAGGTGCGGTAAACTCGACTCAAAGGAAATAAAAATTTTGAATTTACCCAAACACTCCTAAATTCACTTTTGCTCAATCGAATATGTCGAAAAATACATATTGTATAAAACCCTAAAACCTTGAATATCTAATTTACGTAAAATTTAAAAATTTCTAAGTAACGATACAAGTAATTAAAACGCGAATATAATTTAACGAAGTAACCATAAACCCAAATAATTATAACGAAACATCACCATGGAAGATTTGAACATTTTGAACTCTAAAATATTGCTGAAACATAAAATAAAATTCGAGGAACTATTTTACGCTACACGAACATTGTTTTGGGCCGTTTTCCTTTTGATAAGCAATCAATAATCAACCAAAGGCCTTGTAAACTTGAGCCCATGACCTCACTCGGCCTTCTTAGCCCAAATCGAACCCATAGTATTTTTTTAAGGCTGGTACATTTCTCCCTCCCTCACAAAACATACGCTTTTATAAAATAACCCTAAACCTATCCTTCAAGAAAATAGCGGCACATAAATTTTTCCTGATCTTCTCTTCACATTCGATCACTAGGAGGTTCAAGGTTGAGTTTTGAGTGTTCTTTCGTTGTTGGGGAATTGATTTGCAAGCGTACAAGACTTAAGGAGGATTGAGTACTCGAGTTTTGGTTCCTTTTCATTCGTTTTCTTTTTCATTCAAACCTAGGTACCCTCTTGTTTCTTCTCTTTTGATTTCTAATGTTCCTTTCACATCATATATTGTTATGTTTACAAGTATGGATCGAATGGATATATATATATATATATATATATATATATATATATATATATATATATATATATATATATATATATATATATATATACACACACACACACACACACACACACACACACATAGGGAGGCGTTATTGTGATGTACAATTTAAAATGAAAAACAATAGGTGCAGTTGTGAACCGTTAGATCAACCATTATGAATGAGATTTATTGTTAATTAATTAATTAACTACTAATGGCAATCTTGTAAATAATTGAAAGACTATGGACCTTTTTATACAATGCATTTTATGGCTCACCAACAAAACACACAATCTTCGTTAGTTTTCTATGGGGTTTTTGAATATACATTTTTCACACATTTAATCATTTCATATACTTATGCATCAATTTAGGGGGTGCTTGGTTGGTGGGTTAAAGGGGGTGGGGAATGGGTAAGATATTTAAAAGGGCCACATCACTCAATATATGGTGCTTGGTTAGGGAGTGCAAAGGTATTGATTACCCCGTAGTGGGTAATCAACCATTATAGAGTAAATTGGGGGTAAGGTATTGATTACCCACCTCACTCATTCCTTTGCATTCCCTTTCCCTACTTTGAACCAAGCGGACCTTATTTGTCTTATTTTAATCTGTAAAAGTAAATTTCTCATTTTTTCCCCACTGTTATGATTGATGACACATGTGATATACAATAGTTTACTTCTAAATATTTGTGTGTTTTTTTTAACTTATATGAAACACGAAAACATATTAACGAAATATCTCTTTAAAATAATTTTTTATACATATATTGCGACATACCAATTTTTGATGTGTATATAGTGACACACCAATTTTTTTATACATATATAAATAAATATCTTGATACATATATAGTGATACGTTAGTTTTTTTGACACATTTGTAGTACGACGCTAAATTTCTTGATACATTTATAATGACACACTAAAATTTGACACATTTGTAGTGCGACACTAAATTTCTTAATACATTTATAATGACACTCTAAAATTTTAGCACACTTGACACACTAAATTTTTGTACATTGATAACGCTCAAATTGTGCATGTTTTTAGTGGCGTTATTCGTATGTTTTTCGGTTATTTTTATATGCTTTTGTCTCATAATCATTTGAAAGTGTGTTTGCAAGCATTTGTAGCCAAAACAGGAAAAAGGAAGAAAAAGTGAAGTAAATGAAGGATTTTTCATTTCCATCTCGAGATTCATTTCGTTCAAGCATTTCACAAAGAAGAATCCAAGTTTTCATCATTCCAAAGTTTGTTGACAAGGAAAAATTTGGACAAAGAATGAAGAGCCAAGTTAATAATCAAGTTTGCTGCTGTAAGAACAAAAGCAACCGATCGGTCAGAGGAATTTGTCACATCCAACCGATCAGTTATGAATCCAACCGACCGGTTAGTCGCAGAGGTCACAACCAACCGATCGGTCAGAGCCCGATACCGATCGGTTGGTCTGCTCGTTAATATTTTGCAAGAAGTTTTCTATCTCATTCTATCCGATTCTAGGCCCTTCTCTCTGCTATTCTAGGTCTTTCTATTCACCTTGGAGGCCAAGTTGTTGCATTGATGAGCCTAGGCTTGAGGATTAGTATAAATAGAGGCTTTGTAGCACACAATTCAATACAACTCAGTATCTCTCATTACACCAACAATAAAGCAATCCTTTACTAGTCTCAAAGTTCTCAAATTCGTCCATAAAAGTTCAGGAAGCATTGGAAGTCCAAAAAGTCAACATCCGGAGGTTAAACTTTCAAGAAGTCAACACCAACACTTAGGAAATCATTTCTTACTCGTTTGTAATCATATTCCAAACATTTGTAAGACTTTAATCATGGTTTCTAATGTTCAATATTCTGAATTTATGTTCATGATCGCTATGAGTGGCTAGTAACCTTTGCATTTGCTTAGATGATGTTGATTACTTAATGATTAGTCTATGATTGTGATAACATGTTTTAATTCAATTTCAAGTCAATTCTAAAACCCAATTAGACTAAAGTTTCATAGTGACATTTGTTGAGTCAAGTTTAACTAGTTGCTTATAATATAATTGGCCAAAAGGGTTGTTATCATTCAACTAGTTATAATCTTTTGTCTATGAGAGATTGTTTTTCACCATAATTATTCTTGGCTAAACAAAGGAAATAAGGTGTAATTGTAATGAAAATACTTTTTGTTAATCAAATCGGATTGGTTGTAAATGCCTAATTGGTCGAAAGTTTTAGTAGTTTATAATCAATTGTAACCTTGTTGTCTATGATTATGTTACCTTTTGTATTGACCATTTCTTAAGAGTATTTGATTAAACAAGAAACTATTTTTGTGTTTAAGGTTGTTGACTCAACTTTATGAACCTTGAATTGATCTTGAATTAATTGGTCCAAACCTAATGCTTGTTTTTATACACTAAAATCTTGACGAAGGTTTAACTTGTAGAAACAATATATTAGAACACCAACTAATTCTTATTACCAACATGTTAAGGAAGTTATCACAATCATGCTTTTCCTATGAGTAGTTAACTAGTCTAAGCAAGTGTAGTTTTTAATCATTTGAATTATCTTATAATCATTATCGCTAGTGTTAGAGATTTACTTTTTAAACTTACGCTTAGATTCACTCACAAATCCCTGCGAACGATCCCGACTTACCAACCAAATCTTGCTATAACGGACGAGTTCACTTGCTCGTTTCGGTAATCGTGTTTATAAATTTAAAACTTGTACACACCGTGAGCACATCAAGTTTTTGGCGCCGTTGCCGGGGATTTTGATTGTTTTTTCTGTAAGTTTTAAAGTTCCATTTCTTTCCTTGTTCGTTTTCTAAAAAAAATCCGAGCCAAAAAACCGATCGGTCATTCATCTAACTGATCAGTAATTCCAAATTGTTCAATCTAACCGATCGGTATTCATTCCAATCGATCGGTTCCTTTTTACCTGATTTCCCAAATTGTTTCCATTCTTTGCTCGTTTGTTCCAAAGTTTTCTAGATTCACTCGGTAATTGTATGAACACTCGATCAACCGGAGTAGAACCAATTTCACCTCTTTCTAATCCTGAAAGTCTGATTCGTAGACCAAGAAGAAGAAGAACGCCTTTTGTTCCACCAAACAACCGTGTACCAAGAGTACCAAACCCACCTTTTGATAACCTTTCCGAAGCTTTAGTTGTTTATAACCCATTCACCAATCAACCATTTCCAATGGCTGATGACCAACCCATGTGGGCCACAAACCGAACCGTAGCACCCACTCCTGGAGCTGCTATTGTTGCTGTTAACCTTGGTGACAACTTCACCGTGAAGGGACACCATCTTTCTATGATCAAAGACTGTCAATTCGATGGCCGTTCGAGGGCCGATCCTCACAAACACATCGCCGAATTCATTGAAATTTTGCGGCATGTTTTGATATGGCAACACCGATGTTGATGCCATTAAACTCAAACTTTTTCCATCATCACTCGCTGGAGATGCCAAAGTGTGGTATAACGAATTAACCCCAGGAATTATCAATACTTTGGAGGAGATGAGGCAAGCTTTTGTAAGCCGATTCTATCCACCTGCCATGTTTGATCGTCTAATGGGAGAAATCTGTGCTTTTTCACAAAACCCCAATGAATCTCTTGTCGAAGCTTGGCTTCATATGAAAGATTTACTTCGTAGTTGTCGTGGACATGGTTTAGGACGAGGAACCATTATCCAAATCTTCTACCATGGACTTGATGAAACATCTCAAGGAATTCTTGATGCTGGAGGAATTTTTCTTTACAAAACTCCCAACGAGGCATATCAATTGCTCGAAGATCGAGTACTTCTTAAACTCGATTGGTCAAAAGATTCCAAAACCAAACCCTTACGAAAAACTGTTGCGTTTGCCAAAAGTTCCGATACTTCTAAACTCGTGGAGAAAATGGAAGCCTTAACTTCCAAAATCGACTCGCAATACAAAGATATCAAAGGAGAAATGAAAGAAATGCGAGAAGGTTGCAACAACTGTGGAGGTAATCACACTTCATCCGAATATGACGACCAACCCATGGTTGGACCCAATGAAGGGGAAGCCAATTATGTCCAAGGAGGATACCGTGGAGGAGGTTTTCGTGGTAATTATTACGGAAGAAATTCTGGAAATTGGCAAGATCGCCAAAGGGATAACAACCGTGATACTCAACCACGAGTAGACAATCCAACTCCACCAAACTCTGACAAAAAACCAGAAGAAACTGATTTTGAAAAAATGATGCGAGATTTCGTGACTGCTCAAAGATCCACAAATGAATTTGTTAAAACCCAATTTTTCAACCTCAAAACCAAAGTTGAGCAAGGTCAGAAAAATCATCAAGCTTCTATTCAGGATCTTGAACAAAAATTGTAGACTCTCTAATCAATTTTCTTCATGACAACCTGGAAATTACCAAGCAATACCCAATCCAACCCAAAGCCTTTTGGATCAAATGACAAAATGTATCGTCCACCACAAACCAGAAATGAGCATATCAATGCTGTATTCACAAGAAGTGGTCTTTCTTACGATCCACCAGCCAATCCCAATGAAACTCAAATCATCAATAATGATAGTGAAGAAGAAGCTGAAGCAGAAAATGAAGAAATTCCTGAAACACCAACCAAAGAAACAACCCAACCACTCAGAGCATACACTCCAAAGATTCCGTACCCACAAGCTCTTAGAAAAGAGAAAAATGAGGAGCGTTATAAGAAGTTTGTTGAGATGATCAAAGAAGTTAGACTTAACATACCCCTTGTTGATGTTCTAGCTGGAATGCCCAAATATGGGAAATTTTTGAAAGAACTTCTTAATAACAGAAATAAGTTAGAGCAAATTTCTGCTGCTTTCCTCAATGAAGAATGTTCAGCCATTATTGAAAACAAAGTTCCACCAAAACTCGGAGATCCCAGAAGTTTTCTAATCCCATGCACGTTAGGAAACAACATCACATGTGATGCTTTAGCCGATCTCGGTGCAAGTATTAATTTGATGCCCTATTCATTGTATTCTAAACTTTCCATCAACACTTTGAAACCTACAAAGATGAGTATTCGATTAGCCAACCATACATACCAATATCATGTTGGGGTTGCTGAAAACATGCTTGTCCAAGTAGCTAAATTTGTTTTTCCCGTGGATTTTGTAATCTTAGAAATGAAGGAAGATAGACAAGTACCTTTAATTTTAGGAAGACCTTTCCTAAACACCGCTGATGCCATAATTAAAGTCAAAGGTAAAGAACTCAATTTAGGAGTTGGAGAAGATAGAATTACCTTTCTAATCGACAAAGTAATGAAATATCCATATACCAGTGATGATACTTGCTTTAACATCGATGTAATCGATGAAGTCACTGAGGAAGAATTGGATGCATTACTTGACGATTCTGATCCTTTCACAACCACTTCTGAGAAAATAAATGAAACGAATCTTGATAAAGAGTTCGCTGAATTTATGGAAGTAAAATTTGAAGAAGATGATGAAGAAGTTAAGGAAGGAGAAATAGTTGAAGAGAATTTGAAGAAATTACCATCAATGATCAAATGAGGATCAAGACATCTCTTCAAGAACCACCCACCGATCTTGAGTGTAAACCACTTCCGAATAATCTTGAATATGCTTACTTGGAGGAGAATTCACTTCTTCTTGTAGTCATATCTTCGTTGCTGAAGGATGATCAAAAAGAAAAACTCATTTCAGTTCTTAAGAAGCATAAACGCGCTTTTGCGTGGAAAACTTCTAATATCCCAGGAATTAGTCCTGATTTCTGTAAACACAAAATCAATTTCGAAGAAGGTGTTAAACTTGTCGTTGAAAGACAACGTTGACTCAATCCGAACATGAAAGAAGTTGTCAAGAAAGAAATCATTAAACTTCTTGACGCTGGAATCATATACCCCATTGAAGATAGTCCTTGGGTGAGTCCTGTTCCTTGTGTTCCTAAGAAAGGAGGAATGATTGTAGTGACTAACGAACGGAATGAATTAGTTCCTACTAGAACAGTCACTGGATGGCGAGTATGTATTGATTACAGAAAATTGAACAAAGCCACCAGGAAAGATCATTTTCCTCTCCCATTCATGGATCAAATGCTTGAAAGATTAGAAAGCAACAAATACTTTTGTTTCCTCGATGGTTTTTTAGGTTATTTCCAAATTCCCATTGATCCTTCTGATCAAGAAAAGACCACATTCACATGTCCTTTTGGAACTTATGCTTATCGGCGTATGCCTTTTGGTCTTTGTAATGCACCTGCCACTTTTCAAAGGTGTATGATTGCTATATTCCAAGATATGCTTGAAACATATATGGAAGTTTTCATGGATGATTTTTCAGTATTTGGAAATTCTTTTGAAGCTTGTCTTTCAAATCTAGACAAAATGCTCGAAAGATGTGAAGCTGCACATCTTGTTCTTAATTGGGAAAAATGCCATTTCATGGTAACTGAAGGAATTGTGCTAGGACACAAAATATCAAGTTCAGGAATGGAGGTTGATAAAGCAAAAATTGATGTTATCACCAACTTACCACCTCCAACTAACGTTAAAGCCGTTAGAAGTTTTTTAGGACATGCCGGTTTGTACCGTCGTTTCATAAAAGATTTTTCCAAAATATCTCGTCCTATGATAAAACTTCTTGAAAAAAGATTTTGTTTCTTATTTCAATGCAGATTGCATAAAAGCATTTGAAACACTAAAGAGTCAATTGACTAGTGCTCCGATTATGGTTTCACCTAATTGGTCACTACCATTCGAAGTTATGTGTGACGCAAGCGGAGCAGTTTTAGGACAACGTGAAGGAAAACATTTTTGTCCTATATACTTTGCTATCAAAACACTTAACAACGAATTATTCGGTTACGGAGAAAGAATTGTTAGCCGTAGTTTTTGCTTTTGACAAATTCAGATCTTATCTCGTGCTTTCCAAAACAGTCGTTTTCACCGATCACTCAGCGCTCAAATATCTGTTTGCTAAACAAGATGCAAAACCGCGTCTTATCCGCTGGATTTACTACTCCAAGAATTCGATATCGAAATAAGAAATAAGAAAGGAGCAGAAAATCTTGCCGCCGATCATTTGTCTCGTCTTGAAAACCCAAATTTGGAAGAATTAAAGGTAGACGAAATTGATGATTATTTCCCCGATGAAACTCTTATGACCATAGATAAAGTTGAAGAGGAAATACTGTGGTTTGCAGATTTTGCAAATTATTTTGGTGGAAATATTCTCAAGAAAGGTTTAACTCATGCTCAAAGAAGTAAATTCTTTTCGGATTTAAAACACTATTATTGGGAAGAACCTTTTCTTTTCAAAATGTGTCCCGACTGAATGATCCGAAGATGTGTTTCTGGAGCAGAAACAAGAAAAATTCTTGATGAATGCCATCATGGCCCAACAGGAGGACATTACAGTCCTACCACCACAGCTAAAAAAGTTTTTGATGCTGGATTCTATTGGCCAACAATTTTCAAAGAAGCTCATACCCTTGTTCAAAAACTGCGATGCGTGCCAAAAATCCGGTAGTTTTTCTCGTAGAGATGAAATGCCTCAGAAGAGCATTCAAGTCTGCGAAATATTCGATATTTGGGGAATCGATTTTATGGGACCATTTCCTAAATCTCACAAATACGAATACATTCTCGTTGCAATCGATTACGTTTCCAAATGGGCTGAAGCTGAAGCCTTACCCACAAACGATGCACGAGTTGTTGTCAATTTTCTCAAAAAGCTTTTTGTTCGCTATGGAATCCCTAAAGCTTTAATAAGTGATAGAGGAACCCATTTCTGTAATAAACAAATGGAGAAAATCATGAAACGATATGGAGTTCATCATCGTTTTGCTACAGCATATCATCCACAAACCAGTGGACAAGTCAAAAATACTAATAGAGCATTAAAAAGAATACTCGTAAAAACGATTAAGGAAAATCCTTTCGTTTGGTCGAGGAAACTCGATGACGCTCTATGGGCCTTTCGTACGGCTTATAAAACTCCAATTGGAACAACACCATACAGACTTTTGTATGGAAAAACATGTCATTTGCCATTCAAAATCGAACATCGTGCTTACTGGGCATTACGAAATTGTAACCCCGATCTGAAAGTAGCCGGGGAGAAAAGATTTTTGCAATTGCATGAACTCGATGAATTGAGGCTTCAAGCCTACGAAAACTCCAAGCTATACAAAGCCAGAACCAAAGCTTATCATGACCGAAAGCTTAGAATTAGAAAAGAATTCAAAGCTGGGGATAAAGTTCTGCTTTTCAATATGAAATACAAGTTCAAAGCTCCTAAGCTCAAACCCAAATGGATGGGACCTTATATAGTGAAACATGGATTTCCATCCGGATATGTCGAACTATACGACAAGCATGGTGGAAGTTTCATTGTTAATGGTCAGCGCATTAACTTGTATTATGATAAGGAGCAAATGAGCAAAATTTCTATTGAATATCCACCCGAATCTGAATACGAAGCTATCACATTCATGGCACCTCATATGAAAAATATACCATGGGCACATGAAAAAGGTTTTATCTATGATGCTCTCCCTAGAGCATGGGAAAAAGTCGTATTGGAAGATATATATGAAACTGGAGAAGGAATTGTGATAGAAAACGTATTGTTCGTACCAAAATATCCTAAGAGGAAATCCCAAATCGCATCAACGTAGTTCTTGCAAAATTTGAGTCACGCTGATGACTCATAAATAAAACAAGCGCTTCTCGGGAGGCAACCTATGTGTTTGCTATTTTTATTTCTTAGTTTATTTTCAGTGATTATACCCCAAAGTTTAAACCACTTGGTTGAACTTAAGTGTGGGGATATTTCACTAATTTTAATAAAACATATAGTCTTGTGTTTGTTTGTTTTAAGATTGATACAGGAAATGATGAAGAAAGCTTGGACACTTGGAACAAAGAATCAAAAAGGAAAATACGGTTCATTTTTTTATTTCCCTATTTTCATACTTTGAAGTTCATTTATCACAATAAGAATATTCCGTAAATTTCGAGGTTAATTTTAAATTTTGCTGCCCTTGTGATCTAGTTGTTTTCACACTTTCAGGATAATATATTAGAATAACTGGATCAATCTACTGGTAAAAACGGTAATTTTTGAAATTTGAGATGTGTCCTGATTAATATTGCAATCCATTCTGGGATCGATAACATTAGCTAGCACATATTGTAACCCTTTCCACTAAATTGTGAGGATTTGAGCCTATTTCTTATATAGCATACATCTTTTATGCTTGAATCTTTTGTTATGAGTGTGTCGGTGATTTTATTTATTTTAGAACTTGTGCTTGTAAATAATTTCGAGACCGTTGTGAGATCACATTTCTTGTGTGATATATGTATGCATATGTGATAAGAGGCAATTTTAGGATCTAAACCAAATAGTCTTCCATTTTAATTTTTAGCTAGTTTCATTGACTAGTTAACCAACATCATAACCCTTTTTGTTAGCATTTATTTTTAATGCTAGATACCCCTAGTTACACCTTCTGAGCCTATCTTTTCTTTTGATTAAATCCAGAAAAATACAAAAAGATTTTACACTTTTTAGCCTAGCCTTACCCTTAGTCAAGTCTTAGTTGGTTGCTGGCTATATGACAAGTTGGATGTTATGTGGGAAATCATGAAGTATACAGAAAGTAGAAATTCCGGAAGAAGCGATCAAAGCAAAGTTAAGAATAAGTCATCAAAGTAGATGGTGACAAGTGATTCTATGTTCATGTTATGTTCCAAAAAAAAGGTATATATAGAATAAAATAGCCAATGAGCTATAGTGTTAAGTATTTTTCGCTCAAGAATGGAGTTCTAAAGAGTACATGATAGCGGTTCAAGAATAGCTAGCAACATTCGGATAGTAGACTTTGACTATTTTGTATATTCTTTATCATTTACACCATCTAAATTTATCCCATGTCTTATTCCTACCTTTGACTCAAGTAAAATTACCAAGTGTATGACATATAGTGACCATCCGATTTCTTGAAGAAATAACAACGCGCTAGCGATCTAAGGATATCCTTAGTGACCATCCGTTGTGTTGATACAAGAATTCATGCCAGCGATCTATTTTGTTTTACATAAGATGGTTGAACGAAAGTCTTTATTATCCTTTTTAGCCTTAAACCCGAATAAAAGCCCTCTTTGATATGAATACTTGGTGCTTACGCCTTGACGGTGTAGTTATGTTTCTTGTACAAGCTTATGGTAATATTCAAATCATGACTGAGCAATGAGTGTGATTTCTCTTATACTTCACCCAAAAATGAGTGTTTAGAGTGAATTATATCTTATTCCTTTTTCGTGAGGTGATTAGTAATGTTTATCTAGCAAGAAAATCATTTGGGTATTGTCAAACATCTCAATGTTTCAACCATTTAAGCTCAAAAATGATGAATCTAACTTGTACTTGTACTTGTACTTGGAAGATTTGCATCACATTTTTCCAAAACATCTTTGAAGTACCATGTGGATGATATTTTATTTGTAGATTTGCTTGAGGGCAAGCAAAGTTCAAGTGTGGGGGATTTGATAATGCTCAAATTGTGCATGTTTTTAGTGGCGTTATTCGTATGTTTTTCGGTTATTTTTATATGCTTTTGTCTCATAATCGTATCAAAGTGTGTTTGCAAGCATTTGTAGCCCAAAAACAGGAAAAAGGAAGAAAAAGTGAAGTAAATGAAGGATTTGTCATTTCCATCTCGAGATTCATTTCGTTTAAGCATTTCACAAAGAAGAATCCAAGTTTTCATCATTCCAAAGTTTGTTGACAAGGAAAAATCAAGTTTGGACAAAGAACGAAGAGCCAAGTTAATAATTAAGATTGTTGCTGTCAGAACGAAAGCAACCGATCGGTATTCATCCAACCGATCGGTCAGAGGAATTTGTCACATCCAACTGATTGGTTATGAATCCAACCGACCGGTTAGTCGCAGAGGTCACAACCAACCGATTAGTCAGAGCCCGATACCGATCGGTTGGTCAGCTCATTAATATTTTGCAAGAAGTTTTCTATCTCATTCTATCCGATTCTAGGCCCTTCTCTCTGCTATTCTAGGTCTTTCTATTCACCTTGGAGGCCAAGTTGTTGCATTGATGAGCCTAGGCTTGAGGAGTAGTATAAATAAAGGCTTTGTAGCACACAATTCAATACAACTCAATATCTCTCATTACACCAACAACAAAGCAATCCTTTACTGGTCCCAAAGTTCTCAAATTTGTCCATAAAAGTTCAGGAAGCATTGGAAGTCCAAAAAGTCAACATACGGAGGTCAAACTTTCAAGAAGTCAACACCAACACTTAGGAAATCATTTCCTACTCATTTGTAATCATATTCCAAACATTTGTAAGACTTTAATCATGATTCTAATGTTCAATATTCTGAATTTATGTTCATGATCACTATGAGTGGCTAGTAACCTTTGCATTTGCTTAGATGATGTTGATTACTTAATGATTAATCTATGATTGTGATAACATGTTTTAATTCAATTTCAAGTCAATTCTAAAACCCAATTAGACTAAAGTTTCATAGTGACATTTGTTGAGTCATGTTTAACTAGTTGTTTATAATATCATTGGCCGAAAGGGTTGTTATCATTCAACTAGTTATAATCTTTTGTCTATGAAAGATTGTTTTTCGCCATAATTATTCTTGGCTAAACAAAGGAACTAAGGTGTAATTGTAATGAAAATACTTTTTGTTAATCAAATCGGATTGGTTGTAAACGCCTAATTGGCCGAAAGTTTTAGTAGTTTAAAATCAATTGTAACCTTGTTGTCTATGATTAGGTTACCTTTTGTATTGACCATTTCTTAAGAGTATTTGATTAAACAAGAAATTATTTTTGTGTTTAAGGTTGTTGACTCAACTTTATGAACCTTGAATTGATCTTGAATTGATTGGTCCGAACCTAATGCTTGTTTTTATACACTAAAATCTTGACGAAGGTTTAACTTGTAGAAACAATAGATTAGAACACCAACTAATTCTTATTACCAACATGTTAAGGAAGTTATCACAATCATGTTTTTCCTATGAGTAGTTAACTATTCTAAGCAAGTGTAGTTTTTAATCATTTGAATTATCTTATAATCATTATCGATAGTGTTAGAGATTTACTTTCTAAACTTACGCTTAGATTCACTCACAAATCCCTGCGAACGATCTCGACTTACCAACCAAATCTTGCTATAACGGACGAGTTCACTTGCTCGTATGTGTTATTTCTAGATCCGGTAATCGTGTTTATAAATTTAAAACTTGTACACACCATGAGCACATCATACATTTATAATGACACATTATGTTTATCACACAAATTTTCTTGACACATATGTGGTGACACACAAATTTTCTTGACACGCCAATTTGATACATATATACATAAATATCTTGGTACATATATAGTAAGTTAGTAACACACCGGTTTTTTTTACACATTTGTAGTGTGACACTAAATTTGTTGATACATATATAATGACACAGTTTAATTTATCACATTAAACACACTAAATTTTAATACATTTTGTCAATACAAATATCGCCTAAAAACGTTATTTATATTTTACGATCTTTGCTAAGTTTTGTTAATGACAAAATATGAACTTTAGTTTATAGTAATAACATCACTTTAGTTTTAAGTCTTGTATAACTAGGTTTACATTTCTTTTTAAACAAAACATTGTTTTTATTTCTTTATTTAGAAAGTGTCATGTCACATCATGCAATTATGGTAAGCTTGTGTGTTTGACTTACCATAAGGTCTTACACATTTTTGGAAGCATTCCACTTTTGATTCATTGTGTTTGACTAGAATTTAGTTGATGTGATCTTGGTTGGTTTGGAAATATTTATTGCAAAACCTACTGCAAGCCTGGCGGAACCCTGGGGGTACACGGGCGGAACCCATCTGAGGGTTCCGCCGTATCCGCCAGACCTGCTGTTTGTTTTGCTATAAATACCAAGCCACTTGCTAATTTTCATCCCTCACTTTAGGACATATATTTCACATATTCTTTTAACTAACTCAGTAACATTTGACTTGTGTGATCCTCTTATGTAGCAAGGGAGTTCACAAGTTCATCTAAGAAGTTACAAGTTTCAACTCAAAAGTTGAAAGACTTGTTAGCTTTGTTATGTATAAGCTTTGGTAGTTTATACTTCATTTGTATTGTGTGTAGAAGTGATCGGTTAGTATTTTAGGCCTCAAAATACAAAGTGTGACGGGAGTTGTTGTACCCTTGTAAAAGAACTAACGGGAGTGGTTGTACCCTTGTAAAAGAACTCGACATCTAGCTTAGTGTCGATAAAAGTGTAAGCGACGACGGGAGTGGTTGTACCCTTGTAAAAGAACTCGACATCTAGCTTAGTGTCGGTAAAAGTGTAAGCGACGTTGTAAAGGTTTCTCCACCGGGAAAGGAGCTTGTTGATTAGTGCTTATAACTCTCGAGTTGGAAACTCGGGCCGTGGATGTAGGGCAAGGAAAAAGAGTCCTTGTAGCCGAACCACGATAAACAATCATGTTGTGGTTTGATCGTTTCTCTCTTTGTCTTTGCTTATTACATAGTGTCTTTAGTTAGAATCGTTAATTACACGTAAAGCTTTTCAAATAATTAAACAAGTAATTTGAGTTTATATCTTTAAACAAACGTAACATTTTGAAAGATAATCAAGTTAAAAAGCGGTAAACTATTCAACCCCCCTTCTAGTTTTCCACAATTGGCATCAGGAGCTACGTTACTCAAGATCTCTAAAATATATTATATTTTAAAACTTGGATCGATCCATGGATTTTGAAAATCTCAAAGAAGGGCAACCTATTCAAAACCCACCGCTATTTGAAAAAGAAAACTTGAAAAGTAAATTTGAAAACTATGTGAAATCAATTGATCAAGATCTTTGGCATATTATTTCTATTGGTGATTTCAAACCAACGAAAATAAGTTTTGAAAACCAAGATGACTATCCTAAACTTAATAAAAATACTAAAGCTAAGATAATGATTTATAAAGCTTTACCAAGAACCGAATATGAAAGAATGTATTTTTGTCAAACGGCTAATGATATTTGGAAAAATATGTTAAACTTTTATCAAGAAATACGTCAAGTCAAAGATGATCAATTTGATCTCATATATGAATTAGAAGTCTTAGAAAAATTAATAGATAGACATTTAGTTGATATAATTAAATGTGCTACTAGTTTAAATGTTTTAAATGAAGGTGTAAGTGAAGATGATTACTTACGTCGAGCTCTCAGTGGACTTGCTTATGCTTCATGGAATAACACGGATGAAGATGAAGTCAACTATCTGGTTTGTGATTCTCAACTTGATAAAACATCAAGCAAGGTACAATTTGAAACCAAACACTTTTGCTTTGACACATTTATCCTAGAGTTTTCTAAACTAGAAAATGAGTTTAAACTTTTATGCAATATGGACCTAAAAACTATCTTTAACAATGAACCTTCAAAATCTCTTGTGAATAATTTTGAAAATGAAATCATGTTAGAAGATAAAATGTCTAGACTTGAGAGTCATGTTGAAATTGATCTAGAATGCAAATTATGTCTAGATTACAAACCTGAAATTCAAAGACAAAATGAAAAAGGGAAAATGCTTGCTAAATTTGAAGAAAGTTCAAAAGCTCTTAAAAGCCTTTTGAAAAGTCAAAAGTTATTCAGAGATAAAACCGGATTAGGATTTAACTCTAATGCACCATCAACAAGTGAAACAAAACAAGTTGTGTTTGTGAAACCTAGGATAGAATTGTAGGAGTAATTCTATCTCTAGTAGGAGCTCATGATAAAAGGATAAAGATATCATGTTCAATACTTTTATGTGTTTGTCTAACCTCCTTGGATTCATAAGTATTTAAGTTTAGCTCTTCTACGAGTCAAGATAATTTGCTTAATGATTATCTTCTTGGTGGCTAATCTATAGAGCTTAAAAGGTACACGTCTCTTCAACTTACCTTTCAGTGTTTCATGTTGATTAGCATTAAGATCTGTCATGGGTGATATTAGTAGTTTTTACTCTAAAGTGGTTATGTTGAGTAAGTAACAATAAGGATTAGATCCTTCGTGATTAAAGGATTTAGACACTACTTTTAGTGGGGAGATATAAGGTGTTTTACCTCTTTAAACTTTCGGGAAAAGACACGAGTAACTCTTGAGTGAGTCTCACTTAATACTTGTCTACAAGTGAGCTAACTAAGAATCTCCTAAGTGATAAGACAACCAACACTTTTGTGATGCTTGCAAATCTAGCAAAACCACAATATTTCATTGAAATTTGTAGTACAACGTCTTTTGACATTATACCTTACATTTTCAATTGTGTCTTAAATTCAACCATTCTTTTGTTAAAATTTCATATAAGACACACAAAGAAAAATAAATCATTTGAATTCATTAGGATGATTGGGAGAAATTGATTTATAAACATCTAGGATTTGCACATCAAATTCGACCCATAGTCTTATGATGTTGCATCTCTTGGACATTTACACTCATAGTGTTTTAAGTAAATAAACCCAAAGAGTCGATGAGTCATTGAATTTAACATTCGATGAAAGACCACCTCCTTCTAAGATATCATCTTTGGTAGATGATGACTTAGTCGAAAGTCCAACATCGATAAGATAAGTAAGTCAAGATCAATAACAAGGAAGATGAACTATTAAAATTGAAAAACAACATCTTTTCAAACATTGAGTCAAGCAATATTGACAAGGTCATAAAAACTTGAATCATGGGTCATAGTAGTGATTAAAACAAATTTGATAAAAAAGTGTTTTTGGACATTAGAGTAAAGCAACCATTAAAACAAAATAGATCTTTCAAAATAGAAAATAATGTAAATCTATGAAAGACTTTTTAATAACCTATGCAAGCTCCAAAAGCAAGGAATAATCACTTAAAGACATTCCTAGTTATTCACAAGTTCACAATGATTAAGTTCTTTATGACTTATCAAGAATGAGATTAGTGAATCCGTAGGTAAAATTAAACATAGAGAAATGTTTAGAAGTTTACTTGTTCACACAACAAATAGATCTAACATTAT
This sequence comes from Artemisia argyi, assembly GCA_030686995.1. Classification (NCBI taxonomy): domain Eukaryota; kingdom Viridiplantae; phylum Streptophyta; class Magnoliopsida; order Asterales; family Asteraceae; genus Artemisia; species Artemisia argyi. The sequence continues at coordinate 96,509,102 of CM060693.1, read as the reverse complement.
GTTTAGTGTTTGTCTATGTGCTCGTTTTAGAGAAGATCCTAAAACAACTCTTTAGGAAGAGCTTGTTTGGATACATCAAAAGGTACTACACAACTAGGATTATGGTATCCCAAAAGAACGGGAATAGAAACCATAGTGTATGCCAAATGGAATTATGTAGGTAATAAGTTGATAAGAAAAGCACAAGTGGTACTTGCACCTTTATACTTACTTACCCAATGATTCTCCAAAACGCTTAAGGTTCTCAAATTAGTATTGGATGGAGAAGCACGTCAACAAGCTCCACTAGAACAAGCAAACTCGCGTCAACAACGGAATTTCTCTTATCAACATTTTTATCCCTTCAACAAAGGAAGCATCAACTTCAGCGACAATCTAATCCATTATGTTCTTAATTGACATATTGTGATTCATCATCATCGCCTTGGTAAAAATGTTCATTGAGGAACATCTCAACCAAGAAAGTCTTATACGTTTACCATATTGTCGACGTTTTCACGAAACCTCTTGAATGTGAATCATTCATCCTCCTGAGACTTAGTTAATGACTCATGAGACCTAAAACCTTAGTTTTGAACATTAGGATCAAATCACAAAAATCAAGACAAATCCTTTTTATTTTTTCCTCTGTTGTACCCGCGGAACCTTGAGACCAAACGGGCGGAACCCTCCCTTTGGTTCCGCCTGGTCCGCCGAATCTGCAGCATGCTTTATCCTAAATTCAAAACCAAACACCTCTTAACTCATTGCTTCAACTTACAAACAGCTATCACTCACTCACAAACACCTTACCACACGAAAATTAGGGACCTTACTCACATCTCGTACGAATCCAATCAACTTTGTGAATGTTCTTATCATAAGTGCATTTTCAATCAAAGTCTAACATGTTCATACATTAACTAGAATCTTAGGGTTTATGCATAAACTTGGTGATTCATGAAAAACCTTGGTCGTAAACTAATCACAATTTCCATTAGTTAGGAATTGTATCCTCTTTGTTATTTGTATGATTTACCAAACACACCAAGTTCATTGTCGTTCAAAAATCACTGGAACACCACCTTTCACAACATTGTTAATACAAATGAAAAACGTCATTGGAACATCACTTGCATAATGTCTCTTGAATGCTAAAGGGAATACATAACCAATATGTATTTTTGGGTACATTCAAACGAAGCTACATTGAACTAGGAACATTTGGGTTATCTTTTGTTTTATAACAAAACTTGCATTATAAAACATTTTTGAGCATCAAAATGAGTCAAGATAACTGCACCTCCACATTGTTTTCATATAGGCACACACTAGAACATCCACATTACAATAGTCGTTTACTTAGACTAAAATGTGAAAATTTGTTTTTCTAGGAATCATCATGCCTCCTCTAACCCACTACGACCACAAGGACACCGTTAAGTACCTACCCAAACACCACAAAACCAAAGGTCTTACTCAAACTCAAATCGATGTTTTTCAAAGCCTTAGAAAAACGATATGTCCATGAGGGTAGAACCATTGACCCATCTTTCATAGAAGGTACAAACCTACCTAATGAACTAGCAACCATCAACTTTGATTGTCTCATAGAAATCAATGAGCCTATTTGTCCTAGGTTTGTCTTAGAGTTCTATGCATCCATCACTCTCTCCACGAATGAGTATGGTCGCATGTCTATTAACTTTAGGGCTAGTAGTCATGAGTACTCCTTCACTCTCGAAGAGTTTGCTCAAATCCTAGGTGTCTCAAACCGTGGTACTTGCATCTACTCTAACAAGCATTCCCTCTCAACTCTTGACACACTCATTGACCGAATCCATCCCTATGATACCCCTCTTGTGTCCAAGGATGAACTCCGTGACCACCTCTTCATTAGGACCACCAACACTAGGAGAACCCGAACCGTAAATGAGGTCAACAAGGACCCATATGGAATGGAACTCAATGAACTCAAGCCCCATTTCAAAAAAGGGGAAGAACTCCTTAGAGCCAATAGCACCATAGGGAACCGGGATCATATAAATGTTTGCCTTTGCTACATGCTCTACTCCTTGTCCGTTAGGCAACCCTTCAACCTTGCCTACTACATGGCCAAGAGAATGGCCGACATTCCCGTGCAAGGCACAATGGCTATGCCTTATGGAATGCTTTTGACCCGTCTCTTTAGGTTCATTTCCCCCATTCCAGCAACTCCTAGTGGTCTTCGCCTAGACTACTCTCTCATTCCACACACTTTTGTCCTACTAAGTGATAGGAGAGTCTACAAAGCCCAAGGAAAACGTCCTCATCCTCCTACCTCCTCATCATCATCCTCAATGAGTGAAGATGAGACTTTGCCCAACTCTAGGCTCCCGCCTCTAGAATACCTTTCCCAACTTCCGGATATTCCAAACGAGTCGGCGGAGTTCAAGCAAACAAAGGGGATGTTCAAAAATCTCGGGAGATTCCTTGGAAAGCTCAAGAAGAAGATTGACCGTCAATGAGAGCGGGTGTGTAAGAGTGTTTGGCACAAGGTGCTATTTCAAACAATTTGGTCGTTTAAACAATGTTTGTCATGAATTTGTGTATTGGTAGGATACTTGGTACAATTTAGACCATGTATGAACTAACTGTGATGCAGGACGACAACATTTGGCATGTTGTCAAATTTTCAAGTTTATGAAAATTTCACTAAGTATAGTGAAATTCGCTAGCCCCGGTCAAAGTCCAATGGTATGCGTGTTTACATGTCTGATGCGTGGGAATCGCAACAGGCTTTACCTCTCGAGGGATCTCGAGAAGCTTACAACCCCCACCAGGAAGTGTACCTGATCGTTGTAGTATAGTATAGTGACAAGTACCGGGGGATTGATCGTTTAGCTTAGGAATAGTATCGCTAGGATTAGAAAGCCTAACTACTAGTTCTAAAGGTGAGGGATGATTATTTTTGTATTTTTATATTTTTTTAGAAAGCAATTAAAATCTCGGGTTTTGGAAGAATGGGCGGAATTAGTTGCTATTCAACTAACCCAAAACTAAGATGCAATCAAAATAAAATACTAAAAATGAAAATAAACTAATTATACTAAGGTTGTGAGCAGTAATTGGAGAAAATGTGTTTACTTAGATTTCACTACTCCCTAGATATCTTTTACACGTTAATTACTTGTTATAATTGCATGGATGACGGATTGTATTCCTTAATACCATTCATGGGGTGGCATACATAACTCCCCAATTCTATGAGCTCTTATCTCCTCCTACACCATGCCCAGCACAACTATAGGGATTGTAAACAGTGGCTCATGCATTAAATACAACCAATAAAGACCTAGTACGCCTCGGTTCATGTTTCTTAAGATGTTCAAGCATGTTACCATTTGGAGATCTGCCAGTTTTCTTAAGCCTAACATATAAATCATTCATCCACAACAAGAATAAACAAGTAATCAACACATAATCAATATCTAGGTTTCATTAGATCTAAGCAAACACAAAAGAGATCTAGCCTAGCATAATGGAATTGAGACAAGAACAAGATATAGACAACCAACACATAGACATATTGATTGAATTAAAAGAACACTTATCTCAATTACAATGCAAGGTATCAAGGGGTTGGAACCCTTGAAAAACCTGTTAAAGTTGCACCAAAATCGTACTTAGGGTTTCTCCAAAACTTCTCTTTTTTAATGTGAAAAATTAGAAAAATATATATAGAAAAACAGGTCTGACGGCGTCAAGAGTAATCTTGTGACGCCGTCACCTCGCCGCCAAAACATTCCTCGGACTGCCTAGATCTACTTCTGACGCTGTCAAGACTTAGACACTTCCAGGCCGTCATGACTCTTTTACTCTTGACGCCCTTCTCACGTGACGCTGTCAAAACTCTACTGGACCGTCATGGGAATTTATGAAATTTGCTCTTGACGCCGTCAAGGATTTGCTCTTGACGCCGTCACCTACTGTTCCCAGCTTGGAAAATTAAGACTTTGGCGTTTTCTTCACTTTTATGCTCCAAAAACGTCCGAATTGCTTCCTTTTCCAGATTTCTCTCCCAAAGTACCTAAAATCACAAAAGGAACGATTTAGGGCAATATTTGATCAAATAAATTCGGATTCGGGCTTAAATGACCCCCTAAAAACGGATCATTTTTCGCCTCATCATATACCCTTACACTTGAGATTTGCTTGTCCTCAAGCAAATGCGCTTTTATTCTACTCAAAAGACAAGTTAGGGGTCATTTAACACTAATATAAAAGTAATTACAACAAATAATCGTTCCACTAAAGACCAATTGACAAGCACGGAGGTCATACGCAAGCACCTCACAAATAGTGTTTAGATACTCACATCTCTCGGGTGTAATAAAGTGTAAATTACAATATGGAAACGGAAGATATCTCTCACTACCTGTCATAGCAAAATAGATTACCATAGGCTTGGAAAAGGATCAAACCTCCACCACATGGCGTAAGCACCTAGGATTAACTATCAAAGAGGTCTTTTAAAGGGTTGTAACGTTAGGTGTAGGGATATGAAATACACGGTTTTGTTGGATAAAGGAAGTTTTACTGGTGGCGAGTTAACAATCTTGGTTAATTACATGTACAATATGGCGTTGCTAAGCCAAGACTAGACTCGACTTAAGCTAATAAATGAGAAATAACAAAAGCATAAAATAAACATAGAATGAAACGGGATGGTAGTCCGTATGTTTTTTCTCTTTTTCCTTTTTCTATATATATATATATATATATATATATAGATATATATATATATATATTTTTTTTTTCTTTTCTTTCTTTTTTTTTCGATTTTTTTTTTTTTTTTTTTTTTTTTTTTTTTTTTTTGCATACACTCTTACCCTACCATCCAAAATAATACATCATAGGGGATAAACATTTCCCTTACACTTGAATCTTTACATACTTTACAATAAACTAATCTAATGACTCGAATTAAGAAAATTAAAACACTTGGAGCAGTTTTAAAATTAACGTACATATGGGGGTAATAAATGATGTTCTTCCCCATTACTCCATAAAATAAGTACTTACCCATGAGTCCCAATCGTCCCAAAACAATATGTACAAGGATATGACTCGACTTAGCAACCATGTAATCAATTAGAAAGTTAACTTAGGGTTTAACAAATAACAATAATGCACTAAAAATGAGCGCATACACGGAAGGCTAAGGCGATTTGGTTGTACATTTAAGTGGGGTGTAACAAATTCTTCCTTTAAGTAAAATGCTTAAAGTTAGAAACGAAAAGATAGGCTCGGAGGGGTGTACTAGGGGTTTCGTGTACTAAAAATGAGTACAACGCTAAGGTTGTGGAAAAAATTAGTTGACTTAACTAGTCAAGTAACATAACTTAAATGGTCAAGTAATTATAATACGGGTTTAACACAAGGGTGATCCTAATGCCTCTTATCATGTAGTAAATCCTACCACACGAATGTAGTCTCACTAGCGGTCTCGGGATGCATCACTAACGCAAGTTCTAGAATCTAAATGCTACTGGTACACTCATAAGCACTAATAATGAATGCTTTTCCTATCAAATCTAAAGGCGAACCTCACATATTTGGGTGGAAAATTTTTCTGAATATACGGTTATGTGCTAGTCATACAATCTCCTATCCATGAGACGCTTGCTATGGCTAAAGTTTCACTCCTAAATGTTGTAAAAAATTTTAAATTTGGCGCTAAAATTACACTAACAAGTATTTCTCATAGTTTTATTACACATCTACCATTAAACAAAACAAACTCAAGCGAAAGTGCATATGTAAGGTATCATCGTTTTACCCTCCCCTTACACTTAAGATGAACATTGTCCCCAATGTTCAAGTAAAGAATGTAAAAGTGAAAAAGTAAAGAGAATGAAATCAAATACTCCCCTGATTCGCTCGGTATGGATAATAGGATGGCCAGGTTAAATCTTCCTCCAAGAAAATGAACAATCAAAGCTTTCCTTCCAGAATATAAATCATCTTCTTGTCATACATAACCTGTAAAACCTGACAAAATAGACAAGACAATCTCGCGTAAAATCGGCGGCATCCTATATAAGTTTCTAAATCCTAGAAAACAAGATAAGATATAATGCTTGTGGAATAAAGTTTGCAGATCTCCTGGAGATTATAGAACTTAATAATTCACAAAAACCATAAGACTCCGTTAGAAAAACAAAACCGGTAAAATTTCCTGATTTTAACTCCTGACGCCGTCAAGAGTAAACCTCTGACGCCGTCAGAATGGACCTGCAGAAATTCTAATGTTAAGTTTCCGGAAAATTTTTGGAAAAACTTGGTCCTACTTCCTGGAAAATCTTGCAAAACTTCATTATGACTCAATACAAGCATTTGACTCTAACAAATACGAATATACATGCTCATTTATTATTGTGGAGAATCATGATCGGTTTGTTTCTTAAAAACATATTTGGGGTTTCCCCTTACACTTATCTTTTGCAAAAATACTTCTAGGTGGAGTTAAGACTAGGCTAAACAACAAAGTAAAGTATTTCCACATTTTAATTGAGAAATATGATCAACCAACAATAAAAATAAAGCATGCATACGGAAGCAAATAACGATCAAACAAATAAAATCACACAAATAATAACACACGAAATGAATAATGTCACCACGAGCACCATTAATTATTTCAAAACAAACGTAAACAAGCAAGTAGATTGTTCAAGGCCAACAAAGGCCGCATCCTAAGCTATTACAGTACCAAATGTTTTAAATTACACAATCATCAATAAAAAGTTCAAAGACAGCAGAGATCAGGAGGAGTCACTGGGGAGGAGGACCAAAGCGGTAGTCATAGCCAGGAGGGAGGTGTCCGGTGTACCCGTAGGGAGGGTAGTCAGTCTCTCGGCCTGGGAAAGGGTCAATCTGCAGGTGAGGCTCGAGCTGATCTCGGGTGGAGAGGTACTGCATCTGGCGGATGGTATGATCGTACATCCAATCAAAGTGCTGGTCAGTGGTGGCTCGCCATGCATCCATCTGACCCATCCAGGCACCCTGGTGTGCCTGCCAGTCTCCCCGACTCATGTGTCGATAGTAGTCAGCCGTCAACTCCTCATACCCCTGGAACTGGTGCTGCTGGGGGTCTACCTCATCATCAGCATCCTCCTGAATATCTGGCCCCCCTTCCTCATACCAAGTATAGGTCCCATTCCTCTCAGGCATCACAATGCTCATCTGCCTGAGGGATTTAGCCCTCACTATCCTATAGTTCCAGCAGTCGCTCAAGTACCCTATGATCTGAGGAGTAAGAAGACTATAGGAACGAGCCAGCCGGGTCACGAACATCCCCCCATACACCTTGTCAATATCCCTCTCACCCACACTGGTCCTCAAATAACTGGCCACCCAAAATGGGATGTTGCAGTAGACATCCGCAGAAAAGATGGTGTACAAGTAGAACAGGTCTGAAGCAGTGACACGGTGAGTGGTGCCATGACGTCCTGATAGGCTGTATGTGATGCACCTGTGGACTAGCCTAGCTATGGGGTCCCTGATGGATGTTGCCCCGGTAGTCGAGGTGTAAACCCCGTTCCCTATGGTCGGCCAAAAAGTGATACACCTCATCTCACTCCTCTGAGTCTCTCCATGTAACAACCTCTGCAGAAAAGTCTCATCAACCTCCTCACTAGTATATAACCCAAGCCTCCAACCAAACTCAGCCACTGAACATGACCTCAACTCTCCCCTAGCCTAAAATACACAGTGGTGCCCCCCATATCTGTCCTAGCCTCAGCCTGATCAAAACGGAAGGTCGCAAAGAACTCCCTCACTAACTCACTATACACTGTCTCTCTAATCCTAAACAACCTCTCCCACTGCGGACCCGCAAACCCATCTGTGTGGATCCTCCCTAAAAACGCAGCCTCCAACCCATTGGCTCTCAGAAAATCCCAGTCAACAACAGCCCCAACATCAATATGGTGGTTACACAACTCCGCATACTTGGTGCTAGCACCAACAGTGTCAAACTCGCTCCAACTATGGACTAATTCTCCATAATTGACCCTTTGAGATCTAGAGGAACTGCCCTTATATTGACGAGATCTTTTGCTCATTTTCCTGGAAAAAGGTTGAGTGAACGGAAACGATTAGAACGAGAATCTTAATGAATTTTATGCAGTCAGACACATCTGACGCCGTCAAGAGTAATCCTGACGCCGTCAGATGGATCAGAATCCGAGTCATGCAAATGCGAGGGAAAAATCAATTTTCAAACTCTTAACCCATTACCCAAACGCTCCTTTAATCAGAAAACATGGGTGGGGGGTCAAAAAATCCGTAGCATGAGTGGCTTTCCCTAATCTAATGCATAATTCGAGTAAGATAACATAATCAACGGGTAACCCCCATGTTACAAATCACCAAATGGATGGCATTACAATTTGTTAATAATGGGTCGAGAGTGGGGTTTCGGGCGAAAGGGGTTTTCCAAATTGATGGGTCCAAAAGACAATTGATCGAAAAAGGATGAAGAAAACTTACTTATCACGTGGAGATTGGATGCGGAAGACGTCGAATTGGATGGTGGAGAATCGGAGTAGCAGCAGCAACTTGGGTGAGATTTGTGGGGTATGGGTTGAAAGTGATTGGTTTTGGGTTAATATTGCAGATCCATCGAGCTGACGGCGTCAAGAGTTAAATCTGACGCCGTCAGATGCCCGTGTAAGGTGAGATTTGGAGCAGTTCATGTTTAGTCCCTGCACTTCGCGTGAATAGCTAATCATTAGTAAAACCCATGAGTAGCCATTTTGTTAACGAGGTCCACCAGGGTCGAACGTCTCATTACTGTCACGGAAAGAGGTGAAGTTGTAGAAGGGGTTGGTTGACGTTTCGGCTAAGTCGAACCCTGTGCACGGGTCATTGGTGTGAAAAGAGAGATGTTGTTTCATAGAGGGTTTCAAATCAGTGGTGTTTTTGAGGTGCGACCTCTTTACACCGGGTTTAAAACCAAAAGAACGTTTTTTGGATGAGATCGGGAATGTAGTTCGCAAACATCCAACGAAAATGTTATGGATTTGCGAACTTTTCTCTGCATGGGGGTGTTCATGAGAACGGGGGGTAGTTAATGGTAAAGCACTTGAGGAAAATTTCCCGCTATCCTCTTGGTCAAACACCAAAGGGGTTGACACCTCGAAGACTTTTTCAATTTTTTTAGGTACGGGATTTTCTTTGATCTTTTCTTTGACCCTTGATATGAATTGGTCTGCGAAATTCATAAAGGTTTTATGCATGCTTTCCATGCGTGCTTCTAGGTGCTGGATTTGTTTTTCCTGATTATTCATGAAGGTTACCATTATCCCTTCGAATTCCTCTTGTCGCGAGCGTTCAGGAAAATTCTGGCTGATAACCGTATTCCTACGTGGATTATGATTCCACACGGGTTCAGCAGCGAGCTTCTCAATACTCATCAATTGTTTTACCTGCTTCTCAATGCTTCCTAACAGCTGTTCTTGGATGGCACATGCGTGGTCAAGTTTTACTTTGCTTGGGAACATTGGGTCCTCCCATCCTTCCTCTTCATATTGTGCCAACTCCTCAAGAACTTTCCAGCACTCGTCAATGCTAAGTCTATCTAGCCTACCCTTGGCTGCGTAATCAATGGCTTTCCTTGTTTGATAGTCAACCTTATCGTAAAAGATTTGGATCTGGAGCCATGGTTCGATGCCATGATGAGGGACTTTTCGGAGTAGGTCTTTATACCGAATCCATGCTTCATAAAAGGTTTCATTTTGACGTTGTTGGAACATCAAGATGTCATTTCTAAGCTTAGTAGTTCTCCCCGGTGGGAAAAATTGAGCAAGGAAACGAGTAGTGAGATCATCCCATGTGGTGATGGATCCCGCGGGTAAACGCTCAAGCCATTGACTAGCTTGATCCCGTAGAGAGAATTGGAATAGGCGTAAACGGATCGTTTCTCTAGTTTCAACACCTAGGTCTATGGAATCTACGATTTTGAGAAAGTCCTTAAGATGTTGGTTTGGATCTTCAGAACGAAGTCCATGGAATGCACATCCGCTTTGCACCAACCGGATGGTGTCGGATCGCAAGGGGGTCACATTGGCTCCGGTGAGCTCAATGGTGTTTCGGTAGCCTTGGTGGCTAGGTCGGGAGTACTCTCCTAAGGTTCGGGGCCTAAGGGGTTCTAATGGTGGGTTTTGTTGTGGTGGGATGACGGGTTCAAAGATGTTACCACCTTCCATGATGTCGGATGGTAAAGAGTTACGGACAAAAGCACAAAGAAATAAGATAGACTAAAGAAAACCTAAAAATAAAAATAAAATCTTACTAGAAAGGAATCTAGCAAGTAGACCTAATAAAAAAAAATTCTAACCTAGACAATAACTATTCCCCGGCAACGGCGCCAAAAACTTGATGCGTGGGAATCGCAACAGGCTTTACCTCTCGAGGGATCTCGAGAAGCTTACAACCCCCACCAGGCAGTGTACCTGATCGTTGTAGTATAGTATAGTGACAAGTACCGGGGGATTGATCGTTCAGCTTAGGAATAGTGTCGCTAGGATTAGAAAGCCTAAATACTAGTTCTAAAGGTGATGGATGATTATTTTTGTATTTTTATATTTTTTTAGAAAGCAATTAAAATCTCGGGTTTTGGAAGAATGGGCGGAATTAGTTGCTATTCAACTAACCCAAAACTAAGATGCAATCAAAATAAAATACTAAAAATGAAAATAAACTAATTATACTAAGGTTGTGAGCAGTAATTGGAGAAAATGTGTTTACTTAGATTTCACTACTCCCTAGATATCTTTTACACGTTAATTACTTGTTATAATTGCATGGTTGACGGATTGTATTCCTTAATACCATTCATGGGGTGGCATACATAACTCCCCAATTCTATGAGCTCTTATCTCCTCCTACACCATGCCCAGCACAACTATAGGGATTGTAAACAGTGGCTCATGCATTAAATACAACCAATAAAGACCTAGTACGCCTCGGTTCATGTTTCTTAAGACGTTCAAGCATGTTACCATTTGGAGATCTGCCAGTTTTCTTAAGCCTAACATATAAATCATTCATCCACAACAAGAATAAACAAGTAATCAACACATAATCAATATCTAGGTTTCATTAGATCTAAGCAAACACAAAAGAGATCTAGCCTAGCATAATGGAATTGAGACAAGAACAAGATATAGACAACCAACACATAGACATATTGATTGAATTAGAAGAACACTTATCTCAATTACAATGCAAGGTATCAAGGGGTTGGAACCCTTGAAAAACCTGTTAAAGTTGCACCAAAATCGCACTTAGGGTTTCTCCAAAACTTCTCTTTTTTAATGTGAAAAATTAGAAAAATATATATAGAAAAACAGGTCTGACGGCGTCAAGAGTAATCTTGTGACGCCGTCACCTCGCCGCCAAAACATTCCTCGGACTGCCTAGATCTACTTCTGACGCCGTCAAGACTTAGACACTTCCAGGCCGTCATGACTCTTTTATTCTTGACGCCCTTCTCACGTGACGCCGTCAAAACTCTACTGGACTGTCATGGGAATTTATGAAATTTGCTCTTGACGCCGTCAAGGATTTGCTCTTGACGCCGTCACCTACTGTTCCCAGCTTGGAAAATTAAGACTTTGGCGTTTTCTTCACTTTTATGCTCCAAAAACGTCCGAATTGCTTCCTTTTCCAGATTTCTCTCCCAAAGTACCAAAAATCACAAAAGGAACGATTTAGGGCAATATTTGATCAAATAAATTCGGATTCGTGCTTAAATGACCCCCTAAAAACGGATCATTTTTCGCCTCATCAATGTCTAATTTTTGCAATTCCAAACCAGATATGAATTATATTTTTGTTTTTAGGAGTTTTCAAAAAATTTGAAAATCGTCTCGCGGGTCAAAAATGCGGACTGCCAAGTTTTTCAGGTCTGGCAAATTTCTGGAATTCCAGAAATGGCCCAATGGACCAGCCGGAATCCTTAAGAGTGTTCCGCCTGTGTTGTCTCAGGGTTCCGCCAGTCACCTGCAGAAAATTTTTGTCATTTTTCTAAATTTCAAAATTCGTAAAATGTCAGATCGTTATCCTTAGTGAGAAACATCTTCCCTTACTTCCAATAACCATATTAGGACACTCTCACTCATTAGAACAATTAGGAAGTCACTTCCCGCCAAAAATTCAAATTCAAACATAACTAACCCAAGGAACCCTTTAAAAGGATCCTTCAAACCCTTAGAACATTTTCAACCAAATCACTTCCTATAATCACATAGCATTGAGTGCATAAGTTAGTCTTTCACTCAACCTTACTAAAGCAACACATCAAATCTTCCAAATTTGTATGGAACACATCAAATCCGAACACTCCTTCAAACAATTTTTTTTATGTTTGATCACCGTAGAATACCCCAAAACTCACACCTACAACATTACTCCTCTCAATATCAAAATTCTAGCAAATCAAAGAATTTAGATGACTATATCTAACACCTCATCCGAATCATCAAGAAAAACCACTAGGATAAGTGTAAAACCTTGTTGCTTCAACAAAACCGTCAAACTAAGCTTATCATCATCAAGCAATGCATCACTTGACATTTCTTCACCTATCCAACATTTCCTTAACCTTACTACCTCAACACCATCCTCAATACCTAGCAACACCAACATGACTACTATTCAAGATTTCCTCAATCTTGCTACTCCAACATCCTCTCCCAAACATGGCAATACAAACATACACACTTTTCAACCATCAACCAAAACATCAAGTGCTTCAACATCGCAACAAACTCAACCATCAAAAACTCCATCACCTCAATCACCAACACTTACACCAATGGAACTTTTCCATACACCACCAACATCACCACATCCACTATTTGGAAACTTTAGAAGACCTATCACCTAAATCATCAAGCCCTCCATCTTTGTCACTCTTTGACACCATTGCTCAAATGGAAACCCAACAACAACCAAGTGAGCAATTAGATGATGAACCCCATCAACCATCATTGGTAGAACGGTTGGCTTACCGTTATGCTAGACCCTCAATTTTTCCAAATGATCAAGGTCATACACACCTACAATCATTTGTGTTTCACCCCATTTACAAAGACCTTCATGGTAATCCTTCCGGAGAACCAAGCTTCCGTCACTTTGTTCAACAACAACCACAACAACAACTACCACCACCACAAGAACCTTCCCAACACTTTGAATCTCTATTTTCTTCGTATAAGAAAATAGAAGCATCTCAATGATCTTCCACCAAGACCAACAAAACCACCACCTTTCACAAATGAAAAACCAAGGTCATTGCTTGACCAAAATGAGTCTTTTGACCACAACCAACCACCACAACAAGAGTATCACCACCCAAAACCATTGTTGTTTCACCCTATCTACAAAGACATCCATGGTCCTCTGACCAATGAAATGAGGTTTATCCTAAACCACATTTTGGATCGTCTCAAGTTTAGAGTCTCCAAAATGAAACAAAACCGTTTCTTTTGGAAAATGTTTCTCATTAAAACAAACAAACCAAGTTTAGAGCACCAACACCACCTCAAGTTTAGAGCACCAACATCAAAACAAACAAACCAAAACCGTTTCACCTCCAAAACATTCAAAACAAAACCCGCTACACCCTTCAACATACATTTTTATCCTTAAACAACCTTAGCCTTGTTTTTGGAAAATGTTTCTCGTTAAGAAAAATGATGGTTTCCTTTTATCGATGGAGGATTTCATGTTCTTAGTTTCTTTTTATTTTCCTTTTATTTTTAGAAGTAGGATATTTTCTTCCTAATTTCTTGTCTTTGACTTTCTAAAAGTCAAATTTTACATGAAATGAATTTCATTCTACTATAAGGTATGCATTGTTTGTTGACCATTTAGGTATTGTGAGTAAACTATACCTTGTTATGGTAGCATACATATATCTTTTGTTTTAGAAACTAACCTTTCTTTTTGTAGGATCATTATCCATGTTTTCCTTCCTTGATACTCCATTTAGGGGAGTAATATTCAAGGGGGGAGCATGAGTATTGCATTATTCCACTTCGCAACTCTTAATTGTGTTTTAGACATAAAGTGCTTTCATGACTTGTTCTACACTTGTCTTGTGCGGCAACTAACATTTTTTTGTAGGTTCAAAATCCATGTCTCCTTTCTTGGCACTCCATTTAGGGGGAGTATTGTCTAAGGGGGAGCACTTGGATCATTATGTTCTCTTCTTTTTATTTCGACAAAAGGGGGAGAATTTATATTAAACTTGTTCTCATTTTTTTTCTTTCTAACTCTTGCATATCACATCTTCTTAGCAAAAACAAGTTTTAATACAAACTTTATAAGACTTAACACTAAATCTTGTGGCTTACTTACAAATAAAGTTTATGTTTTGTTATCAACAAAAAGGGGGAGATTGTTAATACAAATATCGCCTAAAAACTTTATTTATATTTTACGATCTTTGCTAAGTTTTGTTAATGACAAAATATGAACTTTAGTTTATAGTAATAACATCACTTTAGTTTTAAGTCTTGTATAACTAGGTTTACATTTCTTTTTAAACAAAATTGTTTTTATTTCTTTATTTAGAAAGTGTCATGTCACATCATGCAATTATGGTAAGCTTGTGTGTTTGACTTACCATAAGGTCTTAGACTTTTTTGGAAGCATTCCACTTTTGATTCAATGTGTTTGACTAGAATTTAGTTGATGTGATTTTGGTTGGTTTGGAAAGATTTATTGCAAAACCTACTGCAAGTCTGGCGGAACCCTGGGGGTACACGGGCGGAACCCATCTGAGGGTTCCGCCGTATCCGCCAGACCTGCTATTTGTTTTTCTATAAATACCAAGCCACTTGCTAATTTTCATCCATCACTTTAGGAAATATATTTCACATATTCTTTCAACTAACTCAGTAACATTTGACTTGTGTGATCCTCTTATGTAGCAAGGGAGTTCACAAGTTCATCTAAGAAGTTACAAGTTTCAACTCAAAAGTTGCAAGACTTGTTAGCTTTGTTATGTATAAGCTTTGGTAGTTTATACTTCATTTGTATTGTGTGTAGAAGTGATCGGTTAGTATTTTAGGCCTCAAAATACAAAGTGTGACGGGAGTTGTTGTACCCTTGTAAAAGAACTAACGGGAGTGGTTGTACCCTTGTAAAAGAACTCGACATCTAGCTTGGTGTCGGTAAAAGTGCAAGCGATGACGGGAGTGGTTGTACCCTTGTAAAAGAACTCGACATCTAGCTTAGTGTCGGTAAAAGTGTAAGTGACGTTGTAAAGGTTTCTCCACCGGCAAAGGAGCTTGTTTATTAGTGCTTATAAATCTCGAGTTGGAAACTCGGGGCGTGGATGTAGGGCAAGGAAAAAGAGTCCTTGTAGCCGAACCATTGATTGGCTCCAAACGGTCAACCTAAACTGACCAGGTGATGGTCAACAAGGTCAAATAGCCTAGAGTCAATGCTCCGTGGAAGTATAGTGTTTCCCCGGGTCGTTATGTCCCGACGAGCTATGGATGGTATTCGAAACGGGTTTGTGATCGAGTGAATTTGGACAGGAAAGGGTATAAATGAGTTTGAATGATTACACTAAGGAAATACGAAGGAGAACGATGTAAACAAACTATATTAACAATAACGCGAAACCAAATTAACCTAAAACGTAATCTAAGAATTTTAAAATCAGAATTTGCTTATACGTAAGTAGAAAAATAAGCCAAACGGCTTAAATAGAAGCTATCACTTTATTTATGTTTTTTGTTTTTCTTAATTTCACAAACTACTTTTAATAACGTAACCTACATTAAAAACGTAAAAGTTATTTAAATAAAACGCGAGTTCAAATTAAAATAAACGCGAGTGCGCGAATTAAAAAGTGAAATTTGAGCTACGCTAACCCTACGGACATGAAAATTATATTTTTACGATCCTAACGATAAAAGAAAATTTTAGAAAAAAGAAAATTATTTTTTTGACTTTTTAATTATTTATTATTAACTAAAAACTATTTTTAACTATTTAATAATACACTAAAAATTAAGAAAATACAAAATAAACCTAGAAAAATGAAATTATAATTTTGAAAAATCTAAAATATTATAAAACTAATTTTAAAACAGAAAATATATTTATTACACTATTTATCTATTTATTATTAATTATTTACTATTTATTAATTACTAAAACTACTTTTGATTTATTAAAAATACTAAAAAGGCAAAGAAAAATCTGAAACTTTTAGGAAAATTCTAAAATACAATTAAGAACTTAAGAAAAATAAAATATCCTGAAAAAGACACCAAAATAAGCAAAATGGGCAATAAGCTCTTACAAATAAGCACTTAAAAATAAGCAAACATTACAATTAATTACCAAAAGCTAGAGTACACTACAACTAACTTATATGAACTTAAATTAACTTAAAACAACCAAAGAAATGCTCAGATTAAGCCATAACAAGCTAATAAGCAAACTTACAAAGCATAAGCCAAACAGGCCTAAGAGGGTGTTTTTGGACCTATGTGGGGCCCACCTGAGTGACTTAGGGACCAAAACAAAGCTTGAGCTAAAAAGCTGGGGAGGGGGGTTTTCAAATAAGATAGGGGGAAGCTTGTGGGGTCCATTATTAAGCTCAGAAAGAGCTTATGAAATCAGGGTTGTGGACTGATGGTGGTGGTGCAGGGTATAAGCAGACCAGGGGGCTTATTTGTGGGCTCCTTGAGCTTATCAAAACAGTTCTCTGATCCACAATAAGTTGGAAATAACAAGCTGAGCCAAAAGGCTTCTCAAAGAACTCATTATCTCAACTCATAAGCTTAAGGCATAAGCTCAACATGGCCTTGTGTACCCACTGTGTGGAACAGCAAGCTGCAAATGTGCAGGCTTGCAATGGGAATGGGTGGGGTTTTTGCAGCCTGGAATTAGCCACCCATTAAGTCTTATAGTGCAAGATAAGCTAATATTAAGAGACCCTAGATTACTAACTGTTTACATAACCAATGCCAAGCTCTAATTCCTACTTCAACATATCAAGAATCTAACTCAAAAAGGACAAGTATGCCTAGTTAACTGCTGATGCAGATTTGACTTCTGAGATGGCGAAATGGTCCAAGCTAGTTTTTTACCAAAAGTATTGAGTCCACATTTATAAAACACATGAATGCAACAAGAATTGACCCTAATCTCTAATCCTAGCTTACTGATTTTATGGGGGCTGCAAATGGGGCAGGTGCTCAATAAGTTAAACCACCACAACTAACTTAAATCTATTCTAGTGAAATCCACACTTCTAACTACTAGAGCAAACAGATCCATTCAACTAATTTGGGAGTCAAAAAGTGAAACATGAACAACAACAAGGCTGCTGCATCAGCAGACCATTAAGAATAGGCCAAATGATGGCCTCAGAATAAGCACTTAGTAAACCCAAATAAGCAAAATAACTCCTAAAAAACTATAGACTACCTAGTGGGCTTCCAAAATCAACAAAGATCAAAGATTTGCACCTACAATTGGATCCTCTATGTGTAATTGAAATCTGGCAAGAACTGAGGTGCAGGGGAGCAGCTCAGTCAAACACACAACTTCTAAGTCAAATTTGGATGAGTAAATCACCTTCAAATTTCAAATTTCTTTTTGATTTGGGCACACAAGCTAGCAAAAATCTCAAATCAGAAAACCTTACTACTTTCCATGCATTGATGAACCCTGGAATTTGACTTGAAATTTGCCCAAAATCCTAGTATGCAAGTTTGACTTCATGAAAGATTTTGCACCAATTGACTTTTACGAATTTATATTGAGTTTAGAAGATTGAATAATGTTTAATTATCCTAAGTGAAACTAAATCTATCAATATTAACTATACCTTAACTGAAATCAAGGATCTTGGTTCCAAATCACACAACAGATAGGCAGTTGATGATCTTGCCTTCAAATTTTGACTTTGGGTGTTAAAAACTTATATTTTATGACTTCACTATGCTAAATCAACTTATAATGAGGTGTTTTAAAAGAAGCTAACAACAAACATTGGCCAGAGAACCCTAACACCCACTGACCCAAACACTCTTTAATAACCTAAATTACACTATACCTATGACTTTTAGATTTAACCTACTGATCTAATGATTAACACAGATACATAAACTAATATTGCAACTAAATAAACAACAAAATCACCATGAGAACAACAAAAAACACACCCTGCAGTTTTCACTAAACTCAAACAGTAGAACACACAACTAATCTAAATAATGTAAAAGGACAATTTAAGCAATTGAACAACTAACATAAGCTCTGCTGAGTAGGTTAAATCTATATACAAAACAAAACGGAAACGAAACTAATCAATGCAAGATAAAAAAAAAAAAGAGGCTTACTTGACTAAATTGGCTATGAAATACTACTAAGGCAGATGACATAAGCTCTCAAGAGGCATGATCAAACTTCTGTGGACTTATGAGAATGGCTTATTCAGCTTATATATCTTATTTCTCTTCCATATTTGACCACAGTTAACTTTTTGGAAATTTTTAGCTAAAGCTTATAACTAACTGTAATGGGGCTTAAGAAACAGTTACTCACAACTTTTATATTAACATGATGATTTCACCAATACTTTAAATAAAAACTGAATTCAGATTAAGAAGTTTTAACATTTCATTAACTGAGCTTTGAAACACAACAATGGAGTTCAAGAAATAATAAAACTGGAATTACAATTTAAAATGATAAGTTAAACTAATTTTACATAAACTAGAAATTTCACTACTACTACTCTAGCTACTACTAATAAAAACTAAAAAACTAACTCCTCCCCTTCCTGCCTTCTTTTTCCTTTTATATGTATCATGTAGGGTTTTTCTTGACTCTCTTGTACTTTCCCATCAATAATATCCACCATTGATTGTCTCAATTCAATCCTGGCCCTTGAGCTCTTTTTGGCGGGAAAAAAAGACTATACCCTTTGGCAGCTAGCTTTTGGAAGGGGGAACAAGCTTTGGAGGTATATGGTGGAAAGTGGATAGGGTGGAGTGTTGGGAGAGGAGGGGGGAAAAGGGTGATGATTGTGTTTGGTTATGGCAGGGAGTAGGGAGGTAGGGGGTGATGATGTGGAGGATGGGGTTGGTCAAATGGGTTGACTGGGTTTAATAAAAACGGGGGTAAAAGGGGTGTGTTAAACGGTTTGTGTTTATTTTATTTTTTTGGTTTGGGCTTTGGTGGTAGGGTGTTGGGCTTGATTGGGGTAAAGGGTTTAGGTATTGGGTGGGTTGTGTTTTATTTTTTTGGATTATAGGGAGTGTAATATATTAGGCATGGTCCGTTTGGTTTGTATTTGAAATTTCACAAGGACCAATTTTGAAGTATCTTGAAAGTTAAGGGTTTGGTCTGATAAGTTTCTAAAATACATCACAAGGGACCAATATTGCCAAGTTTAGTATTCCAAAACTCATTTTTGCAATTTTTTAATTTTCAAAATTCCCAGGGACTATTTCTGCAAATTTCCAAACTGAGGGACCAAAACTGTAAATTTCCAAAACTTTTCCAATTTTCACCAAAGGACAAAATATGCCAACTTATGATTTCAAAAGGACCTTTGGTGATAATTTTCCATATTTTGAATATCCAGGGACTAGTTTTGTAATTTTA
Source organism: Artemisia argyi (assembly GCA_030686995.1). Lineage (NCBI taxonomy): Eukaryota > Viridiplantae > Streptophyta > Magnoliopsida > Asterales > Asteraceae > Artemisia > Artemisia argyi. The sequence continues at coordinate 96,489,431 of CM060693.1, read as the reverse complement.
TGAAAGTTGAGGGACTGAAACTGCCAATTTTGCAAACTTTGTACGTTTTTCATTTGTTTTTGTTCATTTTGCATCTAAAACATATAAAACACAATTTTGAAATATTTTTAGTATTTTGATGCATTTCTGAGTGTTTTTGTATGTTTTGCAGTTCAGATTAGACCAAAAATGATGAGTGTTTGAGCACTCATCAATCCCCCACACTAAACTATTGCTAGTCCCTAGCAATACTGTTTTGAAAACTTGATGGATTTTAAACTCTATCAAAAGCCATCACTTCTGGAGTAGCCAGGTGTAAGAACTGTGGCACACCTGATAACCGTGTGATTTTGAGCAAACCACCAGCTGTCAACGGATTTGAGTAGTCTTTACCAGGAGCCGTTTGCTTCTGGACTAGCCAGCTCTTGATGGAATAGTCAACATCTTGGTGAGCTGATTACCAATTATGGATTTTCCACGGCCTTTACCACAAGCCATAATCTTGTGGGCTAGCCAACTCATTTGTTTTGGGGGAATTGAGGAACCATACAATTTTTGGCAAATTGCAAGCCGTGAACGGATTTGAGATGTCTTTACCAAGAGCCATTTGCTCCAGGACTAGCCAATCCCTTTTGTCGGTTAGACAAGGCAGACTTATTACCACAAGAATTTTGAAGCACTAGTGAAAAAAATTTTAAAATTTTTGAATTTTGGCTAAAACGGGGGTATTATATAGTAAAATGTGATAAAATTCGCTAGAATAGCGAATACCCCCCCACACTTAGCATGAATATTGTCCTCAATATTCAAAATCCCGGCTATTATGCCGACATTTTGAACGTAAAAGGGCAACATTACAAGCTAAGCGTGGAAAATACCATTTTGTATTTTCACTTCATAAGTAACCATAGCATGGGGGACTCCCCCACACTTAGGGTGAAAACCCTATAAACATGCTACTGTTTTTGTTTACCGAGTCGCTAGCTTGACTCGACCCCGAATTCATTTGTCCTTGGGGAAGCATGATGTGAAAGAAACAATCTCAATCGGACTTTCATTCAAAATGTTTGGACAAACATTTGAAGCACGTGAAAGTTCCACACCGATGAGATATAATACCGGCTCAAGATAATGATACATGAAACTGCCGGGATCAAATATAGTGTCCTCACTCCCAAAGGAGTGAAGAAGGGAGGAAGTCACCTTATAGGTGAAGAAAAGGAAGAAAACCATGATGAAAATCATGAGTTGATCTTCTTCCTCAAGAGGAGGCTCAATAGCCTGAGTTTGGATTTCAAAGGGTAAGCTCGTAAACAACCCGGGAGGGTGGGCGGGAATTTGCAAATTCTCATAATTGAGAGCATCTCCCCCGGGGCTATCAAACTCCGGAGGAGTCATGATATGATGAGTGAGTTCACAGGAGAACTCCTCATGAAGAGAATTATTCACAAGATGTAAATCTGTGAATTCATGTTCTGGAATAGACTCATCACAATCCTCATTCTGAATAACAAAGAGTGGATTATCAGAAATCAAAGTGAATTCAGATTCGAATTCAAATAGAGGATTAGTGAGAGTAGTATTGAATGTTTCGGGAACAAAGTGATCAATATTCTCTATTGGACTGCTGGGATAAGAAGTGAGTGACGGATCATGATATAGGAGACTTTCAATTTCTCCCAGATCGGCTTGGAAATCGAGGAGACCATCATCACTTTCTAATGAAAGTGGATTGATGTGAGCAAGTTCATCAGCGAACTCCTCAAGAAGATGATCAGCATCAGAATGTGGTACTGACGCCTCAACATACTCGATGTCTCCATAAGATGTACAATCATCGCTAAAATCTGAGAAAGTCTCAAATTGATCTTTAGGACACTCAATAGGGGAAGGAATATCACACATATGCTCAAGAGTTCCCTGTGACTCTCTCGGGATTGGAACAAGGTTCTCAACACTAGACTTTATGAATTCGTCCGATTCCCTTTCAGGAACAGTGTCAAGATGCTCGTCCCCCATGATCAAAGAGTGAGTGTGAACCTCGGGTGTGATAGCAGTTGTTTGAGATGGAATCTCAACTGCTGGGGTATCAACTGATGAACTTGAAGTTTTATAAAATTCAAGGATGTCAAGTGTATCCTCATCATCACTGTCATCAGGAATGAAACGGAACAAAGAGCTAGATTTGGCTGCTTTTTCTCTTGCAATGGATTCCCTCACAGATTTTTCATAGGCATCTTGGGAATTTATTCTAGCAGCCTGCTCTTCAGCAAGCAATTCTTCCATGGATTTTTGATGAGTGTGTCTTTGGGCAAAGTCTTGAACTAAACCCTTAAGCTCATCAACGATTTTCATCATATTTTGCATTTCTGGATGAAGTGCTTGATTCATATCGTACTGTGGAGGTTGGTCGTAATAAGGCGTGTCAAAATTGTCACAAGGATATGGATTTCCTGTTTGACAATCTGAGCTGAAGTGTGGACCTCCACAGTAATCACAACAGTAAAACTGTTGAGGCTGTGAGTCGTATGTGCTAGAGTCATAATTGTTATCGGGAAACTGCTCATAGACAAGCGTGTTTCCCGATTGACAATCAGAACTGAAGTGTGAACCACCACAGTGCTCACAACAGTAAAACTGCTGAGACTGATGGTGTGGTAGCTGATGGAATAAATCAGTCGTGTCATGGTAAGAATAGGGATCCTGGTTATAGACAGACCCGTTTCCGGACTCTACCATGCCACAACTGGGGCAATTGCCACCATTATGAGGATTACTACACCATTGGCAAACCAGAAAGTGTGGATGAGACATAGAAAGAATCAAATGTGTATAGAGGGTGAGGAAATGAGAATCAAAATGGTAGGAGGGTGAAGAAGGATATTTTTGGTGTTTTTGAAAATCATTTTGTACAAATGATAAAGAAAAATGTTTTTGTGTTTTTGTGTTCGTTGAAAACTGAGTTTAAAAAGTTTTCGGGAACGGTTTTGTTTTGATAATGGGAAAATATGAACAAAGGATGGATAAATGTACAATGGAACGAATTCCAAAGACACTAATCAGAAAAACCGTTTAGATACGCACACAACCTCTCCGGCAGCGGCGCCAAAATTTGATTGGCTCCAAATGGTCAACCTAAACTGACCAGGTGATGGTCAACAAGGTCAAATAGCCTAGAGTCAATGCTCCGTGGAAGTATAGTGTTTCCCCGGGTCGTTATGTCCCGACGAGGTGTGGATGGTATTCGAAACGGGTTTGTGATCGGGTTAATTTGGACAGGAAAGGGTATAAGTGAGTTTGAATGATTACACTAAGGAAATACGAAGGAGAACGATGTAAACAAACTATATTAACAATAACGCGAAACCAAATTAACCTAAAACGTAATCTAAGAATTTTAAAATCAGAATTTGCTTATACGTAAGTAGAAAAATAAGTCAAACGGCTTAAATAGAAGCTATCACTTTATTTATGTTTTTTGTTTTTCTTAATTTCACAAACTACTTTTAATAACGTAACCTACATTAAAAACGTAAAAGTTATTTAAATAAAACGCGAGTTCAAATTAAAATAAACGCGAGTGCGCGAATTAAAAAGTAAAATTTGAGCTACGCTAACCCTACGGACATGAAAATTATATTTTTACGATCCTAACGATAAAAGAAAATTTTAGAAAAAAGAAAATTATTTTTTTGACTTTTTAATTATTTATTATTAACTAAAAACTATTTTTAACTATATAATAATACACTAAAAATTAAGAAAATACAAAATAAACCTAGAAAAATGAAATTATAATTTTGAAAAATCTAAAATATTATAAAACTAATTTTAAAACAGAAAATATATTTATTACACTATTTATCTATTTATTATTAATTATTTACTATTTGTTAATTACTAAAACTACTCTTGATTTATTAAAAATACTAAAAAGGCAAAGAAAAATCTGAAACTTTTAGGAAAATTCTAAAATACAATTAAGAACTCAAGAAAAATAAAATATCCTGAAAAAGACACCAAAATAAGCAAAATGGGCAATAAGCTCTTACAAATAAGCACTTAAAAATAAGCAAACAGTACAATTAATTACCAAAAGCTAGAGTACACTACAACTAACTTATATGAACTTAAATTAACTTAAAATAACCAAAGAAATGCTCAGATTAAGCCATAACAAGCTAATAAGCAAACTTACAAAGCATAAGCCAAACAGGCCTGAGAGGGTGTTTTTGGACCTATGTGGGGCCCACCTGAGTGACTTAGGGACCAAAACAAAGCTTGAGCTAAAAAGCTGGGGAGGGGGGCTTTCAAATAAGATAGGGGGCAGCTTGTGGGGTCCATTATTAAGCTCAGAAAGAGCTTATGAAATCAGGGTTGTGGACTGATGGTGGTGGTGCAGGGTATAAGCAGACCAGGGGGCTTATTTGTGGGCTCCTTGAGCTTATCAAAACAGTTCTCTGATCCAAAATAAGTTGGAAATAACAAGCTAAGCCAAAAGGCTTCTCAAAGAACTCATTATCTCAACTCATAAGCTTAAGGCATAAGCTCAACATGGCCTTGTGTACCCACTGTGTGGAACAGCAAGCTGCAAATGTGCAGGCTTGCAATGGGAATGGGTGGGGTTTTTGCAGCCTGGAATTAGCCACCCATTAAGTCTTATAGTGCAAGATAAGCTAATATTAAGAGACCCTAGATTACTAACTGTTTACATAACCAATGCCAAGCTCTAATTCCTACTTCAACATATCAAGAATCTAACTCAAAAAGGACAAGTATGCCTAGTTAACTGCTGATGCAGATTTGACTTCTGAGATGGCGAAATGGTCCAAGCTAGTTTTTTTACCAAAAGTATTGAGTCCACATTTATAAAACACATGAATGCAACAAGAATTGACCCTAATCTCTAATCCTAGCTTACTGATTTTATGGGGGCTGCAAATGGGGCAGGTGCTCAATAAGTTAAACCACCACAACTAACTTAAATCTATTCTAGTGAAATCCACACTTCTAACTACTAGAGCAAACAGATCCATTCAACTAATTTGGGAGTCAAAAAGTGAAACATGAACAACAACAAGGCTGTTGCATCAGCAGACCATTAAGAATAGGCCAAATGATGGCCTCAGAATAAGCACTTAGTAAACCCAAATAAGCAAAATAACTCCTAAAAAACTATAGACTACCTAGTGGGCTTCCAAAATCAACAAAGATCAAAGATTTGCACCTACAATTGGATCCTCTATGTGTAATTGAAATCTGGCAAGAACTGAGGTGCAGGGGAGCAGCTCAGTCAAACACACAACTTCCAAGTCAAATTTGGATGAGTAAATCACCTTCAAATTTCAAATTTATTTTTGATTTGGGCACACAAGCTAGCAAACATCTCAAATCAGAAAACCTTACTACTTTCCATGCATTGATGAACCCTGGAATTTGACTTGAATTTTGCCCAAAATCCTAGTATGCAAGTTTGACTTCATGAAAGATTTTGCACCAATTGACTTTTATGAATTTATATTGAGTTTAGAAGATTGAATAATGTTTAATTATCCTAAGTGAAACTAAATCTATCAATATTAACTATACCTTAACTGAAATCAAGGATCTTGGTTCCAAATCACACAACAGATAGGCAGTTGATGATCTTGCCTTCAAATTTTGACTTTGGGTGTTAAAAACTTATATTTTATGACTTCACTATGCTAAATCAACTTATAATGAGGTGTTTTAAAAGAAGCTAACAACAAACATTGGCCAGAGAACCCTAACACCCATTGACCCAAACACTCTTTAATAACCTAAATTACACTATACCTATGACTTTTAGATTTAACCTACTGATCTAATGATTAACACAGATACATAAACTAATATTGCAACTAAATAAACAACAAAATCACCATGAGAACAACAAAAAACACACCCTGCAGTTTTCACTAAACTCAAACAGTAGAACACACAACTAATCTAAATAATGTAAAAGGACAATTTAAGCAATTGAAAAACTAACATAAGCTCTGCTGAGTAGGTTAAATCTATATATAAAACAAAACGGAAACGAAACTAATCAATGCAAGATAAAAAAAAAAGAGGCTTACTTGACTAAATTGGCTATGAAATACTACTAAGGCAGATGACATAAGCTCTCAAGAGGCATGATCAAACTTCTGTGGACTTATGAGAATGGCTTATTCAGCTTATATATCTTATTTTTCTTCCATATTTGACCACAGTTAACTTTTTGGAAATTTTTAGCTAAAGCCTATTTAGACCTTCATAAGCATAAGAAAACTTATAACTAACTGTAATGGGGCTTAAGAAACAGTTACTCACAACTTTAATATTAACATGATGGTTTCACCAATACTTTAAGTAAAAACTGAATTCAGATTAAGAAGTTTTAACATTTCATTAACTGAGCTTTGAAACACAACAATGGAGTTCAAGAAATAATAAAACTGGAATTACAATTTAAAATGATAAGTTAAACTAATTTTACATAAACTAGAAATTTCACTACTACTACTCTAGCTACTACTAATAAAAACTAAAAAACTAACTCCTCCCCTTCCTGCCTTCTTTTTCCTTTTATATGTATCATGTAGGGTTTTTCTTGACTCTCTTGTACTTTCCCATCAATAATATCCACCATTGATTGTCTCAATTCAATCCTGGCCCTTGAGCTCTTTTTGGCGGGAAAAAAAGACTATACCCTTTGGCAGCTAGCTTTTGGAAGGGGGAACAAGCTTTGGAGGTATATGGTGGAAAGTGGATAGGGTGGAGTGTTGGGAGAGGAGGGGGGAAAAGGGTGATGATTGTGTTTGGTTATGGCAGGGAGTAGGGTGGTAGGGGGTGATGATGTGGAGGATGGGGTTGGTCAAATGGGTTGACTGGGTTTAATAAAAATGGGGGTAAAAAGGGTGTGTTAAACGGTTTGTGTTTATTTTATTTTTTTGGTTTGGGCTTTGGTGGTAGGGTGTTGGGCTTGATTGGGGTAAAGGGTTTAGGTATTGGGTGGGTTGTGTTTTATTTTTTTGGATTATAGGGAGTGTAATATATTAGGCATGGTCCGTTTGGTTTGTATTTGAAATTTCACAAGGACCAATTTTGAAGTATCTTGAAAGTTAAGGGTTTGGTCTGACAAGTTTCTAAAATACATCACAAGGGACCAATATTGCCAAGTTTAGTATTCCAAAACTCATTTTTGCAATTTTTTAATTTTCAAAATTCCCAGGGACTATTTCTGCAAATTTCCAAACTGAGGGACCAAAACTGTAAATTTCCAAAACTTTTCCAATTTTCACCAAAGGACAAAATATGACAACTTATGATTTCAAAAGGACATTTGGTGATAATTTTCCATATTTTGAATATCCAGGGACTAGTTTTGTAATTTTATGAAAGTTGAGGGACTGAAACTGCCAATTTTGCAAACTTTGTGCGTTTTTCATTTGTTTTTGTTCATTTTGCATCTAAAACATATAAAACACAATTTTGAAATATTTTTAGTATTTTGATGCATTTCTGAGTGTTTTTGTATGTTTTGCAGTTCAAATTAGACCAAAAATGATGAGTGTTTGAGCACTCATCAACCATGATAAACAATCGTGTTGTGGTTTGATCGTTTCTCTCTTTGTCTTTGCTTATTACATAGTGTCTTTAGTTAGAATCGTTAATTACATGTAAAGCTTTTCAAAGAATTAAACAAGTAATTTAAGTTTATATATTTAAGCAAACGTAACGTTTTGAAAGATAATCAAGTTAAAAAGCGGTAAACTATTCAACCCCCTTCTAGTTTTCCACACATTTATATTAACACACTTTGTTTATCACAAATTTCTTGACATACATTTGTTGACACACAATATTTTTTTTAATACGTTTGTATTCACAATTACATCAATTCATAATTATATACATATAAACTAACCATACTCAAGAGACACTGTAGATTTAAATGAGAAATCATCTCACAAATTCAAAATATAAGTATATACCTTCTGTCAACTTAATCTCATATATAATACGAGTAACATGAGTTCTTTGACAAAACAAATTTTCACGAATTACATCACAGTCTATGATATGTTATTATTAAACAATATAACAAATTTTCATTAAAGAAATAAAGTGATACAAAACCAAGAATAAACATTTGATACATAACCATTAATATAAACTAGTTCACATTCTATAAAGTATAAAAAATACAAATGGATACACAACCCTCTCATACAAGCACTGATATGTCATACGAAAGTGTAAATACGAAAAAATTCAAATATTATAAAAACAAAAATGCCCAAAAAATTCAAAAATCCAATATCTGCCTGTGAACCCGAAATCTCACCGTTAAGTTATGATCCAAAAATCGGATAAAGATGTTGTTGTATTGGTTGCCGGTAAACGTGGCTATTGCGAAAGACGCGAACAAGATCTCAACCGAAAATCAAATCACAAACGTGGCGGTTGAAAGAAACGATCGGTTGAAATCAAAAATCGAAAATCAAAACAATTCAAATAAACAATCCTGAAGCGTATAACCTCGAGTCCTCGAAAAAAATACTATATAAAACATTTTGAATTAAATGTGAAAGAAGGTTGGAGGATCAGCCTATTAAAAAAGGGACGAAAAGGAAGACCCAATTCTGGATATTCTTTTGTTGCAGATCCAATTTTTGGGTTGTGGCCTTTTGAGAGATTAAATGGATAGGAGTGAGGAGGGAAATGAAAGTTATAGATCCAATTTTTGAGGAGGTCATAAAGACGGTTTTGATTAATATGAGAGAGATAGTGTTTGTTTAGGAGGAAGTTAAATTACCTAGAATACCCTTAAAGACAATGTTTAATTAAATCATTTAATTTATTTTCATCTTGATCTATCAAATTTGATCCAATGGTCCACAAGTGTGCTTATTATTTTCTACTTTAAGGGTGTACACCACATGAATGCAAATCTCTCTCTCTCTCTCTCTCTCTATATATATATATATATATATATATATATATATATATATATATATATATATATATATATATATATATATATATATACACGCATGTTTTGTTACATAAAATCACAACTCGGTTCACATAAATGTCATTCTATGATTCTGTTTTGTCATTTAAATCCGTGGGTGATACAAGCCTTAACATATTCATTGAATGCTCTTAATATTTGACCTAAAACCTGGTATAAAGTATAAACCCTAAGGGTGTGTTTGGTACAAAGAAATGGAGTCAAAGAAATGGAAATGAGTTAATTTCCCATGTTTGGTAGCTTAAGGAATTTGTAAAGCGGAGAAATTTGAAATCTCAGGAAACTGCTCCTTTGTAATCTGATTTCCACTTCATTTGATGAAGAATTTGGAGAATTGGTCCATGCCACTTTATTAATAAAGAAATAAATTTTTATAATAATGAGGTATAAAAGGAAGAAGTCACGTGTGAGGCACATACCACACTATATCCATCCATTACTGATGCACACACATTGACCAAACCTTATCAACCAACAAAACACTAACCCTCAACAACATTATGGTCCATTTTTCCCGGTGGTCCTTCTCTGCTTGTTGTCCCTCTTTACTTCTCATCTAGTTGCCGTAGTTTGCTTCCCATCTTTTTATTTTTTAAACCAATATTTCATTTTTAGGTACTGTTGATGAAGAAGAGATTGATCATTGATGTTCTTACTTTTTGTTTCAAATTAAAGACCAATACAAATCGATTTGTTCTAGATAGAGATTGGTATCTTGTTTCATTTCTATTGTTAATTTCCAGATTTCAAGTTTATTTTTTGTTTTTAATTATTGTTCACTTATTTTAGAACCAGAATTCATATTTTCAAAAAGAACAGGTTGTGTTTCATTTACCATGTAAAAACCCTTCGCCAAAAAAAAGAACAGGTTGTGTTTGGAACAATTTTTTATTTTATTTTTATTTTTTATTATTTTATATTTAATTTTCAAGAATTCTCCACCAATTTCATTTCCCTACATTTCTAATCTCTACTTCATTTCATTTCTCTGAATTTCTCCCTACCAAACACACCCTAAAGGAATTTATGAGAGGAGTACACATTTATTAACGTGAATTAGGGCTTGGTTTTTTTGTGAATAGTTGCTGACAGAAACTTTGGTCGGGATGTAAAGTGGATAAATAAATGATTCCAACGTGTTTTAAGTGATTTTTGAGTCTAAACATAAGTACTACTTGTCTACTTTCTAAAAATATAAGATTCATATCAATTGGAGGTGTGTAGAGTGGTATTTTGATTTTTGGGAGATTAAGTGTCAAAACTGTGTTTCGGATGTCTGGAAATCAGTAGGAGTTTTTTATTTTTAGTTTCCAAACCATAAGGAGTTAGGAGGTCTCTTTTTACAGGGGTTAAATATAGTTTATGTGTGACATCCTGGAATTTTTGTGGATTTTTCTGAAGTGTCTAAATGGGTTTGTTAAAGGTAAACTTTTTGTGTCTTTCTGCAGTTAATTTTCTGGGTATGTTTGGGAAAACGATTTTTGAGAAGGTACTTGTCCTTTGAAATAAAATCTAGAAAAATTACAAAAGGTCCTTAAAATATATGGGAAGCTGGGATAATTTTGTGGAAGCTCTAGAAAATCTTTATGTGTTAAAAGCTGAAATTAACTAAAGGAGTGAAATATGTGTTTTAAACCTAATTGTCCTCAACATCCTTTAACTTAACTATATTAAATCATTTCTTATGACATTTAAAGATGTAATAAAGATACTTAAATGCTTTTCGTAACATAAACTGATATATGATATGATTAGTAAGTAAACTAAGTTATAATCATCTGTAAACCCTAATTATGATGAAAACAACCCTAATGTTACTAACTCGGGAACACTTACTATATATGGAAACCTGTTAAATATAGAAACCTACTATCTTTGGAAAGTTACTAAATATAGAAACTTGCTATTTTTGGAAACATTCTAATTATGAAAACCTGCTAATTATGGAAACTTACTAAACATGAAAAGTTACCTAAAATAGAAAGTTACTAAAAATAGAAAGCCAACTAAAATGAGTTTTATGTTTTAAAACAAGTTATTAATAATAAGACGATCATTATTCGTGTAGATTCATTGAAGAAGGAGTGTTTCCTTATGCTTACGTATGTTATGATTTCGATGGCGATTGAGGTACAGATATTCTGCCCTTTCAGTAAGGGTGCTTTCTCTCTCATGACTTGATCTTAATCTTTGATTAGTTATAAGATTCCCTAAGCCATTGCTATATTCCCTCATGCTTTGATTCGTTCGTTATGATTCATTGACATGATTACTTGATATGATTTCTTTGATATACGATTCACATTCATTGATTCTCGTCTGATTATGATTATGCTATAATATGATTCGGATATGCTGCGATGATTCTATGTGTATATGTATGTATGCTTCGTTCCCTTCTTATGCCCGAGTTTTCTAACTTTCCATGGAGGTACCATGACCGTGTCATCGAGGCACCGATGGCATGACACTTTCTGTGGAGGTGTGATTGATCCATAGCGTCCCCATTTGATATGATATAATTATGCACGCTTATGATATGATTATGCCGGTTTATGTATGTATGGGGGGCGTATGGATGCATCCTAGCACTTATGTTATGTATGGTTATGATATGGTATGATATGGTTTCGACGGGTGACTGGTGGTACGTGCCCTGTACCCTCACTCCTTTGGTACAATGGAGTCTGCAGCTCCTTGTACAGCTTTTGGATATGATGGATATGTGGTACCGAGAGGTCTCCCCTCTCCGTATCCTTTGATATGTGATTATGGATTATGTATGTATGTGTGTATGAGACCTATTCGAGTGACTCTAGTAGGTCGGCTCGTGGCTTCCTTATATTTTTATGTGTCTATTCGAGTGACTCTGGTAGACACGCCTTTGTTGATACGTGCTCTTGATTCTCTTATGATTTGTTTATGCTTGATATATCTATGATGCTTCATTTTCCTTTGACTCATGATATTGTTCCGTTGTTCCGTTGATCTTGATCTCTTACTCATTTGACAGATGACATTCTTTTCAGCAGGAGTTTATGTTTCCTTTTCCTATGCTTATTTACATTTCGATTATTCGTTTGTTTTGCTATATATCTGTTCACTGGGCTTTTTAAGCTCAGCCGCATTTCCTTTCCTGCAGCAGGTTATAGGTTGTCAGCTGGGTTTGGGTGAAGAGAGAGCATCGGAGCTTTAGTGGACTACCACATGGACTAGAAGCCCATTACATCTGGACTTGTTTTGGACTTGGATTAGATTAGACTTTATTTAGCTTGTATTTTCCTTTCTCTTATAGTTTTAGTATTCCTTTTGTATTTTTAGATAGTTCCCTTGTAACCTTTTGTTTTAAGTCTTCCATTTGCATTGTATGCTTTGATATGTCACCATACTGTAGCGCTCCAGACCCATGCCGGGTTGGGGTGTTACATATTGCTTATGTATTTCGATTAGTATTTGAAAGCTCATTATGTATGCATGAAAGAACGTTTTTAGAATGTATTAACAATGCAATAAAACATTTTCATGATGTTCCTAATTGTGAGAAATTCTTCATAAGATAAAATTAGGGTTTTTATTCAATTATTAGTTGTGAAGTGCAAAGTGTTACCAATTAAGCAAGATCAACAACTAAGGAACTTTGATTAGTTATACATTGCCTAATTCTAGTTCTAATTTTGGCAAATATGCAATGAGAAGTGAAGATCCCCAATTTCAATTTTAGTGCTTAAATAGAACCTTAGACTCAAGATTAGAAGAAATTGAAAGATATGACTTACAATTATGTTTGGAATTTGAAGGTGTAAGTAAGTCTTCCACGTATTTGATCTTGAGAGGTGAAGATTTTGATGGGTTTAGGTTTTGACTTTTGAGTTTGATTTTGCTGAGAGTGAAATATTGGGTGGAATGAAGTTGTGAGAGAAATCTGGGTTATACCCGATTTTACAGACAAACGGAACCATTGTACCTTTAAATATTAAGGGTACCGTTGGTAAGTAAAGGTTTCGTCTGTGATTTTGGTCAGACATTTGGTTTTCAAGAAAAGTGTAAATATATTGTACATTTAGTGAAGAGTTTATGCCAAACAAATTCTTAATTTTATAGAATACGTTCCATCATTTCTATACTTAAGCGAATATAGTTAAAGGTTCGCGTTTTAGAGGTTTAGTGAGTAGAGTGTTGATATATAGACATAAAACATATACCTTCTATTAGACCTAATCCATACAATTCATGACAAGTGTCATACACTTATTCTCTCTTATCATTTTTCACCAATTAAGTTTTCAAATGAACCAATCACATCTTTAGGTCTAAGTTTAGGTTTTAGTTTTAGGCATACAATTCATTTTCCTAATGAGTATATCGGCCATGTTTTCTTCCGATGGAACCTTTTCAATTGATATGTTTCCTTTTTGAACATTGTCGTGAAGAAAGTGATGACGGACTTCAATGTGTTTTGTTCGAAAGTGTTGGATTATTTGTTATAATTCTAAACTTATTTAAAATTACATAAACTGAAAATTACTTCATTCAATAAAATTATTATTTTTTAAATAAATGGCTTAAATGTTATAATATTATTTTACATTCACCCTTAATGTTTTACAAATTACTCTCATTTTTTGAGTTTTTTTTCTTTTCTTTGTTACAGTTAAGCACATGTTTTTTTATGGATTTTTTCCCCTATAATTGAATAGAAGACACGAACTTATTGTAAGGCCTTGTTTGGCTAAGCTTATTTAGTTGTTTTAGGCTTATTTTTAATAAGCGGCTTATGGCTTATATACATAAGCTTGTAAGCCCATGCTTAGTGTTTGGATTAGCTCATGGTTAATAAGCTTATAAGCTCAAAAGTGTTTGGTTTGGCTTATGTTAGTAAATGACTAAAAAGGACATGGTTTAATAAGCTTATATGAATGAAAAACACGAGGCAGATGAATCTATCACCAATATCGACTTTGTGGAATATGATGAGGCTTGTGCAAAAGTTGGTGATATCAATCTCGCCGCACAATTGGAGTTGGAAAGTCAACAAGACAATGTAGAGCTTACCAAAAAACAACTTGAGATGGTGGTGGATACCGAGTCACTTGTAGATAATGGCATCCAAGGGAAATCTAATCTAGCTGAATCTACTACTAATGTCGAATTTGTGGAGTCTAATGACAGCTGTGCAAATGTTCATGATGTCAACCTCGTACCCCTCAAAATCAGTTGAATAAAAGAATGAGAAAATCATAAAATTAATTTCGAACAAATAATAAAGATGATGTGGTAATGAATGAAAAAGTGATTAAAAAAGAAGATTCATACCTGCTGTGAGATAGGAGATCGTGTAGTAGTGATGAGGCAAAAAGTGTACCGCTTTTAAGGGGTCATTTAAGCCCGAATTCGAGATTATTTGATCAATTATTGCCCTAAATCGTTCCTTTTGTCATTTTGGGTACTTATGAGGAGAAATCTGGAAAAGGAAGCATTTTGGACATTTTTGGAGCATAAAAGTGAAGAAAACGGCAAAGTCTCAAAATTCCTTGATGGAACAGTACCTGACGACGTCAAGGTTTACTAGTGACGGCGTCAAGGGTGACAAAAGAGGTGGATGTGGAACTTATAACGTGATGGACCAGAACATTTTCTTTGTTATTGGCCTGACGGCGTCACCAAGGCCGTCAGGGTCCAAATACTAATGATGGCGTCAGAAGTGCATCTAGGCAATACGAATTTCAACTTGGCGGTGAGTTGACGGCGTCAGAGGCTAACACATGACGCCGTCAGGATGCATAGTCTATATATATTCTTCCAATTTTTCATTGTATTGGGTGGAACTTTTGGGGAACAACTTTTGTAGAAACCCTAGGTCGAATTTCCTGCATCTTGAAGGGGTTTCAAACCCTTCTTTCTTCCATGTTTGAATAAAGATAAGTACTTCATTAATCATTCAATATGTCTATGTATTGTTTGATTCTATCTTATGTATATCTTTCTTTTAACATGTTAGGCTAGGCTTTTATTGTGTTTGCTTAGATGTAGTGAAACCTAGATGTTGATTATTGGTTGATTGTTTGTTTATAATTGTTACGGATGATTGTATTCGATGTTAGGCTTAAGAAAACTGGCAGACTTCCACTGGTAACTTGCTTGAACGTCTTAAGAAATATGATCGGAGGTGTACTATAATTTTTGGTTGTATTTAATGCATAAGAGAATTCTAATGATCCCATGTTACGAGCTTCTAACGGCTCGACATAGGAGTGAAGTAGGATCTTATAGAGTTAGGGAATATTGTACACAGCCCTACGACTAGTATTAAGGAATACAACCCGTCATCCACGCAATTGTAACAAGCTAATCAACCGGTAAGAGATTTCTAGGGAGTAATGAAATCTAAGTAAACACAACTTTTCTCATTATTGTTTCCCCAAATTAGTAATTTAGTTTTATTTTCATTTCTTTTATTTTATTTTGATTGCATCTTAGTTAATTGGGTTAGTTGGCTAGCAACTAATTCCGCCCACTCCTTCAAAACCCGAGATTTTACTTGCTTTCATAAAATATAAAAAATTACAAAAAGAATCATCCCTTATCTCTAGACCTAGTTTAGTAGGCTTTCTAATCCTAGCGACACTATTCCTGAGTTGAACGATCAATCCCCCGGTACTTGTCACTATACTATACTACAACGATCAGGTACACTGCCTGGTGGGGTTTGTAAGCTTCTCAAGATCTCTTGAGAGGTAAAACCTGTTGCGAGGGCGCAATTCCCACGTATCAAGTTTTTGGCGCCGCAGCCCGGGGAATAGTTATTGTCTAGGTTTGGATTTTTTTTATTAGGTCTACTTGCTAGATTCCTTTATAGTAAGGTTTTATTTTTACTTTTAGGTTTTCTTTAGTCTATCTCATTTCTTTGTTCCTTTGTTCATAACCTTTACCATCCGACATCATGGAAGGTGGTAATATCTTTGATCCCATCAACCCACCACAACAAAACCACCCACAAAACCCACCACTAGCAAACCAACCTCCTAGACCCCTAATTTTAGGAGAGTACTCCCGTCCTAGCCCCCAAGGCTATCGAAACACCATTGAGCTCACTCAAGGAGCCAATGTGTCCCCCTTGCGATCCGACACCATCCGGTTGGTGCAAAGCGGATGTGCATTCCATGGACTTCGTTCCAAAGATCCTAATCAACATCTCAAGGATTTCCTTAAAATCGTAGATTCCATAGACCTTGATGTTGCAACTAGAGAGTCGACCCGATTACGTCTATTCCAATTATCTCTACGTGATCAAGCTAGTCAATGGCTTGAACGTTTACCCGCGGGATCCATCACCTCATGGGATGATCTCACTTCTCGTTTCCTTGCTCAATTTTTTCTACCGGGGAGAACTACCAAGCTTAGAAATGATATCTTGATGTTCCAACAATGTCTAGGTGAAACTCTATATGAAGCATGGACTCGTTTCAAGGACTTACTCCAAAAAGTCCCTCAACATGGCATAGATATTTGGCTCTAAGTCTAAATCTTCTATGACCATATCGATCTCTCCACAAGGCGAACCATTGACCAATCGGCCGGTGGCAAGCTACGTGATCTAAGTGCGGAAGAATCATGGGAACTCATAGAAGATCTTGCTCTCTATGACAACGAAAGTTGGAATGATCCCCGTGATTTGAATCTTTGCCTTCGAACAATTCTAGCACTCCCGACCATAGGATCATGGAACTTGAGGACCAAGTCAAGTTTCTCATGAAATCCTGCGAGGCTCCTAAGCCTTCAAGCCAAGTGAACAAAATCACTTCTTCATGTAAATTGTGTAATGGTCCTCATGAAACTCATAACTGCATGGAACTTCCAAAACATGCTTTTAAGGAATTCACATCGTCACGAGATGATAAAACAAAGGATAGAGAGCTCGCCACTAATCGAGGTCCTCGAAACGTTGGTGAGGCCTATGATGCATGGAAGGATAAACCAAATTTCAGAGGATACCACACTCGGAGCGTATCCTTCGATGATTCTCCTCCACTCGAATGGTCCGAGCATTTTCCACCACAGAACACTCCTAAGCAAAGCTATGAAAATGCCTTGTGAAAGTTCATTCTCTCTCAAGAATTACAGCTTTCCATGCTCGAGACCCGATTTAGACAACAGCAAGCCGATATGAATGACAAGATTGGTAATCTGTTAACCGCTATTAAAGAGCACGCTGTTAGTAAACCTATTCAGGCTGAATAAGTCAAATATGTCACCATCATGAATCAGCCAACCTCTCCTGTAAAAATAAAAAGCCCTAGTAAACTCTTTAAACATCTGTCACCAAAGGTGAAGGAAGTTAGGGACCATCTTAACCCCTCAGGACCAATCCACTTTGTAAATACCATCACCACAATACTTGCTCCTACACCCGACCAGAGCTAACAACCAACTGGGAATGAGGGTCATGAAGTTAAGGACGAGACCCCAGAGAAAGACCACGAAGTGTTCAAGAGCCTTGCCGACTTATTCGAGGACTCCATCACACAAGAGTCAGGCGAATGGGATGAGTCGAAAGAGAGATCAAAAGGGCACATGAAAAATCCAGTAATTTTTGGTGAATCTATTATAGAGAAACTCGAGGAAAATATGGTAGATATTGCTATAGGGTGTAGTGATAGGATTAAGGAAAGCGACTTTGAAGTTTTTAAGATTTCTTGCACCACTAGGAAGAAACTCATAACCGATACTTACATAGATCCTAACTTCCCTATAAACGTAATCCCCCTCTCCCTTTACAACGAAGCCTTCCCTGAACAAATCTCGTGTAAAGGACTCGATAACGCCATGATAATGAAAAGTTTATCAGTTATGATTGGAGGATTCATCTATAACATTGATCTCACCGTGATCGATGACATAGACTCTGTCACTAATCCAACATTAACCAACCACGTCCTCGGGGAACCATTTGTTAATGAAACGGGAGTGATCCTTGATGAGAAGGATGGTAGTGCATTATTCACCAATGGTGTCAGGAAAGAGATCTTTCGAAAGGGTAATGAGGAAGTATATGAGTACCGTCTGTCACTAGATTGTAATGCATATGGATCACAGGATGGAAGATCGGAAAGTATAAAGCGACGTGATCCGAATAACCTCAAAATCCCTTGTATGATTGGTCACAAGTATTTTGATAATGTCTACACTGACGTGTTCCTACCTAAGAATTTTATGTCCCAGTTCCATTATAACAATATTTGCAGATGGGGGATGATTTATAAAGGAGAAGATGTTGTTAGTAGAGATCATGAAGTCCAGGTATTCATAGGAAATATGGCATTCACAATGGACTTTACGATCGTAGACAACATTGAGGACTATATCGACCCAAGGTTATCACAAGTTGTTTTCGGAGCGCCCTTTTGTGAAATCACTAACTTAATGGTTGTTGACCGGAACGGAATCATGACTTTCACAGATGGAATTAGGAGGGTGTCATACCAAACGCCATATAAGATGAAAGATTTCGAAGGAATTGATTGCGACGGACTTGATAAGCTAGGTTCTCAACTTGTTTTATGTGATGAAGATGTTTAGAGAGGATGTAAAAACACCTTTTATTTATCTGGTGGATTCTTTAAGGATGTTAGTAAGCTTGGATCCAAGTATCGGGAAGATGTCTTTGAGTTTGAAGACCCAAAATACCTGCACTATGAAAGCGATCCCGATATTGAGGATGTCCTAGAGAATGAAACCAATGCCGAGGTCACGTAATAACCCATGACCTTGAGTCTAGCTACAAGACTCGTAAATAAAGAAAAGCGCTTCTTGGGAGGCAACCCATGTTTTGTGTGTTTTTCTTTGCTTGATTTTTATTTGTTTGATGTTATTTGTTTCCGTATGCATATCTTATTTTTATTGTTAGTAGATCATGTTTCAAACTAGATTGTGAAAATGCTTTATTTTGTTGTTTAACTTCGTCTTAACTTCATATAAAGGTATTTTGCAAAAGCTAAGTGTAAGGGAAATCCAAATTCGTTTATAAGAACGAAAATGATAATGATTCGCCACAATATTAAATGAACATGTATATTAGTATTTGTTTGAGTCAAATGCTTGTATCGAGTCATAATGATGTTTTGCAGGATTTTCCAGGAAATAGGACGTAAGTTTTTCCTGAAATTTTCCGGAAACTTAACATAAAGATTTCTGCAGGTCACTTCTGACGGCGTCAGGGTTTAACACCTGACGGCGTCACATGTAAAATTCTGGAAATTTTGCGAGTTTTGTTTTTCTACCGGAGTCTTAAAGTTTTTGTTGATTCTTTAGTTTTGTAAACTCCAGGAAATCTGCAAACATTCATTCCACAAGCATTATATCATAAATTGCTTTCTAGGATTTGTTAGTATATATAGATTGCCGCCGATTTTACGCGAGGTTGCCTTGATTGTTTTCTCAGGTTTAACAGGTTATATATGACAAGAAGATGATTTATATTTCTGGAAGAGAAGCTTTGAACGTTCATTTTCTTGGAGGAAGATCTAACCTTGTTGACACACTATCCGCACCGAAAGAATCAGGGGATTATTTGTTTTCATTCTTTTACCTATTTTACTTTTACATTCTTTAATTAAACATTGGGGACAATGTTCATCCTAAGTGTAAGGGGAGGGTAAATGATGATACCTTATAGTATACAATTGCACTTGAGTTTGTTTGTTTAATGGTAGGTGTGTAATAAAACTAAGAGAAATACTTGTTAGTGTGATTTTAGCGCCAAATTTAAATTTTTTTTTACAACATTTAGGAGTGAAACTTTAGCCTTAACAAGCATCTCATGGATAGGAGTTGTATGACTAGCACAAAACCGTACCATTCAGAAAAATTTTCCACCCAAATATGTGAGGTTCGCCTTTAGATTTGATAGGAAAAGCATTCATTATTAGTGCTTATGAGTGTACCGGTAGCATTTAGATTCTAGAACTTGTGTTAGTGAAGCATCTCGAGACCGCTAGTGAGACTACATCCGTGTAGTAGGATTTACTACATGATAAGAGGCATTAGGATCACCCTTGTGTTTAAACCCGTATCATAATTACTTGACCATTTAAGCCATATCACTTGACTAGCAAAGTCAATTAATTTTTCCCACACCTTAGCGTTGTACTCATTTTTAGTACACGATACCTCTAGTACACCCCTCCGAGCCTATCTTTTTCGTTTCTAACTTTAAGCATCTTACTTAAAGATAGAATTTGTTACAATTCACCCCAAATGTGCAACCAAATCGCCTTAGCCTTCCATGTATGTACTCATCTTTAGTGCATTATTGTTATGTGTTTAAACCCTTAGTTAATTATTTACATGGTTGCTAAGTCGAGTCATATCTTGTACATATTTTTTTGGGACCATTGGGACTCATGGGTAAAGTACTTGTGTTTTGGAGTAATGGGGAAGAACATCAAATTATTACCACCATATGCGCATTAATCTTAAAAAGTACTTCAAGTGTTTTGATTATTTTGATTCGAGTCATTAGAGTAGTTAATTGTAAAGTATGTAAAAATTCAAGTGTAAGGGGAATGTACATTCCCTATGATGTATTATTTTGGATGGTAGGGTAAGAATGTATGTAAAAAAAATCGAAAAAATAAAAAAAAAATAAAAAAAAGAGAGAAAAACATACGGACTACCATCCCGTTTCATTCTATGTTTATTTTATGTTTTTTTTATTTTTGATTTATTAGCTTAAGTTGAGTCGAGTCTTGGCTTAGCAACGCCATATTGTACATGTAATTAACCAAGATGATTAACTCGCCACCAGTAAATATTGCCTTTATCCAACAAAACCGTTTTTCCATATCCCTACACCTAACGTTGTAACCCTTTAAAAGACCTCTTTGATAGTTTATCCTCGGTGCTTACGCCAAGTGGTGGAGGTTTGATCCTTTCCCAAGCCTATGGTAATCTATTTGCTATGACATGTTGTGAGAGATGTTTTCCATTTCCATATTGTGATATATACTTTATTACACCCGAGAGATGTGAGTATCTAAACACTATTTGTGAGGTGCTAGTGTATGACCTCCGTGCTTGTTTTTGGTTTTTAGTGGAACGATTATTTGTTGTAATTATTTTTATATTAGTGTTAAATGATCACTAACTTGTATTTTGATTAGAATAAAAGTGCATTTGCTTGAGGACAAGCAAATCTCAAGTGTAAGGGTATTTGATGAGGCGAAAAGTGTACCGCTTTTAAGGGGTCATTTAAGCCCGAATTCGAGATTATTTGATCAATTATTGCCCTAAATCGTTTCTTTTGTCATTTTAGGTACTTTTGTGGAGAAATCTGGGAAAGGAAGCATTTTGGACGTTTTTGGAGCATAAAAGTAGAGAAAACGGCAAAGTCTCAAAATTCCTTGCGACGTCAAGGTTTACTAGTAACGTCGTCAATAGTGACAAAAGAGGTGGATGTGGAACTTATAACGTGACGGCCCAGAACATTTCCTTTGTTATTGACCTGACGGCGTCACCAAGGTTGTCAGGGTCCAAATACTAGTGATGGCCCAGAGTGTTTTTCTAAATGACGACGTCAGAAGTGGATCTAGGCAATATGAATTTCAACTTGGTGGCGAGTTGACGGCGTCAGAGGCCAACACATGACGCCGTCAGGATGCATAGTCTATATATATTTTTCCAATTTTTTATTGTATTGGGTGGAACTTTTGGGGAACAAGTTTTGTAAAAACCCTAGGTCGAATTTCCTGCATCTTGAAGGGGTTTCAAACCCTTCTTTCTTCCATGTTTGAATAAAGATAAGTACTTCATTAATCATTCAATATGTCTATGTATTGTTTGATTCTATCTTACGTATATCTTTCTTTTAACATGTTAGGCTAGGCTTTTATTGTGTTTGCTTAGATGTAGTGAAACCTAGATGTTGATTATTGGTTGATTGTTTGTTTATAATTGTTACGGATGATTGTATTCGATGTTAGGCTTAAGAAAACTGGCAGACTTCCATTGGTAACTTGCTTGAACGTCTTAAGAAACATGATCGGAGGTGTACTACGATTTTTGGTTGTAGAGAATTCTAATGATCCCATGTTAGGAGCTTCTAACGGCTCGACATAGGAGTGAAGTAGGATCTTATAAAGTTAGGGAATATTGTACACGGCCCTACGACTAGTATTAAAGAATATAACCCGTCATCCATGCAATTGTAACAAGCTAATCAACCGGTAAAAGATATCAAGGGAGTAATGAAATCAAGTAAACACAACTTTTCTCATTATTGTTTCCACCAAATTAGTAATTTAGTTTAATTTTCATTTCTTTTATTTTATTTTGATTGCATCTTAATTAATTGGGTTAGTTGGCTAGCAACTAATTCCGCCCACTCCTTCAAAACCCGAGATTTTACTTGCTTTCATAAAATATAATAAATACAAAAAGAATCATCCCTCACCTCTAGACCTAGTTTAGTAGGCTTTCTAATCCTAGCGACACTATTCCTGAGTTGAACGATCAATCCTCCGGTACTTGTCACTATACTATACTACAACGATCTGGTACACTGCCTAGTGGGGGTTGTAAGCTTCTCAAGATCACTTGAGAGGTAAAACCTGTTGCAAGGGCGCAATTTCCACGTATCAAGTAGCAACAAATGCAGAAGTATACTCATGAAGACATAGAGAAAAAGATGATATATGGTTTGGTTATGAGGTCAAAAATGTAAATTGCATAAGTGGAGTTATATAAGTTGGAATCTTCATAAAAAAATCCTAATTTTTGTGGCTTGTGGAAAACTAGAAGGGGGGAGTTGAATAGTTTTACGTCATTTTTATTTTTATAAAAACTATGTTTACAAATCTTCGATTCTATTTTTATGTGAGATCAATACTTTCACACTAGTTAATACAAATATATAAGAGACTAAATAATAACAATGTAGACAAGTAAATAAAGAGATAGAGATGGAAAGATCGCACCACAAGACAAACGGTTTATAGTGGTTAGGCTACGAAGCTCCTCTTCGCCCTACTCCACTCCCCGAGCACCTAACTCAAGAGTTTTCTTCAATATGTCAACAAGCTCCCTTATGGCGGAGAAAACCTTACACAACTTTTGCTTACACCAATTAACGACACTAACCTAGATGTCGAGTCCTAATCATAGCTAGAACCAATCTCACACCACTAGTCACTACACAACTACTTCACAACTTATACACACCACTAATACTACACAACTTATCACAACTTTGCTACTTCTTCTTTACAACACTACTACTTCTTCACTACTTCTATTCACAACTTCTTTTCACTACTAACACACCTAAATCTACCTATAACAAAACCTCTACACCTTTACAAATAATTTACATAACTACAAGCAATATTCACAAATCTACAATACTTCTTAACTAGATGTTGAAGGAGTATTCTTCTCTTGCACTTTGAGTTGTGAGGGATTTGATCACTTGAAACAAAAACTTTTAATCTTATGATCAAAGGATTTAGAAGGATGTTTTGAAAGGATTGGGATAGAAAGTTTTAGTGCAAAAGTTGAGGAAAAATTGCAGGAATGAACCAGTATTTATAGGCAAAGATTCCTGGTCACAGGAGCGTGCCGGCCCCCTTAAAATTAAGGGTGCCGCCCCATATAATTAAGGGGGCCGCCCTCATGTAATGGCCAGAACCTTTGTATTTTTCTGAGGAAAGTTTATTTGGTGAAAATCTATCTGATTTTGGTTAAAAATTTGAATTCACATATTTATTATGAATTAAAATTTTTTCTTTAATTTCCAAAGGTGTTTTTCAAAATATATAAAATGTTTATATCATTTTATAAACTTTGTAATGATTAAATAAAACTTCTTTTGATCATAAAATGTATTAGGTAATTGTTTATTCATACCTTAAGTGATTTAGTTTGATGGAATGATATTTTGTAACTAAATACTTGTTTACGTTATGATTTTATGTTTAATGATTTAACATTTTGTGATCGTCAAAACGTAGGATATCGAGAAATATTAATAACATTTTTATGCATTATTTATATTAACAATCTCCCCATTTTTTATGATTACAAAATCTAAACTCATTAAATCAAAAATTAATATGTATACAAGTATTTAGTGAGTTTATATCATTTCTCCCCATTTTTGTTATCATCAAAAAGGTTATCCCGACGATGTAAGAGCCCCGCCTCGACGTGTACTCCCCCTCATTTTAAGGTTATAAGACAAATCGAGATATGGAATGCTTGCAAAAATATTTAGAGCACAAATATATATATATATATATATATATATATATATATATATATATATATATATATATATATATATATATATGGAAAATATTAGCTACAATTAATTGTAGCCAATTGGCTACAATTTTGTGCTATAAATGTGAGTCCCTAATTCAATGCTAGTGTATTTTTAATGAAGGATTGTAGCCAATTGGCTAAAAAATTTGTAGCCAAGCTATCCCCATATATATATATATATATATATATATATATATATATATATATATATATATATATATATATATATATATATGCATGAAACAAATATATAATAAGAGAAATAATAAAAGTGCATAAAAGAAATAAATCTCAAGAAGCATTTATTAGTTATTAAAATATATTAAGTTGAAAACATAATCATTGGTACATAAGCATACATATATACTTTTCTTAGCAAACTACAATAGATAATACTACGTTGCCAACTTGAGGTCTCTACGACTTGCATGGAGATGTGGAGCATGGTGGTTGGAATTAGTGGAGGTAGATTTTTGTGGGAATGTTGTTTGGAGAGTTTGGAGTGGTTGGTGGAGGTGAGTTTGGAGCGGAAAGGTTGGATTGTTGTGTTTGTGATGGGGGTGGAGAAGACCTTGTGAGGAGATACTCAATCCAAGTGAAGTGTTCATTGAGAGCAATGGTTTGTTTTTGGAGAAAAATGCAACAAGGACAATTGTTAACATGATTCTCAAGTTGGACCAAGTTGTTGGATGGTGAGGAGTGAGTGGACGAAGGTTGTTGATCCAAATTGCGTTGAGCAAGGCGTAAGGCAAGAAGAGCACTAAGCTCATGAGCTTCTTTGAGCTCCTCAACGAACTTTTTATGTTCGGAGGAAGGTGATGATGGTGGAGTTGGATTGTGACTAGGGATTGAGGCTTGAACATGGAACATAGGATTCAGGTTTTTGATGAGAGTGATGGTTGTTGTTTTGAGATTGAGTATGTTCCTCAAAAGGGTCATTTGGGAGAAGTGTGTGAGATGGATATGGAATTTTGTTGGAAAGTGAAATAGTGAGGTTGTCATGTGGAGGTAAAAGAGATGTTTCATTTGGGTGAGTTTGATGTTTAGTTGTTGGTTGGTTGGAGACAACATCATTAATTGAGGTGGACTTTTGACAAGTATTAAGTTTTCTTCTCCACAAGGGTTTGACGGAGATCTTAGCAACTCTTGAAGGCTTAGATTTTGGGTGGCTGGGAGATGACATGATGGGTTGAGTAATGATTTGTGATAAAGAAGGGTATTTATAGTGTGATGATTATGTGTTTATGGAAGGATAATATGTGGTGGATTTGCTAGACAAAATATGTTTGTGAATCTAGGGAAGTAAAGAATCAAAATAGGGTGAAATGGGCTAAAAAGCAGAAAGCAAACAGGGAACCTCGACCATCAGGTGGCCGGCCCCTTTAATTAATGGTTGGTCCCTTTAATTTTAAGGGGGTCGCCCTTTATAATTATGGGGGCCGCCCAGGTCCTGGTTCCCAGATTGCCAGAAAAAGGTTTTTGGCAGAAATTTTTTCAGAAAGATGTTTATTTTGAGGTTTGGTTTTGGGCAAGTCCATCTCTTTAGGCAACTATGCATGTATTATCTTAACGAATTATGCATGAAAAGTATCTATGTAGGCAAATAAGCATATGATTACAACTAAGCATGCATGCAAAAACAATAATGTAATAGAGTAAATAAGCATGTCATTATTCCTAAGACACTTAACTTAGTGTAACGGCAAAGGCAACTAGATAGTGAGAAACTAGTTATGGAACAAATGTGACTATGTAATTCATGACTTTGTTCTAGTGTGTGCCTATATGCAACAAATGTGGAGATGCGATTGCTTCGACTCCTAATGCAAAGATGAAGATATCCTAAAAAGCAATCCAAATTCTCCTTGATTCAATTTGCTTAACCCATGAATGTCAAGGATATATATTAGATTATATATTTTGACAATTTCATGTGAAATTTCATGCATGATTTAAAGAACGTGTTTAGCATTATTCAACAATGCAAGAAAGAAAAAAAATGATTTTCATGTGTTTCCTAAAAGTGAGAATTGTTTAAATAAAGTAGATTGGATTTTATGAAAATGTTTATGCAATGTAGAATTCCCAATCTTCAATTTTGTGCGAAATAGATTCCTAGACTCAAAAATGAAGAAAAGAAAAGAAATAAATTTTATGCAATAAGTAATTAATGAAAATGCAATACAATTTAGACAATTTGCTCCATCATTCCTAATCCTAAACGGAAGTGGTTAAATAGTTCACGCTTAAGGGGTTTAGTGAATATATCTGCAATATTATCTTCCGATGCAACCTTTTCTATAGATATATTATCTTTTTGTACATTATCCCTAAGGAAGTGGTGACGTATTTCTATATGTTTAGTCCTAAAGTGTTGAACGGGATTCTTACTTAAATCTATAGCACCTTTATTATCGCACATTATAGGAATATTTTCTAACTTAGCCCCATAGTCTACGAGAGCTTGTTTCATCCATAGTGCTTGTTGACATGCCTTTCCAGTGCTTACATATTCAGCTTCGGTGGTCGAAATAGCAAGAGCGGTTTGCTTCTTGGAAAACCAAGATGTTGGGCAACATCCCATGAATGTGCAAATACCGCTAGTGCTCTTTCGCTCTAGGTAGTCTCCCGCATGATCCGAATCCGCATAGACAATGGTTTCTATACCAGATTCCTTAGGATACCATAATCCTAAGTGTATAGTGCCTTTAATTTATCGGAAGATACGCTTAACCGCTTCTAGGTGAGAGGTTTTGGGATCCTCTTGAAAGCGAGCACAAAGGCAAACACTAAATATGATATCGGGTCTACTTGCCGTTAAGTATAGTAAACTACCTATCATTCCTCTATACTTAGTATTGTCTACAGACTCACCTTCTTCATCTCTTGTGAGTTTCACTTCCGTAGACATAGGTGTTTTTAAGGGTTTTGAGTCTTCTAGGCCAAATTTCTTAAGCATTTCCTTAATGTATTTAGATTGGTTAAAAAATATTCCATCTTTTAATTGTTTTATTTGTAATTCTAGAAAGAAGTTTAGTTCACCCATCATACTCATCTCAAACTCATCATACATGATTTTGGCAAATTCATCACACATTTCTTGACAAGTCGATCCAAATACAATATCATCGACATATATTTGAACAATGATAAGATTCGGGTTTTTCTTTTTAGTGAAGAGAATGTTTTCTACCATTCCCATGGAATAATCATGTTTAATAAGAAATGCTTTTAATCGATCATACCAAGCCTTGGGGGCTTGTTTGAGTCCATATAAAGCCTTCTTGAGTTTATAAACATGTTGGAACCATAGTTTCACTATTTTATCAAGTCTCGGTCATTTGTAATAATAGGTTGCTTAAGTTATTATTTGTTTACATTTATGTTATTGTTTCTAGTTTACTAGGCTTAAGTCATATGATCCATGGGCCCTAAAAGCCCACGAAATGATGAGTGGAAGGAGAGGGTGTGTTGCCCTAGCTCCTTCCCTATAAATAGTAAGCTTAGGCCTCTTGTAAACTTGGTTGATTATTTGAAAACATTAAGGAAACTCTTGCATTTCATTTTTCTCAAATTTCTCATAATCATCCCACTCTCATTCTCATCTCATTTCTTACATAATCATACTTGTGTTTACAAAATGATGACCTAACAAGTGGTATCATTCGCTAGAGGAAGGTGTAGTTCTTGTTTTTCATTGATTTCTTTCTTTTTTATTCGTTTTTTTTAATCGAATTTTTTTGTGAACTTTTATATTTTTTGATTTGTTTCTTGGTTTTTCTCACATCTTTGCTTACAAACTTGTGTTTAGAATCAAAACAAACCATAAAGTTCCAAACTTTCACAACAAAACTCGATTTGTTCTTACTTGTACTTTTATCGAAATCTTACCAAGGTTAAAATTTTTCTTAAAGTTTTCAACTTTCCATAAGATCTACTCATTTTATACACAAAAGTACAAGTATCTTGAAAGAAAAACGAATTTAAGGATTGCTTTCTTTGAAATACAACCATTACTACTTATCGAGAACCTACAAAGTTTCATTTTCGCGATCTTCTCAAAGTGCACCATCTAGACTTCGTTTGTGTGGACTCGGTATTTTCTTTCTTGTATAAGAAAGTTAAGTACTTCGACTATTGGGAAAGTTTTCGAAATTGTATAATTTCGAAAACCAAGTTTCGAAATCTTTGTGATTTTTTCGAGAAAATTGTTACATTATCGAAATCTTAGTTATCGAGAAATTTTTTTTTATCGAAATCTTTTCTCGATAAACTGCTTGATTATCGAAATCAATTTTTTTCTCGATAATACTACACAGTTTCGAAAACCTTTCTCGAGAACATCCAAGTTTCTCGAAAATCTTCCAAGTTTCTCGATAATCTGCCAAATTATCGAAAACTTATTTTCGAAATCTTCTTTGAAGTTGTGCTACGTTTCTCGATAATTGGTTCATTCTACACTTTCCACAAGATCCATTTCTACACAAGTGTTCGAAGATGTCTCAGCCACCGAATCACTACTTTCCTCATGTTCAACAACTAACATCTCAGCAACAACAACCTCAGCAGTATCAACAACAACATTACCTTCCGCACACAATAAATCAACAACCTCCTAAATACAATCCACAACAACAATACCTTATGATGCAACAACAGCTCATTCCTCAACAACTACCATATCAAGTGCCACAACAAACCACTCAGTTTTCCTCCAAACAACCTCACTGGTTTGACAGAATGTGTGAAGTTATTACAACTTAACAATCCTGACATGAGGCAGGATCACTTGAAACACCTCCAATGCTTACACCTGGTAATTATGTGCAATGGTCAAGTCGATTCCTACGATTTCTTGAACTCAAGAAACCTCATGGGCCATTCTTGAAACAAGTGATACTTGAAGGACCATTTGAGTGGCCAACACGATTTGAAGCTGGTGATCCAAATGCAGATCCTCCACGTCCTCCTGGTGATAGACCCCTTCCAGAAACTGCACTCACTGAAGAACAGAAACTACATCGTGAAGCTGATCAGTATGCAATGGCTTATATACTTCAAGGTATACCCAATCCGATCTATCGCAGTGTCGATGCTCAGAAAACGGCCAAAGCAATGTGGGAACACGTTCATCTCCTCATGGAAGGCACTCAATTGAACAAAGATGACATGGAATCCAAGCTTTACATGGAATACACTGACATCACAATTGAACCTGGAGAGTCACTTGAATCTTACTATCATCGTTTCACAAATGTGGTTAATGATCTGGAACGTCACAAAATCACTGTACCAAGGATCGCTGTGAACTCCAAATTTGTGGGTAGTCTTGGCCCTGATTGGCATAAATATGTGACATTTGTTCGTCAAACAAAGAATCTTCATGATGCTCCATATGGGTTGTTGTATGATTTTCTGAAACACCATGAACCTGAAGTGGAAAAAGATCGAGCTCTACGAGGAGGATACACACCAACTTCAACACCAAATTCTTTGGCTCTCGTAGCTCAATCTCCCTATGCTCCACCACCAATGTCAAATCATGCATATGTTCAAGAGCAGAACTACTTCAGTTATCCACAATCTTCCACTTCGAACCAAATGATCCCTTATGATTCATCTCTACAGAATGATTCTACTCAACTTGCTCCGTTAAACAACAATGATGCTGTGTACTACTCCAACTCCAATGATGATGACGATGATGACTTTAATACGTTGAATCAGGGACTTGCTCTTATTGCTCGTGCATTCAGCAAATTCTCCAACAAAACAAACAACCGTCAACGTTCATCTTCAAACACAAGAAATCAAGCTGTTGTCAATGATGGAAGAGTGGAAATTCAGAATCGTAGTTATGGTCGATCTGGTTCGGGAAGCTCTTCAGGAAACTATGGGAATGGTCAGAGGTTTAGTAACAATACCGGGTTCAGAAACAACTCAGCATCTCCTCAACAAAGGTCTGACTCAGTTGCTACAAGGAACTCCAGCTCAGGGAATGCAGTTTGGTGTTACAATTGCAATGAACAAGGTCATATAGCTACAGCATGTCCCAAACCGAGAACTCGGGGTAGTAAGTTTCACAAGCAGGCATTACTCATGGCTCTTCAAGATGAAAAGGATGGACATTTCCCTGAACAAGACAACAACTTCATGGCAAATGTACACAATGATGATGACATGGAAGATCTGGAAGCTAATGCAGCTGTGATGCTTATGGCCAACATGCAGGAATTTAAGCTCAATGATTCAGGTCCAGTGTATGACACTGACGGCTTGTCTCAGGTACATGACCTTAATGCATGCTTTATTAATGAAATAGTCTCACCTTCTGCTTCTGAATCAGATACGGCGCAAGTTGTTCCATTTATATCATCTTCATCCTCTCAAAAAGATGAACAAATAAGCACAGTTGTCATATTTGATGATGACACAGTTGTTTCATTTGATGATCCAATTGAGAATGATGAACATGATAATTTAGAACAACATGAACCATCATTTGATCCAGACCCTGACCTCATAATGTTATCAAAACAACTGAATGCTCAACAATTGCTAATTGCAAAGTGCAACGAGAAAAACAATGTTTTAAAAGAAACTAATGCAACACTTGCAAGAGACATTGAGTGTTATAAAATTCAGCTTTCTAATCAAGAACAAAAGATTAAACACACTAAAAGTTTTGAAAAAGCTTTTCAAGATTCTTACAACAAAGAACAAGATCTTCAACGCAAAATACAAGATTTAATTGAGTCACTTGGAAAGTTGATTTCGAAACTTGAAAGTGAGAAGGGTGAATTGCAAAAACAAGTTGAATGTCTTCAAACTGAACTTTCAAAAACAGAAACAAAATTGACAAGTTGTCAAAAAGATTTTCATGAACATAAAATACGGAAAAGGAAGTACATAGACAACTTACTCGGTGATATTGTTGATCTTGAAAAACAACTCAAAGAATTTCGTCACATTGTTTACAAACACGGGAACTCTGTCACAACAATTCAGAAATTTACTTTAAAACCGAAACCCAATTGCGGTTATGCACTTGGTGATTACAATTCAATGTTTCTACACACGGCATTCAAAGAAATTCCAAAAATTTACAGTATGGATTATTTTCTTGATAATACGGTTGTGCGTGCTGTTATTTTTGATACTGAGGAAGAAGAAGAACTTGAAGATGAGAGTCGATCTAAAATGAGTCAAGTTCAATATTGGACACCATATGACTATTCAAAAGCTCCTCCACTTTCAAAATCTTTTGTCACTCAAAAGGAATTACCTGAGAAATCATGGTTTATCGAAGAGTCATATGTTTCATCTCACAATGCGGCTCCTGTCCCACCTGTAGCACAAATAAATGGTCCTTTACCATCATCCGGTGAACTTACACGTTTACCAAAATGTCGTGTCTTAAATTATTTTAAAACCTTTATGGAAGACATTGATATTTTGGAGGAAACAATTGAACGCAATTCAGAAATAAAAATTGAAACTTTTCAATCCGCTTACGAGCGAGAAAAGAGAGATATTTTTCAAAAACAAATGAAACCAATTGTTCAACACCTTCGTCTATGTGCTACACGTTGGGATCAGGAACTTCAAAAGGAGGTCAAAAATATGATAAACGTTTTTGATACTGCTGAAAATGAGATTTTGGTCCAAAAGCTACAAACTAAAGTTTTCAAAAATGATGCTGATCGACTCTTGGAACAAGTTCTCTGTGCTGATATTTTGTCTGTTATCATGAATGATCTTTATAATTCTGGTACTTCTATGCTTAAGCATGATCATTGTGTTGATAATATCTTGTTGAATGAGGAAATTGAGACACTTAAACTGGAAAATGAAAAGTTGAGAATTAAAAATGATGATGTGACAAAACAATTTTCAAAAGAAATTTGTCAACTCAATCAAAGGCTTGAATGGTGTCAAGCTAAAAGTCTTGAAAGGGAATTGAAGTTTCAAAGTCAAAATGTTTCAAACTCTTGTCAGATTTGCAAAAACAACGAGTCTTTAAAAAGTCGATGTTTCAAATACGAGAAAGAAATTGCGGATTTAAAAATTGAAAACGCCGAATGGCAACAAAACCGCGACGACATCAAATATTGCAATGGTTTACTTGAGTCTGAAATTCAGGACAAAAATCACATCATCATTGATTTGAAAGAGAAAGTTAAGCTACTTCAAAAAGGAAAAATGGTTGACACCACGGTGATAGCACCAGGAATGTATCAAATAAACAAAACTGATAAAGGAAAAGTTGTTCAAAACACTAATGTTGATACCTCCACTTCTACAGGACTAGTCTCCACTTCTAGCGTTAGCAGACCCAAGCGAAAAAGTAAAAAGAAGAATAGGATCTTGCAACGTAAGAGAGGACACCTAGAAGCTCAGGAAGTAGAAGACCAACTTAGGACTTTGAATAAAACTCATGTTGCATCCGATTTAGATTCTAATCTGGCAAATTGTAATCAAAATCTAAATGTAACGAATGATGAACCTTTGAATGTTTTGAATATTAATGCATCTTGTGTATTTTGTCGTAAAAGCGTATCATCTGGTGATCATACAAAATGTTTAGCTAATTCTCTTCTCAATCGTCATAAGAAACGTAGGACACGCATTCCTTTTAGGCCCACTAATGCCTCTAAGTCTAACTTAGGAAAGCCGTCTTCTACGGTTTCTAATGATGTCCCAGTTACCCCCATAGGTGCCGAGAACAAATCTAGGACTGAGCCAACTACTAGTGCATTTAACATTAAGAAAGCAAAAACTAGTTGGAACTGGCAACGTTGGTTACAATACAAACCAGATTTTAAATGGATTCCTAAATTGTTAATTACATGTGTTACTAACCAACAGGAACCCGCATTGTCTTTGGGTTCCACCCTTACTTCTGTTCCACCCGTGTCTTCTTCTGGTGATGCAGGTGGTACAGATTGTTCTCTGGATTGTTGATAGCGGATGCACCCGACATATGACAGGCAATCTCAAACTGCTACACAACTTTGTCTCAAAGTTTATAGGAACTGTCAGATTCGGGAATGATCATTACGCTCTTATAATGGGATATGGTGACTACATCAGCGGTAACATTGAAATTAGTCGTGTTTACTATGTGGAAGGCCTTGGACACAACCTTTTCTCTGTTGGTCAATTCTGTGATGGGGATCTAGAAGTTGCATTTCGTGAGAAAACTTGCTTTGTTCGCGACCTACAAGGAAACGATCTAATGTCTGGCTCACGCGGCTCCAATCTTTATACAATATCAATGTCAGATATGATTGCAACATCTCCGATATGTCTTCTCTCCAAAGCAGAGTCAACTAAATCTTGGTTATGGCACAAACGTCTTTCTCACTTGAATTTCAGAACCATGACTGACCTTGCTCGTTATAAACTTGTCGATGGATTTCCAAGATTCCGTTTCACCAAAGATCACTTATGTCCAGCCTGTGAACAAGGAAAAAGTACTCGTGCTCATTTTCCGTCTAAACCTGAGCAAAGTACGAATCATGTTTTACAACTGCTTCATATGGATTTGTGTGGACCGATGCGTGTTCAAAGTATCAACGGTAAACGCTACATACTAGTAATTGTGGATGACTTCTCCAGATGGACTTGGGTTTATTTTCTACGAAGTAAAGATCAAGCTCCTTCGATGATCATCACCTTTCTCACCAAAATTCAAGTTCAGCTTCGAAATACAGTACGAATCGTCAGAACTGACAATGGAACTGAATTCAAGAATCAGACACTTCGGTCTTACTATGAGAAAGTGGGAATTGAACATCAAACGTCTATACCTAGAAGCCCAGAACAGAATGGTGTGGTTGAAAGACGCAACAGGACGTTAGTGGAAGCTGCTAGAACAATGTTGATCAATGCTCAATTACCTGATTACTTATGGGCTGAAGCTGTCTCAACCGCATGCTATACTCAAAACCGTTGCATGATCACAAAACGCCATCGCAAAACACCATATCAAATTGTTCACAAAAGGAAACCGAACATCGATTACTTTCATGTTTTTGGAGCACTTTGCTATCCGAAAAATGATCGTGATGATTTAGGTAAACTCAAAGCTAAGGCTGACATCGGAGTTTTCGTTGGATATTGTGAAAATTCCAAAGGTTTTCGGATATGGAATCGTCGTACAAGAGAAATTCAAGAAACCATTCACGCTAATTTCGATGAACTCACCCAAATGGCTTCTGAGCAACACAGCTTAGGACCCGAATTTAACCGTCTTAACTCTCCGGCATCTTCAGCTGAATCTTTACCACTTAACCGCAAAGAATTAGAAACCCTGTTTGCTCCACTATTTGATGACACGATTGAATACCGTCCTACTGAGGTCTCACCAAATTCCGCTGCTCAACCTGAACACATTCCAGTACCAGACTCACCTCAACAAACTTCTACAAGTGTTGAGAGAGACGGTCCTTCAATTGAATCACCATCTACAGCAGAACAAACGGGTTCTACTCCCTGCCATCCAGCTGAAGATCCAACACCACAATCAGTTCCACAATCCGCAGAGCATGATCCTGATGCGTTCATTAATCCGTTTGCACCAGCTACTACAGTTCCTGATATAGCTGAGTCATCAACACGCAACTTGGATCCTGCCAACATGCGAGATACGTATCAACTACACCCGTCAACACACAAATGGACTCGTGACCATCCACTAGTTCATATTATTGGCCATCCAGATGCACCTGTTATGACAAGACAACGACTTCACACCGATGGAGAAACTTGCATCTACGCACTCACAGTTTGTCATGAAGAACCCAAGAACATTAAAGATGCAATGACTTATGACAACTGGATTGAATCCATGCAAGAGGAATTTCAGCAATTCATAAGATTAGAAGTCTGGGAATTAGTTGAAAGACCTGACGGAGTCTTTGTCATCGGGTTAAAATGGATATGGAAGAATAAGCTTGACGCAGAAGGGACTGTCATCCGCAACAAATCACGCCTGGTAGCGAAAGGATACTCTCAACTTGAAGGTCTAGACTTTGCTGAATCCTTTGCTCCAGTGGCACGACATGAAGCTGTTCGGATCTTTTTGGCTTATGCTGCTCATAGGAATATGGTGGTTTACCAGATGGATGTGAAAACAGCATTTCTGAATGGAGAACTCCGTGAAGAAGTTTATGTCAGTCAACCTGAAGGCTTCGTTGATCCTGAGCGTCCTAATCATGTCTACCGACTCAAAAAGGCTCTCTACGGACTCAAGCAAGCCCCACGGGCGTGGTATGACAAACTGTCCACTTTCTTATTGGCCAATAAATTTTTTAAAGGATCGGTGGATCCCACACTATTTACAAAAACCTACGGGGAGGACTTACTTGTTGTTCAAATATATGTCGACGACATCATTTTTGCCTCAACAAAAAGAAGTTATTCTAATGAGTTTGCAAAATTAATGAAAGATAATTTTGAAATGTCCATGATGGGTGAACTTTCGTTCTTTTTAGGACTACAAGTTCATCAATCACCCCGTGGAATTTTTATAAATCAGTCCAAATATGCTCTTGAAATCTTAAAGAAACATGGAATGATAACTTGTGATACTTATAATACGCCAATGGGCTATACCACAAAACTAGATGCTGATTTACATGGGACTCCCGTTGACCCTACCAAATACCGAAGTATGATTGGGTCCCTCATGTATCTCACAGCTAGTAGACCTGATATAGTTTTTGCTGTCTACATGTGCTCTCGCTATCAGTCCAGACCAACGGAAAAACACCTCAGTGAGGTCAAGAGAATCCTTCGATACATAAAGGGAACCATTAACTTGGGGATCTGGTATCCGAAGGATTCTGGTTTTGAACTAATTGCTTTTTCAGATGCTGATCATGCAGGATGTTTAGACACACGCAAAAGTACATCTGGTGGATTACAGTTTCTTGGAGACAAACTTGTGTCATGGCAATCTAAGAAGCAGGACTGCACGTCTTTATCATCTACAGAATCTGAATACGTAGCCATGTCGGCTTGTTGTGCTCAAGTCATCTGGATGAGATCACAACTTAAAGACTATGGCTACCTATTCAATAAGATTCCTATCTACTGTGATTCAAAGAGTGCGATTGCTATCTCCTGCAACACTGTGCATCATTGCAAATCCAAACACATCGATCTCCGTTATCATTTCATCAAAGAGCATGTGGAAAGGGGTACAGTTGAACTTTATTTCGTTGGAACTGAATACCAATTGGCGGACTTACTTACCAAATCCTTGGCACCATCCAGGTTTGCTAGTCTAGTTCACCAGATTGGTATGAGATGTTTGACACCAGAGGATCTGGAAAAGTTTTTAAAATACCACTGATTGTCAAACATCACTACTATCTCTGTATAATATTTGTCTTTCTTTCTTTACTATAAACTAATCAAAACCCAAAAAGATTTTTCACAATTTTTATTTTCATTTCTCAAAAAAAAAAAAAAAAAAAAAAAAAAAATGCAAGTATATCGCTTCCATTCAACACCTTGTTCTTACTTTACAAGTGTTGAGGGGGAGTCACGCGTAAATTTTTTTTTTTTTTTTTTTTCACCAATTTTTTAAAAATAGGTATACTTGCATATTTCTCATAAGCTTTCGGTTCGGTGTGTGTGCGGATGGTTCATTTCACAACACCTTGTTTCATATGGTTTAAATCTTCATTAGTTACCTTTACAAATGCACATCTCAATATCTTTAGACTTGCTAGGTACTTTAGGGTTCCAGTTTAAGTACTTATAGTTAAGGGACCAAAACTGTCAATGTCTTTAAGGTTATAAAAACTTTAAGTACACTAGTTTGTTTGTTTTAAAGTCCAAGGACTAAAAGGGACAAAATTCAAAGTTTCAAAACAATATAAACAAACAAACCGTACAAACAAACCATCACAATTTCTAAAACCCCTAAAACCCTTTCTTTAACCTACGGTCCATAATCAAACAAGCATACCACGACCTTGATCTTTGAATTGTAAGTTCCCATGGATTCACTAGGATATATCTTACATAGAATCTTGGTTAATTTGAATTTCAACGGTTAGATCTCTCGATTTAGTGATGTCGAGAACTAGGGCTAGGACTTCGAAAATTGTTGTTTACATGTCATGGTGGTTAATTCTTGATGAGGTTTTATCACTTTACTTGTTTCTAATGATTCCTCATCAGTTAACCTCATTTTAACATGTTTGAGTGGTTCTCGATTTCAAAAAGATTGGGTCGAAGTGGGTTGTTAAGATTCTGTGATTATTTGGTTAATGTTAGTGGTGGGATTTGCTTATTAAGTCCCTTATGTGCCTTATCAATCTTGCTTGGTTGTCTCCTACTACTCCTACATGTTTCTCGATAAAACGAGAATGCCTCGTTTGAAAAATTATCGAGAAATACGAGTCTCTTGTATTAGAATATCTGTGACAGGCCAATCTCTGTGGTAACATGATTTGTGATGCATACAAAGGTGTAATCTCATGCGAAATCGATTATGTTCTTGTATAAGAATGTTTTTCGAGAAATCTGTGTAATATCGAAATCTTTCTAAAATTATCGAGAAACTCAAGTTCTCGATAAAATTGGTTTCTCGATATAAGAAAGTTTCTCGATATTCTGAGGAAATTTTTTCGAGAAATCACTTTCTCGATAAATTTTTTCATTTTATCGAAATCTTTCTGGGAACTCCATTTTTTCGAAATCTTCAATTTCTCGATAATGTTTTTTTCGATAAATGTTAATTTTTCTCGATAAAGTTCTTTCTCGATAAAATTTTTTCGATAATGATTTTTCGATAAATATTAATGTTTTCTCGATAAAGTTTCTCAATAATGTTTCACAAGATGACACTTTCTCGATAATGTGTCATTTATCGAAATCATTCAATATATTAAACTTTCTCGATAACACCAGTTTCTCGATAAGCTGTTAACAGAATTGATTTTTCCCGATAATATCAAGTTTTTTCGAAAAATAAGAAATCTCGATAAAAGGTCCATGATGCATTTTTTTTGAAATATTGTTTGGTATTATATCAATGTTACCTTGGTGTGATTCATTAAGTGTTGTGTAATGTGATGTAATGTAAATTGTGCTTGTCATGTTGTACTTATTTGCCATTTGCATTATTTGACTCATTCTTAAATGACGCATTTGTGCTTAATTGTTTCAAGTAGATATCTATATCCAATATCTAAACTGTGCTAACTCATAACACATTTGGATGTTTGATTTATGGTGATACTTTTCAGAAACACATGGCTGAACACACTGAGAACGTCGCAGAACAACCTCTTCCATTACTCACCTTGGATGACATCACTCCCGAGAACTACAATGTCACAATTGGCAACAACAATCCCAGAGTCGATTTCAACAAGTTGAATATCACAGAGAAATCATGCAAGATTGTGAAACATATCCTACTGGCACATCCATGCAAACCACTTCTCACCTGCTCTACTTCAGTTCCACTGTTCTATCTTCATCAGTTCTGGCTTACTGCTCAGACCAACTTGGATAATGAGTCTTTCACTGTTACCTTAGATAGCCAAGATTACTCTGTAGATCATGACGTTCTTCGAACAGCTCTTCTCATGCCACAAACTGACAACGAATTTGCTCCGATACTACCTGACCTGGAACTTCTTGACTTCTTCATTGAATTAGGATATGAGGTTGATGATGATGAACCTCTAATCAAGCTTTCCAAATTCAATGTCAAGTATATCCCTCAGCCTTGGAGAACATTCTGTTTGTTGGTTGTTAGATCTATATCTGGAAGGAAAAGTGGTCATGAACATCCAAGGCTCGAACACCTGCAAACATTCTGGGGAATGGTGACTCTGACACCAATTGACTTTGCAGTTCCTATCATGAATGATATCATCTACAGTATTCAGACCGACCGTGTGAAGACTATGATACCATTCACCAGATTCACCAAACTTATCATTGAACATCTCTGCAAAAGTTCTCCAGAATTCATCAAGAGGATGGCTGATCCTAATGAGCCGAAGCACCTCGTCGAGGACGACTTCCCCACATTATTCATCAAATCAACCACTTCCGCTACCAAGAGCAAAGGTATGAGGATTCCCGAATACCTTCTGAATGACAACATTAAGAATAGGGCAAACTTCAAGTTGTATGATCTGGCTTACAAAGGGGAACTGGAAGAAGCAACTACAAAGACTCGTAGCAAAGGAAGTGTAAAGTCTGGGAGTACTACGAGCACCACTGGATCACCGCATACAAGATCTAAGTCTGCTTCAATGGCAAAACCCAAGACTACTACCACACCTAAACCTACATCCAAACCTAAACCTGCTTCCAAACCAAAGAAGAAGGCAACTCCTGAGTACTTTATTCGGGATGAACCTACTCCTCCACCTTCTGACACTGAGTCCGAATTTGATACTGAATCTGATGAAGAAGAACCAGACTATGAACTGAGATACAGAGCACCTGATGAAGGATTTCCAGCAATAGAGATTGCAGTACAACAAAGTCTGGAAACTTATGAAGAAGAGACAAGGAGAAGAAAAGGAGTCACTATCAATGAGCCAAATGATGATGAAGACGAAGCAATCGTTGAACCATTAGTCGATAAACGCAAACTTAAGAGTATAGTTGTCGACACTAGA
Organism: Artemisia argyi; assembly: GCA_030686995.1. Taxonomy (NCBI): domain Eukaryota; kingdom Viridiplantae; phylum Streptophyta; class Magnoliopsida; order Asterales; family Asteraceae; genus Artemisia; species Artemisia argyi. The sequence goes on along the minus strand of CM060693.1, from coordinate 96,449,432 downwards.
GATGAAGAAAAGCAGCTTAGGAAAGAACAGAGGAAAGCAAGTCTTGAAAGCCGACTTCTATCACACCCTCCAACACCACCACCTATCGATCAGTCAGAACATGTAGGGGCTACAAGCAGTATGGTTCCTCCAACAACGTCAGAATCAGCTCCACAACCTGATGACAACGTTAAGGATACAGACAAGACAGAAGATGTCCACATGACTGAGACTGCTACTTTAGAGGAGAATGTTGGCGGTCAAGAGAACTTAACTACGGATCAGGAACATGAATATCTTATTACTCCAGAGTTTCTTGCACGAGAAGCAGAGGAAGCAGAGGAACGTCGTCGAAAGGAAAATGAAGAGAAGAACGCGTTCGACACCAACATGTTTCTTAAGTCATCTTCTCAGCAGACCTCCTCAGCACAACCTCCACCTCCTCAAGACTCTCCGCCAAAGGATCCAACTCCTCCTGCTTCTTCTTCAGACTCTCACAACGAGTCTTCATCCGAATCATCACCAGAGCACTCATCACCCACACCATCTGAAACCGCATCTAAACAGCATTCGATCAATGAACCAAAACAACAAGTTGATCTTCAGGAGCAAGTGAACAAACTCACCGACATGGTTACCAAACTGACTAAACAAGTTGAGGAATTCCAGGATTCTACGCAACTGATTGACAAGTTCTTGAAATCTGATTACGAAGGTTTTATCAGAACTGCAACACATGATTTTCTCACTGATAATCTGGTTGAGATGATCACTCCTGAAGTTGCAAACCTTCTCATACCAATCAATGACAACTTGGATCACAGAATTAGAAGTGTTACGAAGAAAATGTTGTCTACTACACCCTTCACGCTTCACACCGCAAAATCTTCTACTGTGGCTCCAACCGTCCAAGAATTGTCTCTCAATGACATGCTTGTCAAAATTTTCGACAACCTTGCCACCAAAACCACACAAACAGCTGAAGAAAAAGGCCTGTATGATGCTATGGTAGCTTATATGTCAAAAGAATCATGCAAAGATGCTGCTGGATCCCGAAAACGGACAAGAAAAGATGACGATCCTGACCCAAACTCCAAAGGCAAGAAACCGAAGTCTGGAACAGGTCCCTCATCCTCTCTACAACCACAGAAGGACTCCACTCCTCCTGGAACTCAACAACAACCCTCAGCTACTGGTGAAGGTCAAACCGAAGATGAAGAAATGTTCATGGAACAAACTGATGACTTCCAAGATCAACTTGACACCGATTACCGTGCTCCACCTACTCATGATTCTCATGCTGGTCCATCATCACCGTCCAAAGCCAAAGACAAAGATGCTACATCCAAGTCTAAGAAATCCAAGAAGAAAACACGTCATTCATGGCTCGACAATGATGACAATCCTCAGAATGATTGGCTTACAGAAATGGTCCAAGCTCAACCTCCTCTGGAAGAAGAAGAACCTCTTCCTGGTAACACTCTTCAGTTCACCCAGGTCATTATGAAGGATCTTCACATCAACAAACTCACAAAGGCGGAGCTTAGGAGAATCAATAGGGATGCACAAGAATTCCTCAAGAAAAGATCTGGAAACAAAGTCGAATACGAATATCACATGCAGAATATAGCTAGTGCAATGTCTGCCGACTTTGACTGGTTAAATCCTGAAGTGAATATCGATCTAAGTTCCAAGAATCATGAAAAACCTTACTTCACCGACTGGACCAAACCATTACCATTGAAAGGATTTCCTGACAAACCAAAGATACCTTACAGTTTCTTCTTCAACAAAGATCTTCGTAACATCCAGCTTACACAAGAGATATCCAAGAAGAAATATGCTTCCTCACTCACAATCTCAGTACCAGCCGCTAGATACGAAATTCCAGCCATTGAAGAAACCACTCGTATTTTCAGCAACTCCATCGTAGCTTACGACAGAGATGCTCTACACGGAATTCAACATTGGCCTGATCGTCGTCGTCTCGGTTATACAAGCAGATTAGGAGAGACATCATTGGAAAATGTGAAGCAGAAATCAAAGATCATCGCTATCTTGGAGATTCAGCAGTCAAAACGGTTTAACTACTTATTCATGCGTGAAATTGTTGTTAAACGACAAGATGAAAAGAAGTACAAGTTCTCCGAAGCAGACTTTCCCAACCTTTATCTCAATGACATAGAAGATATGTATCTTGAAAAGGTTCAGAGTAGAATGCGCGGATTCGATAGAGACGTTCAGTACAACTTCATGGCATCGCTACTTCTTTACATCCGACGACTGATTGTTCAAGAAAGAGTGGAAGATCTTCAGCTTGGCGTGGAAAGTTACCAACAGAAGATCAATTTGACAAAGCCACAATTCTACTTTGATGGTCTCTACGACACACCACAGTTTACTCTCATCCAAGAACCGTTTGGTTTCACATACATCAACAGCAAAAAACTACAAAGCTTCATGAGGTTTGATGAGGTACATAAATTCTGTGATGTTACACTCAAGTTTGTTCGTGATGGGCTTGTCAAAAGGTTGAATGATGATCGACGTAAGATAGCTAAGGGGGAACAACCTAGATGGAAATCCAGCTCCAGAAGACAAGTTCGTAACTTTGTCTTAAAGATTGAAGAACGGTTATTTCGACGGGAACAGATCAGACGACTGGAAAGCTACATCGGTGCCAGACCATCGTTTCCTGTCAGAAACTTCGAAAGACCAGAACCTCAGTTCACTAACTTCAATGCTCCACTTCCTGACGAAGAATAACTTGGTACATTTGGTCATATTTTTTTCATTATCAATTGTTTCATTGATTGAATCATTTTTCCATTATGGTTTGTGCACACATAACAGTGTACAACCCGTGCTTGTAATTAAAGGACCCTGAGGTACGCTTCAGTGCCTCAATCCTAAACATAAGGAGCGAAGGCTTCTTACTTTTGAGTAGAATTAATCAAACATTTATGATTTTTTCATAATTCTGCTCAAAAGGACAAGTATTTCACCTCAATAAGACCTAATCACTTGTTGAGGGGGAGCACTTGTCAAAACAAAATACTTTGCTCAAAATCAAAAGTTCTTGATGTATCTCCCCATAAGACTCAAAAGGCATATTTTAATCTAAATAGTTTGTCAAAAACACCATTTTATATGCTATTTTTGAGGGGGAGAAAATGTAAAAGTGATTAAAATATACGAAGTCAAAGCTTTAAGTTGTATCATGTGCGAGCTAGACTCAGTATTAACCCAGGAATTGACGAGATAATACAAGTTAGTAACATCGAAAGGACTTATCCTCGACGGGTAATAACATCAAGTTAGTTACTAGAGCTAGTTGTCACCTAAAAGCTGACAATGCATCTCTTTAACTAATCACGTAAGCGTGTCTCGAAAAGGATATGTCTTAGTAGAAAAGTACCGTCTCGAGAAACTTTCTGTGAACTTGATCAGGCCGGGTAATAATTTCAAGCTAGTCTAACTAGTGATGTAAGCGTGTCTCGAATCGGTCGTGTTCACAGAAGGTGGATCAATTCAAAAGTGATTGCTCCTCCCGCATGTGCAAATTTATTTAAACACTTATGAGCACATGTGCAGGGGGAGCCCTTCAAAAGTGTACGCAAAACTCTCAAAGTGTTAACCAAAATATTTGATTATCACAAACACTTTGAGAGATTTTTCAATCAAAGGTTTCTTGGCTACTGTCGGAGTTATAAGGTGATTAAGATAGGAATATCCGTCCTATGATCCGCCAGAGCCGGAGGGATCTACCCAAGGACATCTCCCATAGTTAGAATTAGAAGTCCTTAGGTATGATACGAAAAAAGGAGTAAAGAATGTAAAGGAGAAAGAAGGGGTTGAAGAATGAAAAAGAAAAGTAATGAAAAGGGTGAAAAGAAATAGCCCTCCATATGTTCAACCTTAGGGCAGACACCGGGTTCAATACGTATGCTACTGGTTGTTGCAAAAGACAACACCGGTATTGAAGACAAAGTCGTCATGGACCCAGTGACGCAATGCACTAAACCTTCTTAACCACTCAAGTTCTCTTAAAAGGATTTGTTTCATTCTCACGGGGAACCCGCATAACCTATCGACCTATCTCTTAGAGACGGTTGATATTGAAGCAGGAGACACCTCCCCAGTCTCCGCATAGGAAACCTAGGTGTGCACTTATAGAGTCTAGAGCCTTGAGATACATCAAAGATCTCTTAGGAACACTTAGTATTTCTACGACTGGTGTTCTACATCAATGGGCATCAGTTGTAAACTATCGAGTCCTTCGCAGATCTTAGCAATCTGCCTAGAACGTTTATGAGAGGATTACGTAAGTATTTCTCAATGATTGAACGGAAATCCTGCCAGGGTCAACATCAAACAGCCCTGACAGCAGGTCACTTCGGTAACCCCACAAGGGTTACGCTTAGTGTTTGCGGTGGTTCCATTACGGTCTACAGTCGTGGAGTGATCCCCAGCGACTCACCCAGTCATTGAGCTACCTAGTAGGTCTCGTAAGCTCCTTCGGGAGTATCTGATATGGGAACGGCCTGGATAAGGATTAGAAGGAGTCTTCACAATATGCTGTTGATGAGCTCTAATTCCTTATCCGTAAGTACCGGTGATTTATTGCTAACTGTCTACTCGCAGGTACCTCACTTCCATGATGACGGATTCCACATGCTCATACATGCATCTTGCAATCATCAAAAGCTCCCTCAAAGATCAAAGCAACACAAAGTTCAAAGTAAGATTCTACGCCAAAAAGAAGAATCTACAAAGTTTAAAGACCAAAGATCTTATGTGAAAGAAAGGGACTACGTGCATGTATAAGTCAGAACTCAAAGATGTATGAGCATGTTGGAATGGCGGACAACCACCACAGACGCAGGAGTGACGAATGGCAGATAACTTCATAACATTATCACTACAACATCATCAAAGAACAAAGACAAAGAGCAGAGTATACCCATCATTATTCTTATCATTTCTGAAGACGTCTAAAGCTATGAAAGTCAAAGATTAAGATGAAGACGTCAAGCAACCATGATGACCGACCCTTAGGGGGAGATTGTTGGAACCATAGTTTCACTATTTTATCAAGTCTCGGTCATTTGTAATAATAGGTTGCTTAAGTTATTATTTGTTTACATTTATGTTATTGTTTCTAGTTTACTAGGCTTAAGTCATATGATCCATGGGCCCTAAAAGCCCACGAAATGATGAGTGGAAGGAGAGGGTGTGTTGCCCTAGCTCCTTCCCTATAAATAGTAAGCTTAGGCCTCTTGTAAACTTGGTTGATTATTTGAAAACATTAAGGAAACTCTTGCATTTCATTTTTCTCAAATTTCTCATAATCATCCCACTCTCATTCTCATCTCATTTCTTACATAATCATACTTGTGTTTACAAAATGGTGACCTAACAAAACATAATCAGGTTTTGCGAAGTCAATGAATCCCGAAGACTGTGCCATATACACCTCCTCATTGATAAAACCATTGAGGAATGCACTCTTGACATCCATTTGGTATAAATTAAAGTCTAGGGCGCAGGCATAAGCTAGGAGTATTCTAATAGATTATAGTCTAGCTACCGGGGCATAGGTTTCGTCATAATCAATTCCTTCTTGTTGATTATAACCTTGGGATACTAATCTAGCTTTATTCCTAGTTACTATTCTATTTTCATCTAGTTTATTCCTAAATACCCATTTGGTTCCTATTATGGTCACATTCCTAGGATTTGGCACTAGTTCCCAGACATCATTTGTTTTAAATTGATTTAATTCTTCTTGCATAGCCATAATCCAACTTTCATCCTTTAAGGCTTCATTTACATTCTTAGGTTCTATTGTTGACACAAAGCAAAAGAAGTTACTTTCATCTTGAGCTTGCGATCTAAGGGTTCTTTGATTCAAACTACCTATGATGTTACCTAATGGATGTGATTTTGATTCCTTAATATTTACAACCTCATTTTCTTCTAATATTTCTACTTCATTATCATTTCCTAAGGACTTATTTTTACTAACCTCAATAGCTTCTTCTTCAATCACATCATCATCTTCTAAAGGTAATGTTTTAGGTGGTGAAGAAGTTTCATCAAATGTTACATTTATGGATTCTTCTACTTTCATAGTATGTTTATTTAAAATTATATATGCTTTACTATTTTGTTAATATCCTAGAAAAATTATATAGCCTATATTTGGTTTTCTACCTCTTAATAACTCATAAGGAGTTTTTCCTAATATTCGTCTAATAGAAACCCTATTAAGTATATACGTTGACGTATCTACGGCGTGTCACCAAAACTTTTATGGGATAGATTGTTCATTTAGCATTGTCCTACTCATTTCTTGTAAAGACCTATTTTTCCTTTCTACTACCCCATTAGATTGTGGAGTACAAGGAGCGAAAAAGTTGTGAGATATTCCATTTAAATCATAATATTTTCCGAATTGTACTTCGTTGTCAAATTCCCTACCAGAAACTATTGAGCATCCTAATTTATTTTGAATCAATTTACTAAATTTCTCAAAGGCTTCAGTTTTATCACTTAAGAACCTAGTCCACGTGTATCGTGAATAATCATCTACTATGACTAATGTGTAACGGTTGCCACCGTAGCTCCGCACTGCGGATGGACCAAAAAGATCCATGTGAAGTAATTATAAGCACCTAGTAGTGGATACCATATTTTTAGCTTTGTGACTAGCATGTGTTTGTTTTCCAATTTTACAAGCATCACAAAATGTTGATCATATTTTAGACTAGGCAAGTTTCTAACTAGTTCCTTAGAGACTAAAGATTGTAATTATTGCATGTTAGCGTGACCTAATCTCCTATGCCACAAAGTGGAATTTTCATCTAGAGTTGCTAAGCATATCCTATCTTCCTGTTTGTCTCCTAATTTCATAACATATATAACTCCTTTCCTAATTCCTCTACCTATGACTTTCTCATCCAAAATTATTTCACTATCTTTATCGGTAAAGGTAACCCTACACTTATTATCACATATTTGACATATACTAAGCAAGTTATAAGTTAGATTATCTACATGTTCAACATTTTCAATAGTTAGAGAGTCTTGAGAGATCGTACCTTTGCCTATGATTTTTCCACGACTATCACTACCAAAAACAACGTTACCTCCGTTATATGCCTTATATGTAGAAAATAGCTTGCGATTCCCCATCATGTGTCTTGAGCATCCACAATCCTTTATCCATTCATCGGGCTCCAAATCTACTCCTAGACATAATTCATTAGATGCTTGAGCTACGAAACATTTGTGCTTCATCGTTTCGTCTTCGTCACTAGATTTTCTTCTTCGGGTGGTTTTTCTTTTATCTTGTGCTTTTAGTCGCTTTTTAATAATATTCTTGAATTCCTTAACTACCTTTGCGTATTCTTCGTCTTCACTTTCAAAACTAGAATCGACATCATCACTAAGTTCCTTTTTGATCGTTGACTTTATACAACCTTCTTGTTTGCTCTTGACATGACTCATGGATTTTTCGCCATCATTACCTTCACACAAAAAATTTGAACTAGTAGCACTTGTACTCATTTCAACTAAATACTTATCTACTATACTTTCATTTTCAACTATTTTTTATACAATATTTTCTTTGGATTTACATTTCTCTTGATGAAAATTTAAAAGACTTTTCCACATATCATTTGCCGTTTGACAAAAAAATATTCTTTCATATTCAATTCTTGCTAAAGCTTTATATATAATCATTTTAGCTATATTATTTTTATCAAGTAATATTTTGAAACAATTATCTTGTTCTTCAAAAATGGTTTTTGTTGGTTGAAAATCACCAATTGAAATGACATGCCAAAGATCATAATCTATTAACTTCTCATAACTTTCGAATCGATTTTTCCATTCAAGAAAACTTGTATTTTCAAAATATGGTGGTTTAAATGTCATGTTGCCTTCTAAATATTTTTCTGATTCCATAGATCAATTTCAAGTTTTAAAATACAATTTATTTTAAAATTCTTGTTTAACGTAGCTCTAATGCCAATTGTGAAAAACTAGAAGGGGGGTCGAATAGTTTTACATCGTTTTTATTTTTATAAAAACTTTGTTTATAAATCTTCGATTCTATTTTTATATGAGATCAATACTTTCACACTAGTTAATACAAATATATAAGAGACTAAATAATAACAATGTAGACAAGTAAATAAAGAGACAGAGATGGAAAGATCGCACCACAAGACAAAGGGTTTATAGTGGTTCGGCTACGAAGCTCCTCTTCGCCCTACTCCACTCCCCGAGCACCTAATTCGAGAGTTTTCTTCACTATGTCAACAAGCTCCCTTATGGCGGAGAAAACCTTACACAACTTTTGCTAACACCAATTAATGACACTAAGCTAGATGTCAAGTCCTAATCGTAGCTAGAACCAATCTCACACCACTAGTCACTACACAACTTATACACACCACTACTACTACACAACTTCTCACAACTCCACTACTTCTTCTTCACAACACTACTACTTTTTCACTACTTCTATTCACAACTTCTATTCACAACTTCTTTTCACTACTAACACACCTAAATCTATCTATAACAAAACCTCTACACCTTTACAAATACTTTACACAACTACAAGCAATATTCACAAATCTACAATACTTCTTAACAAGATGTTGAAGGAGTATTCTTCTCTTGCACTTTGAGTGGTGAGGGATCTTGAAACAAAAACTTATAATCTTATGATCAAAGGATTTAGAAGGATGTTTTGAAAGGATTGTGACAGAAAGTTTTAGTGCAAAAGTTGAGAAAAAATTGCAGGAATGAACCAGTATTTATAGGCAAAGATTCCTGGTCACAGGAGCATGTCGGCCCTTTAAATGGTGGTCGCCCCCCTTAAAATTAAGGGGGGCCGCCCTCCTGTAACGGCCAGAATCTTTATCTTTTTTTTGGGAAAGTTTATTTTGTGAAAATCTAACTGATTTTGGTTAAAAATTTGAATTCACATATTTATTATGAATTAAACATTTTCCTTTAATTACCAAAAGTGTTTTTCAAAATATATAAAAAGTTTATATCATTTTATAAACTTTGTAATGATTAAATAAGACTTCCTTTGATAATAAAATGTATTAGGTAATTGTTTATTCATACCTTAAGTGATTTAGTTGGATGGATTTTGTAACTAAATACTTGTTTACGTTATGATTTTATGTTTAATGATTTAACATTTTGTGATCGTCAAAACGTAGGGATATCGAGAAATATTAATAATGTTTTTATGTATTATTTATATCAACATGGCTTATCAAAACACCCATAAATAAGCTTATAAGCCCACTCCTATAAGCTTAGCCAAACACTTGATTAAGGCTTATGAGATTATATAAGCTAATAAGCTCATAAGCCCACTAAATAAGCTTAACTAAACCCACCCCCCCCCCTAACCCTTGATTAAAGAACCTTAACTTTGACTTTATTACCCAATCAGATTACTCAATTTTAAATTCGAGTTTTTTTATCGCCTAATCAAAGCATCCAATTTCAATTTTGGGTTTTCTAGAAACAAAGATGTCATGGTGGCAAAAATACTATTTGGTCAATAGTTCCAAACATTGTGTATAAGGAGCTATTGGTGTTGATGCATAATCTGGCGCGGACTTATTCAACGACTCTCCTTGGGCCATTAGTCGTCTTCATAAGCCCTAAGTAGACCTGTACAACAAAGAGAACCCGTTAGGAGTGGACCCGAGGCCGTAGCCCCGGGATCCACCTCCGACGGTCAAGTTAGTATGTGATGCGCGGAGCATATAATAGCTATTAGGTTTAGGATAACCTGTTATATCGTATTGTAATCTGTTATAATCTGTTCATGAATGAGACCCCAGCCATGTATTTATAGGATACGGATTAGGGTTAACGCATAGAGTGGGCCGCTGGCTACCCGGGCCTGGCCCATTCCTGGCCCAGTCCGGACCATACATCCACAAAGTGCGTAAAGTGGGCCGCTGGCTACCCGGGCCTGGCCCATTCCTGGCCCAGTCCGGACCATACGTCCACAAGCCCCCGAGTTTAGTATGACATAGCGCACGGCTATGTTATGCTAAACTTAAGTTCTATTCATGGCTGCGTAGGCACAATCAACCAAATGCGACGGTACGCACTGGGTTCATGTACGCGTAAGGGACGGATCATACTGCGCAGTCCCCATGCGACAATGCGCACCGGGATTGCGATTGTGATTGTCTCACAATAGTGAAGGTGTCCGTGGCGAAGGTGGATTCCTATGCTGTATCCTGGGTAAGGACGTACCTTTTGTACCAGTAGCGATGCAACATTGTGCGACAGAAGACGTGCTTCTGTGGCAGAAGTGCGCGTTGTCCGCGACAAAAGTGCGTTGTCCGCAACAAAGATGTGCGCAGTGCACAACAAAAGTGTGCGCAGTGCGCAGAGGTGCGCACTGTTTGCGCGTCTTTACAACCGACAGAGAACGTCTCCCCTGCGGCAAGATGGTGCGAATATTTAAATCCGTCTTTGTACCGGGTCTGCAGTACCTCTTACGTACGATCTACTTCCAAATATACCTGCGTGACGCGTGCGCCAACAGTGGTATTATATACCCTGGTAGCCCCCCAAGTTTGATGGTGCTACTTGTGTAGGAGCATTAAACTTATTTATTCAAATCCTGAAAAACACTTAATGCAAATATTTAAAAGTATATGCCGCGAATCGCAACATATAAAACTTACTGAAGTAAAAGATTAGCGCGTAGCAAAAATATAGCACATAGCATGTATAAGTAATATATAAAAGAAGTAGTAGCGTGAATTACACCTAACGTGAGGTTTTACAAACTACATAAAATAAATAGCACGTAGCTAAAAAATAGTGCGCGCGTAGCGATTGAGTAATTTTTCTTTATTATTATGATAATAAAAATAATGGCGCGGATGGATGTACCATGACTGCGACTAATAGTTTTATCGTGCACGCACAGACGCAGATAGATTTATCGGGACCGCATGGACTCTAACGTTTTGTGGATATTCGCAGTTGACCACGGCTTACGTCCAGTGCATGTATGTAACAGTGACAAAGCGCTCATGGCGATTGACTAGCATCGTGGTGCCTGTACGTGACAGTGCGATCGTGTCGCCAATCTGCGAAGATTTCCTAACGCATGGTCGAACGCGGGTAGATTTATCGCCACTGCGCTGTTTCGCGGCTAAAAGATAAAATAGATCCGATCGTGCGGATTTAATGCGCTCGTAGCGATAGATAAAATCGTGTTTATCAAGGTAAAAGATTTAAGTAAAATCTTTTTAATAATTAAAAGATACCAAATCTTGTCGATTTAAAAGATATACACAAAATATTAGGATATCTCCTTAAGTTTTAGAAAATATTGGTAATATATGATTACCAATTTAATCATACGAAAGTTACGTATTCAAAAAGATATTTGAATGCACATACAGTACGAAGTTAAGATTGCATATTGAATTTAGTCAAAGGATGTCAAGTATTCAATGCGCATATAGTACGATTCATAAGTGAATTTAGTCAAAGATATCAAGCATTCAATAGATTGATAGAACCTGGATATCATAAAGTCGATTGACTTTTTAAGGTATATAAAATCGTTTTAAACTCGATGGTTTAAAGTTACCGGCTTTTGAACTCGTGGTTGATTTCCGGTGATGTGAGAACACGAAACTTGTCGTAATCGTGGTCCCACGGATGGCGCCAACTTGTTGATGCATAATCTGGCGCGGACTTATTCAACGACTCTCCTTGGGCCATTAGTCGTCTTCATAAGCCCTAAGTAGACCTGTACAACAAAGAGAACCCGTTAGGAGTGGACCCGAGGCCGTAGCCCCGGGATCCACCTCCGACGGTCAAGTTAGTATGTGATGCGCGGAGCATATAATAGCTATTAGGTTTAGGATAACCTGTTATATCGTATTGTAATCTGTTATAATCTGTTCATGAATGAGACCCCAGCCATGTATTTATAGGATACGGATTAGGGTTAACGCATAGAGTGGGCCGCTGGCTACCCGGGCCTGGCCCATTCCTGGCCCAGTCCGGACCATACATCCACAAAGTGCGTAAAGTGGGCCGCTGGCTACCCGGGCCTGGCCCATTCCTGGCCCAGTCCGGACCATACGTCCACAAGCCCCCGAGTTTAGTATGACATAGCGCACGGCTATGTTATGCTAAACTTAAGTTCTATTCATGGCTGCGTAGGCACAATCAACCAAATGCGACGGTACGCACTGGGTTCATGTACGCGTAAGGGACGGATCATACTGCGCAGTCCCCATGCGACAATGCGCACCGGGATTGCGATTGTGATTGTCTCACAATAGTGAAGGTGTCCGTGGCGAAGGTGGATTCCTATGCTGTATCCTGGGTAAGGACGTACCTTTTGTACCAGTAGCGATGCAACATTGTGCGACAGAAGACGTGCTTCTGTGGCAGAAGTGCGCGTTGTCCGCGACAAAAGTGCGTTGTCCGCAACAAAGATGTGCGCAGTGCACAACAAAAGTGTGCGCAGTGCGCAGAGGTGCGCACTGTTTGCGCGTCTTTACAACCGACAGAGAACGTCTCCCCTGCGGCAAGATGGTGCGAATATTTAAATCCGTCTTTGTACCGGGTCTGCAGTACCTCTTACGTACGATCTGCTTCCAAATATACCTGCGTGACGCGTGCGCCAACAGTGGTATTATATACCCTGGTAGCCCCCCAAGTTTGATGGTGCTACTTGTGTAGGAGCATTAAACTTATTTATTCAAATCCTGAAAAACACTTAATGCAAATATTTAAAAGTATATGCCGCGAATCGCAACATATAAAACTTACTGAAGTAAAAGATTAGCGCGTAGCAAAAATATAGCACATAGCATGTATAAGTAATATATAAAAGAAGTAGTAGCGTGAATTACACCTAACGTGAGGTTTTACAAACTACATAAAATAAATAGCACGTAGCTAAAAAATAGTGCGCGCGTAGCGATTGAGTAATTTTTCTTTATTATTATGATAATAAAAATAATGGCGCGGATGGATGTACCATGACTGCGACTAATAGTTTTATCGTGCACGCACAGACGCAGATAGATTTATCGGGACCGCATGGACTCTAACGTTTTGTGGATATTCGCAGTTGACCACGGCTTACGTCCAGTGCATGTATGTAACAGTGACAAAGCGCTCATGGCGATTGACTAGCATCGTGGTGCCTGTACGTGACAGTGCGATCGTGTCGCCAATCTGCGAAGATTTCCTAACGCATGGTCGAACGCGGGTAGATTTATCGCCACTGCGCTGTTTCGCGGCTAAAAGATAAAATAGATCCGATCGTGCGGATTTAATGCGCTCGTAGCGATAGATAAAATCGTGTTTATCAAGGTAAAAGATTTAAGTAAAATCTTTTTAATAATTAAAAGATACCAAATCTTGTCGATTTAAAAGATATACACAAAATATTAGGATATCTCCTTAAGTTTTAGAAAATATTGGTAATATATGATTACCAATTTAATCATACGAAAGTTACGTATTCAAAAAGATATTTGAATGCACATACAGTACGAAGTTAAGATTGCATATTGAATTTAGTCAAAGGATGTCAAGTATTCAATGCGCATATAGTACGATTCATAAGTGAATTTAGTCAAAGATATCAAGCATTCAATAGATTGATAGAACCTGGATATCATAAAGTCGATTGACTTTTTAAGGTATATAAAATCGTTTTAAACTCGATGGTTTAAAGTTACCGGCTTTTGAACTCGTGGTTGATTTCCGGTGATGTGAGAACACGAAACTTGTCGTAATCGTGGTCCCACGGATGGCGCCAACTTGTTGATGCATAATCTGGCGCGGACTTATTCAACGACTCTCCTTGGGCCATTAGTCGTCTTCATAAGCCCTAAGTAGACCTGTACAACAAAGAGAACCCGTTAGGAGTGGACCCGAGGCCGTAGCCCCGGGATCCACCTCCGACGGTCAAGTTAGTATGTGATGCGCTGAGCATATAATAGCTATTAGGTTTAGGATAACCTGTTATATCGTATTGTAATCTGTTATAATCTGTTCATGAATGAGACCCCAGCCATGTATTTATAGGATACGGATTAGGGTTAACGCATAGAGTGGGCCGCTGGCTACCCGGGCCTGGCCCATTCCTGGCCCAGTCCGGACCATACATCCACAAAGTGCGTAAAGTGGGCCGCTGGCTACCCGGGCCTGGCCCATTCCTGGCCCAGTCCGGACCATACGTCCACAATTGGAATAATAGAACAAAAAAATGAGGAACTTTTGTTATTTCACAATAAAGTTAATTATCTTTTGTTCATTGTATATTGTGACTTGTGAGCACTCCCACTTTGTCATCGTACCAGTTTTTAACACAAATACACAATATTAGTGTAACTATTTTTAGCACGAGTGTTTGAGCATATTATGTCAACTATAATTAAACATATATCATACATTTAATCAAAACCTATCACCATTATATACGCCATTAAACAAGTATCATATTATTTTTAATTAAAAATAGAGTTAACTACATTTTTGGTCCTTGTAGTTTGGTGCGGATTTCATTCTTTGTCCATTTTTTCAAAAAGTTGTGGTTTTAGTCCAAAATTAATAGTTTGGTTTCACTTTCAGTCCATTTTGATAATGACGTTAGTTCAGTTAGTTATGTCTAATTGTAAAATTGCAACATTAGTCTTTTAACCTAACGGACGTTTGCAATGTTTGTCCCTTTATACCAACCATATAATTGTTAGAATTTAAATAACATGACTATCATATAAATAAATCATAATCAAAGTATACACGTATGCGGAAGCTATAGATCAAGTATAACATATAATTATTAACGAAAACATAAATATGAACGTACCATATGCAATCTTGAATTCTTGAACAATTGATGAACCCTAATTAAGGTTTATAAGGATCAATGAATAACCCCTTATCGTTAGATGTAAACAATAATGTGTTTACACCACGTTTTTGTACACACATACGAATAGCGATTCGATGTGAATGCTAGTTCTTGAATCACGAATAAAAACAACCAAACACTATGTATTTGTTTCTTGGAATAAACTATTCGAAACATAAATAAGTACTAGTACACTCGAACAGTAATGAGAGTATATATATTCACATGCAATTACATGGCATTACACATGCATGTATGAATAGCATGCACATGATAATATATGCATAT
The DNA here is from genome assembly GCA_030686995.1 of Artemisia argyi. NCBI lineage: Eukaryota > Viridiplantae > Streptophyta > Magnoliopsida > Asterales > Asteraceae > Artemisia > Artemisia argyi. The sequence goes on along the minus strand of CM060693.1, from coordinate 96,434,203 downwards.
CATGCGTCAGAATATTGCAAGGATCAAATCGTATATTGAGTTATATTCTGTCGAGAATGAGACCAAAGGTATGTTTATATAGCACTTAACTTTGTCTAACAAGTCATTGCTACCACCTCTTTAAGTTCTAAAACTCGACACTCAACCCCCTCCTTTTTCCTTGTTCGACCATATTAATCAACACCACATAGGTTTGTTTTTCATACTAATAAGTCCCTCATGTATTAGTTACTTTATTTGTGATTTAATAATTAAATATAACTATTTATATATTAATTATTTAACATCGTTTCTCATACGTAAAGTGTGCAATCTCGTAGTCTCGAGTTCGATACTAGACATATAAAATTCTAACAGCTCCCACTTGGATATCTATTAATAGTATAATGATATTGGTTAGCGTCTAGCAACACGCCAATGCCCCTAGACCAACTCGAGGGAGGTCTCCTGGAAAAACCTTAAATGATTCATCATTATTATTATCCTTTTGTTACTAATACCACGTTAATAAAGATATGGATTTTAGTCATTCTTTAATTAACAATTTTGTTTCTCGTTGTCATGATTGAGCACGATTACCGAAACATCTGAACGTATTCCATATTGAATTTGGGCGTGCGCACGCAAACATCTTGTCAACCCTACGAGGGGCCCAGCAGTATTAAACTTCAAAACAAATTTGAATGAACAAATTCTTTCTTGACTACAAGAATAACCCATGGACTTTGCAACACTTCTGAAAACAACCCTTATAACTCCTTGTTACGGTGAGCGGTAGATTGCTTTACAAAAATGCACTACATCCATGACACTTATCTGGTATCTCAAGTCTGAGTATAACAAATTCATGATTTACTCACTGACAAGATCCATAAAGTAAAATCATGTAGTTGAGATAAGTCCTATATTCAATTCATTGAATATCATGTGAAATTGGTATGTCAACGCATCAATATACTTTCAAGTATATTCTAACCAATACTCAGATTTGTCTTAGTTTAATGATATTCCCATATCATTAATCGACAATGGACAATTTAGAATAACATAAGTTATTCACGGATTTAAACATGCAAATATAGGACACAATTTATTATTAATGAAAACAAACGTGCTAAGTACTTTAATTTATTATAAATAATAATTGCTTAATGTCTTTTATCCAAATACTAAATAGATCAATACATGATAACTCTAGTTAATGAATTTTGTCTCAAGTACTGACTTGTTGACAATTATGTCTCAAGTAATGACAATCATACTTGTTGACAAGGCATTTATTTCAACTAACTTTGATCTATCCGAATTTTGTGAATACTTATTTCAAGAATTCAATAAGCGAAATTCTTCTATATGTACATCCAACTATCTTGATAGCCACACAATATTTCATAAATGGTGTGACATCATCAATCACCAATTTATGATAATCAAACTTTCATACATTTTAAAGTTTAAAGTATTATAATTCTTTAATGTATAATGCAACTATGCTCTTAGTTGAGCACAACTAGTTCATCTGGCTATTAATGAGGATAAATTCCTTCCATGACTAGTTATTGAGTGTCATCTCAATTATACCAGCATCATTGTATACAAACAACAATATGCTCTTTTAAATTCCTGTAAACTTAATATCCATTGTGTAATGCTTGATGCCTTTCAATCTTTCAAGATTTATTGTTGACAATTAACAATTACGCAACAATTTGCCATATTGTTTATACTTAGAATTTAGGAGCAATTCCAGGCTGAGGATTATTTATTCTAAGTCAAGACATATTCCATTAGAATATTCATTACACAAGTTATATAATAACTTTTAATTGGATTTATTTACTGCACATGTTTATTAAACAATAAACTTTAGTTCCAAGGTTGTATGTTTTATTTTCTAAATCTTTAAATTATAGTTTCATTCCAAACTAAGTCTTACCTTTTACTTATATGGAATGTTACTCTATAACATATATGATTTAGTAAATAAAACATAATACTCCCACTAGCTTTTAGGAATACTTAGAAATTATCTTATTTCAATTATAAATCAAAACATGGATTTAATAATTAAACTTAAGAGTAATCTCTTAGATGCATGCATTTATCCATTCATGGATTATTGCACTTTGTATACTTTCAAAGATTTATTTGAATTCATAAACTCCTTGTAATTACTTATCGTCCTCGCTCAAGTAATTATTCAAGAAAGAGTATTTGATATTTATTGTCAAATTTCATATTCATATAAATATGAAAATTACCATCTTAGTATCTTTAATGTGCTTAGAAAAGAGTATTTAATCATAGTTAATTGCTTAAATATGATTAATAATCTTGTCATAAGACATGCATTAAAATATGTATATAATTTTGTCCATATGATTTCTACACAAAGATATAAACCACTGGGGTTATATAATCTTTGAATAAACTCATCTTCATTCTCTAACTATTAAGAATTAAGATAAACCAAATTTTCAAAATTTGAATATCTTTATGAACAGTATATCTAACATTCATATTATGAGTAGTTTACCAAATTCATTATTTTGGTAATACTACATCATATAATCGTCAGCATATTAATTATATATCTGATATATCCAAGTGGATCTTATGAATGAGAATATCTTGAGGTTTATCATTTACATGTTTAAGCCTCACTATGATTTTAACTAGTGTGATTTTAGAAGATTATGTATCTTGTAATTCTATCTTTTCAAGATAAAATACTCTCACTTGCCTTTAGTATTATATAGAATATAAATACTTAGCAATTAGAGCAACAATCCAACGTTCTCTTTTAAGACATTACAAATACACATTGACAGTTCCTGACATTCTTTTGTTAACAACCTACCAATAAGTAGCTTAACAAATTCAGAACTCCAATTTAAGACTTAATGTGATTCATCACATTTCATAATTCAATAGTGTCTTATTAATCTTCGAGGAGTCTAATCGAGTATATACAATCCATACTTAATTTTCTAACCTTGATAAATTTAGGAAGAAAAGAAGTCATAGTTATCTTCAATCAAACAATCTAACAAGAGTTTGATTTCCCTAACTGAACATACCATAAAAATGTGGTATTTCAATTAGAATTAATATTGTAAGAAGATCTAACAATATATATAAGATAAATATATTCCTTTTGGCATACCTATTTACCAACTAAGTCAACTTAATGGTATAATAGTATTTCCAAACCAATTGCATGTTTTATATAACACAAGTACTTTTGACCAAGTCACTTCATGTTCATGTCTCATCAAAACATAAACATGTTTTAATCCCACCCTACGTTATTAATCATTGATCATCTCAATGACTTCTTGTATATGTCTTAATTAAAACATAACAAGTTAACGTCTTACTTTATTATAAGTCTTTGTAGAGGACTTCATGTTTATAAGAAGATATAAACATGTATAACTAAAGTATTCTTGAACACCACCTTTTGGTTTCAATACTAATTCAAGTTAATTTATTTACTTCATTTATTTATGTCATTCTATCAATACATATATATTATAGTTGAAGTTTTCTAATTACCATATTGACACATGTTCTAATAGGTGTCTAATTTAGAAATAGTAAATTATCCATGTACGGTCTCACACATACATGGAAATTCACCTTGTCATTAAAATTTAGCCTGCGTCTCACGTTTACTAAATTTCAACACCAAGTGTTTCCTAGATTAGATGTGTATTAGAATGTGAGTCTCTTACTTTACAGTTAAGAGAATCCATTACATCATATTATTATGTGTTGTACCTTGCACACAATGAAAATTTCTCTCACTTGTGCATGAAACAACACCTTGTACCATATAAACAACACGCACGCGTTTGTTAATATGAACAATATGATTGTGTCAATTATATTAGCATAACTAGTAGATATAGAGTTACTCAATCAATCAAGGAAACGTACATGACTATCCTTGAAAATATTAGTGTCTATTTGGAAAGTAATTATCTTGAGATATTCAAAGATAAAGTAGAGTACTACCAAGATAACAATCCTTGTGACTCCCACTGAATTAGAGATCATTACTATAATTCCTTATTCAGTAATACACATACAATACTCCCACTGAATTTGATAACGTTGTAAATGTTTCATTAATCCAGTGAAAGGAAATAGTGTGCTATTCACTTTCCTACATCTTTGAGAAAACCCATTCGTAACAAGTAATTAGGTACTAAAAGAATGTATTCTTCTACATAAATGTGATTCATCACATTCCAAACTATTAACTTGAAAAATTGGGCATGCAATTTCTTCCTAAAGAGATCTACCATTCCAACAATTGTATGTAGTATCTTTAAATAATCAAACCATAACAACTAGATAAAATATGCTAGTTGTCTTTTACCATATTGCAGTAACAAGTCTAGATTCTAATTAAATAACTCATAAAGTGCAAATAATCGTAACTATTAAAGTTTGCTATGAGTTATGTATTCATAATTTAGACAATTCTAATCATTCTATTATACCTTTCTCATTCATGAAAAGGATTATGATTCAGTCTCACACTTCTCCTGATGGAAAGAAGACTATTATTCTTTTAGTAAAATTGACTCTAACCAAAAATCCATACGGGTGTAGATCAATTTACTTGATAAAAGAATACCTTACGTTTACAGTTTTAATGTTGCATTAATACATTTAAAAGAATTTACAAAATTCAATTTTAGTATTTTCGATAATCAATTTTCAAGAAAACATAATACCCAAGGATATATTCATATAACCAACATATTTTCTTGAAAATCTAGGATCCAAGTTTACATAGATTCCACCACATCAGTTGATCTGCTAGTGGTGAAAGTATAAAAGATGGTAATCTGTCGAACAATAATTGGCAAACAATTTTCCAATTCCTAGATCATTATGGGATTTACATCAAATTGATTCATTAATTTGTCATGTAAGCATGTTTCATCCCATCTCATGCCTTAAGTTCTAGGTCTCACACATCAACTTAATTAAGTCGTCTAACTTAGAAACTGCAAATTCTCCATGTGTGGTCTCACGCACACTTGGAAATTTATCTTGTCATTAATATTTGGCCTAGGTCTCACGCATACCAAATAATTAATTCAAAGTGTTCCTTATAGCTAGATGGCATGTAACTTAAATTTTAAGGGTATAAATTTTTGATGTGGAAATCAAAACATGTATAAAGATGTATGCACTCATCTTTATAGCATAAGTTTTCAAAACCTTTTTATAATCAATTCTTAAGATTAATATAAAAAGTTTTACTTAAGGTAAAATACCTTAAGATGACTTTGTACAAGAATGAATTTAAAAGAAAATCGTTTAAGACGTATTCGTAAGTGTGATAACCAAGGCAGACTCTAAGGCTCTTTCCAAGCCTTCTTACCACGACTATAAATTTGTCTTAAAGGAGTTACTTTTAAAACCATGTGTACAAAACATCAATCAAGCAAAAGTTTATGGATTAAATCTTAAAACATGTAACAAAGTATGAATCTTGCTAGTCTCGCCTTGGAGCGAATTACCATGCGAAGCGAACCGTTGTTAGCACATAAGACACCGCAAGATTCAATCTTTATCACTTAAAGTTTCACCATTATTAGTCCATATTATTTTCTTTATAAAAATTACCTTTTTATTGCTTACAATCATGTCCAATAATTAAAAACAATAAAACAAGTAATCAAAGACAAATCAAAACAACTAATAACCATAACAATTATAAAGGTGAAACAATTAGCCACATGCAATCTTGATTAGAAAAGATCCTAACAAAATCAATTCTAGGTTTTAATATTCATATAATCAACTAAGTCCTTCCCTTCTTAATGGAAGTGAGCCACATACATTGACAAGTCAATTGCGTAGGCCAAAGTCAATCACATACCACATAGCACATAATTGATTTTAATAATTATGAGGTCTTCCCCACTTTTAGATCTATCTAAACATGTGACAAAAACAAACTATTAACAATCCATGACTAACATGCATGTTTCGTCACGGATCAAAGCATAAAGATTAGCAATTAGGTCACAAGTATGTTCAATTAACTAGTTAATGACCTAGGCTTTCTAATTAATTACAATTTAATTCATTAAACCACAAACCCTAATTAGGGTTCATGGAAAAAATCGACCCCCCCCCCCCCCAAAATTAGGGCTAGAGTTTCGAAATTTTTTTTTAAAAAAAAATTAAAGAAAAAACCCTAGATCCAAAACATGTATCTAAAACTATTAAAGATACGAGTTTTATTATGTTTTAGTAATCAATTACATGTTATACATGGCTCGTGATGCCACTGTTAGAATTTAAATAACATGACTATCATATAAATAAATCATAATCAAAGTATACACGTATGCGGAAGCTATAGATCAAGTATAACATATAATTATTAACGAAAACATAAATAGGAACGTACCGTATGCAATCTTGAATTCTTGAACAATTGATGAACCCTAATTAAGGTTTATAAGGATCAATGAATAACCTCTTACTGTTTTTTTATTCGATCCAAGATGTAAACAATAATGTGTTTACACCACGTTTTTTACACACGTACTAATAGCGATTCGATGTAAATGCTAGTTCTTGAATCACGAATAAAAACAACCAAACACTATGTATTTGTTTCTTGGAATAAACTGTTCGAAACATAAATAGGTACTAGTACATTCGAACAGTAATGAGGTATATATATTCACATGCATGTATGAATAGCATGCACATGATAATATATGCATATCATGCGTCAGAATATTGCAAGGATCAAATCGTATATTGAGTTATATTCTGTCGAGAATGAGACCAAAGGTATGTTTATATAGCACTTAACCTTGTCTAACAAGTCATTACTACCACCTCTTTAAGTTCTAAAACTCGACACTCAACCCCCTCCTTTTTCCTTGTTCGACCATATTAATCAACACCACATAGGTTTGTTTTTCATACTAATAAGTCCCTCATGTGTTAGTTACTTTATTTGTGATTTAATAATTAAATATAACTATTTATATATTAATTATTTAACATCGATTCTCATACGTAAAGTGTGCAATCCCGTAGTCTCGAGTTCGATACTAGACATATACATATTAATATTTATCCACAAACTCTAACAATAATTAAGTCGAACATATAATTAATCCCACACAAAATAATTTAAAAAAGAATTCAGGAAAAAAATATTTGAAAAAAAATTAAGAAAAAAATTTCTAAAAAAAAATCTAAAAACAATTTCTAAAAAATTTTTTCTCATTTTTTTTTTTTTTTTGGAATTCAGAAAAAAAAAATTCGAAAAAAAAAAATTAGAAAAAAATTTCTAAAACTTTTTTTGCTAAAAAAATTCTAAAAAAATGTTTTTAAAAATAAAATTTTTGAATTACTTTTTTTCTGAATTCTTTTTCAAATTACTTTTTTAGAAAAAGTAATTTCTAATTCTTCTTTAGCGACTTTTTATTTTTTTTCTCTATTTATTGTGAAATTAAAAATTTCAGAATTTATGATTATTTTTTTAATTGAATGTTCGATTTAATTGACAAATGTCACTACTTTAACAATTTTTAGATTTTATAGCAAGTAATTCTTCTTACTGAAAGTCTGAGACCGAGTAATAGAAATTTCATGATCTTTACCAAACAATAATAATAGGATGGTACCTGTGGGCAATAGGCGTTGGTACCTTTAACCCATCACCCACCCACGTGATTTTTCTCACCCACCACCCGCCTATCACCCACCAATGGGTACAATTTTCTACCCAAACCCATGCCCGTGGGTATTTGTTGCCCATGAGTTAGTGAACGGAACTTCAAGCGAGAAGCCAGGAAGGAGTATTTGACTATTGACTATCAGAACCGTGTTTTTTAAAGAGTTGTAGTTATTAAATATATACTTAAAACCTCATAAATCTTTAAGCAGTATAATAATTTTAGTTTAACACAAATGGGTTTACGGGTACACCTACAGGTATTTTGATGAGTACACCCTTGGGTATTTTAAATGAGTGTAATGGGTTTACTCGTGATGGCTATATATTAACCGTCACCCGCCCACCACCCACCTATATGTAAAAGTTTTCACCCACGACCCACCCGTGGTTGAAATCTGACAGGCCTACCAACCCATTTACATGCGAGTACCCACTCATTATGAGTTTTTTCACACCCATTGACATCCCTAAAAGAATCCAATGCTATGCAAGTTCTGTAACTTTTCCTAGAAATAGCTACCAGCATATTGTTGATGCAAATACACGACTCAAGAGGGTTAAACATGTATGCCAAGAATAACCCTACATCTTGCTATTTTTTAGAAGAATTTAGAATTTTCTTTTTTTTTTAAAATAATTTGAAAAAGAATTAAAAAAAAAAAAAAACGAATATTTTTTAGAAAAATATTTTTAAAACTTTTTTTTTAGAAAAATATATTTTCTAAATTTCTTTTAGAAAACTTTTTTTTTATAATTTTTTTTTTCTAAAAAAATTATTTTTTAGAAAATTTTTTTTCTAAAAAAAAATCGAATTATTTTTTTCCTGTATTCGAAAAGTAAAAAATATGAAACTTTTTTTAGAATTTTTTTCAAGATTTTTTTCTATTTTTTTTCGAATTTTTTTTTTCTAAATTCTTTTTTAAATTATTTTGTGTGGGATTAATTATATGTGACTTAATTATATATTTGGTATAAATGGACAAATATTGTAAATGACCGTTAGGTTAAAGGACTAATGTTGCCAATTTACAATTAGACATAACTAACTGAACTAACGTCATTATCAAAATGGATTGAAAGTGGAACCAAACTATCATTTTTGGACTAAAACCACAACTTTTTGAAAAAATGGACCAAGAATGAATTCTGCACCAAACCACAAGAACCAAAAATGTAGTTAACTCTAACTTGATTTTAAAAAAAAAAAAAAAAAAAAAAAAAAAAAAACCCATGTAATTCAAATTGAAAAGTGAGGCATAGTATGTTATCATGTCTTGCACAATTTGCATTACATATATATAATTACTCATATTCATTGATATATCAATTTAAATTAAAGTGATGTAATTATTTCGTATGATGAGATATCACATCCATAAGATGATCAAAGCACATTAAATAACGTTGAATATCAACATAATCATCATATTCAAACCTAATTCTATAGCATTGATTTCTGCCTTATAATAAATAAATCTAGGCCTTTGGTAGATTTCAAAATGATATTAATGAGCATTAAAACTTTGTTCACTCTTAGGCTTATAAGTTTTTGCCAGTTAAAGATCACATCTTCATTCTCGATCGAGAGATCTATAACTCGATTTGAGATAGGCAAGTGCCTACTATCAAGATGGGAATATCCTATAATTTGAGCGTTAATTCATTCATAAGTACTTTATTCATTGTTGTATTGTTAGCACAACGTGGGAATGCTGGGGTATATTCGTGTTGGGGAGGTTGCCTTAATCAGTGCGTGTTGCTTGATGAAAAGAAAACCGATGCGAGAATTCCATGTTATTGGGATTGTTTGAACAAATGTTTCCCCCAATCACCTCGAACAGGTAGCCCCGGTTCAAGCAAGCCTCCATCTGAATTCACTAGCATGAGTCAATCAACATCGGCTAGTGAAATTCCAAGCGAAACTCCTGAGTCATCAACCTCGGATGATTCTCATGAACACGTTAGTCGTCAATCCATGTTTCCTATAAGTATGGGCAGAAAGTTCTGCATGATCGGTTGTTCTTTGCAAAGTTGTTTGATGCCAGGCCCTGGTACATTTATTTATCTTTTAATTAATATTTATACTTTTTTAGAACAACATTAATATTTACACTATTTCGTATAAAAACAAACAAATTGTGTTTAAAAGAATATAAATTGTTTAGACTTCAAGAAATTATACCTTTTTATATGAAAGATACTTTATTATATATTTTACTATTGAACGTGTGTGTTTTCACCTTGTAAAAATTACTTCGTATATAAACCCATCAAATGAAGGTTCTATGATATATCGACATAAAAATGTATTTAAAATCACTTTGTATGATTTTACACAATTTCTATAAATTAGGCCTTAGTTTTTTATGAATATAGAATCATACGTATTTTGTTCTTCTTACTATCAACCTTGTTATGTATTCAAACTAAACGACACCCTAATAATTTTATTTTATATTTTATTATATTAACCATCCATTAATTTTTGATTTACGACAGCCAATACAAAAATAGTGACTTTACTACTTTCCTAAAAATATATAACTTTATACTTTTTCATAAAAAAATGGGCATATTATATAAATAACTTTTTCATTTAGGGAGATGATTTGCACACATTACATTTTGATTGGCACACTCTAATGTACAAATAGTTAAAGCAGGATATATACACAGTACAACAGGTTAATGCATAAGTTGAAGTGTGCCAATCAAAATATTGAGTGTGCAAATCATTTCCCTTTCATTTATCATTGATTTAACTTTGTATCTTTGTGTGATTTGACTTTGCAGTTAGCACAGATTTGAAGACATGCTTGGTAAGGTGCAATACTAAATGCAAAGAGCATTAAATGTTCGGGTTGAATTTTAAATGTTTAAATAAATCATTTTCATGGCAATGAATATCTTGGATTGTTATGTCAACTTGGCTATATTTTCTCTATGTGAAACTAGTAATAGCTCATGATACTATGTGGTAACAAAAATCGATTAAATCTACCCATGTTATTAAATTCTGACAATACTTGTTTCGGTATTTAAGTATAATTGCAAACACCATAAAATAAAACAGGCTGATAGATACGTCAATCAATTCAATTGTTAAAAAATATAACAGTTTCTTAACTATTTTTAAACCCCACGTATAAACGCAGAATAAAAAAAAACAATTTGTTAAATATTATTTTATAAACTCTAAAAATAATACAATAAATATTTGATTATAATAAGTTCAATAAAGATAAATAGCAGCAGGGTATACAAAGGGGAATTGAGTTAAAATAAGAAGTTTGTTTAAGTTGTAAAATTAGGGTGCAATAGTGTCATGACAAGTGAAAATTAGTTAATTAAATTTATCAAAAATCACTAATAAGCAATAAGGGTAATATTGACTTTTGACTTGTGCTCATTTTTTCTTAACCCGTCGTAATTCACTCTCAACAACAAGAACTAAAAAAAATTACCTCATCCAAAAAACCACAGCCTCCGTTCATAAAATGATGATGACTTTCATTTGATAATCATGGATATTTAATGATTTTAGTTACGGCACCACATATTCTTCTAAATTATTCTCTCATGGCCGACAGCTTACTTGGAATTTCAGACAACCTTCCGACGACTAAAACTAAACCCAAACTGTTACTAACAATGGTTTTTTCTATTTTTGATAAGAACATATTTGTAAATCAATTCTCTTATGAATCGATTGTACTTTTTTTCTTTGGTATGACCGATCGGGTTTATTGCTCGATAAGGCATATTGCCGAATCTGTGACCCTTCACTGGCGTTACCCATCCTCCTAGTCACCACCATCCTAAATCACCGATGTTTCTATGCTTTTCGCAAGGATAAAAGTCATAAAGTGCTTATGTGGTTATTATTTGTAGTTTTAAATTGGTACTTTCTTTTGAATATCACTAGATTACTTATTTTATTTGTTGTGTATCAAACAAATTTTAGTAGGATGTGTAACACCAGTTTAAGAGGTTATTAGTTTTTGGTTGCTTTGTAATTGTAAATAAATTTTTTGTGTATCAATGGCTCATGTGTATCAGTGAGATAATAGTTGTGTTATCATTATTTGAGCATTATTTTATTTATTTATTTATTTTTTATCAGTGGCCACGGGTTTTTTTATAGTATTTGTGTATCACAAAACTTTGGAGTCTATGTTTGCGTATCAAGAAAATGTCAATAAAATAAATTTGTCTATTAGTGGTTATTACTACCGTATGAATTAGCGTAAGACTTAGACAAGTGCATTAAGGAGATCATAAGACCTCATTCACTAGAATCATACCAGTGCCACCTCATTTTTCTCTCTCTACAATCAACTTTACCACTAAAATACACACCACAAAAAATAAATAAAAATATTAAAACTGAAACTCGGTCGTCCAAACGACCGAGTCTTGATTTTTAAAGCTTGAAGACGCGTGCTCCTTTGGAGCCGTAATAAGCTAGACGCATGCTCCTTTTGTCATGCATGACAAAGACTCGGTCTTCAAAGGCCTATTACGGATGAGCAATTACACGGTTACCAATAATTTGTAAAAGATTTACATGAATGAACTGAAAATTAAGTAACTAACTTTGTAATGAAATAATAAAATATACGAGTAAAAAAACTAAGTTTAGGTATCCCTATCAGTTCTCTTATTATTGTAGGGCTACAAATCCAAACATATGCATCAGTTCACAACAATATATATTTATTATGTATGAACGAATTAGACGGTTACCAGTAATTTGTAAAAGATTATATGAGTGAACGGAAAGCTGGGTAACTAAGGGGCTGTTTGATAAAATACTATGATTTAGCACTAAATGATTAATAATTCTGAATGATTAAAAGACTCTGTATGAATCTATTTTAATTGTTTGAGAAATGCTCTGAATGAATAATCTGAATGAGAAAAATTACTATATCAATTTTCATGATTAAATGAAAAATATCACTTTTAGTGTTCAAATAATTTTTATGCATCATTGTTTCATATTTTCTCTTATACGGTACAAGAACCAAAACATTTTTAATAAGGGTTAATGGCATGTAATAGCAACGTACATTCTCATTTGTTCCATTATCAGATACGAACCCAAAATAATACAACAATACCCATCCAACTTTTATCTTCTTCCTTCGAAAAACCCACACACAAAGTCTTAAAAGCTCATTTACCCAAATCAGTCCAATCCAACTTCCAGCCACCTAAATCTCTGGCTTGCCACTGAATATCACTCCAATCAACCCGAAGAAACGTATGACAATGTGACAATGGAAGCAATGTGACAATGTCTTTATTTCCTTTAAGAAATAGCAACTGACATATGAATGGGTTTGAGCAACTGATGTAGTTAAATGATTTTGGAATGAAATTTGGATATGCTATTAGCTTTTAACAAATGGGTTTTAGTAAGGTCTTGGACTCTTGGTGGTTGTTTTAATTGTGCTCAATTATGTTATGTTTGTAGTGTAGATTTAAACTTAAGTTTTTTGCGTGGTTTTAAAAATGGCCAGAAATTAGAGACGGCCACCGAAGAAAATGGTGGAAATATTGGGGAAGATGATCGGGAATGATATGGCATCTATGTGGCATGCACATGTGTCAATTCTTTACTAATTAAAATATAATGGTTGGAAAATTTAGAAAGATGACCGGAGGATTACCAGAAAGTGGCCGGAATAAGTAGAGAAGATGACCAGAATATGATTACCCAATTTTGTAGGTCAAATGATGATATCGACAAAAAAATATGAAAGTTTGTAGGGTATTGTTGTATTATTTTGGGTTCGTATCTGATAATGGAACAAATGGGAAAGTACGTTGCTATTACATGCCATTAACCCTTTTAATTAAAGTTGAAATTTCAAAATAGTATACAAACATGGATCTATCATATGATGGCCAGTTTTGCTTAATAGTATACACTTCTTGAATATACACATGTAAATGTTAATAGCTAAAGTGTGAGTTTTTTATTTACATGAAACTCCATTAAAAAACATTTCAATATACACATGTAAATACCGAACATATGCTCAAGTTATATTGCTTCAGTAATATAATAATATCAATATCACATTACTACGTATCACCTATTGTCCTATTGGTTTATAAGTTTATAATAGAAAGATTTGTATGAAGGTGAAAAACAGGTTATCAAGCGGCAATACAAAAGTTGGCGCTGAATGATTTTGCATACATTTAATGGAGATTCGGTCAGCATTATTTTCAACATTCAGAGAAGATTTTTTTCTTTCATCAAACACACTTAATACTGAACGGTTTAGCATTCTCTTCCCATTAAGAATTAATCAAACAACCCCTAACTTTGTAATGAAATAATAAACTATACGAGTAACAAAACTAAGTTTAGATCCCCCTATAATTTCTCTTATTATTGTAAGGCTACAAATCCGAATACTGATTTTAAATCTTTCTGGGTAGCAGTAGATTGGTTTTTTTAACGGTACATAAAATGTCACTAAGAGTACACGGTGGATTGCACCAACAACATGTTGGGGGGTTTTTTGGCACCAATGGCGGCGCCAACTGCACCGGTCCACACGCTAAACGGCACCAATCATTCCTTTCATTGGATAATTGGCGGGCGGTGTTGGGTTTTATCATCTTTTGTTTGTGATTGAGTGGGGTATTTTCGGTAATGTGTTATGGGACCCACATGTAACAATAACAGTTATAGCTTGGTAGTGTATTTTAGTTATTGTAGTGTTATTGGATGGATGTTGAGGTGGAACACCAATTACATGTATTGATGCACCATTCCACCTAGCCCTCAGTATTCAAGATTATTACTATATTGATATTGATATAATTTCCAACATCATCGATACATATGGATTCGAGTTACTCTTTAGTTTATATATTTTAAGCTACCCATGACAATAATCCTTCTCATGTAGAGGGTAATATATCTCTCACAAGTAGTTTTTCGGATGATGATTATTGGAACATGCTACGTGGGAATTGCGCCCTCGCAACAGGTTTTACCACTCAAGGGATCTTGAGAAGCATATAACCTCCACCAGGCAGTGTACCTGATCATTGTAGTATAAGTATAGTGACAAGTACCGGGGGATTGATCGTTCAACTCAGAAATAGTATCGCTAGGATTAGAAAGCCTACTAAACTAGGTCTAAATGTGAGGGATGATTCTTTTTGTAATTTTTTATATTTTATGAAAGCAAGTAAAATTCTCGGGTTTTGAAGGAGTGGGCGGAATTAGTTGCTAGCCAACTAACCCAATTAACTAAAGGTGTAATCAAAATAAAATAGAAGAAATGAAAATAAAACTAATATGCTAATGTGGTGGAAACAATAATAAGAAAAGTTGTGTTTACTTAGATTTCATTACTCCCTAGATATCTTTTACCGGTTGATTAGCTTGTTACAATTGCATAGATGACAGGTTATATTCCTTAATAGTAATCGTAGGGTCGTGTACAATATTCCCTAACTCTATAAGATCCTACTTCACTCCTATGTCGAGCCGATTAAAAGCTCCTAACATGGGATCATTAGAATTCACTTATGCATTAAATACAACCAAAAATCGTAGTACACCTCCGATCATGTTTCTTAAGACGTTCAAGCAAGTTACCAATGGAAGTCTGCCAGATTTCTTAAGCCTAACATCGAATACAATCATCCGTAACAATTATAAACAAACAATCAACCAATAATCAACATCTAGGATTCACTACATCTAAGCAAACATAATAAAAACCTAGCCTAACAAGTTAAAAGAAAGATAAACATAAGATAGAATCAAACAATACATAGACATATTGAATGATTATTCGAGAACTTATCTTTATTAAAACATGGAAGAAAGAAGGGTTTTAAACCCCTTCAATATGCAGGAAATTCGACCTAGGGTTTGTGTGTGATATTTCACAACTTGTTCCACACTTTACAATGAAAAATTAAAAAAATATATATAGACTAAGTATCCTGACGGCGTCATGTGTTAGCCTCTGACGCCGCCAAGTTGAAATTCGTATTGCCTAGATCCAGTCTTGACGCCCTCATGTGCAAATCTACTCTGGGCCGTCACTTGTATTTGGACCCTGACGGCCTTGGTGACGCCGTCAGGCCATTAACAAAGAAAATGTTTTGGGTCGTCACGTTATAAGTTCCACATCCACCTCTTTTTTCACTCTTGACGCCGTCATGTGTAATGTCTTGACGTTGTCACGTACTGTTCCCAGCAAGGAATTTGAGACTTTGCCGTTTTCTTCACTTTCATGCTCCAAAAACGTCCAAAACGCTTCCTTTTCCAGGTTTCTCCTCAAAAGTATCTAAAATGACAAAAGGAACGATTTAGGGCAATAATTGATCAAATAATCATTAATTCGGGCTTAAATGACCCCTTAAAAGCGGTACACTTTTCTCCTCATCAAATACCCTTACACTTGAGATTTGCTTGTCCTCAAGCAAATGTGCTTTTATTCTAATCAAAATACAAGTTAGCGGTCATTTAACACTAATATAAAAGTAATTACAACAAATAATTGTTCCACTAAAAACCAAAAACAAGCACGGAAGTCATCCACTAGCACCTCACAAATAGTGTTTAGATACTGATGAGGCGAAAAGTGTACCGCTTTTTAGGGGTCATTTAAGCCCGAATTCGAGATTATTTGATCAAATGTTACCCTAAATCGTTCCTTTTGTCATTTTATGTACTTTTGAGGAGAAATCTGGAAAAGGAAGCATTTTGGACGTTTTTGGAGTATAAAAGTGAAGAAAACGACAAAGTCTCAATTTCCTTGCTGGGAACAGTACCTGACGGCGTCAAGGTTCTACAAGTGACGGCGTCAAGAGTGATAAAAGAGGTGGATATGGAACTTATAACGTGACGGCCCAGAGAGTTTTCAAGCTTATGGCCAGACGGCGTCACCAAGGCCGTCAGGGTCCAATTACACGTGACGGCCCAGAGTAATTTCCTACATGACGACGTCACAAATGGATCTAGGCAATACGAATTTTATCATGGCGGCGAGTTGACGGCGTCACGAGCTAATACATGACGCCGTCAAGATGTAAACTCTATATATAGTTTTCCAATTTTCATTCATTAGTGTGCAACTTTGAGGGAATAAACCCTATACGAATTTTAACAGCTTTTCAAGGGTTTCAACCCCTTGATTCTTCCATGTTCAATTGAAGATAAGTATTCATTCAAATCATTCAATATATCTATGTGTTGTGTGATTATATCTTACGCTTGTCTTCTCTTTAACATGTTAGGCTAGATTTTTATTGTGTTTGCTTAGATGTAGTGAAACCTAGATGTTAATTATGGGTTGATTGTTTGTTTATAATTGTTACGGATGATTGTATTCGATGTTAGGCTTAAGAAAACTGGCAGACTTCCATTGGTAACTTGCTTGAACATCTTAAGAAACATGATTGGAGGTGTACTAAGATTTTTGGTTGTATTTAATGCGTAAGAGAATTCTAATGATCCCATGTTAGGTGCTTTTAACGGCTCGACATAGGAGTGAAGTAGGATCTTATAGAGTTAGGGAATATTGTACACGGCCCTACGACTAGTATTAAGGAATCTGACCCGTCATCCATGCAATTGTAACAAGCTAATCAACCTGTAAAAGATATCTAGGGAGTAATGAAATCTAAGTAAACACAACTTTCCTCATTATTGTTTCCACCACATTAGTATAATAGTTTTATTTTCATTTATTTTATTTTATTTTGATTGCATCTTTAGTTTATTGGGTTAGTTGGCTAGCAACTAATTCCGCCCACTCCTTCAAAACCCGAAATTTTTACTTGCTTTCATAAAATAAAAAGAATCATCCCTCACCTCTAGACCAAGTTTAGTAGGCTTTCTAATCCTAGCGACACTATTCCTGAGTTGAACGATCAATCCCCCGGTACTTGTCACTATACTATACTACAACGATCAGGTACACTGCCTGGTGGGGGTTGTAAGCTTCTCAAGATCCCTTGAGAGGTAAAACCTGTTGCGAGGGCGCAATTCCCACGTATCAAGTTTTTGGCACCGCAGCCCGGGGAACAGTTATTGTCTAGGATAGGATTTCTTTTTATTAGGTCTACTTGCTAGATTCGTTTCTAGTAAGGTTTTATTTTTATTTTTAGGTTTTCTTTAGTCTATCTCATTTCTTCGTTCCTTTGTTCGTAACCTTTACCATCCGACATCATGGAAGGTGGTAACATCTTTGAACCCATCAACCCACCACAACAAAACCACCCACAAAACCCATCACTAACAAACCAACCTCCTAGGCCCAGAACTTTAGGAGTGTATTCCCGTCTTAGCCACCAAGGCTATCGAAACACCATTGAGCACACTCAAGGAGCCAATGTGTCCCCCTTGCGATCCGACACCATCCGGTTGGTGCAAAGCGGATGTGCATTCCATGGACTTCGTTTCGAAGATCCTAATCAACATCTCAAGGATTTCCTTAAAATCGTAGATTCCATAGACCTTGATGTTGCAACTAGAGAGTCGACCCGATTACGTCTATTCTAATTCTCTCTACGTGATCAAGCTAGTCAATGGCTTGAACGTTTTCCCACGGGATCCATCACCTCTTGGGATGGTCTCACGTCTCGTTTCCTTGCTCAATTTTTCCCACCGGGGAGAACTACGATGCTTAGAAATGATATCATGATTTTCCAACAATGTCAAGGTGAAACCTTCTATGAAGCATGGACTCGTTTCAAGGACTTACTCCAAAAAGTCCCTCATCATGGCATTGAACCTTGGCTCCAAATTCAAATCTTATACGATAAAGTTAATTATCAAACGAGAAGAGCCATAGATTACGCCACCAATGGTTGACTTAACTGACTTAGCATTGATAAGTGTTGGGAAGTTCTTAAGGATTTAGCGCAATACGAAGAAGAAGGATGGGAAGATCCGATGTTCTAAAAAGAAGAGAATCTAGATTACGTAAATGCAACCCAAGAACAATTATTGGAGAATATCGAGAAGTAGGTTAACGAATTAATGAGGGCTAAAATGCCTGCAGCTGAAGCCGCAATGAGTCCTGATAGACATGTGAGTGCAATTAGCAAATACACTTTTCCTGAACGTTCACGACAAGAGGAGTTTGAAGGGATAATGATAACCTTCATGAATAATCAGGAGAAACAGATTCAGCACTTAGAAAATCGCATGGAAAGCACTAGGAATGCTTTTATGGACTTAGCTGATGAATTTATATCAAGAATTAAGGAGAAGATTAGGGAAAAATCCACACCGAGGAAAATCGAAAAAATCTTTGAACTCCCAACCCCTTTGGTGTGTGACGGAGAGGATAATAGAAAACCCTCTCCAAGTGCTTCACATTCAATTACCCCTTACTTCTATGAGCGTCCTCAAGAAGAAAAGAACTTGCAATTTCACAACATCTTCGTTGGAAGTTTGCAAGTCACGCTCCCCAATTTGCATAAGAAACGTTCCTTTGGTTTTAAACCTGGTGTGAAAAGGGTGCACTTCAAAAACACTTCAGCTTCATAAACCTCTATGGAACAACCCCTTCCCTAACCCAGTAATCGCCAATATGAGGATTACGACCTAAATGGGATTGTGACCAGCCCTATTCATAACTACACCTCACTTCGTGACAGTAACAAAATGTTTAACCCTGGTGGACTCCATTAACGAGAATGGCTATTCATAGTTTATACCCTTGATTAGCTATTAACAATAGTGCAGGGACTAAATTTGAAATTGTCACAAAGTGTCCATAATACGGGCATCTGACGGCGTCAGAATTTACTATTGACGCCGTCACCTAGCATTCTCAGCAATATTACCTCATTTCCATCACTTTCAACACATAACCCACAAACCATATCCAATTGCTACTTCACCTCCGAGTCTTCAAGGTCAAATCTAACATCTTCCATGACCGATCCCTACGTGGAAAATGAACAAGCGCACCCGACAACACCGAGGGAGTTCATCAAGGTCCCAACGTGTGAACTTTGGTGACATGGTTCATAGTTGGGTTGTGTTTGAGGATAAGACTTCTACAACCGAATATGATGAACTACTCTACCACCATATCGACGTGGGGGCAGTGATTGATTGGGACTTTTTGAGGGCCCAGGGCCCTGAGAATGCTTTCCTTGAAAGGATCCAAACTGATGCATTTACGGGTCCTCAATGGGAAAGGTTGTTTAGGATAAGGGAAACGATTTACAGTGAGTTGGTGCGAGAGTTCTTTGCTACCTTTCATTTTGATTTGGCTGAGGCTAGGACTGATATAGGTGGTATTACCATTTACTTTAGGCTGGGGGGAGAGCTTAGGACTTGCTCAGTTACAGAGTTTGGGTGGAGATTGGGTTTGTATAGTCAGAATGAAGCTAATCAGGGTGGGTCTATGCAAAGACTGATGGGTGGAGAGACGATGAGGAGTGAGTTGAGGTGTGCTATGTTCTAGCCGAATATTGGGAATGAGGTATATACCTCGACCACTGGGGCGGCCTCCGGTAGGGATCCTAGGATCCGGTTAGCCCACAAATGCATCACCTACAGTTTGGCAGGACGCCATGGCTCCACTCATCGCGTCACTGCCTCTGACCTTTTCTACCTGTACACCATGTTTTCAGAGGATGTGTATTGTAACATCCCATTCTGGGTGGCAAGTTATCTGAAGACAAGTGTATGGGAGAAGGATGGTGATAAGATTTATGGAGGGATGTTTGTGACCCGCCTGGATCGTTCTTATGGGATCCTTGTGCCGGAGATCATGGGATACTTGAGTAATTGTGGTGCATGTAGGGTGGTGAGGGCCAAGTCCCTCAAGCAAATGAGTATCGTGATGGAGTTGGGGGATGGGTCCTTTGCTTGGTATGTTGTAGGGGGAGCGGCTGCTGCTGCTGACGATGAGGAAGATGATGAGGGTGCACCCCAGCAGCAGCAGTATGGGGACTATGAGGTTGGCTCTGCAGACTACTACCGGCACATGGGTCGGGGAGATTGGTAGGTGCATCAAGGGGCTTGGATGGGTCAGGTGGATGCATGGAGAACCACCACTGACCAGAGGTTTGACTGGAT
The DNA here is from genome assembly GCA_030686995.1 of Artemisia argyi. Classification (NCBI taxonomy): domain Eukaryota; kingdom Viridiplantae; phylum Streptophyta; class Magnoliopsida; order Asterales; family Asteraceae; genus Artemisia; species Artemisia argyi. The sequence goes on along the minus strand of CM060693.1, from coordinate 96,413,384 downwards.
GTATGATCACACAGTCCGCCAGATGCAGCATCTTTCGACCCGTGATCACATTGAGCCTCAGTTGTAGATCGACCCATTCCCTGGACGCGAGCAGGACTATCCTCCCTACGGGTACACCGGGCACCTCCCTCCTGGCTATGATTACCGCTATGGTCCCCCTCCCAAGTGATTTGTCATGTCGTGGTCTTTGGACAATTTATTTGTGGTTGTACGCTATAAAACAATTTATCCTGTAATAATTTAGGATTTGGCCTCTGTTGGCCTTGGATACTTTTTATTTATTTGCTTTTATGCATGTAGGATTTTTAATTTCATGGTTGTTTATCTTTAAGTTTTTATTTGCTTGATTTTTAATTGTTTGATTGTTATTTGTTTCCGTATGCATGCTTTATTTTTATTGTTGGTAGATCATCTTTCAAACTAAAATTGTGAAAATGCTTTATTTTGTTGTTTAACTTCGTCTTAACTTCATATAAAGGTATTTTGCAAAAGCTAAGTGTAAGGAGAAACCCCAAATTTGTTTCTAATAACGAAAATGATCTTGATTCGCCACAATATTAAATGAACATGTATATTAGTAATTGTTAGAGTCAAATGCTTGTATCGAGTTATAATAATGTTTTGCAGGATTTTCCAGGAAGTAGGATATAAGTTTTTTCAGAAATTTTGCGGAAACTTAACATAAAGATTTCTGCAGGTCACTTCTGACGGCGTCAGGGTTTAACACCTGACGGCATCACGTGTAAAATTCTGGAAATTTTGCGAGTTTTGTTTTTCTAACGGAGTCTTAAAAGTTTTTGTTGATTCTTTAGTTTTATAAACTTCAGGAAATCTGCAAACATTCATTCCACAAGCATTATATCTTAAATTGTTTTCTAGGTTTTGTTAGTATATCTAGATTGAAGCCGATTTTACGCGAGGTTGCCTTAATTGTTTTCTCAGGTTTAACAGGATATATATAACAAGAAGATGATTTATATTTCTGGAAGGGAAGCTTTGAACATTCATTTTCTTGGAGGAAGATGTAACCTTGTTGACACACTATCCACACCGAACGAATCAGGGGAGTATTTGTTTTCATTCTTTTACCTATTTTACTTTTACATCCTTTAATTGAACATTGGGGAAAATGTTCATCCTAAGTGTAAGGGGATGGTAAATGATGATACCTTATACGATACTATTGCACTTGAGTTTTTTTGTTCGATGGTAGGTGTGTAATAAAACTAAGAGAAATACTTATTAGTGCAATTTTAGCGCCAAATTAAAATTTTTTTTACAACATTTAGGAGTGAAACTTTAGCCTTAACAAGCGTATCATGGATAGGAGTTGTATGACTAGCAGAAAACCGTACCATTCAGAAAAATTTTCTACCCAAATATGTGAGGTTTGCCTTTAGATTTGATAGGAAAATCATTCATTATTAGTGCTTGTGAGTGTACCGGTAGCATTTAGATTTTAGAACTTGCGTTAGTGATGCATTATTGTTACATGTTTAAACCCTTAGTTAATTATCTAGTTGATTACATGGTTGTTAAGTCAAGTCATATCTTATACATATTGCTTTGGGACGATTGAGACTCATGGGTAAAGTACTTGTGTTATAAAGTAATGGGGAAGAACATCATATATTACCCCCATATGTGCATTAATCTTAAAAAGTACTCCAAGTGTTTTGATTATCTTGATTCGTGTCATTAGATTAGTTCATTGTAAAGTATGTAAAAATTCGAGTGTAAGGGGAATGTACATTCCTTATGATGTATTATTTTGGATGGTAGGGTAAAAGTGTATGCAAAAAAAAAAAAAAAAAAAAAAAAAAAAAAAAAAAAAAAAAAAAACGGACTACCATCCCGTTTCATTCTATGTTTGTTTTATGTTTTTGTTGTTTTTGATTTATTTGCTTAAGTCGAGTTGAGTCTTGGCTTAGCAACGCCATATTGTACATGTAATTAACCAAGATGATTAACTCGCCACCACTAAATATTGCCTTTATCCAACAAAACCGTGTTTTCCATATCCCTACACCTAACGTTATAACCCTTTAAAAAACCTCTTTGATAGTTTATCCTAGCTGCTTACGCCAAATGGTGGATGTTTGATCCTTTCCCAAGCCTATGGTACTCTATTTGCTATGACAGGCAGTGAGAGATGTTTTCCATTTCCTTATTGTGATATATACTTTATTACACCCGAGAGATGTGAGTATCTAAACACTATTTGTGAGGTGCTAGTGTATGACCTTCGTGCTTGTTTTTGGTTTTTAGTGGAACGATTATTTGTTGTAATTACTTTTATATTAGTGTTAAATGACCCATAACTTGTATTTTAATTAGAATAAAAGCGCATTTGCTTGAGGACAAGCAAATCTCAAGTGTAAGGGTATTTGATGAGGCGAAAAGTGTACCGCTTTAAAGGGTCATTCAAGCCCGAATTCGAGATTATTTGATCAAATATTGCCTTAAATCATTCCTTTTGTCATTTTAGGTACTTTTGAGGAGAAATCTAGAAAAGGAAGCATTTTGGACGTTTTTGGAGCATAAAAGTGAAGAAAACGGCAAAGTCTCAATTTCCTTGCTGGGAACAGTACCTGACGGCGTCAAGGTTCTACAAGTGACGGCGTCAAGAGTGAAAAAAGAGGTGGATATGGAACTTATAACGTGACGGCCCAGAGAGTTTTCAAGCTTATGGTCTAACGGCGTCACCAACGCCGTTAGGGTCCAATTATACGTGACGGCCCAGAGTACTTTCCTACATGACGGCGTCACAAATGGATCTAGGCAATACGAATTTTATCATGGCAGCGAGTTTACGACGTCACGAGCTAATACATGACGCCGTCAAGATGTAAACTCTATAAATAGTTTTCCAATTTTCATTCATTAGTGTGCAACTTTGAGGGAATAAACCCTAGACGAATTTTAACAGCTTTTCAATGGTTTCAACCCCTTGATTCTTCCATGTTCAATTGAAGATAAGTATTCATTCAAATCATTCAATATGTCTACGTGTTGTTTGATTATATCTTAAGCTTGTCTTCTCTTTAACATACTAGGCTAGATTTTTATTGTGTTTGCTTAGATGTAGTGAAACCTAGATGTTAATTATGGGTTGATTGTTTGTTTATAATTGTTACGGATGATTGTATTCGATGTTAGACTTAAGAAAACTGGCAGACTTCCATTGGTAACTTGCTTGAACGTCTTAAGAAACATGTTCGGAGGTGTACTACGATTTTTGGTTGTATTTAATGCATAAGAGAATTCTAATGATCCCATGTTAGGAGCTTCTAACGGCTCGACACAGGAGTGAAGTAGGATCTTATAAAGTTAGGGAATATTGTACACGGCCCTACGACTAGTATTAAGGAATATGACCCGTCATCCATGCAATTGTAACAAGCTAATCAACCGGTAAAAGATATCTAGGGAGTAATGAAATCTAAGTAAACACAAATTTCCTCATTATTGTTTCCACCACATTAGTATAATAGTTTTATTTTCATTTCTTTTATTTTATTTTAATTGCATCTTTAGTTTATGGGGTTAGTTGGCTAGCAACTAATTCCGCCCACTCCTTCAAAACCTGAAATTTTTACTTGCTTTCATAAAATATAAAAATATGAAAATATAAAAAGAATCATCCCTCACCTCTAGACCTAGTTTATTAGGCTTTCTAATCCTAGCGACACTATTCCTGAGTTGAACGATCAATCCCCCGGTACTTGTCACTATACTATACTACAACGATCAGGTACACTGCTTGGTGGGGGTTGTAAGCTTCTTGAGATCCCTTGAGAGGTAAAACCTGTTGCGAGGGCGCAATTCCCACGTATCAGATACTCACATCTTTCGGGTGTAATAAAGTATATATCACAATATGAAAATGGAAAACATCTCTCACTACCTGTCATAGTAAATAGATTACCATAGGCTTGGGAAAGGATCAAACCTCCACCGCTTGGCGTAAGTACCTAAGATAAACTATCAAAGAGGTCTTTTGAAGGGTTATAACGTTAGGTGTAGGGATATGGAAAACACGGTTTTGTTGGATAAAGACAATATTTACTGGTGGCGAGTTAATCATCTTGGTTAATTACATGTACAATATGGCGTTTCTAAGCCAAGACTAGACTCGACTTAAGCTAATAAATCAAAAATAACAAAACATAGAATAAAACGGGATGGTAGTCCGTATGTTTTTTTTTCTCTTTTCTTTTTCTCTCTCTCTCTCTCTCTCTCTCTCTCTCTCTCTATATATATATATATATATATATATATATATATATATATATATATATATATATATATATATATATATATATTTATTTATTTTTATTTTTGTTGCATACACTTTTACCCTACCATCCAAAATAATACATCATAGGGAATGTACATTCCCTTTACAATTGAATTTTTACATACTTTACAATAGACTACTCTAATGACTCGAATCAAGATAATCAAAACACTTGGAGTACTTTTTTAAGATTAACGCACATATGGGGGTAATATATGATGTTCTTCTCCATTACTCCAAAACACTAGTACTTTTACCATGAGTCCCAATCATCCCAAAATAATATGTACAAGATATGACTCGACTTAGCAACTATGTAATCAATTAGATAATTAACTAAAGGTTTAAACATGTAACAATAATGCACTAAAGATGAGTGCATACACGGAAGGCTAAGGCGATTTGGTTGCACATTTGGGTGGGTTGTAACAAATTCTTCCTTTAAGTAAGATGCTTATAGTTAGAAATGAAAAGATAGGCTTGGAGGGGTGTACTAGGGGTTTCGTGTACTAAAATTGACTACAACGCTAAGGTGTGGGAAAAATTAATTGACTTTACTAGTCAAGTAATATGACTTAAATGGTCAAGTAATTATGATACGGTTTTAAACACAAGGGTGATCCTAATGCCTCTTACCATGTAGTAAATCCTACTACACGAATGTAGTCTCACTAGCGGTCTCGGGATGCATCACTAACGCAAGTTCTAGAATCTAAATGCTATTGGTACACTCATAAGCACTAAAATGAATGCTTTTCCTATCAAATCTAAAGGCGAACCTCACATATTTGGGTGGAAAATTTTTCTGAATGGTACGGTTTTGTGCTAGTCATACAACTCCTATCCATGAGACGCTTGTTAAGGCTAAAGTTTCACTCCTAAATGTTGTAAAAAAATTTAAATTTGGCGCTAAAATTGTACTAACAAGTATTTCTCTTAGTTTTATTACACACCTACCATCAAACAAACAAACTCAAGTGCAATTGTACCCTCTAAGGTATCATCATTTACCCTCCCCTTACACTTAGGATGAACATTGTCCCCAATGTTCAATTAAAGAATGTAAAAGTAAAATAGGTAAAAGAATGAAAACAAATACTCCCCTGATTCGTTCGATGTGGATAGTGTGTTAACAAGGTTAGATCTTCCTCCAAGAAAATGAACGTTGAAAGCTTCCCTCCAGAAATATAAATCATCTTTTTGTCATATATAACATGTTAAACCTGAGAAAACAATCAAGGCAAACATCTCGTAAAATTTGCGGCAATCTATATATACTAACAAATCTTAGAAAGCAATTTAAGATACAATGCTTGTGGAATGAATGTTTGCAGATTTCCTGGAGTTTACAAAACTAAAGAATCAACAAAAACTTTAAGACTCTGGTATAAACAAAACTCGCAAAATTTTTCAGAATTTTGGTACCTGACGCCGTCAGGTTGTAACTCCTGACGCCATCAGAATGTTCTTGGAAAAATCTTATGTTAAGTTTCCGGAAAATTTCTGGAAAAACTCATGCCTTATTTCCTGGAAAATCTTGCAAAACATCATTATGACTCGATACAAGCATTTGACTCAAACAAATACTAATATACATGCTCATTGAATATTGTGACGAATCATGATCATTTTCGTTCTTATAAACAAGTTTGGGTTTCCCCTTACACTTAGCTTTTGCAAAATACCTTTATATGAAGTTAAGACGAAGTTAAACAACAAAATAAAGCATTTTCACAATTTAGTTTGAAACACGATTTACCAACAATAAAAATAAAACATGCATACGGAAACAAATAAAATCAAACAAATAAAAACACACAAAACATGGGTTGCCTCTCAAGAAACGCTTTTCTTTATTTACGAGTCTTGTAGCTAGACTCAAGGTCATGGGCAATTACATGACCTCATCATTGGTCTCATTCTCTAGGTCATCTTCAATCTTAGTTTTGTATTCCGGACCTAGATGCAAACATTCCTTGTAGAAACCTAATATTCTGCTCATGACATAATCTACTCCTCTACGTCTATCCTCATCATTCATATAGTAAACCGCTTGCTTGTGTTTCTTTTCAAGGTTCGATAGAAGACGGAATTGTTCAATCTTATAGGGCATTTGGTAAGCAATCTCATCGTTCTCATCCTTGAATCTAACTATCCCTAGGGACGGGTCATAATTCATCTTAGAGGCTTCAACAAACGGTTTTCCGAACACTACTTGACTTAGGCAACCATCTATTACCGGACGAATATCCTCTACAATCACAAAGTCGGTAACATAAGTGAAGTTTCCTACAAAGACATGTAATCCTTTCACTCTTCCTACAAAGTTGCTCATCCAATTAGTGTTAGGCATCATCTTATATCCAAGTTGTTTCTTCATTACCCAATTATAATAGGTCCTAGTCATAATGTTCATAGGAGACCTAAGATCGATGTAAGCTTTCCATACATGCATATGCCCAATATTGCATGGTATGTTGATGTTAGAGGGGTCACCCGCTTTGATAAGTGGTGAACCAAGGATGTATGGTGTCTCGGGGTCATCGAATAGATCCTTATGATATTCCCGTTCTTCCTTGGTGGGTAACTTATCAAAGTATTCCTCTATGTTTTCTACTTCCTCTAATTTTTGTTCCTTAATATCCTCAACTTCCTTAATATCATCCTTAGGTCCAGTTTCTATTCCAACTTCATCATTGTCACTTTCTTCTGTATTCTTATCTATTGGCTTAATGATAACAACATTGACAAAGTGGACGTGTTTGGATGATGAGGGGTCCTTAACTTGGATTCCGCTACTAGTTTCCCTAGTGTCCTTCCTAGGTGTAGTTAGCACTTGGTTGTTGAGGGCTTTCAACAAGTTGTCAATTTTATTGGTCATCTCCGTTTGTTGTTGATTGAATTCGGTTTCAAACTTAGCTATGCGAGCTTCTTGAGATGCCATAAATTTGGACATCAATCCTTCAAGATTATTGGTACTACCATAGTTATTGGAAGGATTGTTGTTGAAAGTATGGTTAGAGGGTGGTGTAACAACTCGTAAAATCTGGTCTTTTCCCGAACTTTCAACATTTACTATTCATCGGTTACTATTCATCGATCACTATTCATCATTTTACTATTCATCATTTTTGAGGTCAGTTTGATATTCTGAGAAGCGTTTAAAAATTTTACTATTCATAAAACACTATTCACCTTCGGAGAAAATTTGTCATTTATACGTGGGTTGCGTCATTTTTGTAAACGTACGATTATCAACCTAATAAACGTTATCTTATGAGCTATTATTTTGAATAATTGGTCCGACAATCCCAACTATGGTCCTAACACATTTTTATACTCATAATAATAATATAAAAATGTTATTATTAATTTACCCGGTATTTTGGAAATTTAATTATTTCATATCGTACGTCTAATATAATTACGACGGTTTTCTTAAAAACTAAACGATAATCATCCAAACACCCAATACTTGTACCCAACATATTTTTACAAATTTTATGACTTTATTATGTCCCGAATAACTTTGATAAAATTTATTTCTAACAAACCCGGTACCCGATTATAACTAAAACTAGCTACAACTACACTAAAACTACACTAATATCCTAATTAAATTACCCAACATAAACCCCCCCTTTCCCTCCTTTGTGAACCCCCCCCCCCCCTCCTAAGCCCCCTCATGTGCTTAATCTCACCAACTCAATTTATTACAAACCTAACTTTTGTCTCCTAAATATAAATTACACCTTTTCATCCATTTTATCACAAACCATTTTTATACAAGTTCAAGTAAACTTCTCATCTCTTTTCTCTCTATATGGATCGGCCAAGAACAAAGACACAAGAAGAAACCATGGATTTTTGAAGATCAAGTGTTAATTAGGTCTCATATGTATTCCTTGTTAGGGTTTTGTGGTAAAACCCTAGGTTATTAATCAATTTCTCATCAAAAACTCTCCAATCCTTGAAGTAAGTTTAATAAACTCATCTCTATAGTTTTACCAAGTTCCTACAATGTTCCTATCATTTTTATACAAGGATTTCATGCATATGTTAGTTATACCACTCATTTATATATATATCCAACTTTTGAACACTAGAAATGGATTATAGTTAGATCCTTGTTAGATCCACTAGATTGATGATGTTTAGGAACCCATGACACCCTAAGAAGGTGTATGGTAAGATTAGACTAGATTTGTGGTGATTGAAAGTGGTTTGGTTGGATTAGAAACTAGTTTGGAACATTAGAAATGGATTTTAAACATATATAAAAACCTACTGTCCTTAAAATGAAAACGTGGCCAACTCAGTGGGTTTGGGGTAACTTTTGACCAAATATTTAGAAAATACATTCCGAGACGGAACTATGGCCGAAAACGGGGATAAAAACGAGTTTATAACGAAGGAGATACGCTAAAAACGAGTTTAACGACGAAAACTATATTTTCCGGAAATGCTTGCTGATGAACAGTTGTTACGACTGTTTCGAGGCGTAAAACTAAATCTAGCCATCCCGACTTATCAAAAATATGTTAGTATTTTGTCCCACGATTCCGGGAATATAAAGAACGAGTAAAACGGACTAATAACGACAAAGATATTCACGTTTCAATAACGGCAAAATCTATATTGTTTTGACAGCTTTTACCAAAATAATAACTTACGTACTAGACGGTATATTTTCTAGAAATATTACTAAGGACTATATTCTTAACAAATGAAGAACTTATGACCCAAGACTTATTTTTTTTACAACTACTAGACATTATTTTAAGGTTTTCAAGACGAGGAATATAACACTAACATTTTTATACGATATACTACGACAAGTTATATACTTCTATAATTGGACTTATTTTCCTAAGTATGGAAACTATTTTACTTTGACAATAACAAGTATTTCCAAGTTACGAGTGGTATAGGTATCATGTGCATGTGCATTCATTACATCCTTTCATGATCTAAGTAGATCACTATCATTCATATTAGGTTGCGGTTAGAGATCGAACCTCATTTCTGTGTATCCACTTTGTCATCGTAGCTATCGCACCAGGTGAGTCATAGCCCCACTTTTACTCTTTATACTTGTTTTAACTCTTTGGGGGAGATACATGCTCAACTATTTGCCTACTAGTATAAATACTCAAAACATACTTTCTTGATACTCAAAACATTTATACTTGATTTCTTTATACTTGATTGCTTTATACTTGAGTTGTTTTATACTTGATTGTTTTATACTTGATATCATACATACATACATACTTGTGATATACTTAACTGTGTTATACTAAACTGTGATGTGTATTCTTGAGCTACTGAGACTTCCAATGGCCCCAGATTAAGTTGCTGGGCACAACCATGGAGACAAACATACTTCCAATGGCCCCAGATTAAGTTGCTGGGCACAACCATGGAGACATACATATTTCCAATGGCCCCAGATTAAGTTGCTGGGCACAACCATGGAAATATACATACAAACGTGAGGTCTTCGGAGATGAAGTGTAGACTCTCGACTAATTGCTTAACTGTTGTGATGAACTTATACATGTTTTACTCATACTATATATTGTAGCAGTGGGTTGTAAACACACAGGTTACAAGGCTCTTATGGCGGGACTTGTAACTGAGTGGATTTACGATGCCTTTGCTGGGAAACCTTCATACATATGCATAAACTTTATTTGTTAAACAAACTCTATGAACTCACCAACCTCGTGTTGACACTTTAGCATGTATTTTCAGGTTTTAACCTATGGCACACTACTGGAGGTTTTGGCAGGGCATGGCATGGTCATAGAAGACTCTGATTATTTATATGGGGACCGTTTTAGCCTACTTTTAAGGGCCTACTTCCGCACTACTTTTAACGATGTAAATTCAATATTTTGATTAAACGATTTTATTCTAAATAATTAAAGTGAAAACCATTTTTGTACTTGTGTTATGTTACCGATTGAGTTACACCCCAGCTACACGTATGCTTCCGCTGGACCCGATTTTGGGGGTGTGACAGGTGGACCGTTTGGTTGGTAACGATTAGGTGGATTGGAAGAATTGTTTTGGGGCATGTTTTGGTTTTGTTTCCACATAAGGTTCGGGTGATTTTTCCAAGAAGGATTGTAGGAATCACCGTAAGGGTTTAGCTCAAGTTTGAAATTGTACCACTTGTCTACCGCTTCATCGGTACGCGAGGATGCGTAATCCGCAAAAGCTTTTCCGGGGAGTTCCACGCGATCACGAGTGTCATGGGGACTACTACATAATTTGCACGAAGAAGTGACTATGTTCACTTGGATTGAAGGCTTAGAAGCTTTGTAGGATTTCATGAGAAACTTGACTTGGTCCTCAAGTTCCATGATCCTACGGTCGGGAGTGCTAGAATTGTTCGAAGGCAAAGATATTGCCTTGACCGTTTTGTTCAAATCACGGGGATCATTCCAACTTTCGTTGTCATAGAGAGCAAGATCTTCTATGAGTTCCCATGATTCTTCCGCACTTAGATCACGTAGCTTGCCACCGGTCGATTGGTCAATGGTTCGCCTTATGGAGAGATCGATATGGTCATAGAAGATTTGGACTTTGAGCCAAAGATCTATGCCATGATGAGGGACTTTTTGGAGTAAGTCCTTGAAACGAGTCCATGCTTCATATAGAGTTTCACCTTGACGTTGTTGGAACATCAAGATATCATTTCTAAGCTTGGTAGTTCTCCCCGGTGGGAAAAATTAAGCAAGAAAACGAGAAGTGAGATCATCCCAAGAGGTGATGGATCACGCGGGTAAACGCTCAAGCCATTGACTAGCTTGATCACGTAGAGAGAATTGGAATACACGTAATCGGGTCGACTCTCTAGTTGCAACATCAAGGTCTATGGAATCTACAATTTTTAGGAAATCCTTGAGATGTTGATTAGGATCTTCAGAACGAAGTCCATGGAATGCACATCCGCTTTGCACCAACCGGATGGTTTCGGATCGCAAGGGGGACACATTGGCTCCTTGAGTGAGCTTAATGGTGCTTCGATAGCCTTGGTGGCTAGGACGGGAATACTCTCCTAAAGTTCGGGGTCTAGGAGGTTGATTTGCTAGTGGTGGGTTTTGTGGGTGGTTTTGTTGTGGTGGGTTGATGGGATCAAAGATATTACCACCTTCCATGATGTCGGATGGTAATGGTTACGAACAAAGAAACGAAGAAATAAGATAGACTAAAGAAAATCTAAAAATAAAAATAAAAATCTTACTAGAAAGGAATCTAGCAAGTAGACCTAATAAAAAGAAATTCTAACCTAGACAATAACTATTCCCCGTGCTGCGGCGCCAAAAACTTGATACGTGGGAATTGCGCCCTCGCAACAGGTTTTACCTCTCAAGGGATCTTGAGAAGCTTACAACCCCCACCAGGCAGTGTACCTGATCGTTGTAGTATAGTATAGTGACAAGTACCGGGGGATTGATCGTTCAACTCAGGAATAGTGTTGCTAGGATTAGAAAGCCTACTAAACTAGGTCTAGAGATGAGGGATGATTCTTTTTGTAATTTTTTATATTTTATGAAAGCAAGTAAAATCTCGGGTTTTGAAGGAGTGGACGGAATTAGTTGCTAGCCAACCAACCCAATTAACTAAAGGTGTAATCAAAATAAAATAGAAGAAATGAAAATAAAACTAATATGCTAATGTGGTGGAAACAATAATGAGAAAAGTTGTGTTTACTTAGATTTCATTACTCCCTAGATATCTTTTACCGGTTGATTAGCTTGTTACAATTGCATAGATGACAGGTTATATTCCTTAATACTAATCGTAGGGTCGTGTACAATATTCCCTAACTCTATAAGATCCTACTTCACTCCTATGTCGAGCCGATTAAAAGCTCCTAACATGGGTCATTAGAATTCACTTATGCATTAAATACAACCAAAAATCATAGTACACATCCGATCATGTTTCTTAAGACGTTCAAGCAAGTTACCAATGGAAGTCTTCCAGTTTTCTTAAGCCTAACATTAAATACAATCATCCGTAACAATTATAAACAAACAATCAACCAATAATCAACATCTAGGTTTCACTACATCTAAGCAAACACAATAAAAACCTAGCCTAACATGTTAAAAGAAAGATAAACATAAGATAGAATCAAAAAATACATAGACATATTGAATGATTATTGGAGAACTTATCTTTATTAAAACATGGAAGAAAGAAGGGTTTGAAACCCCTTCAATATGCAGGAAATTCGACCTAGGGTTTGTGTGTGATATTCCACAACTTGTTCCATACTTTTCAATGAAAAATTAGAAAAATATATATAGGCTAAGTATCCTGAAGGCGTCATGTGTTAGCCTCTGACGCCGTCAACTCGCTGCCAAGTTGAAATTCGTATTGCCTAGATCCATTCTTGACGCCTTCATATGCAAATCTACTCTGGGCCGTCACTTGTATTTGGACCCTGACGGCCTTGGTGACGCCGTCAGGCCATTAACAAAGAAAATGTTCTGGGCCGTCACGTTATAAGTTCCACATCCACCTCTTTTGTCACTCTTGACGCCGTCATGTGTAATGTCTTGACGTCGTCAGGTACTGTTCCCTGCAAGGAATTTGAGACTTTGCCGTTTTCTTCACTTTTATGCTCCAAAAACGTCCAAAACGCTTCCTTTTCCAGATTTCTCCTCAAAAGTACCTAAAATGACAACATGAACGATTTAGGGCAATAATTGATCAAATAATCACGAATTCGGGCTTAAATGACCCCTTAAAAGTGGTACACTTTTCGCCTCATCAGAACAACCCTTTTAGGTTGTAAAAGTTAAGATGATAACTATTGTGATTCAACATAAACAAGTTTTTGAAAGGTAATTGGTGGTAAGGTATATTTAGGGGCAGGGAAGGGTTGTGCCCCGAGCTTCCCCCTCTAACCTACCATCACCACCACCAAAATTCTAAGTTATAATTAGGAATGACAGGCCTGCAGTTGCTATTTTGATCTCATACGAGCACATATTTTATTTTTGGGTCCTTCAATAAGTGACTAGTTATCAATCGTTTATGTGGATTTCATCTAGAAATCCTAAGACGCGATTTAGTTGGATAGGGTGGTTGGAAAATGAATAGCTAACATTTCTTTTTTATAATTGTTTCTTTTTCTAGCTTTTGCTAGTAACATAAGAGGATCCAAATCCTTTTACATACGAGTAATTCAGACACGTGCGTTGCACACGGGCTCTATCTAATTTGTCATAGTGTAATGTGAAGTATTTTTTTTTTTCGTTATTAGACTTTTGTAAGTATGGCCTTAGTTGATCGGTATATTTTATATTTAAACTTTTTATGACATATTAGTAGTTATTTATAAAGTTTACATTTTGTATTTATTCTCAAGATTGTAACATTATATTTAAATTTTTTATGATATATTAGTAGTTATTTATAATGTTTAGATTTTGTATTTATTCTCAAAATTGTAACACCCCTATATTTTGATATAAAACTAATATGTAATCTTCGGCACATATTTTCGTCATTATATATCTGAGTTGTGATTGTAACACACCTTTTCTAAGCATGACACACATTTAAAATAGTTTATTGACATGTAAGCTTCGACACTTATTTTCATCATTATATATCTAAATTGTAATTGTATCACACATTTTCTAAGCATGATACATATTTAAAATAGTTTATTGACAATAAGTTCCTAAGTTGTGATGTTACCACAACTTTTGTTAGTCAATAAGTTCCTAAGTTGTGATGTTTCCACAACTTTTGTTAGCATGACATGAAAAATGTTGGTGCCTTTATTTCTGTCAGTTTTAATTGAAGTCAAGTCAAAACTATGTTTGCCACTAATTTTCGTCATAAACAACTTGGGCTGTCTCAGGACCCGTGCGAAAATAATTGTGTAAATTGTCGGGTTGTTAGTATGATGGTGAGGCCCAAATATACAACAATAGTTTATTGATAAAGAGTATATGTGAAGAGACTTTTTTCAAGATGTTATATTGAAAAGAGTCTCTTCATATGTAATTTTTTTTAAATATATATAAGTTACATAAATTATTTTAAATATGAAGCGATGACATTAATGTTGGAGACCTTTTATATTCATCCCCATGCGATGCACACAGGTTTGGACTGCCTCAGGACCTATGCATTGCATACGTGTTAGATCTAATTGTTTTTTCGTAATATTCGGGACTAATTTTCGGTTCATGTTTGAAACTCTCATTTTTTTGTGAAAGACGGACTCCGTTGTTCAAATAAATGACATTATTAAAAGCGAACTATAAAATAAATTTCCTTTTTAACAAAACTATAAAAACATAAAACATTAAAGTAATTACTATATTCAAGAGTATAAATTATAACTCGTATAATAAAAAATCAGATCCAATGACCCAAGTCCGAATCATAAACTCGCTCCAATCAATCAATAGACCCGACATTTAACTAAACACAATTTTCTTCTCCTTTATATACTTATTCGATTTAGAAGATTCTCATTGTTAAGATGATAGTGTGAAGATATTTTTATTATATACTATCATTTTTAATATGTAGCATCGACATAATTTACACAGTCATATCAAATATCAAAGTCACGCAATATTCCAAGACGTTTAATTAAGAAAGTGACATTAACACAACGCAAGACAAAAAACTACATTAAGAAGTGTAGTAATAATTATTGACTAAAAATTAAATGCTCGTCACCTTATTTTCAATAAACTTACTTGCTAACGAATCAATAGTATTAGCCCGTTTATCGGTATTACATGAAGTAAAATATTGCGTGTTTAATTTGTAACGTACCATTAATATAAATGCTAAGTATTCATTCCATCGGTGGTTGTGGCGTTGTTGTTGTTGTTCATTGGCCTTTGCATGTTTTGTTCTTGACACAATTTTTGTGACTTTTCGATCTTTTTTTTTAATACTTCTTGACGCGCTGCAAAAAACAATTAGATATAATTGATCGTTAGTAACTTAAATATAGTTAATCAATATATTGCATTTTTAATCAAATTGAAAATGTTCGTGCATGTTCCACTTAATTGATAAGACAATGATATGTCGGATCTCTTAAACCATTAGAGAAGATGATGTTACTACCAAACCTCTTAAGCACCATCTTTATATCCTACATTGTTACACACACAAAACACACGTGAAATTTACATAAAACAATATAAATCAATATGCTAAATAAGTAAGACGATATGATGCTTACTTTATCACCATAATAAGTTGTAGCCCAATGTGCACGCGGTGTGGAGGAAGTTGTGGTTTGTTGTATGTGATTTTTGACACATTATATAGTTGATAAAATATTTGTAACTCATGGGCGAGAATGTAAAAAAACTAACAACTATTAATTGAGATGTTTGAGTTTCTTGAAACCAATGTACACATACTAATTGAGATGTTTGAGTTGCTTGAAATCAATGTTGAAGGCTTCATATGATAAAATTAATTCTTGAAACATTTATTATGACCCTTTTACATTTATAAAGCTACTTAAGCTTTATATAATATAAGATAAGATAAGATATAAGATAAGATGACTGAGATCCTTTCATTTTCAATTGAACATGAGAGGACGTGTTGAGATTTATGTGAGTGAAGAAAAAACTAAATCATCCATTGTGGGACCTTTATTTTGTTAAAAAATAAGTTTTGGTTTATAACAAAACTAACATGACCTCTCATATTCAAATAGAACATAAAAGGATCCCCTTTTACCTAATACCGCCGTTCCGAAAACAAAAAAATGACCAGTTATCAAAGAAAACCATTTTCAAAAAGTTAAAATTGAAAAACCTCTTATCAAATATCAACTCATCCTATTCCTATTTATCTTAAGGGGACGTTTGCTATAGGGGTTGATGGGATTGGACTTAAAAAAAAAAAAAAAAAAAAAATAGTAAAAAATAAAAAATTATTGCTTTAAATCCCTATCATTTAATATCCGACTCACACTTTTGTTTGAGGTTTTCAGAATTACCGATTATTAGCCCAACTTTTGCTTTATGCATTTGTCTTTCTTTTCTCACTATATTTTGTCTCTATATAGTAAAGTCAAATTTCTTGTTTTGTCTTCATGTATAAAAGTTGTTAAACCTAATTATTTAATATAAAGTTTTTTTTTTTTTTTTTTTTTTTTTTTTTTTTTTTAATAATATTTATAAAATATTTTCTCTCCCCTACATTAAACTCAAATCCAAATTCTAACTCAAATTCAAATTCAAATCCAAACCCCATATACAAACCAAACAGGCCCTAAATTGTAGGTGGTATAAAACGAATCTCCACTGTTTGCTAATCCAATATTCATAAGAAGTTAGATATATTACTTACAATTTTTTATTTTCTTATTTTCTTTATGGGATAATTACCAAAACAGACCGGGCAATCATGGTTAATTCGGTTCTTGCCCAGATCCAAAAATTTCTTTTTTAGACCGGGCAATTGGGCAACTCGACCCATATGATAACAAGTGTCCCCAGTTGCTCAAAAAATGACGGCTGTTGCCCAAAAAATTCACAAGTTGCTCAAAAACCTTAAGACAAGCGACACTTGTCACTTGCAGAAAAGTGTCACATCGTCAGTTGCCCAATTGTACAAGTTGCCCCGGTCTAAAAAGGATATTTTTGGATCTGGGGCAGGAACCGAATTGACCATGGTTGTCCGGTCTATTTTGGTAATTATCCCTTTCTTTATTTTTTTTGATGGTGGATAATAGATTTGTGGTTTTCTTGTTTCAATTGGAGTTTGTCTCCTAAGTTGGTAAGTGGTGTAGAAATAAAAGTAAAAATTATTTGTGTTCTTGAGTTGTATAAAAGAAGAGAGGAATTGATGAAAGAAATAAAAAAAATTACAATTTTGTCCTCATGTTCAAATGCAAAAAGACAATATACAAAATGGTCCGCGCTAGAGCAAATTTTTTAAATGAACTATTTTTGATCCCATTTTATCAAAATGGTCCGCGCGCATAAAATTTACGAAAATGATTTATAAAAGTGCGCCTCCAATGGATGAAAGACAAGTCATCAATCAATGAATATAATATTGACATGTGTTAAAATGCGCACAGAGTTTATTCACTTTTTAAAGACCACACACTCCACATAAAAACGCGCTAACTGTGTGCTACGCAAAAGTCCAAATCTCAAGCGCACAAAAGTAAATGCGCTAACTGTGCGCTGCTTCTTTTTTCTTTTTAATTTTAAAAATAGAATTTAATCAAAAAAAAATTACAAAAATCACAAGATTCCAAATCTCAAGCGCACAAGCACACATTCAGATTCATTTATTTGTGTGCGCGTGAACCATTAAAAACCACAGATGTACAAATCTCAGACACACAAGCACATATTTCTTTTTCATTTATTTGTGCGCATGAAATAGTAAAAAGGGAAAGAAATTAAAGAAAAAAACACAAACGTCCAAATTTCAAATGCTCAAACGCACATTTTGCTTCATTAATTTGTCCACATGAACCATAAAAAATCACAAACCTCCAAATATCATGCGCACAAGCACACATCTAAGCATTTCAAGCGCACATCTAAGCATTTTGTTTCATTTATTGCGCATGAACCTAAACAATTAAAAAAAAAAAAAACAGTTTTCAATGTTGTGAAATTTAGTTCAAAAATAAATAGAGTATAATAAATGGATACACGATTTGATCAGAAAAAAAAAATAAAAAATAAATAATAATAAACGTGTTTTAAGTTGGTGACCCCACATGGAATCTATCATATCTTATGTTTTAAGTTGGTGACCCCACATGGATTATATCATATCTTATAGACCACATAGATGATTGAGACAATATGTATATATAAAAGATCAAGCGCACATCGCAAATATCATGTAGGGTGCACCATGGTCTGGTTCGGTAAATTTCAAGACTTTGGCTCATTCTTGTAACTTGGGTTACGAATTAGTCCACTTTGGTAATTTCTTTTTTGGTTAAAGGCAATGTTTTGAAAACCGGGTTCGAAATCGACCCGGTCGAGTCACCGGGCACCGGGTCAACCCGGTTTTTAATTTATTATTATTTTATTTTTTTGACTGGGTCAACCGGTTCGACCGCCGGGTCAACTGGTTCGACCACCGGATCAACCCGGGTTTTTAATAAATTTTTTTGAAAAAATGAAACCCAGCCAGGTTTCGAGAACCGGGTTGACCCCGGTCACTCAAAACCCGGCGGGTCAAACCGGTTAACCCGGTTTTAGAAACCCGGGTTGTTTTGACCCATTTTTTCGGCCAGAACTGATCGAACCGGTTAACCCGGCCGGATCGACCCGGGTTTCAAAACCTTGGTTAAAGGGACAACTTAGTCAATATACACCAACACATATTCTTTTCACCCACTTTCACCCCAAAAGTGGAGTATCCTTCTTTTCCCTTACACACAACTTTCTTTCATTCATTTAAAAAAACTCAAGAACACCACAAAATTTTAATTTCTTTCTACTCCTTTCCTTTTCTTCCCAAATAAAAACTTGAGAACAGAGTGCTAAGTCTACCTTCAGCTACGTAAGAGACTTTTAAATTTTGTTGTCAAGCAAAACTGCAACTTTTGATAATCATTGTTTTAATTTCGTCTCTTTTCTCTATATCTACCCGCATTGAAATAAAAAAAAATGCAAACTTATTTTTGAGACTATCCAAATTAAAGCGTGAACAATTATTATTAAACGTGAAAGTATCATTTTTACACTTCAAAATGTGTGTTTACCGGACAATCCAAGTCCAAGTGAGTAGTTGAGTTTATAGAAAAAAGTGGTAACTTGTGCTTTGGTGGCACCCCCACGTCAGTCATTAAACACTATATCTCACCAACGCATTTTATTGCCAAAATTTTGAGAAGTCGGTATATCGACAAACCGAGTTATAATGTTGGTGGTAGGTGTGTGCGAGTGTATTATGAGGTACATTTGTGTATAAGTAAATTATGTTCAGGTGATTAAGTTGATGGTCCTATTACACGTTATTGGTGATGAGTTAAGACTGGACACAATAAGGGAGACGATTGATCTCCGTTATCTGCCACGTCAGCTTGATCTCTCCGACGACCTACATACGATTTTTTACCACACAAAAGCGACCTACATTACAAAAAACATACCTGACAAAAATACCTTTCATATTTAATTAAATACACACAACATAACAAGAAACACACGACAAAGGTCGTGTACTCGATCGAAAAAAAAAAAAAAAAAAAAAAAAAAAGGTGATCAATCGATTCATAAATGTTGCCACAATAAGGCCGCGATCGAGTGAGATTGACAAATGAATCGATGGATCCATCCTTACTGTCTCTAACCTAATTAGATGATATGAAATTGATGTGGGTCACCACTACATTCAGACTTAGCACAACAAACCCGTTAGACTCGAAATACTTCTTTTAACAATTTAATTTAAAAACTATGCACTATTTGCCCCCTATTTGCACGGGTGGAGAATTGACCCGACTTTTGACCACACACTACTCGCGCCAACATATAAAACCCAAAACTAAATCCCACCACTCCATTTCATCACATTACAATTCCATTAACCGCTCCACAAACAAATCAACCAATCTTCATTCATTCACTCAAAAGCATCAATGGCGTCACCTTCATCACCGCCCGATCAGCAGCAGCAACTTGCACTTTCCGACGCCCAGTCAGCTCTCTCTTCCGTCATCTACGGTACTACTCTCACTAATTTCTATCTATACCTAATTTATTTCCGAAATTTGTGTATTTTGAAATAATTTGATTGTATGAATGACGTCATCGACTATTTAAACTAGCGTAATTTGTTAGCGATTTTTGTATATTTGATTAGATAAATTGTTCTATGTGATGACGTCATCTACGGTACTACTTACAGTTTGAATCTAATTTGTGTGTATTTGCATAATGTAAGCCTAATTTTCTAGCATATTTTGTGTATTGTGAGACAATTTGTGTGTATGAATGACGTTATCGACTATTAAAACTACTGTAATTTGTTAGTGAATTTTATGTATTTCGTTAGATTTGACGTCATCTACGGCGCTACTTACAGTTTGTATCTAATTTATGTGGATTTGCATAGTGTAAACTTAATTTATTAGCGAATTTTATTTGTTTTGTGACAATTTGTTTGTATAAACGACACTACCGTAATTTGTTAGTGAATTTTATGTATTTCATTAGATTAATTGCTGTATGGATGACGTCATCTGAAGTCGACAATCAACGATTGTTTCGAATTTAATTTGTGTGAATTTGCATCATGTAAACCTAATTTGTGTAAATTTTTTGTGAATTATTTGATGATTTTTTGTGTGTATGACGTCATCATTTGCGAATATTATTCAGTATTTGATTAAATATATTGTTCTGATGATGTCAATATGTTGTACAGATGATGTCAATATCTAATCAAGTAATTTTAGGTGAACATGATTACTTAGCAAACTTTTTGTATCGTTAGATAAATTGTTGTACACATGATGTCAATATGTCACTGACTCAGAACCTTATTTATATGCGATGTTTTGTGTATCTAATTCAATAGAGTTGGTTATATGCATAAGGTGAACCTAATTTGTTAGCGATTTTTGAGTATTAGTAGATAACTTGTGTATGAATGACGTCATTGATGAGAACGTAATTCATTTTACGATATTTTATGTATTGGATTCGATAAATTGTTTTCTGCAGTAGGTGAGCATGATTTATTAGTATCGATATATTTTATGCATTTGAGATATATTATGTACTTGATTAGATATGTTGTTGTGATGCGCATTTGGTGAACCTAATTTGTTAGCGGATTTTAAGTAATTTTATGTATTTGATGAGATGAATTGTTCTGTGTATGACGTCACTGATATTAATCTAATTTATCAGCCGATTTTTTGTATTATTAGATAAATTGTTATATGGATGAACTTAGTTTATTTCTGAATGTTATGTACTTGATTTAGAGTACATGAACCTAAATCATAAGCGGATTTTGTGTATATGATTAGATAAATTGTTTTGTGGACAATGTTTTTGCCTAGGTGTAAGTACTGCATATTGTAGAATTCTGTTAACCGTGTGTAGATTTCCTGTGTGTTGCGGTTCTTATTGTCGATTCTATGATCATTTGCACCTAATGTTGATCCTAGTTAGTTAATTATTTTGATTAGCAGATTTTTTTGATCAAATTCTGTTAGAAGTATGTATTATGGAAATAAGTGTTGCAGTGCGTGTGATTTTGATTAAGATGTCATGGTATGAGCAATTGGTTGCGTCTCTTAGATATATAGAGGTAAGACTGTTGAGATTCTTACTGAAAATGAATAATGATATGTCTCGTGCTCTTTGGATAGTGCTCTGTTGCGCTAGGTTTTTGGAGTTGGAGGTATTGGGTTATCACAGATGTTTGTATTACTCAGTCACATGCTTGACTGAAATTCTCTATTCTTTTGATACCAATTTCTGCACATGTTTTCGGACCTCCTCATTTGAAAACAAGGGAAAATTTGGTTTTGCATTCTCAGAGGAGTTCCTTATGTTGGTTTGTTTTTGGTTAATATGGTAGCAATAGAGATATAGGTAATTCCTGGTTTTTGCTTTATAATGAGCACCGTGGTTGACGATCTTAACATAGAAACAAGGGCCGTAGCGCCCATCATAAATCGGTAGGTAGGTATTGACCCATGACCAGATCTGGAAGCCGTGTGGTGATGCTCTCTGCATTGGTTTTATCATTCAGAGGCATGACAGCAGAGAGCGGGCTAGCTAACATATCTGCAAAGAAATAAATCGTAAGCCTGTAATCAAATCCGGACGACGAGTACCTTAGATGTGGTGTCAGTTCATAGTTCATACACCAATAGGAGTCTCTGCATACTATATGTGGTAGAACGTACTGTATCATAGCTTTTTAGCTTTGTCTTGTTAAAAGTTAAAACGATTATCCTCTATTAGTAGGCTACTGTAGTTTTACCGCTTCATGAGTCTGATAAAAGTGTTATCACTTTTATTATGTGTAACAGTTAAGTGCCTGTTTAATCGTAAGTGGCATCATATAGCACATAGTGTGAGACTCACTGTGAGTTGAGTTTTGGTGATGTTAAAAACATCCCTGTGAATAACCGATGCTAGACACACCGCTTCCACCCCCACCTCCATCATTCGTTTCTCATCTGATTCTCGTAAAAAAAAAAAGTAAAGTAACTCCCAATACCGTCTTCCACAGGTTATGGGTCCCAATACCGTCTTCCACGGTGTATGGGGGAGGTTGAGACGTAGACAACCATACCCCTACCTAAGGTAGAGAGGCTGCTTCCGGTTCTACTTAATGTAGAAAAGGACCTCCGGCCATCTGATTCTCGTCATGTCACTTAATCATAAGACATCTCTAGTACCTGACCTATTTGAAATCCCTTTCCAGTTTCCGTTACAAACTATAGTTGTGTAAGACGTTACATTATAAGGAGGCAGATTGAATTAAGATTCAGAAGAAAGTAATTATTATCGATATCTGGATATTTAAACCATGATTTAACAATCTAATAAGACGTGTCTCTAAGTTTAGATTCTACTGTTTTGTGTAATATTGTACTTTATGATAATTGTTTTCTAACTTTTTTTAATCTGACAGCTGAAATATATGAATGGTTCTGTTTACATCTGATTTAATAAGCTAATCAATCTTCTGTAAATGCAGAGCTTTCACAGCAAGTGCAAGCTGGAATGGAGAATATGCTTAAGATGATAACGTGAGTAAAGAAGTTGCCAAACCAATATAAATGTTATAGTAATGGTCTATGTTTTCTCGTTTAGCTTATCTCTACTTTCTGCGCATAACTCACAGTATCTCACTATCTCATATCTAAACTCTTATTATTATGCTCCCTTCATCACCCCTATCTCGACCCTCTCTTTGTGTTACTTTAATATAATTAATGAAGTTATCTTAGCGGCAACTATTATGTATCTATGTGAATGATTATGTTAGTAAAACCATCTTTCTGTCTTTCACGGTTTTTTTGACCTGTGTCGTGCAAATACAGTGAAATTGACCAAGGTTCGGGTGGAATAGTAGAAGACATAGAGAAATGCAAAGAATCTGCTCTTGAGAGGAAAAGCACTTTAGAGGAAGAGAAGGAGCGTTTCCAGAAAGCAGCTTACTCTGTTTTAGACATGCTCAACAACAGGGACGGTAACTAACGTTCAGGTAATCATTTTATTTTTTTGTGAAGCTATATGTTCCATTGACATCAAACTTGTGAAAACTTTATATTACAGAGGCTATAATACTCTTGTATACTTATCTGCAGACAACATTCTGTATACATTTGGTATTAAAGAAGCTAAAGCAACTTCCCTTTTTTTGTAAAATTTAGAAGTTGGGTTTTATTTTATCATGTATTCAAGATATAAACAGGTGGTCATTCTCTCTTAAAGCATTAAGATCTTCCACTTGAGACGCATCAGCCATGAGAACTGTAGTTCCTCTTTTCCCGAATTTCTTCTCTGCATGACAACATAGGTTGGAAATTTTAATAAATTGAATAAGATATCTTGTATAAGGAAAAAACCTTATGGCATTCAAATAGTTTTTTTTAAGATCAAAAGACACTATATGCAGCTGGAGTATTTACCTGCTAAGTTTAAAAGGTCCTCTATCGATTCTGGCAAGTGTACAAGTTTTCCTGTCCTTTTGCTATCCGTTGTTTCCTCATGTGGATGATGGCCATGGATTACCACCCTCAAGGGAAATGTGTTTGAGAGTACTGAAGTGGGCGTACCTGCTAATAATAGCATTGAGCTGTCAGCTTATTTAGCTAATTCAGAGAATAAAAAATACTGTAGAAAACAATATTAACAAAAAAGACTTCCACTTTTAGTGTAGAAAGTCAACAAAATCAAAAATGTATGGCCTCTGATTTATTTTCTAGTGAAACACTGTGGTATTAGAAACTGGTTATAAAAGTATTGATCATTGATTTGCTTGTTAAGCTAGCTTATCCACCTGACCATGTCGGTATATCCTCTTAGAAAGTTCAAAGGTTTTTTAATCGCTGCTTTTGCTGCTCTTCTTGTTTATGAATATTGTAAACTATATCAAAGATCACCAACCTTCTCTATCTTTTTTACCATAATTTGATGCTTCATGATTTTCTGAATCATCACTTGGTTTGGTTTGCTGCAACGAGGATGTAAAATAAATGTTAACTTTCATATGATGTGTGATACTCAAATAGCAGTAACCTTCGAATCACGATAGAGGTGAACAAGTAGTACTTTTTTTTTCCCCATATACTGATCAGTGATAACTAGATAGCTTTAAAGTATCCATAAAAGATGTCTCTACTTCAGCAACATTTCTAAATATGCCACCATATATTCATGTGTGTTTTCTTTTGTCTTGATCGATTCATGGGTGTTTTAATTCTTCATGAGTTGGATAGAATATGTTATTAAAGAAGCAGAAACATAGGATTTATGAAGAGTTATCCCTGAAGACATATACATTAAGGTAGTGAGAACTGACATATATGGAATTTGGATATACCACCGTGTATCATACACCAATATACATGGGTGCCAGAGAGAAGTCCTAAAGACACTACTTATAAATCACAATGAATTATTTGCAACAAATGATACGAATAATTCTGTCAATATATCATAAATGATTGACTTTTGCTGAACTGAATAACAAATTGCGCTAAAGATAACTTAGCAAACATGTTGTAGCTGACTTGCTAACAGATAATACGTTTACCTTTATTTGTGTTTCACCTTGTGTATTATGCTATTTTCCCATTCACTACATCAAGTTTCACAATGAACTACTAAAGTGAACTAAAAATGTGAATTCTTGCTTTGAAACAGCGATTTTCCCTTGTTTGATGAAGATTCATCCACTAAGTTAGCATGCATACTTATGTGATCAATTTTAAATATAATATAGTAGCGTAAGACTCTAGTTAGTTTCCATAGGAAGTGTTACCTCAATATTCAAATCCAATAAAAGCTTTGTCAAGAATGGCATCTCGTCTTGCACCTCCTTCTTTAAGTCCTTCAGATACTGAGATTAGACATAAAACATGTCAGCTTACGAAATAATTATGCACTTTAATAGGCTATGGAAACAAAGTAAACAACTAAGAAATGATGATAACTTGCTTGCATTTTCTTTTTAAGAAGTTGTTCAGATATGTTAAATTGTAAGTTTATAGTTTTAATCTAGACATATCTGAATGAGGAAATGCTAGTTCAAAACCTGTGTGAAGTTGGTCATTATTGTCTTTGCATCTTCATCAAGCGGTTGCACCAGCTGCTTGAAGCGATGATGACTAATTCGGACTACCTGGGAAAGTTTCTTGCTTCTCACTGTAAAAGGCTGGGGGATGTTGAAGAATACCCCAATTTCCCCAAACATATCCATTGGACCTAATTTTATTAGGAACTGAAACACAGAAAGGGGCCTTGCTTAATATCATAGCATCAGATACACATACAAGACCCAATATAATTTAATTTTTTGAGCGTATTATGTTCAAATCTTTTCTCCCTGTCAGATTTTTTATTTTATTTATTTTAATTTATTTTATTATTTATTTATTTATTTTGGTATTTTTATGAAAAGATTTAAGCTATATGGTGCTGTTATGCATCACAGACATCACTAGAGAAAATTGCATAGACCTGTTGCCTGTTTTCAACCTATATATAGACATAATATCTCTATGTCCTGTCATTACTTTCTACCGGTCTCTTAATATTTTAATATTTTATCCATCTCAAAGGTTCTATTCAGAATTTGATTATCTTAATGTTTTGATATCCAGGATACTGCAGACTTCTTTTACACATGTCAGTTCATTTTCCCAAGAACGTTTGATTTGGAGAAGAATATCAATCATCAGCTCTTTATGGTCTTTAGCGGTATGTAAAACTCATAAAACTTTTGTTGGTTTAACCTTCGTACATTAGCTTAACTAGTATAATGATCAAATAAGAAGATATTATATTCACTATTTGTTGAAAAGGGTGACTTCCAAAGTAATTGCATTAGCCTCTTGTGTTCTAGCCTAATGTTTTGTATGTTTAACTCTGCTGCTTACTCTAGACATATATTCAGTGGTCTGTACTTTGTAATCTGTGCTCATGAAATTGTTAAAGAAGATAGACACAGATTTGAATGTGCACCATATATGCTGCTCATGATTTATAAACACATCCAGACACACCAACGAAACACGCATCTGTGGTTGCTCTATCTTTGTTAATTGGTCAATTTTGTTGCCCAATAAGAAAAAACAATTTACCTGCTCCATCCCATTTTTGTGTGTCAGCACCTCCTGGAAATATAGACAATCAGAATTCCAGATGGGTACACAAGGAAAGAATTTGAGTTATGAAATATTATATACCATGCCTCCAGATACTACAATATAGAAATCTGTTGGTATCTCATTTTGTAGAATAACTTCAACCTTTGGTGGAAAATATTCTGCTTTTAAATCGGTAACCTGTGAACAGAAACAACAATAGATGTTAGATAGAAGAGATCACAGCCATTTATGTTAGTGTAATTTGGGTTTCTTTGAATAGCAAGGAAATGTACCAGTTGCCTGCTAAGGTCGTCTGATATGCCTTTAAACAGATAAGTCTTTTCAACAGTTTTGCGGAATAGATGTTGGGAAATGCTAGATCTAATCGCCTTTGGCAGGTCCTCTAGAACTTCCTCTTGCTGTAGCTCAGCTGTCTTGAACTTAAGTTGCATGTGAGCCAACATTTGCTCTTTCAGACCTTCTGGAAGTCTGTTCTTGCTTGCATATCTTAAGATCTCGTTGATTGAATCCCTCTGCAGTTTCAGATAATAGTACAGAGATACATAAGATGGCGTAACTTGAGGTGAAATAATGGGATGTTCGGCTGGGTTGGGTACGGTTCAAAAGGAGTTCAGATTGAAATGAGTAGCGTCGGGCTGGGTTCCCCAGACACATTTTCTCTAGTTTATTTTAATATAACACTCAAAATATGATTACAAAAACTTTGTTATAACAACAATAATCTAATCTGTTAAACACGATTTAGGAGGTTGTAACCTGTAAGAATTAAAAATACTCTTTGGACGACTTTTAACCCGTTTGATCAGTTAGGGATGAACTGTTGCCCAAATTGACCCAAGTAGCATGCTGAGAAAACTGAAGAATAACTTACCATGACAAAAGTTCTAACAGCGCTATGGACGATTAGATTGGTCATGTTTCCAATTAAATAAGCAGTGAGCCCGATGTTGAACAACATATAAAAGATATTGAAAACCTTCTCCCCTGGATTTACTGCATGCAAGTCTCCATAGCCGACGGTTGTGAGTGTCACAATTGACCAATACATTGAATAGGTATATCCCAGCCAAATGCTTCTATCTTCAAAATTGCCTATAATAGATCCAATCCATGTATCACTTGAGGGTTCATGATGAGTGGCAATCCAGTAGTAGAAACAGCCAGCTGAATGCACAGCGAAAAGTGTAACCTATGATAATCCAAGCCATAAGGTTAGTGAGTTAGTCTAGCAACTGCCATAGGGCCATTTACTAATGAGGGTTTTATCCCCAAACTGGTTGGGGAAGATTATAAAATAAGACTTGTTTTTAGGATCAAGTAGGGATGAACAACGACCCATCCGCCCAGTCCTTTTAAGTTGGATTATGGTGAGTGTGTTACTGGTCCTTCAAAGGCCGGTCCCTTAACAAAACATCCCGCATTGCTTAAATGTTCCCAAAATACGATATTATCCCTGCCTGGTCTTTGACTAGGATAATAACTGGATCATGCCTTAACCAAAGTTTTATCCCTGCCCGGACCTTAACATAGCCTTCAACCAAAAATGAGCCTGATATTAGGGTGAGCCATGCCTAGGAACTGGATTAGGATTTTTTGGGCTGAGCTTAGGACGGGTCCCTGGCTTTGGTCCACTTTGAGTATCTTCGGTTTTAAGGAAGATTGAACTAGTTAAGTAAAAGTGGTACTAACACATATCAGTTTGACGGTTCTTGTCACAAAGTAACTGAAGCGTGTATCCTTCTCAAGCCTGTTAAAAAATGAATGCAGGTTACTCACCTCAAACATACTAAATTATATTATTTATATTTAGAATAATGTATTCATAAGATTTGTTATATTAAATTCAACCATTTTTGTGGCTTTTACACTTTTACTTTTACCTAGAGAAGAGCTCACTAACACGCCTTAGCCGCCAAAGCCTTAGCAGGTTAAGGAACCCAAAGACCTCTCCATGGTGCAGCTTTCCGGTAAAGATTCTGTATATTGTCTGAAATGGCAGTGTTGATGCCACATCCATTGGGAACATCATATGAGTGACGTACCTGAAAAATACACATTAAATAGAATCATGATTTATGAGTGCATGTTTATAATGCATTCGTGGTGCCCATAATGATCTGTTTAGGTTACCTTGTGGCTATCTTCTTATGAATGTCAACGAGTAGATACGTTGACTTATCCAAGTAAGCCACAAAGAAAGTTAAGATGATGTCAGTAGCAAAAAAGAAGTCGACGATCAAATCGACATAGAGAAGAGAGCCTGTAGCTACTTTCTTGAAAGCTAACTCAAAGGGGGATGACCATGCTGAGTATATGACCAATACCACTAGAAATGCTTGCCACCACCTGCATTGATTTATATTACGAGATATAAGGAATCTAGTTAAATGACGTTTAATGTAACAACAAACATAAAGAAGGTAACACACGGTGTTAGCGTGGTGGGTATGGGTATGATTGGGTTGGCATGCCAACACTTTTGTTATTTTTTAATTTTGGAGGTCATTACTGCATGAATTAGGTGTCGTTTGTTTTTTCCAGAGCTTTTACCTCTTCATCTGCAAGAAGAAGACCGTTTGTTTTTTGTGTTATTGAAGTACTTCTTTCCTAGACTATTTTTGTGCTATTGAATTACCTTTTTTTTTCTTTTCCGTTTTCTTTTTCACAAGTTTTTTTACGTTTTCGTCCGCTTATTACCGTTTTGGTACATTTTTTACGTTTCGTTTGTTTTTTTAGTTTTTGTCCGTTTTATAAGCTTTCATCTGTTTTTTATGTTTTCGTTTTTTTTTATGTTTTCGTCTGTTTTGTTATGTATTCGTCCATTTTTTACGTTTTCAACATTTTTTCGGTTTTATTTGTTTTTTTAGGTTTTCGTTCGTTTTTTACGTTTTCATATATATATATATATATATATATATATATATATATATATATATATTTTAATTTTTTTTTTATGTTTTCGCTCGTAAGGAAATAGACTCAAACGTAAAAGAAAGAAAGAAAGAAAGAAAGACGAAAATGTAATAAAACGGTCACAAACGTTAAAAAACAGACGAAAACGTAAAAAAAACAAACGAAAAAGTAAAAAAAAGGTTGAAAACGTAAAAAAGAGGACGAAAACATAAAAAAAAATATAGATAAAAACGTAGAAAAAAGGACGAAAACGTAAAAAAACAGAAGAAAGCGTAAAAATGGACGAAAACCTAAAAAACGAGCGAAAACATAAAAAAAAGGGACAAAAACGTAAAAAACGGGCGAAAACGTTAAAAATCAGACGAAAACGAAATTAAAAAGACGAAAAGGTAAAAAAAATAGACGAAAACGTAAAAAGAGAGCGAAAACGTAAAAAAATGGACGAAAACGTAAAAAAAACGGACGAAAACGTAAAAAACGGACGAGAATTTTGAAAAACAAATGAAAACGTAAAAAAAGAGATGTATGGTTTGTGAATGAAGAGACAAGAAGTGAAAGAAGATGTAATAAGAGGAAGGAGATGTCATTTTGGAAGAGGAAATAAGAGGAAAGAAGCTCTTTTGTCTGAAAAAAAAAACAAACATGTTCCTCTGTGCGCCCGTAGAGGAAAAAAGTGAAAAAAGACAATAATCGAAAAAACAAACAAGTCTTTGGTTACAAAAACAGCATTGCTAAATATTGTAATTTTCATTTATTTCTAAGGTTTTCGATATGTTCGAGTCATCGAGTGTTTGACCAATTCGTTCTTTCTAGTTATTTGTTTGTTATAACCGTTTGATCCACTAGTTATTGAACATTACCAAGTCGACTCATGTACTTGTAAATAAGTTGAAATTCCATCTCTAATCAAATCATTTGAATTACACACTTGTTCAAAAAACTGTTTAGTGGTATTTAGGTCAAAATCCATTAGTCGGTGTTTAAATAGTTATATACTGTAGTACATCTATGATATTGCCATCTTTGATGAGATCTCAACAAGTTGTGTCTGGGAATGCACATTGTATTCCATCTAGTTATGTTTGTGTTTGGTTGTGTTGCTGCTGATTACAGTACCTTTTAGCTAACTTGTGCGTTAAACTTTTTTTTTACCTG
Source organism: Artemisia argyi (assembly GCA_030686995.1). Classification (NCBI taxonomy): domain Eukaryota; kingdom Viridiplantae; phylum Streptophyta; class Magnoliopsida; order Asterales; family Asteraceae; genus Artemisia; species Artemisia argyi. The sequence continues at coordinate 96,382,647 of CM060693.1, read as the reverse complement.
GGTTCCGACTCGACATTGCGAGCCGACTAATCCCAGGGCGACCACCCTTTTGGAAAGCCCGGAGTCAACGTAGGTGAATCCTATTTTTTGTTACATCCAATATAATTGAAGCTAGATAGTTAACAACAAAAAGAGGAATATGTCGAGCTTAAAATGAAGCATACATCTAAAACAAGTGAATCAATATGATTATATCTGGGATAAACAACAACAAAAATTGTTTATTATACATCTAACATAATTTTGATCGAATAAGTTAATGATGTTTTGATGTAATTTAGAATTATTAGTTTTATAACTTGAAGAAAAAAAAAATCATATTTAACATAAAATAATCAGTATAAAATAACCAACAAATGCGCATAATAATAAGATCAGAATATGCAACTAAAAAAGTGTAAATTACTTTAATCAAAATTCAAATATACCAAAGCCCACTTACCTTTACGTCATTTTAAAGAGCTTTTGCCAGCCCAAAACATGAAAAACGTTCGAATATAAAGGTGTGCGACAATATTCAAAAGAATATTTGAACTCATGATAAAAGCTTCCGAAACATTGTCCCAACCAACGTAAAGGAAAAGAAATATTTTAAGACACTAGCTTTCATAAAATGATAATAAAGGCCAGTTCCAATGGTAGTATTACGTAAAACATACGATACATGCACATTTAGATGTGATTTATACACCTTTCGAATATGTGATCATAACGTCCAATGACATATGTTCTTAGGGGAGATAACTTACCTATATCGACGATCATAAGGTGCAATGACATATTTCCTTAGTGGAGGTGAATCGCTACCAACAACAGTTCCAAAAGCAGGCAAGAGACTACTTGAAACCGAAGCCAAGTTGTTCATTATATCGCCACTCGAATGCCTCCGGTACAACAAAGGCATCGGAGATCGGGTTTCCGACGACTTTTCTCTCATCTTTGGTCACCCTGAGAGAGAGATGATAGCTATGTTTTTTTATTTAAAGTATGTTTAGTTTCAAGATTTGGAATAAACTAGCAATTAAGGTGGCATAGGGGGTTTGTATTTAACCTTTTGGTTGTACAATATATTGAATAAATTATTCATATGACAATAACATATTGCTTAAATATTGTTGATAGGGTTTGACTTTCTTTGATAAATACAAAAATGTAAATTTTTTGCTTAGTTGTTAATGTGATTAATCTTCTTAAGCCTTGGATACTAAAACAAGGTGACATATATGCCGTTGGATGGTTTGACTTTGGTGTGTCTTTCGTCATTGGATTAAACAAAATTGGACGTTTTTGAGTCGTAACAGACAAAGAACTTAGGGGTGGTAGTCGCACCACACCGTACCTCACCATGATTCGTCATTAACCAATCAAATCAAGCCAACACATTTCATGGTTCACCATAACTCACCATACTTTTTTAGTGACAACCATGATTCAAATAAAACTATTTTTTTTATTATTTTTAAAAAAAAAAAGCACAAACGGCTAATTCATTTATTGCCCAATGTTCGATTTTTAAACCCACAAAGCCATACCGATTCAGTAATCTTTACCGATCTTGTTGCCGCAAGCTCCATACCGCATGACAGGCAATGTTCATGCCGAGTCATGATGCTGATGCCGAGCTCCATATTGCATGCGTTGCCACCCCCTAAGGGCCAAACACATTTTTATGTTTCATTTCCATCTCATTTTTATAAAAAGACGTTGTAACATATTGACCACAATCTTTGTTTGTAGATTCGCTGCTTTGTTCTTGACGACCTTGTGAGAACTTACGAGATGGTCATCTATCATAGTTCTAATTTCACCAAGACATCATAATTGGTCTCAAAACATGTTATGTCATTGCAAAACGCAAGTTTACTTATTAACATCTCTCTAGGTCATGGCTGATGAGAGACTCATAAAATGTCACACCTCGTAATTTCCAGTCATTTTTCCAAGCCTTGACAATTTACTATTCACAAGTTACTATTCATCATTTACTATTCATCGATCACTATTCATCGTTTTTGAGGTCAATTTGACATTCCGAGACATATTCAGAAATTTTACTATTCACTTGACACTATTCATTTCCGAGAGAAAATCACTATTCACGTGCATTATTCATGTCATCGTAAATTTAGTTTACGAGTGTTCAAATTCGCGTAACCGTATTGGTTCAGGAGCGAATTCATGCATATCATCATTAGGGCACTTGCATACTATTCCACTCGTAGGGTAATTAAATTTATACCTTTGGTACAATTAACGATTTACGTACGTTTATTTTAAATAAACGCTAATACGCGAACTATAAATGTGTCTAACATGTCCGACACTCCCGACTATGATCCCAATATATTTTTATACTCACTTCTATAATATAAGAACTATAATATTAATTTACCCGGTATTTTAGAAATTTATTTATTACGTATCATACGTTTAACTTAATAACGACGGTTTTCAACAAAATTAAACGATAATCCCCCAAACTCTCCGTACTTGTACCCGGCATATTTTTACAATTTTTACGACTTTATTACGTCCCGAATAACTTCAATAAAATTTATTTTTAGTTAACCCGGTACCCGACTAAACTTAAAACTAACTAAACTACACATTACCACTAACTTTTCCTAATTAAATCTAGACCAATTCCCCTTTTTCCCTCCTTTTAGGACCGGCCACCCCCCCCCCCCCCCCTATAGTCTTCAAACTTTAATAACCTCACCAACACTCTTAAATGTACACCTAACTTATGTCTCCTTGTATATATTAAACTTTTTTCACTCCTTTATCACCAAAAATCACTTTTACTTGTGCAAGATAATTTTTTTCTCTCTTTTCTCTTGGTGTAATTCGAACTAAGGAGATCAAGGAGCAAGGAGTACAAATTTTACAAGATCTTGTCATAAACTAGTTTATATAATCATCCTTGTTAGAGTTTTGAAATAAAAACTCAAGGATTAGTAGGTTTTTTCATCATCTAAACTCTCTAAACCATCAAGTAAGTAAACAAACTCATTTTTATGATTTTTACAAGTTATTATTATGTTTATATAATTTTCTTACAAGATCTTATACATGCATCAACTTGTACCACTCCATTTTTTTGTATATATTAACTTTGAAGCCCTAGAAATGGACACATAAGAAACCCTTGTTAGACCTAGTGGATTGATGATGTTTAAGGACCCATGACACCCTAAGAAGGTGTATGGTAGGATTAGATTAGCTTTGTGGTGTTTGAAAGTGGTTTGATGGAGGATGGAACTAGTTTGGAGACTTGAAAATGGTTTTTGAAACTTTTGATATACCTACTGTCCCTATTTTAATTTCGTGGGAAAATCAGTAAATGGTGGCTAAGTTTTGACCAAAGATTTAGAAAATACATTCAAAAACGAAACTTTAGGCGAAAGAATGGACTAAAACAAGCTTATAACGAAGGAGATATGATTTTTGCAAATTTAACGACGAAAACTACTTTTACAAAAACTGCTTGCTGTTTGGCAGATTTCAATGGGTAAAAAGAGGCATTAAACGTAACCTAAAAGAGCCGAGTTGTCAAAAATATACTAGTATATACAAAGACGAATCTGTGGACATAAAGAACAAGGAAAACGAGCCTAAAACGACAAAGTTATGACCATTCTAACATCGTCAAACTATGGATATATTTTTGGTCACAAATAAAAATAATAACGTACGTACTAAACGGTATATTTTCTAGAAAATATTACTAAGGACTATTTTCTTATCAAACGAATACGTATGATCCAAGGGAATACTTATACGACTTAACGACGTATTTCAAAGTTTTCAATACAAGGATTATAACGCTAACTTTTTCGTACGAGTTAATATGACAAGTTATATACTCCTATATATGGATATATTTTCCTAAGTATGGAAACCATTTTTCTACGACGATAACTAGTATTTTCAAATTACGAGTGGTATGAGTATCATGTGCATGTGCATTCATTTCATTACGGCTTGATCTAAGTTAGATCATGATTATTCATTTAGGTTGCGGCTAGTACTCGCGCCTCATTGTCCCGACTACTTTTACCTCATTGCACCATCTTTGTACCATCACTTCGAGGTGAGTTTTCATAGCCCCGTTTTAATTCTATATTTTGATTTCAAATCCCACGGGGGAGAATACATTGCATTACTTGTTTTGTGTACATGCCTAAGTATAAAATTTCATACATTGCTTAAGTTGTCTTATTTACGACGTCTTGAAAAGTCCCCTTTTATTATCATGGACCGTTAATTTCTGGTACTAAGCGGGAGTGAGTGGATAGATCTATCGAGGGTGACGCCTCCATTCGTGTTTGGGTTGCTCCAAATGGAACGAATGCATTTCATGTCTTTATTATTAGAGTGTCTGGTAAACACTCATTGGGGCCAAGTATCGTCTAGCTTCGGGGTCATGAGCTTAAGAGCCAATGTATATACTTTCCGGACATCCTATTTCATGGCATTACTTATGGCATTTTGTACACTAGAATTTACTTATAAACCTATGATTATTCACCAACATTCGTGTTGACCGTTTTTCGCAATGTATTTATCAGGTTATTAAGGTAGCTCATGTGCATACATTTGGACCTTCATGGAGTCGCGGAGTCGACGCGTCTCACTATATTTTCTGCACTTATGAAACGTTTGATCTTGTTGAACTTATTCTAACTGTTTTGGCAAACTCTTTTGGGACCTAAGCTTTGTAAACTCTGAATGTTTTAATGATCAAACGTTGTATTTTCTAAACGACACTTTAGGTCGTTCAATATAACTGTAAGTATGGTGCTATGACAGTCACCCCAGGTATTCCATTCCGCTGCCATTCAGGTATTTTGGGGGTGTGACAGATTGGCATCAGAGCTAAGGTTATAGCGAACTAGGATGTATCTTGGACCCTAGACTATAACCACATCATCATAGCATCTCATCATTTCATCATAGGTGCATATTCACTATACATGTTGCTTTACGCACACACTGTACGAGTTATTCATACCCATACTCATATATATATATATATATATATATATATATATATATATATATATATATATATATATATATATATATATATATATATATATATATATATATATATATATATATATATATGATTATATTGACCTGGTTCACAAGTGACATGTCTTCAGATACCCACGCCGTTATCCTTTCGTCGGATTCCGACGTTGAAGATGCCTTGTCATCTTCCACTACCATTATACCACCAGCTGTACTCACACCACCATTAGCACTATTGAATTGTCATAAGAGCGAGGTTCTCATTCAGCCTATACATAGAATGCCGTTTGGTAGAGTATTCAGACTTAATTTTAATGGACTTATTTGGATGCTTATTACAAGGGAGATAGCATGTCTTATTTCCTTCACTAGTAGGACGCTTACTACTTAGGTACTACCACCACCGTTGGTTACTTATTACACTATTGGTCATCCCATAGTGCGTACTTCAACTTTACCTCTTGGATATCGCGAGAGAGCGCGAAAGAGGGTAGTATCCCATTCACTATTATCACCATTATCTCCTAACTCATCACTAGGATCTCATTGTCATCAATGTTATCCTCATCCTTTAGAATACCACCATTGTCAGTTTCCTTTTCCATTTTCACTTGCCATGAATTAGATAACACCTTGTGGATAATACCAAGATTACGGACTCAACAGGAACATCTGCAGGTTCCTCAAGAATGGCTTAGAATCTACACTATCTAGGACTTGATCGATGCACAACTTCAGACACTACTTCAGGACTATCTCGACCTTATGATGCCATAAACCTGATTCCACCTAGAAGGACTACAGGAAGTCTTTAGACTAGACTTATATCTTTACTAGCTGTTACTATTTTCCTAGCCACGAGAGGTGTGGCATAGTTCGAAGAAACTTGTAGTATTTTGATTGATGTACGAACGGAATCACCAAGTATTGACTCTACTATAGGGGAATGGTTGTGCTATCTATGATATTGGCCCATATAGACCGAAACCTTCATGTATTATATTCATGTGTTATGAATATGATGATTGTTATTACCGATAAATTCTCATGGACTCTCATGATTTGATGGAAATAGATTTAAGCAAACCACTCCAAGCATGACGCAAGCCGCTGTTGGACAATTCATTGCCAGGAACGCAACTACCGCCCTCACCAAGGAACTTACTCACGTGGAATTTATGGGTTGTAATCCCCCCTTCTTTAGCGGAAGTGTAGACACAAAAGAATTTCTCAAATGGTTCGAAGAATTAGAAACAATCTTTCAAAGTGGTGACTGTCGTAAGGAAGACAAGGTTAAGTTCGCCACTTGCACTTTTCAGAAGCATGCCCAGAAATGGTGGACTAAGTATGTCCAGGTAGTAGGAGTTGATGCTGCTTACTCACACTCTTGGGAGAAACTAAAAAGGATGATGAGTTTGAAGTTCTGTGTGAAAAGCGAATTACAAGCAATTGAACAAGAAACACTAAACCTTACCATGGAAGGAGATGATGTTGTCAAGTATACTGCTTATTTTTATGATTTTGCTCGACTAGGCTCTGCAATGGATGAACCGGAAAGCAAGAAACTCGAAAGGTACATCGGAGGACTTTCTCCTGAAATTCGTAGGATGGTCATCGCATGTGAACCCAATACCATGTCTGAAGCTATCCAGATGGCAATCGAAACAAAGGAACTCATAGTTCGCGACAAGACATCGGGAGACAATAATAACAACAAGAGAAAATGGGTCGGTAATCAGGATGCTAATGCTACTCAACGACCATTTAAGATACAACAAGTGGTGGAGACCTTTACTGCTGGGTCAAGCCAAAAGAAAGGATATGTAGGTAAATTACCCGAGTGCAACAGGTGTCAGTTTCATCACAAAGGACGTTGCCCGGAACCATGTGGCAACTGTGAGAAGATCGGACACAAAGCCAAGGATTGCAAGACTCCCACCCTCACAAAGCATCAGGAACTCACGGTAATCTGCCGTGAATGTGGAGTAGTGGGACACTTCAAGAGTGAATGCCCGGTGTTGAGAGACCGGAACTGGAGGAGGCAGTTCATGTTTTAAAACCATAGTTCGAGCCCTCTAGGGTTGTACTTTCTTTTGGTACTTTCCATAAGTACGTTGATGTAACCTAGTTGTATTAAGCACTTTCCTATCCAATGTAATGACTATCTTTTGTTACCTCTATGATAACCATAACTTTCGTTTACTCCGCTTTCTATCCCAATCGTTCAATTTTCAATCGTTTCGTAACATTATGTCATTGCCTTATTAGAGATTAGGCCGATTTAGTATTTGACGGACTAGTAGATTATTACCATTCCGTAGTATTTACCCATGTATCCAATAAACCATTCCACGAGTTTTATTTCAAACTATTTTACTACCTTATGGAGAAATTGTTTTTATCAAATTCTAAAATAAGCCGTTTTGTTACCATACTATAAACTGATTTTTCCGATACTACGCCATATATTTACTATTATTACGCGAAACAATTTTTATATTACTTTGAAAGGGAATATTTAGTATACCATTTTTAATAACAACGCGTTGAACACCATCTAAAGCTTTTGAGAAAAATAATATTATTTTGATTAAATCAAGCATCGCATCATTAGTCCTCAACTATACATAGCCTGATCACCTATGTATACTTCAGGAAAGATTATGCCATGAAGGAAATAGTTACTTTATAAAGTATTGTTAATTACAATCTTCATCCAAAAGCGTTTTAAACAAATAAACTCTTTTATGAATATTTCTTTCTGACAAATTTTCTCTGGATACTTACCCCACCTGTCACACACTTAGTCATTAAGTTAGACTTTCCATTGACTTCTTTAGGAGAGACTTCCCATATTAAGTACTAGGAGGATTCCTTGATACAAGAAAAACAATAAAAGGGTTACGAAAAACTACTAACCTAGAATAGAAGTATACACCAAGGCAATTTATAGCTCAATAACAGTTCTAAGATGCCACTGGACCATCCGACCCACCATCTCTGACCTAGTTGTCCGATTTTATTATTCAAAGGTACTAGCTAGACTGAGCTACGGGATCAAACACATTGTGAAGGTACGCTAAGCATCACCATGGGAATAAACCAAGTCTCCTAACCGATACTGTAAAGTGTTTTGAGTTAACATGGTCTCATCAATACGCAAACTTCCCTGCAGTGAATTTACGACAAGAATGATTGATTCGAATTATGGATATCGATATAGATTCCCCTAAAGCATTATGTTCTTTAAAACTTCTGGATAACCTCACCTATACATCGAGAAAGGCATCAGACTCAAGAATATCTCCCCAGCTACATGTGAAGACAATACGGAAATTCATCGACATGGTATCAATTGAAACCCTCATATTGCCAACATGATAACAATTTCAACGATAAACCACCTCAGGACTTAAGTTGGTTGGATACCTAGACTTGTAGTTTTGTCGAATAATCGCCAATAGGCATTTTCTAATGTCAGGAACCGAATGTTAGACACCTATGCATTTATGCGAATATTTCCGATCCTACTATTTTATCCTTGTTAGTATTTTTACTTTTAAATGAAGTGGATTTCAAAATTTTGTCCATACAAATCACATATCTCGCGGAAAATAATTTTGAATTGCCTATTTTGAATAAATACGACCCTTTTTAGCCAGTATTTACTTGAACCATTATACAATGAGAAATGTTTAAACATCAAACTTTGGTAAATAGTTCTATTCACAACATGTTTGAAAACCGCGTCACATTTCATAACTATTAAATTTTGAATCATCAATAAAGCTAATATTGAGTATACCATTTGTTCCATTTTCTAAAATTGTTTATTCAGAAAAAGATTTCGACCAAAAACTCGAAAATCGCGAGATAAATTTGGAAACAAATCACCATACTATATCGCTTGTGCATTTAGGGCTTTGTGACTTGACAATAAGGAATATTGGAATAGGTGATGAAGGAAATTAGGAGGAACATCATAGAACGATTACAAACGTCGGTAATGGAGACCAAGCACAGTAGGCAAAGAATGACACATGTCTTAGCAATCCATTAGACCAAAACCCAAAGAATCAAATGTTGTTAGCCGTATTTTATCTTCTTCGTATAACGCCGTGTTCGAGAGACGTAACGTTGTGGAATTAGTCACAAGATTTATCGTACCGTTTCAATTATTCCTGATAAAGGTGATTGAATCACCTTGGACTTCTAGCAATCATTTTAAGATTTCCTTCGGAACCTCATAAAGATGTGAACACCGCCTATCATCCTCAGATCGATGGTCATAACGGGAGAATGATTCAAACATAGGAAAGCTATACTCAGAATATGAGTGATTGACTCTAGAAATGGTTGGACTAACCATTTACCATAAATTGGATTCTTTTACAACCATAGTTATCGCGCGAGCATAGAGACTACACCATTTGAGGCACTTTATGGTCGAAGTACCAATTACCCGTTTACAAACTGAAATCGGAAAGTTAAAAATTCACTGGTCTAGAACCAAACCATGGAACAACAAAGGAAATTTCACAAGACAAGAATCGGTTACAAGCAACGAGAAACTGGTAGGAGTTATGTTGGTACATGACGCACATCATACGGATTGGGTATCCTTGAACAAGCAAATTTACTAGATTCACGTGAAAGAACGAACTAAATTGAAAGCTTTGCCTTGAAGAGGCATGATACGATTTTGGTAACACGAGAGATTGAACTTTTAAGTATATTGGACCATTTCAGATTCATGATAGAATCGACCAGCTGACATATAAGATTTGAGTTCTGACAGAGTTCAGCAACATATATTATCCATATTACATTATAAACCTGAAGAAGCACTGATCATCTATTGACGAACCGAACTCGGAAAAAGCCACACTCACTATTTCAATAGGCATTCATGAAATAACCAGAAATTTCCTACAAGTCAAGGATCAATTACAAATTCTATAAGTTGTAAACCACTAAAACTTCAAGTTGGTAGCCAGATTACGTTGAAAGTTCTGCCTAGGAAAGGCATGATATTATTCGGAAATATTTGAAAAGTTAAAGCCGATATACACTGGAACACTTAATAGTTCGGACAGAGTAGGCCTAGTGGCCGTCAGACTTGAGCCTTGTTAAGGAACAGCCGGATTACACAACTATGTTTCACCTAATCAAATCCAGGAAATGACTTTCAGATTAGTCAATTAAAATCCCATTTGGAAGGGAATCCAACCTTGAGACAAACGTAAACTTGGTAATAGAACCATTAGAATGCATGGACCGTGAGGTCGAACGGTCGAAGCAAAGTCGAATCTTTATCGTGAAAGTTCGCTGGAATTCTTGAAAAGAACCCGAATTTACTTGGGAACGGGAGGACCAAATGCAACTCAAGTATCCACGTCTTTTTACCAAATGTACTCCAGAGACCAACCAAAAACTGAACTTCGGGACGAAGTTCCTGTTAGTGGGGAAGACTGTCACACCTCGTAATTTCCAGTCATTTTTCCAAGCCTTGACAATTTACTATTCACAAGTTACTATTCATCATTTACTATTCATCGATCACTATTCATCGTTTTTGAGGTCAATTTGACATTCCGAGACATATTCAGAAATTTTACTATTCACTTGACACTATTCATTTCCGAGAGAAAATCACTATTCACGTGCATTATTCATGTCATCGTAAATTTAGTTTACGAGTGTTCAAATTCGCGTAACCGTATTGGTTCAGGAGCGAATTCATGCATATCATCATTAGGGCACTTGCATACTATTCCACTCGTAGGGTAATTAAATTTATACCTTTGGTACAATTAACGATTTACGTACGTTTATTTTAAATAAACGCTAATACGCGAACTATAAATGTGTCTAACATGTCCGACACTCCCGACTATGATCCCAATATATTTTTATACTCACTTCTATAATATAAGAACTATAATATTAATTTACCCGGTATTTTGGAAATTTATTTATTACGTATCATACGTTTAACTTAATAACGACGGTTTTCAACAAAATTAAACGATAATCCCCCAAACTCTCCGTACTTGTACCCGGCATATTTTTACAATTTTTACGACTTTATTACGTCCCGAATAACTTCAATAAAATTTATTTTTAGTTAACCCGGTACCCGACTAAACTTAAAACTAACTAAACTACACATTACCACTAACTTTTCCTAATTAAATCTAGACCAATTCCCCCTTTTCCCTCCTTTTAGGACCGGCCACCCCCCCCCCCCCCCTATAGTCTTCAAACTTTAATAACCTCACCAACACTCTTAAATGTACACCTAACTTATGTCTCCTTGTATATATTAAACTTTTTTCACTCCTTTATCACCAAAAATCACTTTTACTTGTGCAAGATAATTTTTTTCTCTCTTTTCTCTTGGTGTAATTCGAACTAAGGAGATCAAGGAGCAAGGAGTACAAATTTTACAAGATCTTGTCATAAACTAGTTTATATAATCATCCTTGTTAGAGTTTTGAAATAAAAACTCAAGGATTAGTAGGTTTTTTCATCATCTAAACTCTCTAAACCATCAAGTAAGTAAACAAACTCATTTTTATGATTTTTACAAGTTATTATTATGTTTATATAATTTTCTTACAAGATCTTATACATGCATCAACTTGTACCACTCCATTTTTTTGTATATATTAACTTTGAAGCCCTAGAAATGGACACATAAGAAACCCTTGTTAGACCTAGTGGATTGATGATGTTTAAGGACCCATGACACCCTAAGAAGGTGTATGGTAGGATTAGATTAGCTTTGTGGTGTTTGAAAGTGGTTTGATGGAGGATGGAACTAGTTTGGAGACTTGAAAATGGTTTTTGAAACTTTTGATATACCTACTGTCCCTATTTTAATTTCGTGGGAAAATCAGTAAATGGTGGCTAAGTTTTGACCAAAGATTTAGAAAATACATTCAAAAACGAAACTTTAGGCGAAAGAATGGACTAAAACAAGCTTATAACGAAGGAGATATGATTTTTGCAAATTTAACGACGAAAACTACTTTTACAAAAACTGCTTGCTGTTTGGCAGATTTCAATGGGTAAAAAGAGGCATTAAACGTAACCTAAAAGAGCCGAGTTGTCAAAAATATACTAGTATATACAAAGACGAATCCGTGGACATAAAGAACAAGGAAAACGAGCCTAAAACGACAAAGTTATGACCATTCTAACATCGTCAAACTATGGATATATTTTTGGTCACAAATAAAAATAATAACGTACGTACTAAACGGTATATTTTCTAGAAAATATTACTAAGTACTATTTTCTTATCAAACGAATACGTATGATCCAAGGGAATACTTATACGACTTAACGACGTATTTCAAAGTTTTCAATACAAGGATTATAACGCTAACTTTTTCGTACGAGTTAATATGACAAGTTATATACTCCTATATATGGATATATTTTCCTAAGTATGGAAACCATTTTTCTACGACGATAACTAGTATTTTCAAATTACGAGTGGTATGAGTATCATGTGCATGTGCATTCATTTCATTACGGCTTGATCTAAGTTAGATCATGATTATTCATTTAGGTTGCGGCTAGTACTCGCGCCTCATTGTCCCGACTACTTTTACCTCATTGCACCATCTTTGTACCATCACTTCGAGGTGAGTTTTCATAGCCCCGTTTTAATTCTATATTTTGATTTCAAATCCCACGGGGGAGAATACATTGCATTACTTGTTTTGTGTACATGCCTAAGTATAAAATTTCATACATTGCTTAAGTTGTCTTATTTACGACGTCTTGAAAAGTCCCCTTTTATTATCATGGACCGTTAATTTCTGGTACTAAGCGGGAGTGAGTGGATAGATCTATCGAGGGTGACGCCTCCATTCGTGTTTGGGTTGCTCCAAATGGAACGAATGCATTTCATGTCTTTATTATTAGAGTGTCTGGTAAACACTCATTGGGGCCAAGTATCGTCTAGCTTCGGGGTCATGAGCTTAAGAGCCAATGTATATACTTTCCGGACATCCTATTTCATGGCATTACTTATGGCATTTTGTACACTAGAATTTACTTATAAACCTATGATTATTCACCAACATTCGTGTTGACCGTTTTTCGCAATGTATTTCTCAGGTTATTAAGGTAGCTCATGTGCATACATTTGGACCTTCATGGAGTCGCGGAGTCGACGCGTCTCACTATATTTTCTGCACTTATGAAACGTTTGATCTTGTTGAACTTATTCTAACTGTTTTGGCAAACTCTTTTGGGACCTAAGCTTTGTAAACTCTGAATGTTTTAATGATCAAACGTTGTATTTTCTAAACGACACTTTAGGTCGTTCAATATAACTGTAAGTATGGTGCTATGACAGTCACCCCAGGTATTCCATTCCGCTGCCATTCAGGTATTTTGGGGGTGTGACATAAAAATAGTAATACATACATTCTATAATTAATCATACTATCTTATAAAGCATTTAGGCATTCTAATAAATACTTAAAATTAAACATTACAAGTTTTTAAGCTAAAAGTACAACTAATTAAAACACATTTTCTAACATTAAATGTAATTACAAGTTCTTAAGCTTAAAATAAAACTAATTAAAACACATTTTCTAACATTAAATACAATCTTTAAATAGAAATACTTAAAATTCAATATTACAAATTCTTAAGCTAAAAGTACAATTAATTAAAACACATTTACAAACATTAATTAACTAGTTAATAAATATAATTAATGCGGTTATTAAAACATCCCTTACATAAAAAATACAAATTATTAAACATATTGTATAACCAACTTAAACGCAATTCCTGCATTAAATATCACTAATACAAATAATAGAGCATATTATACAAATATTCAAGCCCGAACGGGCAACGGGCCAAATGGGCTCGAGCCTGAACAGGCACGGGTGGCTCGAGCCCGAACGGTTTACAACTCCTAGCTATCACTTTTGATTTGATGCCGTTAATATTTATTTTAGGGTACCCGCCGCTGCAACGCGCGGGTACCCTACTAGTCTATATCTATACTACTTATAAAGCATTTTACACCTTCTCTCATATTTAATTTTTAAGATTTTCATATTTAGATTTTAAGTAAAATACAAGTGATAAAACATAATGCACAAGTATGTAAAGCACGATATTTTAAGGTCAACATAATTAATACACCCCATCACTAATTAATACAAGTTAAAAAACATAATTTACAAGTACTTAAAGCACAAATAAAACTTAAAAACACTATTCTAACATATACAATTAATACACAATTTAAAACACCCCTTCACCAAAAAATACAACTATTTATCCACGATGTACAATATAATTAAGCTTCCAAAATGTTTTATAGTGATAGTTGACAAAACTAAGATTACAACTAACCACATGGTTAGCATAAGCCGGTTATATAACCTCAGACCCCACTCGGTCTTCCTTGGTCCTTGGTCAAACGAACAAAAAACAAAAGAAAAGGACATATATCGAGAAGTAACATAACCACAACCAGCAACTATCATAACTACTTATCAAACAACTCCATAACTATCCTAAAAACCATCTCATCTCCATCTGTCAAACAACAACAACACTCACCATAACTTCAATCTATCCTAATCCCATACTTCATCTCAGCCATACAACAAACCAACATCTAACACATATCTGAGACTCGAAACATAAAGAAAAAGAAGACTACAAGATCTCAGGAAGAATATATCTTAAAAGATCTTTAGAGCTTACCCATAACCCATCATAGATCGATAATCTTTTTATATTCGAAAATAAAAAAGATTCATAACGAATTTGTTATTTTCTTTCTTTCGTTTGTTTGTTCAATACAACACAAAACAAAATTAATACACCTTATTGAGACCGTTTTACAAAGATCTTGAAGACGTGATGAGATGACAGAAAAGTATTATCTTCGTTATAGGTGAAATATGCTGAAAGATTGATGTTTTTGACGTTCGGGTTTTAGCAAAAAAATATTCTAAAGAATCTTTTTGTGAGTGGTTGAGCAAGAAAAGATGGTAATCATTTTTTTGGTGACGATGAAGGTAAAAAAGAAAGAGAAGGTGGCTGTGTATGGTAAGAAAGAGAAGGTAGGGAAGAATGAGTCAATGAGATTAGGGTTGTAGAAATATTTGGGTATATTAGAGCTAATATAACATGATTAGTAAAAATGGGTTATGTTTATATGGGCTTATCTAAAATATCCAAACTTGGGTTGGGCTGTGACTTTTGGTTCCAAATTTCATTAACAGTTTTGGGCTTAGAATTGTCTTATCCGAATAGGTTTAGATTAGAGGGGGGGGGGGGGGGGGGGGGGTGTCTTTGCCTTATAAAAACGCAGTGGAGAGACAAGTTAAAAAAATGTGTAACAAAATAACATTTGTTGGCCACAAAATATAAACACAGGGTACCCGTCGCCGCATCGCGCGGGTACCCTACTAGTGAATTAAAATAGATCTTAAGTGAAGCTGAAAATCTTTTATCTATACTATTTATAATAGAAAATGGTCAAAGTGAAATGTTGAGTTTTCAACACTTGATCATATGAGAGAGAAAAATAATGTAATTAATACTTTTATTAAAACATTCCATTACTTAAAAGTACAATTATTTATTTATTTTGTACAACTAATTAAAAACATATCTATCAAATTAAATACAACCAATTAAAATACCACATATCTACCAAATTAAATACAACCAATTAAAACACCACTTACTAACAAGTATATTAAAATTTTCATAATGTACAATTTAAATAAGCTACAATATAATCCATATGATATAATTAAACACACTAATTAATGTGATTTTTAAACACCTTAAAATGAAAAAGTACATGTTATTATACACATTATACAAATTAATAAAATACATAAAGCTTCATGTAACAATTCGCAATTTCAGGTTAATTACCATTCCCGGAAAATTTCACTATTCACTTTTACTATTCATTTTTCCCGAAACTTTCCCGAAAGTTGATTTTTATTTGATATTCTCGAGTGATAAATCATTTTCATGGCAAATTAAAAGTTTAACTTTCATAAGCTCATTTTCGTGAAAGTTATTAAGGAATTACACGTTTTAGGGTAAAACGTCATTCAGAAATTCTACGTACAACGAAACTCGACCGCGTTAAGTGACCCCGCATCAGAAAAATGTTTGACACACTCATGATTTATTTGAGAATTAATTGTGACTGAGAAAAACATGACCAAAAACTTCCCAGCAGGTCACCCAAGCCTGTACTACTCTCGCATGAGCACGCTTAACCGTTTGGGCGATTAACCGTTAGACCACAAAACGCGTTTCTAAGAAGATTTGAGTTTTCAACTTATTAGAAAAAGTCAACATATTCTTTCCCTCCTCCATTGACCAAAAATGATCCTTTGATGTTATAAGTCATTTCGTGATTTTTAGGCTTACGGTTTGATGTCTAAAAGACATTTAATACCAACCGACACTAGACTGAGCCCAGTCTAGACATTATAAGTCATTTTAAATCATTTTTATCCTATTAGAAAAGTAACATTTTACTTTTCTCAATTTTACGCAATATTCGTACATTTTACGTATTACGCGTTTTAGACCCGTATTTCCAGTTTTTAGCAGGGTTTTACACCCAAATGGAACTTACCACTCATTTTATATTTTATTATGGAGTATTTTGACAAGTTTAATCATTCTTCCAAGTTTCGTATTTTTACGATACCCGGTTTTACGTTTTGAGGCTTAATCATTTACGATTGGCTTTTCCCGGAGTCAAAACTAACCATGTATCTTGGATAATACCATCAAAAGTCCACACTTGTTCTCCAAGGGTTGTGAACCGCCTCTAGGGGGGAGGATTCACACTTGTGGCATGATCTCATGCTAAGTACTCTTAGATTGCATCCATGTGTTAAACTTGGTGATCAAGTGTTGACAAGTCAACACTTCTAACCTCCTCAAGGCCATATAAAGCCTCCTTGCCTCTCCTTGAACGTCCACAACACACACACAAACACCATTCCATTTGCTAATTCACTCCAAGTATTATCCAAGAGAATCAAGAGCTTAAACAACATAGAAACCCTAGTTTGGTTTTGATTCATCAAACACTTCCATAACCTCATATACTTGGTGATTTCTCTTGAGTTTGAATCCACTCAAGTCACCTCAACTTTCATCATCCATCTTTCAAGATTACAAGGGTAGAAAGATTGCATGAAGTGAAGTGGGTTGAAGCAAGTCTATCAATGTCCTATCCTTACATGTTAACTTCCTTTCATCTTTGAAAGCCAAAAGTTGTGAGCCAAACCCTAACTTGATTCTTGTTAAATAATCATGTTCATGTTATTTACATATTATTTGTGCTATATATTGTCTTGTTATCATGTCCATGATGTATAAAAATGACCAAAACAAGTTATTGTTATTGATTGATAAGACAAGTTCATAAAACAAGTAAACTAGTGACTTTGTTGGTATAACCTGATCAAAATGGTAAAAATTTTATATTGGATTATTACATATTACAGTAGAGGACTTAACAAGGAAACCATAGCAATTTGAACCACCTAAAACGAGTATACGAGTCAAAAGTTATGGCGATTTGAAGTTACCAAAGATTTCCGGCAAAACTGCCTAAACCTTCCTGAATCGCATTCTGACTTTTTGAAAGTCCCACTTCTGGTCCGATTCATCAAAAAGTTAAAACACAAAAGTTGTCCGGAACGACGTTTTCGTTCAGGAACAAAGAGGCTCGAGCCTTGAAAACACTTTCTGAGTAAGATATTTCACAATTTCTTAACAGCTATTTACATATAATAAGTCACTAAGTTATGGTTATACTTTAAAAGGAACAAGAGTTATTATGACCTATAAACAAGACCACCACCATGGCTAGAGCCAAGGTTGTGTCTCATGACCTTGAAACAAGGACCAAAGGTCATGGCTAGGCCATGACGAAATGACCATACCAACTTTCATAGGCGTAAACATGAAACAAAGAGTTGACGAGAACTTGAACATACAATTTGGATCTACTTCATCTAAAAGGAAACCATGAGATTTTACCAAGAGAAAATGGTCATTCAAGACTTATGAAACTACCCCTAATAACAATCTTCATGTACAAATAAACTTTCCTAAGTTTATTCAAGTATCGGACATGTAACTTTTCGGATCAAAACTTATATCTATATATTTCATCAACTACTACAATAGTAGGGAGCCTCATGTGAGGAGTTCATTATGTAAGCCGTCGAGTTGAGTTGTGGATTTACGAGTTAAAGTGTCCTGGCTCCTCGAACGCTTACTAACATGACTTCTGAATTATGTCGGCCCGAACGGTAGTAAACGATATACAAAACATACATGTTTCATGAATCATTACTTTCAAAGACTTACAATATACATCATATCACATCATGGACTAAATGCAAGATATATATATAGGCACTACTTCATATTCTTTACTCCGATCCTAAGTCGCGACATTCTATTATAGGTTGCTCGTAGAAACCTTCACGATTCGACCGTTACATTCATTACTTGCTATCTTACTTAAGGTGAGTTCATAGCCCCACTTTCGATTACTTAATTGTTTTACAAACCCTTGGGGGGAATACATGCTATTTATAACCGAGCACAATGTTTTTAAATTGTATGCTTACCTGATTGTTTTATTATCACTAAGTACCAACCTTGCTAAACCGAGATCCTTTATTATGAACCATTTAGTCACTAGCAATAGTGAGCGCGAATATTATTAATAGGCCTATTGGGATTGACGAATCCCATTTGTATTGACTAAGTTCAAACAAATGCAATAATATTTGAGATTTAGGTATGTTAGCAAAGTACCTACCGGGATAAATCTGCCGATCGATATTGGTACACGTTAACGTTATGGTGTCATAAGCTTAGTGTATAATACATGTTCCGGGCGTATAATAACGTAGCCTACCTGTTTTGTTTTCCAAACATTGGTGTGAGCCTATAACTCACACTACCAACATATTGTGTTCAATCGATTTAACAAACTCTATGAATATCACTCAACCTTTGTGTTGACCTCTCAAGCATGTATTTCAGGTTCATGACGATCAAGGATGGCACGGAAGGACACGGATACTCAAGAGGGCTATAAATTTTATTATCATTCAAAACTCATTTATTATACATTGTAAACATGGAACCAATTGGGACCTCATTTTGAAATCTCTGATATTTATATAATTTGAATGATACATCTTTTAAAACGACTCAATTGGAGTTCGTTTTCTATTATTGTGACTATTGTGCCGTCGAGTAACACCCAGTTTGAATTCCGCTGCATCCATGAATTGGGGGTGTTACACTTCATACAACCTAACAAATTTATGGTATATATAATTTTGAAAACTAGACGGGACCAACGGGTTCAACAGGGAACCGATGTCGCCACCGGTTTGGCTAACTAATAAAAACCATCCGAAAACGAACCAGAGAGGACCCGTTGAAACCGATACAAACTGGTGAATCAGACCTCATCGAGATCTATTTCTCCGGTTAATCGTCACAAGGTACCCGAATGAAAAACTGAAAAGTGAAAAGTTGAAATTAAAAAAGGAAATGTTAAAAACATATATTTCAAAAGGAAACTATTAATACAAATCACAAACCGAGTTGACCCGGGACGCTTCAAACCCAGTGGGTTGACCCGGTTTAATTTGACCCGTTTTCGACCCAACCTAGCAAGGTGACCCAGTTTAAATTGACCCATTTTTTGACAGGAACGGTTCAACCGGTTGAACCACCCGGGTCGAAGCGGGTTTCAAAACATTATGTTTATTTCCCAAATCTTCAAATTTTTATTATTTTTCGTTTATAACCTATAAACTTTTTTTATCAATAAACTATCTGTAGCTATAAAATCCCGTTGCTATGCACGGGTACTCGTCTAGTATAATAAAAGAATTGCATTATTTCGGAGTGATTTTGCAAACTCATTCTTATTGAAAAAATAATTGGACCAATAGGAGAACTCGATTTTGACACATAGGCGAAATCAAGCAATATGATTGGCCAATAAAAAGTCAAAATTGAATTAATTTTTGTCAAACTTTGATAAATTTGATAGAGAATTTGATTGAGGAAAAAAGCATATAAAAATATAGGTGTCAAATTTGTGAAAACAAAAACTTAAAAAAAAATGAAGTAATTGATAAAACTTTAGTGGTTGAATTTTAAATATATTATATAGTTTTTTAATAACTTTAGATAATCAACAAATAACCCCTTACACTTTATACCCTTTAGACTTTGAACTTTGTTTACAATTACATGAGTATTAGTATTAGTTTGAGATTATTATTATTATTATTATTATTATTATTATTATTATTATTATTATTATTATTATTATTTATTTTTTTTTTGGGGGGGGGGGGGGGTATTTATCTAGGTTTCCAACTCGACATTGTGAGCTAATTAATCTCAGAACGACTACCTTTTTGGGTAGCCTGAAGTCTGCGCAGGTGAACCTTCGTGGCCATAAATTAATTTGATACTTTCATTCATTAAAATTACAAAATTTTGTGAATATACGAATTAGTTTTAATATACGTTAAATATTTTTAAAATAAATATTAGTTTTAAACTTTCATATATTAAAATATTATTCTTTTTATCATATACGTTAAATAAGGACTCATATTATTCTATTTAAAAGTTTAATCTATGGGTACACGTGTTTAAATATTAAAAACTAATAAATTATTATTAACGGTAACGTAAATATCAAATGGTAAGCATGAGTTACTGTGATTTGAAAATAAATATACGGGATTGTACTTATAACAACGACTCATGTAGTTATTATTATTAAAGTTTATGTACGGATATATGGAAAACATTTTTAAAAAACTTTACGGAGTATATTACTTTATCAACGCTCATTATGTGATACTAAACTCGTATATTTTGTACAATATGATATCAATAGTTAAACAACAACATTAACCTCAACCTGAACATATATGCCACCTAATCAAAGTTAAATGTTTCTTCTAATAGTTTTTTATTTTTACGAAATATTAATATATATTAATACATAATGAAAGACTAATACATATTTATTAGTTGTACTTATATCACAATTTTCACGGGTAAATTTTTATATTTTCATATAGTAAACTAAAATTTTAAAATAAATTTGATTTATGTGTGAACCCCGTGCGTGCACGAGACTTATAAGTAGTTCCAGTTGAACCAAACATAAATTCCTACTTCCTAGCTGTATCTTCTTCGTTTGTTGCTAAAAGATAAAATGGACGAAGATACTATTTCATGTTAGCATATATAGTATATACATTCGATCAAATATCAACAGTAAGTAATTTGACTTTTTTTTTTTTCTTTTTTTTTTTTTTCGGTAAATACAGAAGTTGATCTTGTTGCTTAGATAAAATTCAAACAAGGTTGATGGTTTTATTTTGGTGTGTTTTTGGACTAGGCAAAACAGGTAACCAAAACTAAGTTTTGATTAGTTTACAGATCATAACATAAGCAAAATATATAATCAGTTGACCATATTTAAGAATAAATAGAAACTAGTCATGAGGTGAATGGGTTTGGCAAAGAGTGAGGTTGGCACGATGGACTCGACACTATTTTTCCTTAGCCTAATTTCATATATTTGAGATGACAAGAATAAAATAGGGAATATGTCACCAAATCTATACTATTTATTAAAAGAGTGTTTTAGCTGACCATGTCGGTAATTTTTGTTTCAGTGAACATAGTTACGTTTAGTTTTCAAATGAACCAAAATTATTACATAAAGAAAAAATCAATACAATTTTCTATAGAAAAATGTTGTTCTTGTCTCAAGAAAATGTCTACTAAACAAGAGACGCACAATTTTGAAAAGGTAGTTTTGTAATGGTATGTGATAGAGGATAGTTTTGGGACAAACTAAATTCGGTCGACATAATGTTAAACTTTGTCTATGGTTTAAAAAATATCCCGATGCAAAGTAAAAAGAATTACAGAATTAGAGACAATTGATTAGATTGTGAACCGGCTTGGGTTAGTCATTGTTAAACTTTTCTTTAGTACAAGCATGAGACTGTTCATTAAAAAAAATGTTAAAATATTAATCCCGTAATAATTTCACTCTTAACCTATACTTCTTTGAGTGCCTCAAAGCCCATTAAAAAAATATATAATAAATAAAAATAAATAAAAAAACAATGTCCCGTTTCAACACAAAACATGTAGTTACAAATGGGTCAATTCCATATATGATTTTTGTTGAGATGTTGGACTGGCGTTGTTTGTTGAACGTACATGTTGAAGGAAGGAATGTGTGCGAGAGAGGAATGTTTATGAGTTTGAGATTTTTTTTTTTTTTTTTTTTGAGATCTGAACCACGGTTTTTAACGGAGTTTACCCAAGTGCCGTGGTTGTGTAGCGGTGACTTAGATACATTCTGTTAAATCCGAAAGAGAAAAAATAGTGTTTAACCATACAACTTTTAACAAAACCACGACTGTACATTTTTTACACGTGGTTCAGAATTTCAAGAAGCTAGGGCATGTTTGATACATGAGATTATGGAGAGAAATGATGGTTATTTAAACAAAAAAAGTTATTTAAAAGATAATATTTGTTTGGCAAACAAAACTTATAAGAGATTATAAAAGAAATAATCTTTCATAATCTCGGAAAATCAAAAGTTATTTCATGTAACTTATAAAAATAATCTTTTTTTATAAATTTTTTTCAGCACCAGCACCAGTATCAGCAACAACACCAGCGTCAACACCATCTATTTTTGTCAAACATACCCATAGTTTAAGAGTCCCGATAGTGTTATATCTTTAACATAAATTAAAATAAGAGGAAATTCCTAAATAGTCAAAATAATAATAATAATAATAATAATAATAATAATAATAATAATAATAATAATAATAATAATAATAATATAAAGCATTTAGGCCTACTAAATATAAAAATACTTAAAATTAAGCATTACATATTTTAATATTAAAAGTACAAGTAATATCAACACAATTAGACATTTAATACATTAAAATCAATACAATTAGAGATTTACATGTTTTGTAGCTACATGTACATGCCACTTTCGGCCATTAATGGCTTAAAAGTTAACGTAAACCTTAAAATTCAAAATTACACCTTTTAATGCTAAAGGTACAAGTAATATCAACACAATTATACATTTAATGCCTTAAAATTGAGTATTACAACATTAAATTAAAACATAATTAATACTCCTATTAAAACATCTCATTACTTAAAAATACAATGAGTTATTCATTTTGTACAACCAGTTAAAAGCATAGCTATCAAATTAAATACAACCAATTAAAACATCTCCTTACTAAAAAGTACAATAAAATTTTCACAATGTACAATCTAAACAAGCAACAACATAATCCAAAATATAAAATAATTAAATACACTAATTAATGTTATTTTTAAAACACCCATAAAATGAAAAGTACATGTTATTATACATATTGTACAAACTAATAAAACACAAAAAAGTTTATACAATCTAACAAGTTGATGGTACATATAATTTTGAAAATCAGACCGGACCACGAGTTCAACCGGGAACTGGTGTCGCCACTGGTTCGGCTAGCCAATAAAAGCCATCAGAATATGAACCCGATACGAATAACTCGTACAACGCATTAGCAATCCGCCACTTTCGTCCACTCAGCCATCTCTCCCGATTGAAGAGGACCCGTTGGAACTGATACAAACTTGTGAGTCATGCCTTATCGGAATCTATTTCTCCGGTTAATTGTGCGTCATGCCTCATCGAGAATTAATACAAACTTGTGAGTCATGCCTCATCGGATCTAGTAATAATAAAATGGTAGCCCGCTCTCTTGCCTAGACAAAAACACATTTTCGAAATGGCTTTTCATCCTTCTGTGACTAAGGATTCTTATACAATCTAACAAGTTGATGGTACATATAATTTTGAAAATCAGACCGGACCACGAGTTCAACCGGGAACTGGTGTCGCCACTGGTTCGGCTAGCCAATAAAAACCATCAGAATATGAACCCGATACGAATAACTCGTACAACGCATTAGCAATCCGCCACTTTCGTCCACTCAGCCATCTCTCCCGATTGAAGAGGACCCGTTGGAACTGATACAAACTTGTGAGTCATGCCTTATCGGAATCTATTTCTCCGGTTAATTGTGCGTCATGCCTCATCGAGAATTAATACAAACTTGTGAGTCATGCCTCATCGGATCTAGTAATAATAAAATGGTAGCCCGCTCTCTTGCCTAGACAAAAACACATTTTCGAAATGGCTTTTCATCCTTCTGTGACTAAGGATTCTTATATGATCAAATTTTGTCTTTTATTAAAAAAAGATTTAAAATTTTTTGCTTTTTTGTAAAAAGACAAAATTTGGTCGTACAAAAATACAATAGCCGTCAATCGCACAAAAGACATTCGGTCAACCACTAGTACTTTTCATATTAAAAAGATGACACGTGTCAAAATATTAATGAAGTAGCACAGTCGATCAGTCGCACTAGCGTATTTCGAAATTTTGACTTTTTAAAGCTAAAAATTAATTAGATTACCTTTTCATTTTTGGACTATTTAACGAATTATCTCTTATATACTAAAAGTGGGAACGTGTTACTGTAGCTATGCTTGCTTCAAAGTATTATACGAAACAGTTGACTAAATAGTAACCCACGTTCCTCAAAGTTGTACCAAACAGTTGTTTGAACAGTTCTTCAATCTAATTCCCACCACCTCCACCTCCAATAAAGAAATCGGTCAACAATAACACCACACCATCCCTCATCTTATAACTTACATCGAAAACGAAAAAAAAAACATCCAAGATCTCAGACTGTTCAACTTTTTCACAATCTTCGAAAGATTATTTTAAGTTTAACACACATCATCATTGATCCCTAACTGTGAAATTATC
Source organism: Artemisia argyi (assembly GCA_030686995.1). Taxonomy (NCBI): domain Eukaryota; kingdom Viridiplantae; phylum Streptophyta; class Magnoliopsida; order Asterales; family Asteraceae; genus Artemisia; species Artemisia argyi. Next base: position 96,357,616 of record CM060693.1, on the reverse strand, counting down.
CGAATAAAAAGAAAAAAAAATTAACAAGTATGTTATTTCATTTCTTTGATTCGTTGAAATGAAAACAAAACGTAATCACAACAATAACCACCTACTCGCTAAATTTCTTTTTTTATTACTAAAAGTGAAATATAGACAATTATTTTGATACATCTCAAAAAGAAAATATAAACTATAATTTTGAGAGGGGGGAATATGAAATTATGAATGGTTCCTAAATTCGTATTGTTAAAATTTTATAATGTCAATTGAATTATGCTTCATACTTTGTTTGAAGTTTTAACTACATGGTAGTAAATGACAATTTAAAAATGTTTCTTTGTGTATAATGTTCTTTGATTTAGTGTTGTAAGCTATTTTGTTACTCATATTGCCGTTGTGACTATTTAAAAGCTAGAAATATGTTGTTTTCTATAATTGGATACTCCTACAAAACATAATTGGATACATATGATGACTATCATAATAGGTGATAGAAGTAGCCCAAGCTTCAACAAGTTTTGCAAGTAACAGCAATGCTCTACAAAATGTTAATCACATAGCTCTTTTTACCCTTCTTCACAGGTTCAGGAACAACTACTGCTTTGCCCTTGTTTGCTTCAGCCTGATTAGGGTCACATGGTGCATCAACAACTTCTGCAATAAGCATATCATCATCTGCATCCCTGATGCCTACAAATGATTCTTGAGTCTCAACTTGTTCATTAACAGATACCACAACTCTGTTGTAAGGTTCTTGTTCATATGATTTTTCATCTGAGTGAGTGTTTGAAGGTGGAACATATCCTTTCTTCAATTCTTCATCTGAGATATAGCATGAAGGATGTAAGCCCATGCTCTTTTCCCAGTCCTCATGTTCTTTTTGAAGGTGGAACATACCCTCCCCATCTTTAGAACAACCCTCACCATCTTTTTTGTTCCTTTGTTCATTCATTTTTTTAAAAGTTGCATCCCCAGCACATCTACCTGCTTGTACATCCCTATCACATTATACTAACAACTGCTTCCAATAATTTCTTTCAAACCACAGTTGATACCCATTGTGGACACCATAATTGGCTAAATCAAGTTTAAGTTGTTCATGTGTCTCAAATCTCATTCCTAGTATTGGTTCCATTTTATCCCAATCCTGTGTAAGATCATGTCTAGGGTAAATAATATATGGCTTAGCTTTATATCTAAGACTTCTATTGTATGTACATTGACTGGTTCATCCATGAAACCTCTAAAGTGATCACTATTAGAGCACAATTTGTTAAGAAATGGGTCTTTGGTAATTACATTCTTAATTTCAACATTTTCATCACCTTCATGAAAGAATTCTACATCACCTAAGTCTTCTTCCTCATCACTAGAACAATAAGCATCACTAGACTCATATCCCTCTTCTGTTTCTATGGCTTCTGTTTTGTCCCTAGTATCTAAAGCACCTTCATCAAGATGTTCAGCATACATATCAACTACCCATTTTTTGATTCATAACCACAAGTTAAAAATGCCTGAACACATTATCATTTCTAATTTCCTTAATTAATACCTAATCTTAATGGGGTTCCTACTTTGCAATAATAAAGTCTCCTAAGAGGATTATGGACTGAATGCCTAACTACATCAAAGAGTTCAACACATGACATACCTTCAAAGTTAAGATCCGTAATTTGCTTCTCATCGTAGTTCATATAAGCAAAAGATTTAATTGTAAAGAGACCATCGTGTTTTAGGTTAACTGTGAAAGCGCGATTCTTGTCGGGTTTACCTTTACCCATTTTGATTATTACATAGATTGGAGAATTAGGGTTCTAGAATTTTGGGAATTAGGGTTCTGGGTATTTGGGAATTAGGGTTCTTCAATTTGGGGGGAAAACATTTTTGGTAAAGTGTTGTTAATTTGGGTAAAATAATAAAAAGTGTGTTTTTTGTATGTTATACAAATGGTCAAAAAAAGGTAACCGGCTATAACCGGTTACCAATTGCAACATCTGGCATAAATACCTAACATTAAGCAAAGTATGAAGTTTTGTTACCTAACTTAGTATTTTCGAGAGTAAATTATTTAACATAGGAAATTTTCAAAGTTCATTACCTATATGTAGAAATAACCCACATATAAAATGATAAGGTTGCATTTGTTATTTTAGAAGAGTAGTAATCGGGAGACTTAAATTATATGCCTAAAGATATGCTTAAGCATGTGTGGCATCATCTTGATAGCTGCAGCTATTGGACCCACTTTTTCACAACCGTCAGCATCATGTCACATATGTTTAGGCACATCATAATTATGTTTCCCAATCATTTTTCATTTTAGAACTATATTAATTGTAAAATAAGTTTTATCATTTATATCTGTTGCGAAGATTTTTCATTTTAGAACTATATCAATTGCAAAATAAGTTTTATCATTTATATCTGTTGCGAAGCGCGGGTGTTCACAATCCACGTATATGTACATCAACAAGAGAGTATAAATAGACTTAAACCTTTCTCCATTTCTAAAAGTATTATAAAAATAAAATAAAATAATGCAACTCGCAATCACAAATGATTATGTGATTCACGTAAGTTTTCGTGGGTTTACATTCAGGGACAGACCTACATGGGAGCCGGATATGACACGGGTCACAGTTTTTCCAAGAAATGTTGTTTTTTTAGTCTATGCAACATCCAAAAATATATTCACCCTACTTACTTTTTTTATTGGTGTGCCTTTAGTTTATCCAAAACTTCTTAATGGTGCAAAATTTAATTCTAAAATAAAAGAATAATATCCCAAAATCCTTCCAAAAAATTTTGTGGTTAGAATTGCCTCATACACAACTCTCACCTAACCGAACCTTCCTTTCTTGATACACGAAGATCTACTCCTGTTGATCAGAGTTGGAATAACTGGTTTTGTGGTGCATTTAGTCGATGTTTTCTTAGAGATGATGTTACATGTTACGTTTTTTACCACGATTTTCTCGTTTATATAAGTATAACTCTCATAATCTATTTTCTAAAATGCTATTAAATTGCACTTGGTAGTTATTTTTGGTTTAGATGTGGTAATGGTGAAAATAGTATTATTGTGTTTCCAATGCGTAGCTACTTGGCTACTTTGATCACTGGTTAACTCCTAAATATTTTTTCATAAACCAAACATTTTCTCGTTTATACTATAAAGAAGTTTGATCGTGCGGTGTGTTGACAAATGATAACTGCCTTAGATTATATTGATGTTTTGTTCTGATATCATTTATGGCTCTAATTCGTTTATAACTTCTGTGTCTAAGTCTACCTCACAATATTTTGTTACAATGCTAAATCAGTAATGCAAAATGTTCTCTTAGTGGGGGACTTCAATTGTTATGGTCTTGACTAAACATATATATATATATATATATATATATATATATATATATATATATATATATATATATATATATATATATATATATATATATATATATATATGGATCACGTTGACTATATAATTGGGTTGCTAAGATAATCAATCTAACAGTAACTCTTAACTGGCTTGTTATAACTTATAAGTGATACTAATCACAGAGATATTAAATGTGTCGATTAAAAAAATTATTGATTCTTTTTGTCCAAATTTCAGATGAATGAAGCTGCCATGTTTGCTTGTAAAGAACATAAAACTAAAGCTGCAGCCGTTGCTACGAAGGCGGGAACAACATCGTCAAAAAGCTTATTAGGTGGAGTGTCAAAAACAATCAAAACTTCACATTTTGATCAAGCATTGAAACAGATCTCGCCTTTCATCCGAGAAGGGCGAGTAAAATAACGGATAACGAGAATGCATAGTAAGTAATTGTAAAACCCTAAAAGCTGTTTCTCCAAATTTTCCATATAATTTAATATTTTTCTAAGTTTGTGAACATAAACTAAGTTTGGAACTTTATCTATTTGAAAGATACACAATATTCTATCTATAACATAAGCTACAAAAAGAAGTCGGCACAACTTATATTTCAAAGTAACATTACACGTTTATATTTCAAAGTAACATTACATGTTAGCAAAGTACCTACCGGGATAAATCTGCCGATCGATATTGGTACACGTTAACGTTATGGTGTCATAAGCTTAGTGTATAATACATGTTCCGGGCGTATAATAACGTAGCCTACCTGTTTTGTTTTCCAAACGTTGGTGTGAGCCTATAACTCACACTACCAACATATTGTGTTCAATCGATTTAACAAACTCTATGAATATCACTCAACCTTTGTGTTGACCTCTCAAGCATGTATTTCAGGTTCATGACGATCAAGGATGGCACGGAAGGACACGGATACTCAAGAGGGCTATAAATTTTATTATCATTCAAAACTCATTTATTATACATTGTAAACATGGAACCAATTGGGACCTCATTTTGAAATCTCTGATATTTATATAATTTGAATGATACATCTTTTAAAACGACTCAATTGGAGTTCGTTTTCTATTATTGTGACTATTGTGCCGTCGAGTAACACCCAGTTTGAATTCCGCTGCATCCATGAATTGGGGGTGTTACACTTCATACAACCTAACAAATTTATGGTATATATAATTTTGAAAACTAGACGGGACCAACGGGTTCAACAGGGAACCGATGTCGCCACCGGTTTGGCTAACTAATAAAAACCATCCGAAAACGAACCAGAGAGGACCCGTTGAAACCGATACAAACTGGTGAATCAGACCTCATCGAGATCTATTTCTCCGGTTAATCGTCACAAGGTACCCGAATGAAAAACTGAAAAGTGAAAAGTTGAAATTAAAAAAGGAAATGTTAAAAACATATATTTCAAAAGGAAACTATTAATACAAATCACAAACCGAGTTGACCCGGGACGCTTCAAACCCAGTGGGTTGACCCGGTTTAATTTGACCCGTTTTCGACCCAACCTAGCAAGGTGACCCAGTTTAAATTGACCCATTTTTTGACAGGAACGGTTCAACCGGTTGAACCACCCGGGTCGAAGCGGGTTTCAAAACATTATGTTTATTTCCCAAATCTTCAAATTTTTATTATTTTTCGTTTATAACCTATAAACTTTTTTTATCAATAAACTATCTGTAGCTATAAAATCCCGTTGCTATGCACGGGTACTCGTCTAGTATAATAAAAGAATTGCATTATTTCGGAGTGATTTTGCAAACTCATTCTTATTGAAAAAATAATTGGACCAATAGGAGAACTCGATTTTGACACATAGGCGAAATCAAGCAATATGATTGGCCAATAAAAAGTCAAAATTGAATTAATTTTTGTCAAACTTTGATAAATTTGATAGAGAATTTGATTGAGGAAAAAAGCATATAAAAATATAGGTGTCAAATTTGTGAAAACAAAAACTTAAAAAAAAAATGAAGTAATTGATAAAACTTTAGTGGTTGAATTTTAAATATATTATATAGTTTTTTAATAACTTTAGATAATCAACAAATAACCCCTTACACTTTATACCCTTTAGACTTTGAACTTTGTTTACAATTACATGAGTATTAGTATTAGTTTGAGATTATTATTATTATTATTATTATTATTATTATTATTATTATTATTATTATTATTATTTATTTTTTTTTGGGGGGGGGGGGGGGGGGGGTATTTATCTAGGTTTCCAACTCGACATTGTGAGCTAATTAATCTCAGAACGACTACCTTTTTGGGTAGCCTGAAGTCTGCGCAGGTGAACCTTCGTGGCCATAAATTAATTTGATACTTTCATTCATTAAAATTACAAAATTTTGTGAATATACGAATTAGTTTTAATATACGTTAAATATTTTTAAAATAAATATTAGTTTTAAACTTTCATATATTAAAATATTATTCTTTTTATCATATACGTTAAATAAGGACTCATATTATTCTATTTAAAAGTTTAATCTATGGGTACACGTGTTTAAATATTAAAAACTAATAAATTATTATTAACGGTAACGTAAATATCAAATGGTAAGCATGAGTTACTGTGATTTGAAAATAAATATACGGGATTGTACTTATAACAACGACTCATGTAGTTATTATTATTAAAGTTTATGTACGGATATATGGAAAACATTTTTAAAAAACTTTACGGAGTATATTACTTTATCAACGCTCATTATGTGATACTAAACTCGTATATTTTGTACAATATGATATCAATAGTTAAACAACAACATTAACCTCAACCTGAACATATATGCCACCTAATCAAAGTTAAATGTTTCTTCTAATAGTTTTTTATTTTTACGAAATATTAATATATATTAATACATAATGAAAGACTAATACATATTTATTAGTTGTACTTATATCACAATTTTCACGGGTAAATTTTTATATTTTCATATAGTAAACTAAAATTTTAAAATAAATTTGATTTATGTGTGAACCCCGTGCGTGCACGAGACTTATAAGTAGTTCCAGTTGAACCAAACATAAATTCCTACTTCCTAGCTGTATCTTCTTCGTTTGTTGCTAAAAGATAAAATGGACGAAGATACTATTTCATGTTAGCATATATAGTATATACATTCGATCAAATATCAACAGTAAGTAATTTGACTTTTTTTTTTTTCTTTTTTTTTTTTTTCGGTAAATACAGAAGTTGATCTTGTTGCTTAGATAAAATTCAAACAAGGTTGATGGTTTTATTTTGGTGTGTTTTTGGACTAGGCAAAACAGGTAACCAAAACTAAGTTTTGATTAGTTTACAGATCATAACATAAGCAAAATATATAATCAGTTGACCATATTTAAGAATAAATAGAAACTAGTCATGAGGTGAATGGGTTTGGCAAAGAGTGAGGTTGGCACGATGGACTCGACACTATTTTTCCTTAGCCTAATTTCATATATTTGAGATGACAAGAATAAAATAGGGAATATGTCACCAAATCTATACTATTTATTAAAAGAGTGTTTTAGCTGACCATGTCGGTAATTTTTGTTTCAGTGAACATAGTTACGTTTAGTTTTCAAATGAACCAAAATTATTACATAAAGAAAAAATCAATACAATTTTCTATAGAAAAATGTTGTTCTTGTCTCAAGAAAATGTCTACTAAACAAGAGACGCACAATTTTGAAAAGGTAGTTTTGTAATGGTATGTGATAGAGGATAGTTTTGGGACAAACTAAATTCGGTCGACATAATGTTAAACTTTGTCTATGGTTTAAAAAATATCCCGATGCAAAGTAAAAAGAATTACAGAATTAGAGACAATTGATTAGATTGTGAACCGGCTTGGGTTAGTCATTGTTAAACTTTTCTTTAGTACAAGCATGAGACTGTTCATTAAAAAAAATGTTAAAATATTAATCCCGTAATAATTTCACTCTTAACCTATACTTCTTTGAGTGCCTCAAAGCCCATTAAAAAAATATATAATAAATAAAAATAAATAAAAAAACAATGTCCCGTTTCAACACAAAACATGTAGTTACAAATGGGTCAATTCCATATATGATTTTTGTTGAGATGTTGGACTGGCGTTGTTTGTTGAACGTACATGTTGAAGGAAGGAATGTGTGCGAGAGAGGAATGTTTATGAGTTTGAGATTTTTTTTTTTTTTTTTTTTGAGATCTGAACCACGGTTTTTAACGGAGTTTACCCAAGTGCCGTGGTTGTGTAGCGGTGACTTAGATACATTCTGTTAAATCCGAAAGAGAAAAAATAGTGTTTAACCATACAACTTTTAACAAAACCACGACTGTACATTTTTTACACGTGGTTCAGAATTTCAAGAAGCTAGGGCATGTTTGATACATGAGATTATGGAGAGAAATGATGGTTATTTAAACAAAAAAAGTTATTTAAAAGATAATATTTGTTTGGCAAACAAAACTTATAAGAGATTATAAAAGAAATAATCTTCCATAATCTCGGAAAATCAAAAGTTATTTCATGTAACTTATAAAAATAATCTTTTTTTATAAATTTTTTTCAGCACCAGCACCAGTATCAGCAACAACACCAGCGTCAACACCATCTATTTTTGTCAAACATACCCATAGTTTAAGAGTCCCGATAGTGTTATATCTTTAACATAAATTAAAATAAGAGGAAATTCCTAAATAGTCAAAATAATAATAATAATAATAATAATAATAATAATAATAATAATAATAATAATATAAAGCATTTAGGCCTACTAAATATAAAAATACTTAAAATTAAGCATTACATATTTTAATATTAAAAGTACAAGTAATATCAACACAATTAGACATTTAATACATTAAAATCAATACAATTAGAGATTTACATGTTTTGTAGCTACATGTACATGCCACTTTCGGCCATTAATGGCTTAAAAGTTAACGTAAACCTTAAAATTCAAAATTACACCTTTTAATGCTAAAGGTACAAGTAATATCAACACAATTATACATTTAATGCCTTAAAATTGAGTATTACAACATTAAATTAAAACATAATTAATACTCCTATTAAAACATCTCATTACTTAAAAATACAATGAGTTATTCATTTTGTACAACCAGTTAAAAGCATAGCTATCAAATTAAATACAACCAATTAAAACATCTCCTTACTAAAAAGTACAATAAAATTTTCACAATGTACAATCTAAACAAGCAACAACATAATCCAAAATATAAAATAATTAAATACACTAATTAATGTTATTTTTAAAACACCCATAAAATGAAAAGTACATGTTATTATACATATTGTACAAACTAATAAAACACAAAAAAGTTTATACAATCTAACAAGTTGATGGTACATATAATTTTGAAAATCAGACCGGACCACGAGTTCAACCGGGAACTGGTGTCGCCACTGGTTCGGCTAGCCAATAAAAGCCATCAGAATATGAACCCGATACGAATAACTCGTACAACGCATTAGCAATCCGCCACTTTCGTCCACTCAGCCATCTCTCCCGATTGAAGAGGACCCGTTGGAACTGATACAAACTTGTGAGTCATGCCTTATCGGAATCTATTTCTCCGGTTAATTATGCGTCATGCCTCATCGAGAATTAATACAAACTTGTGAGTCATGCCTCATCGGATCTAGTAATAATAAAATGGTAGCCCGCTCTCTTGCCTAGACAAAAACACATTTTCGAAATGGCTTTTCATCCTTCTGTGACTAAGGATTCTTATACAATCTAACAAGTTGATGGTACATATAATTTTGAAAATCAGACCGGACCACGAGTTCAACCGGGAACTGGTGTCGCCACTGGTTCGGCTAGCCAATAAAAACCATCAGAATATGAACCCGATACGAATAACTCGTACAACGCATTAGCAATCCGCCACTTTCGTCCACTCAGCCATCTCTCCCGATTGAAGAGGACCCGTTGGAACTGATACAAACTTGTGAGTCATGCCTTATCGGAATCTATTTCTCCGGTTAATTGTGCGTCATGCCTCATCGAGAATTAATACAAACTTGTGAGTCATGCCTCATCGGATCTAGTAATAATAAAATGGTAGCCCGCTCTCTTGCCTAGACAAAAACACATTTTCGAAATGGCTTTTCATCCTTCTGTGACTAAGGATTCTTATATGATCAAATTTTGTCTTTTATTAAAAAAAGATTTAAAATTTTTTGCTTTTTTGTAAAAAGACAAAATTTGGTCGTACAAAAATACAATAGCCGTCAATCGCACAAAAGACATTCGGTCAACCACTAGTACTTTTCATATTAAAAAGATGACACGTGTCAAAATATTAATGAAGTAGCACAGTCGATCAGTCGCACTAGCGTATTTCGAAATTTTGACTTTTTAAAGCTAAAAATTAATTAGATTACCTTTTCATTTTTGGACTATTTAACGAATTATCTCTTATATACTAAAAGTGGGAACGTGTTACTGTAGCTATGCTTGCTTCAAAGTATTATACGAAACAGTTGACTAAATAGTAACCCACGTTCCTCAAAGTTGTACCAAACAGTTGTTTGAACAGTTCTTCAATCTAATTCCCACCACCTCCACCTCCAATAAAGAAATCGGTCAACAATAACACCACACCATCCCTCATCTTATAACTTACATCGAAAACGAAAAAAAAAACATCCAAGATCTCAGACTGTTCAACTTTTTCACAATCTTCGAAAGATTATTTTAAGTTTAACACACATCATCATTGATCCCTAACTGTGAAATTATCCGAATAAAAAGAAAAAAAAATTAACAAGTATGTTATTTCATTTCTTTGATTCGTTGAAATGAAAACAAAACGTAATCACAACAATAACCACGTTCAGGAACAACTACTGCTTTGCCCTTGTTTGCTTCAGCCTGATTAGGGTCACATGGTGCATCAACAACTTCTGCAATAAGCATATCATCATCTGCATCCCTGATGCCTACAAATGATTCTTGAGTCTCAACTTGTTCATTAACAGATACCACAACTCTGTTGTAAGGTTCTTGTTCATATGATTTTTCATCTGAGTGAGTGTTTGAAGGTGGAACATATCCTTTCTTCAATTCTTCATCTGAGATATAGCATGAAGGATGTAAGCCCATGCTCTTTTCCCAGTCCTCATGTTCTTTTTGAAGGTGGAACATACCCTCCCCATCTTTAGAACAACCCTCACCATCTTTTTTGTTCCTTTGTTCATTCATTTTTTTAAAAGTTGCATCCCCAGCACATCTACCTGCTTGTACATCCCTATCACATTATACTAACAACTGCTTCCAATAATTTCTTTCAAACCACAGTTGATACCCATTGTGGACACCATAATTGGCTAAATCAAGTTTAAGTTGTTCATGTGTCTCAAATCTCATTCCTAGTATTGGTTCCATTTTATCCCAATCCTGTGTAAGATCATGTCTAGGGTAAATAATATATGGCTTAGCTTTATATCTAAGACTTCTATTGTATGTACATTGACTGGTTCATCCATGAAACCTCTAAAGTGATCACTATTAGAGCACAATTTGTTAAGAAATGGGTCTTTGGTAATTACATTCTTAATTTCAACATTTTCATCACCTTCATGAAAGAATTCTACATCACCTAAGTCTTCTTCCTCATCACTAGAACAATAAGCATCACTAGACTCATATCCCTCTTCTGTTTCTATGGCTTCTGTTTTGTCCCTAGTATCTAAAGCACCTTCATCAAGATGTTCAGCATACATATCAACTACCCATTTTTTGATTCATAACCACAAGTTAAAAATGCCTGAACACATTATCATTTCTAATTTCCTTAATTAATACCTAATCTTAATGGGGTTCCTACTTTGCAATAATAAAGTCTCCTAAGAGGATTATGGACTGAATGCCTAACTACATCAAAGAGTTCAACACATGACATACCTTCAAAGTTAAGATCCGTAATTTGCTTCTCATCGTAGTTCATATAAGCAAAAGATTTAATTGTAAAGAGACCATCGTGTTTTAGGTTAACTGTGAAAGCGCGATTCTTGTCGGGTTTACCTTTACCCATTTTGATTATTACATAGATTGGAGAATTAGGGTTCTAGAATTTTGGGAATTAGGGTTCTGGGTATTTGGGAATTAGGGTTCTTCAATTTGGGGGGAAAACATTTTTGGTAAAGTGTTGTTAATTTGGGTAAAATAATAAAAAGTGTGTTTTTTGTATGTTATACAAATGGTCAAAAAAAGGTAACCGGCTATAACCGGTTACCAATTGCAACATCTGGCATAAATACCTAACATTAAGCAAAGTATGAAGTTTTGTTACCTAACTTAGTATTTTCGAGAGTAAATTATTTAACATAGGAAATTTTCAAAGTTCATTACCTATATGTAGAAATAACCCACATATAAAATGATAAGGTTGCATTTGTTATTTTAGAAGAGTAGTAATCGGGAGACTTAAATTATATGCCTAAAGATATGCTTAAGCATGTGTGGCATCATCTTGATAGCTGCAGCTATTGGACCCACTTTTTCACAACCGTCAGCATCATGTCACATATGTTTAGGCACATCATAATTATGTTTCCCAATCATTTTTCATTTTAGAACTATATTAATTGTAAAATAAGTTTTATCATTTATATCTGTTGCGAAGATTTTTCATTTTAGAACTATATCAATTGCAAAATAAGTTTTATCATTTATATCTGTTGCGAAGCGCGGGTGTTCACAATCCACGTATATGTACATCAACAAGAGAGTATAAATAGACTTAAACCTTTCTCCATTTCTAAAAGTATTATAAAAATAAAATAAAATAATGCAACTCGCAATCACAAATGATTATGTGATTCACGTAAGTTTTCGTGGGTTTACATTCAGGGACAGACCTACATGGGAGCCGGATATGACACGGGTCACAGTTTTTCCAAGAAATGTTGTTTTTTTAGTCTATGCAACATCCAAAAATATATTCACCCTACTTACTTTTTTTATTGGTGTGCCTTTAGTTTATCCAAAACTTCTTAATGGTGCAAAATTTAATTCTAAAATAAAAGAATAATATCCCAAAATCCTTCCAAAAAATTTTGTGGTTAGAATTGCCTCATACACAACTCTCACCTAACCGAACCTTCCTTTCTTGATACACGAAGATCTACTCCTGTTGATCAGAGTTGGAATAACTGGTTTTGTGGTGCATTTAGTCGATGTTTTCTTAGAGATGATGTTACATGTTACGTTTTTTACCACGATTTTCTCGTTTATATAAGTATAACTCTCATAATCTATTTTCTAAAATGCTATTAAATTGCACTTGGTAGTTATTTTTGGTTTAGATGTGGTAATGGTGAAAATAGTATTATTGTGTTTCCAATGCGTAGCTACTTGGCTACTTTGATCACTGGTTAACTCCTAAATATTTTTTCATAAACCAAACATTTTCTCGTTTATACTATAAAGAAGTTTGATCGTGCGGTGTGTTGACAAATGATAACTGCCTTAGATTATATTGATGTTTTGTTCTGATATCATTTATGGCTCTAATTCGTTTATAACTTCTGTGTCTAAGTCTACCTCACAATATTTTGTTACAATGCTAAATCAGTAATGCAAAATGTTCTCTTAGTGGGGGACTTCAATTGTTATGGTCTTGACTAAACATATATATATATATATATATATATATATATATATATATATATATATATATATATATATATATATATATATATATATATATATATATATATATGGATCACGTTGACTATATAATTGGGTTGCTAAGATAATCAATCTAACAGTAACTCTTAACTGGCTTGTTATAACTTATAAGTGATACTAATCACAGAGATATTAAATGTGTCGATTAAAAAAATTATTGATTCTTTTTGTCCAAATTTCAGATGAATGAAGCTGCCATGTTTGCTTGTAAAGAACATAAAACTAAAGCTGCAGCCGTTGCTACGAAGGCGGGAACAACATCGTCAAAAAGCTTATTAGGTGGAGTGTCAAAAACAATCAAAACTTCACATTTTGATCAAGCATTGAAACAGATCTCGCCTTTCATCCGAGAAGGGCGAGTAAAATAACGGATAACGAGAATGCATAGTAAGTAATTGTAAAACCCTAAAAGCTGTTTCTCCAAATTTTCCATATAATTTAATATTTTTCTAAGTTTGTGAACATAAACTAAGTTTGGAACTTTATCTATTTGAAAGATACACAATATTCTATCTATAACATAAGCTACAAAAAGAAGTCGGCACAACTTATATTTCAAAGTAACATTACACGTTTATAAGTCACAAGAGGGCCGAAATTAATTAAAATATGTATACAACCTACACACCTAATATGGCACACATTAAAAGTTGTTTTGGGACCTAGTCTAAATCACTTTATATCCGATTTAAAAGAATTAGGAGATAACATTTCAAAGTTAAGAAAAAGTATTCCTTATCTCCTCCTCATTACTCGGCAAGTATCCCTACTATATTTCCCTATTTGTTCTCTTCAAAACCGTATATTTCACCTTCTAATCTCACACACTTAACCCTAAACATGAACAAGAATGGTGGCTTGATTTTACTTCCCATTTTGATTAACCGATCTCACATAAACGTCTTGTTAGGAATACAAATAATCCTATAAAAGACTTGGTCACCTAAATGATGTAATAGCATTAAGTTAGCGCATAGTTAGTTTATTTATTAGTTAGTATTAGTTTAAGTAACACCGTGCAAGAAGGATTGGTCTTTACCCACTGTATACCTGATCCACAGCCCGGGTGTGGGCATTTTCTTTTCTTTGTATAAATACCCCTCTCCCACCAAGGGAAAGGGTTGGACCTTTCATTCATATTAATCTAATATCTCTCTAGTTTCTCTCTTAACAAAAAGGCTCCCAACTTCTTATCTATTCTTTCTTTCTAATTCGATCCATAACCACAAGAAACCATACATGTTATGATTATGAGTATCCTACAATTGGTATCAAGAGCCAATGTTTCATCTTAGGACCTTGTAGAATCGGATTTGGTGTAGTTTTGTGTGGTTTTTGTAAGTTAGAAGTGTTTTTCTTTGAAAACATCATGGTTTGATTCTTATAGTGTTATTTGATATGTTAGGGGTGTACTTTTATGATCATTAGTGTTAGTACTACATTGTTTTTCAGTTGGTTATGCTATATCAAACGTTTATTTCAAGTTGGGATGGATTTTGGGTCGTTTGCTTGATTGCGGTTTGCTATTCTGTATCATTTCCTTGTTGCGGTTTGCTACTGTATCTTGTGGTTTGCTAGGTAGCGAATACTATTTTGGGTATAAGGACAAAACGCAAGATAGTGACTGTTTTGGACTGTTGTGACTAGCGATTTGTTATTTGCGGTTTGCTCCTGCGTTTTAAGTTTTTGCGGTTTAAGTTTTTTTGCGTTTACTTCGTTTAGCGTTTAACTCACCTTGCGGTTTGCCGTGAATAGCGTTTATCTCACTAGCGGTTACTTCATCCTGCGGTTTACTCCTTTTTGCGGTTACCTCTCCTGGTCTAGAGTTTTACTCATCACTGCGTTTATCTCTGAATTGCGGTTACCTTAACTTAGCGGTTTGCTCTCTTTGTTAGCGAGTTTCTCAACTTTGTTGGAAATTAACTAAGTGGTGAGGTACTTGTGATAGGTTAATCATTTGTATTTGGTGAATTGTTGTAACTTAAGTCGTTTCGATTAACCTAATTGTGATTTGACGTTGTGAGTTAATTCTTACGACTTGACTAATCTCAATTGGATATATTGTAACTTGACTTGTCGCAACTTGACACTTAGTGCAAACTGTGACTCATCCGGTACCTCTCTCTAAGTTTAACTTGCTAAGTATATCTTCCGGTTTCTGTTGTTGACTTTAGTAAAATCCCGGGAAAGAATCGATTTCTCGGTTTAATTCACAAGAGTTGTAAAATCCCGTTTGAAGATTTTGTTATGGCAACTGTTTTGGATGACATTCAAGCTGCTGGGTCCGATACCCGACCTCCTATGCTAGATAGGATTGACTATGAATCGTGGGCACAAAGAATCAGACTTTATTTCATGGGTAAAGAAAATGGTGAGAACATTCTGCGATCAATTGATGAAGGTCCTATGCAGATGGGTAATACCAGAGATGTTATCTCCATTGCTGAGGATGGATTTGTCACCCATGGAATTGACAGGCCACATACTTACAATGACCTCAGTGATGCTGAAAAGAAGCGTTATGATGCAGATATTTGAGCCTCCAACATCGTGATTCAAGGGTTACCCAAAGATGTGTACAAGCTAATCAACTTCAACACTGATGCTAAAGCTGTTTGGGACAACATCAAAATGCTTCTGTCTGGATCGGAGCTGACCAAAGAAGACCGTGAGTCTCAGTTGTATTATGAGTTTGAGCATTTCAAAATGAATCCTGGTGTAAACATTACCGACTACTATGTCAGATTTCACAAGTTGGTTAATGACATGAGAATGATCCGAATGACAATGCCTAACATCCAACTCAATTATAAGTTTGTTAACAACATGTCACCTGAGTGGGATCGTTTTGTTACTGCAGTAAAGCTCAACAAAGGATTGAGAAATACAAACTATGAACAGTTGTTTGCCTACTTACAACAACATGAGAAGCATGCAGCTTTTGATCGACAATTAAGAGAGAAGCTCAATCCAACTGCCACCAATGACTCACTTGCATTCATGACTAGTATGTTGCCAACTACTCAACCTGTGTCATCAGTGGATCAGTCATCTCTACAGTCACCTGCTGCCATGAATACCCATCTCGACTCAGGGTATTCTCATACTGATAAGATGATTGACAATCTTTCCAACCAAGTGTCTCTACTTGTTCAACATTTCAGAGCTACACTCCCACCAACCAACAATCAACTCATAGCTTCCTCAAATCCACGTAATCAGGCTATTGTGGAAGATGGAAGAGTGATGGTGCAGAACGTTCAGGGCAGACAAAATATGAATCAAAGGAATGCTGCACGGGGTAACTTGCAGAACAGAGTTGGAAATGTAAATCAGGGACAAGGAAGGCAACCAAAATGTTACAACTGTGGGGGTTTAGGTCACATCGCCAGAAACTGCACTCAGCCAAAACGTCCTCAGAACTCAGATTACTTCAAGGACAAAATGTTGCTCATGCAAGCTCAAGAGAATGGAGTTATGCTAAATGAGGAAGAATTGGCTTTTATTGCTGGGGATGATGGAAAGACATTTGATGATGATGTGGATGAACAACCTGTTCAGGACTTAGCTCTTAATGATCCAAACATCTTCCAAACTGAGGATTGTGATGCTTTTGACTCAGATGTTGATGACAAACTCACTGCTCAGATAATCTTCATGGCCAATCTATCCTCTGTTGTCTCACCATCACAACAATCTGGTCCCTCCAAATCATCCATCATATCTAAGGTACTAAAGTTATATGATGAATGTGTAGTTAATGATGAAGAAAAGACCTTCAACAATATATGACAAAATAATGTTGGTGAACCAAATGAGGCTGAAATGGAAAACATTAATGTTGTTCCAAATGAGCAACCTTCGGATCACAACAGTGATTCTGACATATTTTGTGGAATGTCATCTGTTGTATGTGACAATGATGTGATACATGAACAAAAGATATATTACGAAGAACAACAAACAAACATTGCACAATTAGATATTGCTAATATGGGAAATAGCAATTTTGTCCCATTTGAACAATATGTAAAGCACAACGTCGACCCTGTTGTTTCTAGTGATATATCCACTATTGATGACAATGTGTGTGAACTTGATGAATTCACTGCTGTTGCACCCGATGACACTCTGACCAGTAGGATTAATATTCTTAAGGATCAAGTTAGGTGTTATGAACAACGTGCAAAATTTGAGCTAACCGAACATGAACAAAAAATGGATTGGCAAATGCAAGCATACATAACTGAACAAAACTTAAAGGTAAAGGCCTTTAAACAAGAGATAAAATCTGTTCAAAATCAACTTGATCGTGCTGTTAAGGAAAAACAGGAAATTCAAGATAGTTTAAATGTTCTAAAAAGTGAATTTCAGGAAAAGGAAACTAAATTGTTAAATGAATTTTCCAACCTTAAGCAGTTGAAAAACAAACTTGAAAACAAGTTGTACATCCAAGGCCAAACCAGTCAAATAGCTCAAATGATGGAAAAGCACATTAAACTGCGGGATAAACATAGTGATAAGGATTTAGGGATGCCTAAAACAAACTTCCTTAAGAGCGTTAGAGCCTGTCAACCTGCCCTCTATGATGCTAAGGTTATGCTTACACCCAATCATGACCCTCCAAATAGTTGGTCTGATAAAGAATTAGATGATCTTGAGTTTGCCAATAGAGAGAGATTTGATAATAAAATGAAGGATCCCAAGTGCATTAAACACTGTGTCATTGTTAAGCCCCATGATTATTATGAACAAAACCGAGTGACTGTGTTTGCACCTCAAACTAAGTTAACACCAGAACATGTATTTTGGCCATTAGATGTTGAGAAAATGAAAGCTGAGGAAATTAAGGCCAAGACTCCTCAAAAGTTAGCTGCCCCAACGGTGTATCCCCCCAATACACCAATGCACTTAGTTCAGTTGTCACTTCTCACACAATGTAAAATTCTTATTAGCATATATGTCCTTTGTCACATGTTCACTGATTTTGATAAAACATGCAAAAAGAGAATCACGCCAACGGGAATTACTGAGGGTGAACGGGGATTTGAGCTTACTAAAGAGTGTTACTTAACTGAAGTCAACCCATTTTTTAAACTAATCAAAGAACACTTTGAGGGTTTATGAAAATCCCTTGATATTGAGCTAAAAGAAATGAAAGAGGTATTTAAAAGTGTGGAAAATAAGGGTAAACAAATTGCAATAGATCTTCAGCATAGTGAAATTGCCAGAAAAAATATTCTCATCATGAATGACAATTTGATTGCTAAATGTATTGCTCAAGATGTGTTCTATACTGCTACAGAGTCTTCATTAAATGCTTGTCAGTTTCATGAAATGTCTATTGCTTTGAATGATCTTCAAAATCGTGTTGTTGAGCTTAAGGGGGAGAATTTGAAATTGCATGAAAAAATTCAAAATGATGATCATGACAATATGGTCAAACACCTTTCTAAACTAGAAGTTGATAATCTTAACTTACAATTGAAATATCAACATTTAGAAGAAAGAATAAAAATATCTAAGGCCAAGACATCTTTTGATGTTTCGGAATTTGATGCATATTTTGAATTAGCAAAAAGGGATGAAAAAATTCAAGCTCACATGAACACGATTCGGTTAATGAGGGCTCAAATTGCCCAATTGAAATCTCCCATGAATGTTGTGATCGACACCCATAAGCCAATGTCTGCAGATTCTCAGAATTTTCAACTTCAAAACATAACCAGCAAACTCAAACATGAAAGTGATTGTTTTCTATTAGGAATACGTTTATTCATATGAAGACTCGGTCACCCCGAGTGTAGTTTAGAATATTGTAGCTCGTAGTAGTTATCATCTTAGTTAGAACGTAGTTTAGTATTAGTTAGTATTTGTGGAGTCGGGTCGGGTCTTTACCCACTGTTAGCTCGCTCCACAGCCCGTTTCAGGGGGCGTTTGTCTGTAAGTATAAATACCCCTTCCCTAGCTTGGAAGGGGTTGGACCTTTCACTTCAATCCAACATTCTCTCATTTTCTTTCAAAGGCTCCCAACATCTCTTTCTCTCTCTAACTTCTCTCACTAGATATCTTTACTTATAATCATCCTAAACACATAATCATTCATGTTCCTACATTAGAGTATACTACAATTGGTATCAAGAGCCATGGTTCTATCCTAGGATTAATGGTGTGCTCGAATTTTAGTGTGGTTATTGTGTTTTTAGATGGTTCGAACCTATTTAGTGGTTTCCTCACTAGTTTGGTTTCGTTAGATGATTTCTTGATATTTATTCTTGTACTTTCTTGATTAGTTGTGTTATATGCTCTTTGGTTTACCTTTGGAAAGGATGAAGCATTCATTTGTTAGGAGATAAGTGTAATTCGTGGTAGTTTTCTTGGCAGCGAGTTGTCATCTTCATTGTAGAGAGTTGACAGGTTATTGTAGCGAGTTGGGGTTAGCATTTTGGCGGTTTGCTATTTTGGGACTTTAAGACAAAACGCTAGATAGTGACGTTTCTGTCTTATTGGTCTAGCGAGTTGAGGAAGTCAGCAAGTTGGCATAGTTAGAGGTTTGATCTGTTTAGCGGGTTGCTATTTCTAGCGAGTTGGTGAGACTAGCGATTTGATGCTACTAGCGAGTTGGTGAATGCAGTGAGTTGATAAGTTCCAGCGAGTTGTGGTCATATCTCCAGCGATTTGATATTAGCAGCAAGTTGAGCTATTTCAAGCGAGTTGACCATACTAGTGAGTTGTTCCTGTGTTCAGCGAGTTAGTGTTGTCAGAGGGTTGATACATTTTAGCGAGTTGTGTTATTCTTAGTGAGTTGGTTATGTTACATTAGTGAAACTTGTGTGCTGTTACGACTTAAGTTGTTACCGCTATTTCTACAATAACTTGACATTGTGAGGTTAATCTTACGACTTGACTTGTTGCTTTAATAGTAACTTGACGTTGTGAGACCAGACTTACGATTTGACTTGTTTTCTGTGGAGAGGTTGTAACTCGACTTGTTGCAACATAACACGAAATACACTTGTGTGTACAACTTGGTACTAGGACTTACTCACTTTCCATAGCATGGCAAGCACTTCCTCTGATGACATTCAGGCTGCAGGGTTGGATACTCGTCCTCCAATGCTGGACAGGACCGACTATGAATCATGGGCACAAAGAATTCGTCTTTACTGTTTAGGAAAGGAAAACGGGGTTAACATTTTGAAATCCATCGATGAAGGACCCTTTCAAATGGGAGTCACTAGAGACACAATTGCTGCTACTGACGACCAACCTACTGTAGTTGGCCCTAACAAACCTCGCACCTACGATGAGTTATCTGAGGAAGAAAAGAAACGCTATGATGCCGACATCAGAGCATCAAACATTGTCATTCAAGGGCTTCCTAAAGATGTCTACAAACTCATCAACTACAACACAGAAGCCAAAGCAGTTTGGGATAATGTAAAAATGCTTCTTGCAGGGTCTGAGTTAACCAAAGAAGATCGTGAGTCTCAGCTATATGATGAATTTGAGCATTTCAAAATGAATCCAGGTGAAAGCATCACAGACTATTATGTCAGATTTCACAAGCTGGTCAATGATATGAGAATCATCAAGATGACAATGCCCAACATTAAGCTAAACTCCAAATTCGTGAACAACATGGCACCTGAATGGGATAGGTTTGTTACAGCTGTTAAACTCAACAAAGGTCTTAGGGACACCAATCATGAACAACTCTATGCATATCTGCAACAACATGAGAAGCATGCTGCTTATGATCGTTTAATGCGAGAAAAACTCAATCCGTCAACTACTAATGACTCTCTTGCTTTCGTCTCAAGTGTTCAGCAACTTAATCAATCATCAATTAATCCACCTCAATCACAACATCCTTTGTCCAGATCTACTAATCAAGCATCAACTCCTTCACCATCTGCCCTAAACACCCATCTGGACTCTGGATATTCCCACACTGACATGATGATCGATAATCTTTCCAATCAAGTCTCATTGTTGGTTCAACAGTTCAGGGCAGCTCTTCCATCTACTAATAACCAACTTCGGACCTCATCCAACCCTCGTAATCAGGCAGTCATAGAGGATGGTAGAGTTGTGGTGCAAAATGTGCAAGGAAGACAGAATTTGAATCAAAGAAATGCTTGTTTTGGGAATGGGAACTATAGAGTCGGTAATGCTCTTCAAGGTCAAGCCAAACAACCTAAATGCTACAACTGTGGAGGAATGGGTCACATAGCTAGGAATTGCACTCAACTAAAGCATCCTCAATACTCAGAGTACTTCAAAGACAAGATGCTGCTTATGCAGGCACAAGAAAATGGGACTGTTTTGGATGAGGAAGCCTTACTCTTTCTAGCTGGTGATGACGGAAATGCATTTGATGCTGATGTAGATGATCAACCGGTTCAAGACTTAGCACTCAATGACCCGAATATCTTCCAAGTTGAGGACTGTGATGCATTTGACTCTGATGTTGATGATGAACCCACTGCTCAAACCATCTTCATGGCTAATCTATCTGCAGATGTTTCCTCTCCACAACAGTCTGGATCTTCCATCACATCTGCCATCTCTGAGGTACCAACTTCATTCAACCAAAATGACTATGCCAATCCACAGAAGGTGTATGAACTTGTACAACTCAAGGATATTGACAACACAGTTGCCATTGGTATGGGAAATACCAATAGTATCCCATATGAAAGGTATTTGCATGTCAATGGACTGCCAGTTGTACCAAGTGATGCACCTTCTGTTCCTGATGATTCTTTGCCCACTAGATTTAACATCCTTAAGGATCAGGTGACTATATACGAACAGCAGGCTAAATTTGAGCTTAATGAACGTGAGCAGAAAATGGAATGGCAAATGCGTGCTTACATAACTGAAAATAATTCCAAACAAGAAACATTGAAAAGGGAGTTAATGTCTTTGAAAAAACAATTGGATCAAACTGTTAAACAAAAACAAGAAATTCAAAAGGGGTTAACCTCGCTCAACATGATTACAAAGACAAAGAAACAAAACTTTTAAATGATGTTTCTAGTCTTAAGACGTTGAAAAATAATCTGGAAGAAAAGTTGTACACGCAAGGCCAAACCATCCAATCTGCTCGAATGATGCAGAACCAAGGAAATCAAGAGATGAGTTTAGTGAACAGGATGCCTCTAAACCTAAGGTCAACTTCCTTAGAAATGGTATAGGTGCTCAACCCACATTGTATGATGCAAACATTATGTTTGAACCTGACCATGCCCCTCCTAATGTGAGATCCTATGACGAAATTGACGAAATGGAAGATAGGACTAGAGAAAAACTAGCTGAGCAATTAAAGGATCCCGTGTGTATTGCTAATAATATTGTCTTTTACTATGATTACACTGATGATAATCATTCAGCTATTTTTGTCCCTCAAAAGAAAATCCTTCCTGAAAAAGTTTTTTGGAATATTGATATTAAGAAAATGAAAGCTGAAAGACTTGTGGATAACACACGAACTATTTTTATGATAGCTGATCCAACCATTTATCCTCTGAACACTCCCATGCACCTTGTACCATTTACTCTTCCCACACAGTGTAATACTCATATTGGATTATATGTACTAGGGCAAATGTTTAATGCTTTTGAGAAAACGTGTAAAAAGAGAATTACACCAACTGGGATTACTGAAGGGGAAAGGGGATTTGAACAAACAAAACGATGTTACCTAACTGAAGTCATGCCATTTTTCAATCTTCTTAAAGAACACTTTGAAGGCCTCAAAAAGACAATTAATGATGATGTAATGGATATGAAAAAGATCTTCAAAGATGTGGAAAATGAGGGTAAACAATTGGCAATTGATCTCAAATATAGTGAAATTGACAGGAAAAACATTTTTATTATGAATGAAAACTTGATTGCTAATTGCATTGCTCAAGATGTTTTCTACACTGTCACCGACTCTGCATTATCTGCTCGAAAATTTCATGAAATGTCTGTTACGTTGAATGTATTTCAGAATCGTGTCATTGAGCTTGAGGGGGAGAATTTGAAATTACACAATAAAATTCAAAACGATGATCATGATAACATGGTCAGACATTTCTCAAAACTAGAAGTTGATAATCTTAATTTACAACTACAATATCAACATCTAGAAGAAAGCATAAAGATCTCAAATGCCAAGACATCTTCGGATGCTCTTGAATTTGACACATGTTTTGAATTATCCAAAAAGGATGAAGTAATTCAAGCTCACTCAAACACGATTCGGAAATTGAGGGCCCAAATTGCACAATTAAAGTCTAACATGGGCAATGTAACCAATACCAGTCACCAAATGTCGCTAGATTCTCAAAACTTTCAGAAACAAGACATCATTAACGTATTACAACATGAAAATGAGTGGATTCATGCTGAAATGTCAAACGCTAAACAATGTTACAAAGAGTTATTTGTGTCTATTAAAATAACACGTGACCAAAACAATGAAAGAGTCACTTCTTTGCTAAACGAAATTGAGAATCTAAAGACCATGGTGAAGGGTAAAATGCCCGTCGTTTCATGTGATCATGCAATTTCCAATGTTCATGCTTGTAAGAAATATGCGTGTGATGCTTTGAATGTTTCTCTTCCCCTTAGGAACAATAAGTTAGTCCATAGCAACTATCTTAGATATCTTAAGGATTGCCTGGTCATACTTAGAGAAACCATTGAAGATAATAAGATACCTGAACCACTGGATGATGTTATTGTTGGTGCATGCTTCCTCACTAATAGAGCCCAGGAATTATTAGAATACGCTATAGGATCATGCCCCAAGAATGATAACAAGTCGGATAGGTCGTTTGCATCGCACTCTAACACTGGCAACAAACATGTTACATTTGATTATCCCTAAACCATGTCACAATCCACCACCATGATCACTGGTAAACAAGTAGAAATTAAGCATACTAATGTTCCCGTCATTGCTTCTACAGTAGTAAACGGTGTATCTAAAGCTAGCAAGTCACAACCTAGGAGCAATACAAAGAATGATAGGACTTTGCCGGCTAAGAGTGCACTTATTAAGGAAGTAGAAGAATCCTATAGGAACAATAAAGTTATGATTAATGAAAGGAATCGAGTTGAATCAAACATTTGTGTTAACAATGATGTAATTAATTCGAATTCTGGTGCTATTTGTAAGACTTATAACGAATGTTTATTTTTTGGTAATCATGATGCTTGTGTTGTGTCCTTCTTAAAATCCACTATGCAATCTCCGGTCATGAATGTTTCAAGTGCAAAAAGGGTTAAACAAGTCTGGAATAAAACAGGAAAGGTGTTTACTAATGTTGGTTATCAATGGAGACCTACTGGAAGGAAATTCACCCTAGGAGAAAAGTGCCCGTTGACTAGGATCACTAACTTCAAAGTTGTGCCAATTAAGAAATGGAGACCTACTGGTAGAAGGTTCCCAGTAGAAGCACTTAGTACCACTCCTAAGTCTAGTGCATCAAACTGTAAAAATTCCAGTAATATATCCGTGACATATGATAATCCAATATTTGTGTGTGCTAACCAAATGGACCCCAACTGTTTGTGGGGCTCCAGCTTTTTCAGTTATCCACCATTGTCTGGTTTCAAATGCAGTTCGTACAAATCGTCCTTTGGTATTTGGACTCAGGCTGCTCAAAACATATGACTGGAGATCGCTCGCGGCTCAAGAATTTCGTGGAAAAGTTCATTGGTATGGTCATATTCGGGAACGACCATTTTGGAGCTATAATGGGTTATGGTGATTACGTCTTTGAAGACAGTGTGATAACCAGAGTATACTACGTGGAGGGACTTGGACACAATCTATTTTCTGTTGGTCAATTCTGTGACTCTTATCTTGAAGTTGCCTTCAGAAAGCACACCTGTTTTGTTAGAGAATTAGATGGTGTAGATCTTCTCAAAGGGAGTCGGGGCACTAATCTTTATATCATCTCTATTGAAGACATGTTGCGGTCCTCTCCAATTTGCTTGCTTTCAAAAGCCTCTAAGAACAAATCATGGTTGTGGCATCGTCGTTTAAACCATTTGAACTTCGGTACCATCAATGAACTCACACGTAAGGATCTTGTTCGAGGCTTGCCCAAACTTAAGTATGAAAAGGATCATCTATGCTCCGCATGTCAAATGGGCAAGAGCAAAAAGCACACCCGTAAACCCAAAACTGTCAATTCCATCATGGAAGTCCTACATACTCTTCACATGGATCTCTGTGGACCAATGAGGATTCAAAGTATCAACGGAAAGAAATACGTGCTAGTTATTGTTGATGATTATTCTCGTTTCACGTGGGTAAAGTTTTTACGATCAAAAGATGAAACTCCAGAGATCATCATCAAACTCATCAAGCAATTGCAAGTTCGACTCAACAAAATAGTTAGATTCATTCGTACTGATAATGGAACGGAGTTCGTGAACAAACAACTTACTCAATTTTATGAAGGTGTCGGCATTAGTCATCAAAAGAGCATTCCACGCACTCCTCAACAAAATGGAGTTGTTGAAAGGCGTAATCGCACCTTGGTTGAAGCTGCTAGGACTATGCTCATCTTCTCCAAAGCTCCTATGTTCCTTTGGGCTGAGGCAATTGCAACCGCTTGTTACACACAGAACCGATCCTTGATACATCCTCTCCACTGCAAGACTCCATATGAACTGGTTCATGGCAGAAAACCAGACCTTTCGTTTCTTCGAGTGTTTGGCGCATTGTGCTATCCAACAAATGACAGTGAAGACCTTGGGAAACTCAAGGCCAAGGCCGACATTGGTTTCTTCGTTGGTTAAGCTCCAGAACGAAAGGGGTACCGAATCTACAACAAACGTACCAGAGACATAATGGAAACAATCCACATTACATTCGATGAGCTGACTGAGCAACCGGTTCCTGGACAATCAAGTTCTGGACCTGTACCTAACCTTTTATCTCTTGGACCTATAAGCTCCGGGCTTGTACAGAATCCCACTCCTGCTACTCCTTTTGTACCTACTACAAGTGAAGATTGGAGGAAACTGTTTGACACAATGTTTGATGAATACTTTGAACCTCAAAACGTGGATGCTCCAGAAGCTACAATCGTTCCACAACCAGCTGGGGTAGCAAATGTCCCGTATGTTAATGTTGGGCCATCCACTTCGTTGTCATGGGATCCTGAAGCCCCCACCATCAGTCGTTCAGTTACCACATCTAATGGTCAATCTTCATCTGTACAACGAGTAGCAGCTGTGGATAATTCGTTTGAAGTAAATCCTTTCGCTCCACCTGATGATGAGTCGTTTGTTAACATCTTTGCTCCTGAATTTTCAAATGATGCAACATCCTCAGAAGAATCTAACGCGGCTACCTCAGTTCCCTATCCTCAACCCCATGAACACCTTAGGAAATGGACAAATTATCACCCAATTGACAACATTATTGGAAACCCTTCTCGTCCGGTATCAACCCAAAAGCAACTTGCAACCGACGCATTGTGGTGCTTCTTCAATTCTGTCCTCTCTAAAACTGAGCCAAAAGACTTCAAGGATGCAATGTCTAAACACTCATGGTTCACTGTAATGGTGGACAAGATTCATGAGTTTGATCGACTTGAAGTGTGGGAATTAGTACCACCTCCCGATTGTGCTATGATCATTGCTCTCAAATGGATATTTAAAGTTAAACTTGATGAGCATGGAAATGCATTGAAGAACAAGGCAAGGCTTGTAGCAAAAGGGTATCGTCAAGAAGAAGGAATAGACTTTGAAGAATCCTTCGCACCTGTTGCTAGAATTGAAGCCATAAGAATATTTGTCGCAAATGCTGCAAGTCAGAATATGGTGGTTTATCAAATGGATGTTAAGACTGCATTCTTAAATGGCGATCTAAAAGAGGTGGTGTATGTGAGCCAACCTAAAGGATTCGTGGATCCAGAACGTCCTAACCATGTTTATCGTTTGAAGAAGGCTCTTTATGGGTGATGCGTGGGAATTGCACCAGGCTTTACCTCTCGAGGGATCTCGAGAAGCTTACAACCCACACCAGGCAGTGTACCTGATCGTTGTAGTATAGTATAGTGACAAGTACCGGGGGATTGATCGTTCAACTTAGGAATAGTGTCGCTAGGATTAGAAAGCCTAAGAACTAGGTCTAGAGGTGAGGGATGATTCTTTTTGTATTTTTATGCTTATAGAAAAGCAAATAAAAATCTCGGGTATTGGAAGAGTGGGCGGAATTAGTTGCTAATCAACTAACCCAATGACTAAGATGCAATAAAAATAAAATAACAAAAATGAAAATAAACTAAATTATACTAGTAGTGTGAGCAATATATGGGAGAATTGTGTTTACTTAGATTTCACTACTCCCTAGATATCTTTTACAGGTTAATTACTTGTTACAGTTGTGTGGATGACGGATTGCATTCCTTAATACCATTCATGGGGTGGCGTACTTACTTCCCTAATCCTATAAGCTCCTACTTCATTCATATGTCGAGCCGGCTAAGAAGCTCCTAATATGGGATCACTAGAATTCGCTCATGCATTAAATACAATCATAAAAACCTAGTTCACATCAGTTCATGTTTCTTAAGACGTTCAAGCAAGTTACACAATGGAGATCTGCCAGTTTTCTTAAGCCTAACATTGAAATCATTCATCCATTACAACTATAAACAAGCAATCAACCTATAATCAACATCTAGGTTTCATTACATCTAAGCAAACACATGAAAGATCTAGCCTAGCATGTTATAATCAAGAAAAGCATAAGATATATTCAAACAACACATAGACATATTGAATGAATTGAAAGAAGACTTATCTAAATTGAACATGAAAGGTTTCAAGGGGTGAAAACCCTTGAAAATACTGTTACAAACGACCTAGGGTTTATTAGGTTCGGCCCTAGTATTCTCCACACAAGTTCCTTCTCTTAATGAATGAAAAATAGAAAAGTATATATAGATTTTGTGAGGTGACGGCGTCAAGAGTAAATTTCTGACGCCGTCATCTCGCCGCCAATAAAGTTCTCGGACTGCCTAGATCTGGGTTTGACGCCGTCACGTGTAATCCTTCTTCAGGCCGTCACCAAAATAACTCTTGACGCCCTTCTTCTGACGCCTTCAGGTTTTCTCTGGGTCGTCATGGATTTTGCTCTTGACGCCGTCATATTTTCCTTCTTGACGCCGTCAGGTACTGTTCCCAGCATGGAAAATTAAGTGTTTGCCGTTTTCTTCACTTTTATGCTCCAAAAACGTCCGAAATGCTTCCTTTTCCAGAATTCACTCCCAAAGTACCTAAAATCACAAAAGGAACGATTTAGGGAAATATTTGATCAAATAAATTCAATTCCGGGTTTAAATGACCCCCTAAAAACGGTTCATTTTTCGCCTCATCATATACCCTTACACTTGAGATTTGCTTGTCCTCAAGCAAATGCGCTTTTATTCTAATCAAAATACAAGTTAGGGGTCATTTAACACTAATATAAAAGTAATTACAACAAATAATCATTCCACTAAAGACCAAAGACAAGCACAGAGGTTATATACTAGCACCTCACAAATAGTGTTTAGATACTCACATCTCTCGGGTGTAATAAAGTAATATCACAATATGGAAATGAAAAACATCTCTCACTACCTGTCATAGCAAAATAGATTTCCATAGGCTTGGGAAAGGATCAAACCTCCACCACATGGCGTAAGCACCTAGGATAAACTATCAAAGAGGTCTTTTTAAAGGGTTGTAACGTTAGGTATAGGGATATGAAATACACGGTTTTGTTGGATATAGGCAATCTTTACTGGTGGCGAGTTAATAATCTTGGTTAATTACATGTACAATATAGCGTTGCTAAGCCAAGACTAGACTCGACTTAAGCTAATAAATTAAAAATAACAAAAACATAAAATAAACATAGAATGAAACGGGATGGTAGTCCGTATGTTTTTTTTTTTTTTTTTTTTTTTTTTTTTTTTTTTTTTTTTTTGCATACACTCTTACCCTACCATCCAAAATAATACATCATAGGGAATGTACATTCCCCTTACACTTGAATTTTTACATACTTTACAAATAACTAATCCAATGACTCGAATCAAGATAATCAAAACACTTGGAGTACTCTTAAGATTAACGTACATATAGGGGTAATAATATTATGTTTTTCCCCATTACTCCATAAAATAAGTACTTTACCCATGAGTCCCAATTGTCCCAAAACAATATGTACAAGGATATGACTCGACTTAGCAACCATGTAATCAATTAGATAATTAACTAAGGGTTTAAACAAATAACAATAATGCACTAAAGATGAGTACATACACGGAAGGCTAAGGCGATTTGGTTGTACATTTAAGTGGGGTGTAACAAATTCTTCCTTTACGTAAGATGCTTAAAGTTAGAAACGAAAGGATAGGCTCGGAGGGGTGTACTAGGGGTTTCGTGTACTAAAAATGAGTACAACGCTAAGGTGTGGGAAAAATTAGTTGACTTAACTAACCAAGTAATATGACTTAAATGGTCAAGTAATTATGATACGTGTTTAACACAAGGGTGATCCTAATGCCTCTTATCATGTAGTAAATCCTACTACACGAATGTAGTCTTACTAGCGGTCTCGGGATGCATCACTAACGCAAGTTCTAGAATCTAAATGCTACCGGTACACTCATAAGCACTAATAGTAAATGCTTTTCCTATCAAATCTAAAGGCGAACCTCACCTATTTGGGTGGAAAATTTTTCTGAATGGTACGGTTTTGTGCTAGTCATACAATCTCCTATCCATGAGATGCTTGCCATGGCTAAAGTTTCACTCCTAAATGTTGTAAAAAATTTTAAATTTGGCGCTAAAATTACACTAACAAGTATTTCTCATAGTTTTATTACACATCTACTATCAAACAAACAAACTCAAGCGAAAGTATATCTGTAAGGTATCATCATTTTACCCTCCCCTTACACTTAGGATGAACATTGTCCCCAATGTTCAAGTAAAGAATGTAAACGTAAAACAGGTAAAAGAATGAAATCAAATACTCCCCTGATTCGCTCGGTATGGATAATATGGTAACCAGGTTAGATCTTCCTCCAAGAAAATGAACAATCAAAGCTTCCCTTCCAGAATATAAATCATCTTCTTGTCATATATAACCTGTTAAACCTGAGAAAACAGACAAGGCAACCTCGCGTAAAATCGGTGGCAATCTATATATGCTAACAAATCCTAGAAAACAAAATAAGATATAATGCTTGTGGAATGATGTTTGCAGATCTCCTGGAGATTATAAAACTAAAGATTCAACAAAAACTTTTAAGACTCTGTTAGAAAAACAAAACGGGTAAAATTTCCAGAATTTTACACGTGACGCCGTCAGGAATTTCTTCCTGACGCCGTCAGAAGTGACTTGCAGAAATTCTTATGTTAAGTTTCCAGAAAATTTATGGAAAAAGTTCGTCCTACTTCCTGGAAAATCCTGCAAAACATCATTATGACTCGATACAAGCATTTGACTCAAACAATTACTAATATACATGGTCATTTAATATGGTTGTGGATCATGCTCAATTTCATTCTTATAAACAAATTTGGGTCTCCCCTTACACTTAGCTTTTGCAAAATACCTTTATATGTAATTAAGACGAAGTTAAAAACAAAATAAAGCATTTTCACAATTTACTTTGAAACATGAGCCACAAACACAAAAATAAAACATGCATACGGAAACAAATAAAATCAAACAAACAAACAAACAAACAAATAAAGCTTGGGTTGCCTCCCGGTAAGCGCTTGTTTTTGTTCAAGTCACGAGCCTGACTCTACCCTTATTTAACGGAAATAGGGGAGGTTTTCCCTACACTTTGAATTAAGTGCGGGTAGAAATAGCGATACACACCCTTAGGGTGGAAATATGCCTCGTGAGGAAAGAGTGGTGGATGAATTATATGCTCAAAGGGGTGTGCTCCTATCATCATAACCTTACCTAATTCAATCGGGTTAATGGGTGGATTAAGATTTTCTCCTAGAAAGGGATCATTTTCTATCAACTTCAAGAGACTACTAGTTGGGGATTCGTCTTGACTTAATAAACCCGGCTTAAACCCATAATGTTTCTTATGATCAATCATGAATGGGTGATGTAAGCATGTAAGGTCATTATCCACTCCTGTGTCAGCTTCCTCTCTAGAAGGCTTAGAGTCTACTACCTTTATCCCAAGACTACCCGGATTATATGGTTTGATGGGTATATTGGGACCTTTTTCAATTCCTAAATTCACATCTAAAGATGGAAGATTAGGTAACGGTTTTGGTTGAGGCTCTGATTCATCAAAACTAGGAACTTCCCTAAAACTAAGAGTAAGGTTATCATCATAAGTATTCAAACCTATATCCTCTAGTTGTGTTTGGTTCAAAGGTTCTACCTCAATTGGGATTCCTAAATTCTCTTCTACTTCATCTGAATAAGTCACGGGCGGTGTGTATGCCTCAAATGATGCTAGGACTTGTGGGGTACTTGGTGGGCTTAGATTTTCTACTTCATCATTCCTTGTGTCAAGATCACCTATATCCTCAACATGTGTTTTATTATAATCTAACCCTAACATTTTCCCAAGTATCTCAAGTGCTTCTCTAGGCATCTCAACTTCTATATCCGAATCATAAGGATCATCCTCAATATTCTGACTGCTATATTCAAATTGCCCAAAAGATTCATCATGTGTTTCTTGAGATTCATCATCATCGATCATAAAACCTAGGTCTTTTTGATCAATGTGATCATGTTAAGCTAAATCCTCCATCACATCAAGGTCACCTATGTGTTCATCCTGTATTATGGTAGTGCCTAACCATGACATGCAGCTAGGTGGCTCATACGAAACTATCCTAGGTGAAGGCTCATATGGTGCATAGGTTTCACTAAGCGAGGCATTTTGAGGGGTTGATGGAGCTCCTAAGGTGAATTCTTTAAAAGTCTTATGCACTTGGCCTCTTTTCTCAAAGTACTCAATAAAATCAATATAAGATCCTGTCCCCCTCATTTCATTCGTCCATCTTGGTATATCCAAACTGGTGTAATTATATTTTTTTGGTAAAACTCTAGTGTCGGACTTGGTGGATTCACGTTCTCCATAATGGTGAACGGAAGATTCAATGGAAAGGTTTTTACGAACAAAGACACAAAGAAAAGTTAGACTACGAGAAAGCTAATAAAATGAAAATAAAAATCTCACTAAAAAGGAATCTAATGAGTAGACCTAATAAAAAGAAATTCTAACCTAGACAATAACTATTCCCCGGGCTGCGGCGCCAAAAACTTGATGCGTGGGAATTGCACCAGGCTTTACCTCTCGAGGGATCTCGAGAAGCTTACAACCCCCACCAGGCAGTGTACCTGATCGTTGTAGTATAGTATAGTGACAAGTACCGGGGGATTGATCGTTCAACTTAGGAATAGTGTCGCTAGGATTATAAAGCCTAAGAACTAGGTCTAGAGGTGAGGGATGATTCTTTTTGTATTTTTATGTTTTTAGAAAAGCAAATAAAAATCTCGGGAATTGGAAGAGTGGGCAGAATCAGTTGCTAATCAACTAACCCAATGACTAAGATGCAATAAAAATAAAATAACAAAAATGAAAATAAACTAAATTATACTAGTGGTGTGAGCAATATATGGGAGAATTGTGTTTACTTAGATTTCACTACTCCCTAGATATCTTTTACAGGTTAATTATTTGTTACAGTTGTGCGGATGACAGATTGTATTCCTTAATACCATTCATGGGGTGGCGTACTTACTTCCCCACTCCTATAAGCTCCTACTTCACTCCTATGTCGAGCCGGCTAAGAAGCTCCTAACATGGGATCACTAGAATTCGCTCATGCATTAAATCCAATCATAAAAACCTAGTACACATCGGTTCATGTTTCTTAAGACGTTCAAGCAAGTTACACAATGGAGATCTGCCAGTTTTCTTAAGCCTAACATTGAAATCATTCATCCATTACAACTATAAACAAGCAATCAACCTATAATCAACATCTAGGTTTCATTACATCTAAGCAAACACATGAAAGAGCTAGCCTAGCATGTTATAATCAAGACAAGCATAAGATATATTCAAACAACACATAGACATATTGAATGAATTGAAAGAAGACTTATCTTAATTGAACATGAAAGGTTTCAAGGGGTGAAAACCCTTGAAAATACTGTTACAAACGACTTAGGGTTTATTAGGTTTGGCCCTAGTATCCTCCACATAAGTTCCTTCTCTTAATGAATGAAAAATAGAAAAGTATATATAGATTTTGTGAGGTGACGGCGTCAAGAGTAAATTTCTGACGCCGTCATCTCGCCGCCAATAAAGTTCTCGGACTGCCTAGATCTGGGTTTGACGCCGTCACGTGTAATCCTTCTTCAGGCCGTCACCAAAATAACTCTTGACCCCCTTCTTCTGACGCCTTCAGGTTTTCTCTGGGTCGTCATGGATTTTGCTCTTGACGCCGTCATATTTTCCTTCTTGACGCCGTCAGGTACTGTTCCCAGCATGGAAAATTAAGTCTTTGCTGTTTTCTTCACTTTTATGCTCCAAAAACGTCCAAAATGCTTCCTTTTCCAGAATTCACCCCCAAAGTACCTAAAATCACAAAAGGAACGATTTAGGGCAATATTTGATCAAATAAATTCAATTCCGGGCTTAAATGACCCCCTAAAAACGGTTCATTTTTCGCCTCATCAATGGGCTTAAGCAAGCTCCTAGGGCGTGGTATGATACCTTGTCAAAATTCCTTCTTGCTAACAAGTTTTACAAAGGTGCTGTTGATCCTACACTCTTTACCAGAAAAACGGGCAAAAACTTTCTTCATGTACAAATCTATGTTGATGATATCATATTTGCCTCCTCTGATCCCAAAGAGTGTGATCGTTTTTCCCAAGAGATGAGTTCTGAGTTCCAGATGTCCATGATGGGTCAAATGTCTTTCTTTCTAGGCTTGCAAATATCTCAAAATCCCAATGGCATCTTGATCAATCAATCCAAGTATGCTAATGAAATTTTGAAGAAATTTGGATTCGATTCCTGTGACTCAGTTGATATTCCTATGATTGAAAGATCAAAACTAGATGAAGATGATGTTGGGATTCCGATCGAACAAACCAAGTATCGAAGCATGATTGGTTCCTTAATGTATCTTACTGCTAGCAGACCGGATCTTCTGTTTTCAGTTTGCATGTGTGCTCGGTATCAATCCAAACCTACCAAGAAACACCTGGAAGCTGTCAAGAGAGTCTTTCAGTATCTTAAAGGAACAATCCACATGGGCCTATGGTATCCCAAGGACACTTCTATGGCGCTCACAGCCTATTCTGATGCTGACCATGTGGGATGTCAAGATACTCGTCGAAGTACATCTGGGGGTGCTCAATTTTTGGGTAATAAGCTAGTCAGTTGGTCTTCAAAGAAACAAATGAGTACATCGAACTCCTCCACAGAGGCTGAATACATTGCCATGTCCTCGTGCTGTGCTCAGATTTTATGGATGAGATCTCAACTTTCGGACTATGGCTTCGTATGCAACAAGATTCCCATGTACTGTGACAACAAAAGTGCAATTGCACTCTGCTGCAACAATGTCCAACACTCAAGGACTAAGCACATTGACATTCGACATCACTTCATCAGGGAGCAAGTTGAGAAAGGAATTGTGGAACTTTACTTCGTGAGGACTGAGTTCCAGCTAGCTGATATCTTCACCAAAGCACTTTCTAGGGACCGATTTCAATTCATCCTCCCTCGCCTTGGTATGAAGAGTCTCATGCCTGAGGATCTCATAAGTCTTCAGGAAGATCAGGAGGAGTAAAGGGGTTGTTTCACATATCCTTTGTGCATAATATTAAAAAAATAAGAAAATAGAAAAATATAAAACCTACGAAAAAACCCTAAAAATTAGAAAATCATATATATATATATATATATATATATATATATATATATATATATATATATATATATATATATATATATATATATATATATATATATATATATATATATATATATATTCTTCTCACGACATGTCTCTTGTGTAATCAATATTATGTACGTTTCTAGAAATGTCATTCAATAATGACACGGAAACATACATATGCTTGAGCAAGAGTTCTTATTATTAATAATGTTCTTCTAAAACATGTCGTTTCTAAAATTATTCTTTCAAAATGGTTTGCTATTACTTCAGATAGCAACCCGGTCTTTATATTTGGAAAGTATGTCGCCAAAAAGACAACTATTCCTAACAAAGGTATGAATTACTTTATATTCATGCCTTTTCGATCTGATGTACGCTTAAGTGCATCATTTCTGGTAAAAGAAGAGAAGTCTTCTTTGCATCACAAATATTTTTCCTTCAATGATTCTTCGGAAAAATATTTGCTCCAAACTTGGTGGTACCATGATTTTTGAAGATCAAACAAACTCGAAATGTTGTTTAAAATTTGCCACTCAATCGATGCTAAAAGAATTAATACTTTGTGCAAAATATTTAATTTTAAAATGTGTCATCGATTGAGGGGGAGAACGATTTCAAAAACCTATATATCATCAAAACAAGATCTTTGTGCATAACTCCAGTGGATTAAGTGCAATTGTTATGTATTAGTATATGAATTTTTCATGAGTTTCTTGCTAAACTCACAATTGTTTATAAACTCATCATCTCTAACACATAACATACTCCCTCAAGGTTTGAGGGGGAGCTCAAATGTCGTCTTAAAATCAGTCATTCTTAAATATGACACCTCTTTCTCCCAAAATCTTTAAACTTATTTAAATCACTTGGGATCACAAATCTGAATTGGTTTGAAATTTTTGATCGGGGGAGAAGATGTGATTTAAATATGAAAAACTGATTATAACGTGATGTCTTGAACCCAAATATATGCTCTTTCCTATGTGCCAAACTCTATATCAATGCACATATTGAGAGGGAGCAAATGATTTGTGAAAAAGGATCATTGCATCTTAAGAGTTCGAGACTCAGACTTGACTCATGAATTGACGAAACACAATTGTCTTGAATCGAAAGGACTAGTCCTGGACGGGTAATAACTTCAAGCTGGTTTAACCGGTGATGTAAGCGTGTCTCGAAAAGGACTAGTCTGAGTAGAATGTACCGTTTCGAGAAACCTTGGGTGAATCTGATTAGGCCGGGTAATAACTTCAAGCTAGTTTAACTAGTGATGTAAGCGTGTCTCGAATGTCCAGTCATGTTCACTTAAGGTAGATCAATTCAAAAAGTGCAACTCTTTCCGACATGTGCAAATTTTCAAATCAATACATATGAGCACATGTTAAGGGGGAGCATTTGAAAATGACAAAACTCTCAATGTGTTAACAAAATGTGTTTCTCAATCATAAACACGTTGAGAGAATTTTCAATAATTTGGTGTATGGCAACATAGGATAGTCATGAAGTTATAAGGTGGCTAAGGTTAGGAAAACCGTCCTATGATCCACCAGAACCGGAGGGATCTACCCATGGACAATACCGAATAGATAGTATTAGAAAGTCCGTAGGTATGATCATGAAAAAAAGGAGAAATGTGAGAATAGAAAAAGAAAGGGTTGAAGAATTAAAAAGAAATGAAATGTGAAAGGGTGAAAAGAAATAGCCCTCCAATTATTCAACCTTAGGGCAGAAACCGGGTTCAATTCATAATCTACTGATGGTTGCTAAGGCGACATTGGTATTGAAGACAAGACGTCATGGACCCAGTGACGCAATGCACTAAACCTTCTAGCCACTCAAGTTCTCTTAAAAGAACTTGTTTCATTCTCACGGGGAACCGGTGTAATCTATCAACTTATTTCTTAGAGATGGTTGATATTGAAGCAGGAGATCTCTCCCTAATCTCCGCATAGGAAAACCAAATGCACTAATTGAGTCTAGAGCCTCGAGATGCATACAAAGATCTCATAGGAACACGTGCTACTTCTACCCTGGTTGTTCAAACATTAAGGACACCAGTGGTAAACTTATGAGTCCTACGCAGATCTTAGCAATCTGCCAGAGCATTTATGAGGGAAGTTACTATTGTAATTCCCAGTGATTGAATGGAAATTCCTGCCAGAGTCAACATCAAGCAGCCCTGAAAGCAGGTCACTTAGGTAATTCCTTGTGGATTACACTTAGTGGTCGCGGTGGTTACAAACGGTCAACAGTCGTGGAGTGATCTCCAGCGACTCACCCAATCGTTGATCTACTTAGGTAGTTCGTGTAAATCCTCTTAGGGTTTGCCGATTGAGAACGGTCTTGGTGAGGGTTAGAAGGAGTCTTCACACTATGCTGTTGACGATCTCTAATTCCAAACCTATTAGTACCGGATGATTTGTTGCTAACTGTTTGCTTGCAGGAATTTCTGGCGGTTGCAGTTGATTGCTGAAAAGATGCTAATCCATCAACACATGCTCACACTTCAACATCACAATCTAAGAAATCATGATCATTGATTGGGTCTCATATATGCTTCCACAACTCTGATGTAGAAGATCATGATCCTAAAAAAGTGTGAGCATGCCAACACAAAGATGTTCATGTCACATGGAGACGTTACTGCTCAAAGATGACCCTCAGACATTCATTTGGATGATAAAGTTGAAGCTATTTCCAAAGATCATCCATCACATTGAAGGTGTCAATCAGAGTCTACCACTTAAAGCACAAAGACCTCAACAATGAAGAATCAAAAGGCTACGAGCTACAAAGATGTCGTCGAAGACATGAATGCTATGATTCAATATTTATTTTCCAGGGTGACCTCCCTTAGGGGGAGATTGTTAGGAATATGATGCGTGGGAATCGCACCTTGCTTTACCTCTCGAGGGATCTCGCGAGGCTTACAACCCCCACCAGGCAGTGTACCTGATCGTTGTAGTATAGTATAGTGGCAGGTACCGGGGGATTGATCGTTCAGCTTAGGAATAGTGTCGCTAGGATTAGAAGACCTAATTAATAGTTCTAGAGATGAAAGATGATTATTTTTGTATTTTTATGTTTTAATGAAAGCAAGTAAAATCTCGGGTTTTGAAGGAGTGGGCGGAATTAGTTGCTAATCAACTAACCCAAAGCTAAGATGCAATCAAAATAAAATAATAAAAATGAAATTAAACTAATTAAACTAAGGTTGTGAGCAGTAATTGGAGAAATTGTGTTTACTTAGACTTCATTACTCCCTAGATATCTTTTACATGTTAATTACTTGTTACACTTGTATGAATGACGGGTTGTATTCCTTAATACCATTCGTGGAGTGGCATACATAACTCCCCAACTCTATGAGCTCTTATCTCCTCCTACACCATGACCCAGCACAACTATAGGGATTGTAAATAGTGGCTCATGCATTAAATACAACCAATAAAGACCTAGTACGCCTCGGTTCATGTTTCTTAAGACGTTCAAGCATGTTACCATTTGGAGATCTGCCAGTTTTCTTAAGCCTAACATATAAAATCATTCATTCAAAACAAGAATAGACAAGCAATCAACACATAATCAACATCTAGGTTTCATTAGATTTAAGCAAACACAAGAGAGATCTAGCCTAGCATAGTAGAATTAAGATAAGAACAAAAGATAAACAACCAACACATAGACATATTGATTGAATTAAGAGTATACTTATCTCAATTACAATGCAAGGTCTCAAGGGTTTGGAACCCTTGAAAAACCTGTAAAAGAGGCACCAAAATCGTCTTTAGGGTTTCACCAAAACTTCTCTCTCTTAAAACTGAAAAACTAGAAAAGTATATATAGGAAATTTGATATGACGGCGTCACGAACAAACTTGTGACGCCGTCAGACCGCCGCCAAAAAGTTCATCGGACGCTCTTGATCTACATTTGACGCCGTCACCCGTAGGCCGTCATGCAATTAACTCTTGACGCCCTGTGTATGACGCCGTCACAAACTCTCGGTAAATAATTCCATGATCGCTGACGCCGTCACCCTCTTCCTCTTGACGCCGTCACAAACTTTCGGTAAAAATTGTTGTAGATGCATCTGACGCCGTCAGGTTGTGACCCATGACGCCGTCAGGAACTGTTCATAGCATGGAAAATTGGTACTTAGCCGTTTTCTTCACTTTTATGCTCCAAAAACGTCCAAAATAGCTTCTTTTCCAGAATTCACTCTCCAAGTACCTAAAATCACAAAAGGAACGATTTAGGGCAATATTTGATCAAATAAGTTCGGATTCGGGCTTAAATGACCCCCTAAAAACGGATCATTTTTCGCCTCATCAGAATACGTTTATTCATATGAAGACTCGGTCACCCCGAGTGTAGTTTAGCATATTGTAGCTCGTAGTAGTTATCATCTTAGTTAAAACGTAGTTTAGTATTAGTTAGTATTTGTGGAGTCGGGTCGGGTCTTTACCCACTGTTAGCTCGCTCCATAGCCCGTTTCAAGGGGCGTTTGTATGTTAGTATAAATACCCCTTCCCTAGCTTGGAAGGGGTTGGACCTTTCACTTCAATCCAACATTCTCTCATTTTCTTTCAAAGGCTCCCAACATCTCTTTCTCTCTCTAACTTCTCTCACTAGATATCTTTACTTATAATCATCCTAAACACATAATCATTCATGTTCCTACATTAGAGTATACTACATTTTCAAGCTGAAAATTTTAAAGTTAAACAACATTACAAAGAGTTATATGATTCTATTAAGATCACTCATGATAAAACCAATGAAAAGATAACCTCTTTGCTTAATGAAATTAAGAATCTAAAGACAAAGGTGAAAGGGAAGATGCCGGTCCTTGCAAGTGATAATATCTATTCAAAGGTCTGTGAATGTAAAAAATATGCATGTGAGGCTGTTCTTATTCCTCTTCCCCTTAAGAACAATGAGCTTGTCCATAGTGATTACCTTAGACATCTTAAGAATTGCCTTGACATGACCCGTGAGACCATTGAAGAAGATAGAATGGTGAGACCATCTGATAACGCACTATCTGACATTTGTTTTCTTACCAAACGGTCACAAGAATTGTTAGAATATGTCATAGGTACGTGTCCCAAGATTCCTGACATGAGAGATAGAAAGGGCACATCCTCATCTAAGAATTTGAAAAAGCATGTTACCTTTGATCTACCCTTGGCAAGTTCTGATCATAGCACATCACCATCTAGAAACCAAACAACTATACAAAAATCTAATGTTCCCATCATCCATTCTACAGGAGTAAGCAATGACACTAAAGCTAGCGGGTCAAAGCCTAAAGGTAATACAAGGAATGATATGATCTCGCCAGCTAAGAGTGCTTAAGGGAAGAAAGTAGAAGGCCACCTTAGGAACAATAAGATTGATTTGAGAGAAAAGAATCGTGTTGATTCTAGTATTTGCTTTAAGCGTACTGTAATTAATTCGAATTCTAATGCTACTTGTAAGACTTGTAATGATTGTTTAATTTCTAGTAATCATGACTATTGTGTTGTGTCATTTTTAAAATCTTCTTACAAACCCTCAGTTAAGTTTGCTAATACGCATAAACTGGAAAACCATAGTTGGAAAGCAACAGGAAAGGTTTTTACCAATGTAGGATATCAGTGGAAACCTACTGGAAGAAAGTTCACTTTGGGAAGCCAGTGTCCATTGACAAATATGCCCGATCCTAAGTCATTTGTGACTAAGAAATGGAAGGCAACTGGTAGAATACGCCCTTTAGTGACTCAATGTCTTGAAATTAAGTCAGTAGCACCCACTAGTATCGTTTCCTCTGAGAAAGCCATTGTAGATACTGATCCTGCCTCTCTTAAGTATGCTTGTGCTAACCAATTGGATCCCAGTTATACTTGGGGATCCATGTTTTTCAGTTATCCATATCTATCTGGTTTCAAATGCAGGTTGTACAAATCGTCCTGTGGTATTTGGATTCAGGCTGCCCAAAACATATGACCGGGGATCGCTCTCGGCTCAGAAATTTTGTGAAAAAGTTTATCGGGACAGAGAGATTCGGTAACGACCACTTTGGAGCCATTATGGGGTATGGTGATTATGTGTTTGGTGACAGCGTGATCTCTAGAGTTTACTATGTGGAAGGACTAGGGCACAATCTATTCTCTGTTGGACAATTTTGTGATTCTGATCTCGAAGTGGCCTTCAGAAAGCACACATGTTTTGTTAGAGAATTGGATGGAGTTGATCTTCTTAAGGGAAGTCGAGGTACTAATTTGTATCCTATCTCTATAGAAGACGTGATGCGGTCCTCTCCTATTTGCTTGCTCTCTAAGGCCTCAAAGAGCAAATCATGGTTATGGAACCGTCGTTTAAACCATTTGAACTTCGGCACGATTAATGAACTTTCTCGCAAAGATCTTGTTCGAGACATGCCCAGATTGAAGTATGAAAAAGACCATCTTTGCTCAGCATGTCAATTGGGTAAAAGCAAGAAGCAAACTCACAAACCAAAACCCACCAACTCCAACACTTAAGTGCTCTATACCCTTCACATGGATCTGTGCGGACCCATGAGAGTGCAAAGCTTCAATGGGAAAAGATATATTCTTGTTATTGTGGATGGTTACTCAAGATTTACATGGGTGAAGTTTTTAAGATCCAAGGATGAAACTCCCGATATCATAATCAAAATCATCAAGCAGTTGCAAGTTAGGCTTAACAAGACCGTAAGAATCATTCGCACTGACAATGGAACTGAGTTTGTTAACCAACAACTCACTCAATTTTATGAAAGTATCAGCATCAGTAATCAAAAGAGTATCCCTCGAACTCCTCAACAAAATGGAGTTTTTGAAAGACGGAATCGCACATTAGTTGAAGCTGCTCACACTATGCTGATATTTTCTAAGACACCAATGTTTCTATGGGCTGAAGCTATCGCTACCGCATGTTATAATCAAAATCGGTCATTAATTCATCCTCTCCACAACAAAACACCTTATGAGCTGGTGCATCTCAAAAAGCCCGATCTCTCATTTCTTCGGGTGTTTGGAGCCTTATGCTATCCAACTAACGATAGTGAAGACTTAGGCAAGCTCAAAGCTAAGGCGGATATTGGGGTATTCGTGGGCTATGTGCCAGATCGAAAGGGGTACCGAATCTACAACAAAAGAACCCGAAAAATCATGGAAACAATCCATGTCACGTTTGATGAGCTGACAGAGCATACTGCTTCAGGACACACCAGTTCTGGACCCTCACATAATCTTTTATCTCCTGGACCAATTAGTTCGGGACTTGTACAGAATACCAACCATGTCACTCGCTATGTTCCTCCCACTTGTGAAGAATTGAAGACGTTATTTGACCCTATGTTTGATGAGTACTTCGAGTCATAGCCACCTCATGAACCGGTACAGCCGACTGCTGAACCTAATATTATGGTTGTAAATGCCCCTCATGACACAAATGGTCCATCTACCTCCATCTCTTTAGATCTGGATGCACCGGAATGTAGCAACTCTCAAAATGAATCAAATATACAATCGTCTTCTGAACATCAAGGAATGACATCTGATAACTCATGGGAAGTTAATCCTTTGCTCCACCTGAAGATGAACCATTTGAAAATGTGTTTGCACCTGAATCCCCCAACGAAGCATCATCCTCAGGAGAATCAAACAATGTTATATCATTCCACTATCCTCAACCTCATGAACATCTCAGAAAATGGACAACTGATCACCCTATTGACAATATCATAGGAAATCCCTCACGACTTGTTTCCACCAGAAAACAACTTGCCACTGATGCCTTGTGGTGCTTCTTTAACTCCGTCTTATGCAAAATCGAACCCGAAGACTTCAAGGATGTTCTAACTAAAGTATACTGGTTCACTGCAATGCAAGAAGAAATCCATGAGTTTGATCGTCTTGATGTATGGGAATTAGTACCACCACCAGAATGCGCAATGATCATTGCTCTCAAGTGGATTTTCAAAGTAAAACTTGATGAGCATGGTGATGTGCTGAAAAACAAGGCTCGGCTAGTTGCTAAAGGTTACAGACAACAAGAGGGTATTGACTTTGAAGAATTGTTTGCACCTGTTGCTCGTATCGAGGCCATTAGAATCTTTCTTGCCAATGCGGCCAGCAGTAACATGATTGTTTATCAAATGGATGTTAAGACTGCCTTCCTGAATGGAGAATTAAAAGAGGTGGTCTATGTTACTCAGCCTGAAGGTTTCGTGGATCCTGAAAGACCAAATAATGTATACCGTTTGAAGAAGGCACTATATGGTCTTAAACAAGCTCCTAGAGCTTGGTACGACACGCTGTCCAAGTTTCTCCTTGCAAATCGATTCACCAAGGGTGTAGTTGATCCTACCTTGTTCACTAGGAAGACTGGAAACAACCTGTAACACCCCAACCCGGTAAAGGGTAAAAGCGTCACATTATGGTGACATATCAAAGCATACAAGATCATAACACAATGGAAACTTCATAATTAAAATAGTCAAGAACATCATGCCTTATTATTACAAAATCCCATAAAGTACTTAAAGGAAATGAAATAAGATAACATCCATCACAAGTCCAACAATATTCAAAATAGTCCAAATGATAGGGAAACTAGGGTGTAGGTCTCTAAGCTCTTACTCTCATCACTTGAACCCAGCATCCCGCTTATTACATGCCGCATGGAAAAGAAAACGCGGCTGAGCATAAAAAGCTCAGTGAACAGATATGAACAAGCAGAGTAATAAGCAAACGAAAAGAGAAGATCATAAGATGGCATAATGTATCACAAGTCATAAGAGAACGAAGTAACATAAAGATATCAGCATAATCATAATCATAGAGAAATGTAAAGAGCACGTATCAACAAAGAAGCGTCCAAACAAGGTACTTGAATGGACAAACGAAACATAGGAAAGCCACGAGCCGACCTACCGAGGTACTCGATAGATCTCAAAACCTACAAATCCATATCATATCATACAAAGGAATACGAAGAGGGGAGACCCCTTCGTAAACACATGGAGTCAATCAAACTCCCAAAGGTGAATAGGCACAGGCCACGTACGCCATCACGCAACAAAAGTCTTCCAAAACAAAACATAATCCTAGGATGCATCCATACGCCCCCGCTGAACAAAATCATATATATGTCAAAATGGCCAATCATATCATAACGAAGGAGGACGCCGGGGACTAATCACACCGCCCCAGATAGTGTCACGCCATTGGTGCCTCAATGACGCGCCCATGGTACCTTCATGAGTAGTTAGAAAACTCGGGCATAAGAACGAACAAACATACCATATCATAGCATATCAAACGAATCATATCGAAGTATCATATCCAAACGAAACATATCATATATCAGGTCAATGAAGCATATAAAAGGATCCTAACAAGGACCGCATCAAACAAAGAATCATAATCAAACGAATCATGGCAAAGGATCATAATCAAAGCAAATGAATCAAAGGTCAAGGATCAAAAGTCATGAGAGAGAGAGAGAACACCCTTACTGAAAAATGGTAGAATATCTGTACCTTAAAAGCAAAGCAAAGCAATGAAAATCAACGAGCAGCGGACTAATCCCTCTTCAAAGGATCTACACGAATATAATCAAGTA
Organism: Artemisia argyi; assembly: GCA_030686995.1. Taxonomy (NCBI): domain Eukaryota; kingdom Viridiplantae; phylum Streptophyta; class Magnoliopsida; order Asterales; family Asteraceae; genus Artemisia; species Artemisia argyi. The sequence goes on along the minus strand of CM060693.1, from coordinate 96,312,910 downwards.
TTACTTTATGTTCATAAGAATCAGGTTACTCATTTTAGTATACTTTTCATTTTTAGTAACTTGCCATGTTTAGTAACTTTCCCGAATTAGTGGCTTAATACTTTAAGGTTTTAATGGACAATTAATAATATTTAAAGTTAAAATGACCAATATAATAGTTTAAGTCTTAAAATGTCAATTTAATAAAGTTTAGGGTCAAAATATAAATTATCAAAAATTTAATATTAAAATGTCAAATAAAATTATTCTAAGGTTTATACTATAATTTTATATCAAAATGATAACTTTAGACCCCCGTCGTTTCATAATATATAAACGTATTCTCATCTTTAATTTAGACCGAGATGACCAAAATTATAATTATCCGCATATATATTCATACATACACGTATATACTGAGTTTTAAAACAAGTTATACATTTCACATATATATACACATTTCACTAACGTATTAGACATGTCACCCAAGCATGCATGCATCCATTCCATTCATATGACCGTATAGCAGATAACTTGGCCGAAAACGACTCGCACCGTCTTTATATTATTTAGAAAAAAAACAGAAAAAAGCAACATGCATGCAATCTTCTTTACCATTTAGCTCGTATAGGATTATGTACCACATGTAATTTATGTTAAATGAACAATTAGATCAGCACAGAAAGCATGCGTTCGAATTAGCATAGGTTAGATTCGCTATTATTTCTTGTGCTACTTTTATGAGTTTATGTGAGGCTCATTTTATCATTTCAATTAATTAAGTTTTTAAACGTGTATATGCATGGACTATTCTCTTCTATTAGCTCGTAAAAAAAAATCAGATTCAAGCACGTTATAGGTCGCATGAGAGTGGGTCAAAACATATCCAAAACAGGTTCAAACGTATATCATCACAGATTCAAATGGCAACAGCCAAAAACAAGCTCGACGTAGGGCTGAAAAAGGGCTATTAACGTGACACAAAACAACACAATAAAACAATACACAAATCAGTTATGTAGGAGCACACGATCAAGATTTTATGTGTTAATTATTACGAGACAACCACAAGCATGATTCAATTCAGTTTCTAGCGTGATTTTACTTCTTGTTTAGACATGGTTAATTATTAATCGAATAGAAAGCATAAAAGAAACAAAGAGGAAACCTGTGTCGGACTTGAAAAGAGAGATGAAAAGAACAAAAGTTTATAACTCAAATCGCACCTACAACCCCTAACGATTGCACTCTTTTGGGTCACCAACTTCTTGCTTTGTCTCCTTTTCTTGGCACTGGTAATCGAATGAGGGTATGTATGTGTATTGAAAGAGAATGAAGAGAAATCGAGATGTAATATACGGTTTCATGTGGAGATAAGGCAAGTAGTAGCATGCAAATATTTTATTTCTTTTATAATATTCTCATATTCATATTTTGATTCACTCCAAATCACACGCCACAAATAAAGAATGGCCTCGAACTTTTAGTTTAGGCATTAGGATATTAGGATAGCATTTATTCTTAGTAAACTTTAGGTTTAGTATAGAATTTAGTTATATTTTGCATAATTTAATTATAATGTATAGTTTTAAAGACTTAAAATTATATTTCGTACTTAGGATAAAATTCAAAATGGTGTAAAATTTATGGTTCAAATATTTCAGGTTTTACACAACCTACTCCACGTTCAAATTTATGTAGATGATATTATTTTTGCGTTGTCTGATTCCAATGAATGTGATCGTTTTGCAAAGGAAATGAGTTCCAAGTTTCAATTGTCTATGATGGGACAAATTTCTTTCTTCTTGGGGTTACAAATCTCACAAAACCCAAGCGGCATCTTTATTAATCAAGCCAAATATGCTAGTGACATCCTTAAGAAGTTTGGTTTTGATTCAAGTGACACTATTGACACACCCATGGTTGAAAGATCCAAACTTGATGACGACTCAGCAGGCTTATATGTTGATCAGACCAAACACAGAAGCATGATTGGATCTCTCATGTACCTCACAGCAAGTAGGCCAGACCTTCTATTAGCTGTATGCATGTGTGCCCGATATCAATCCAAGCCCACCAAAAAGCACTTGGAAGCAGTCAAGAGAATATTTAGGTATCTCCTAGGGACAATTCACATGGGTCTCTGGTACCCTAAGGCCAATGCAATGGCTCTTACGGCTTACTCAGATGCTGACCATGCGGGGTGTCAAGATACTCGCAGAAGTACATCAGGAGGTGCTCAATTCTTGGGTGAGAAACTTGTAAGCTGGTCATCCAAAAAGCAAATGTGCACTTCGATATCATCCACAGAGGCTGAATACATTGCCATGTCCTCGTGCTGTGCTCAAATTTTGTGGATGAGATCGCAACTATCAGATTATGGGTATGACTTCAACAAAATCCCAATGTATTGTGATAACAAAAGTGCCATTGCCTTGTGTTGCAACAATGTCCAGCACTCCAGAGCCAAGCATATTGACATTCGTCATCACTTCATCAGAGAACAAGTGGAGAAAGGGATAGTGAAACTCTACTTAGTGAAGACAGAGTTTCAGCTGGCCCATATCTTTACTAAGGCTCTCTCTCGAGAAAGATTCCAGTTCATTCTTCCGCGACTTGGGATGAAGAGCCTCACTCCAGAAACTCTTAAGTCACTCCAGGATGAGAATGAAGAGTGAAGGATTGATTTCACATATCCTTTGTACATAACTTATAACAAAAAGAAAATAGAAAAATATAAAACGTATAAAGACCATAAAAATCTGAAAAATCATTAAAATCCAAAAATATTCTTCTCACGACATGTCTCTTGTGTAATCAATATTATGTACGTTTCTAGAAATGTCATTCAACAATGACACGGAATCATACATATGCTTGAGCAAGAGTTTTTCGGTTTCAAATAAAGTTTTTTTCAAAAACATGTCGTATCTCAAAATGTTCTTCAAAAAAAATTATGGCTTGCAGTCATTTCAGGCTGTAACCCGGACTTAAAATAATGGCTTGCTATTACTTCAGATAGCAACCCGTTTTTCAAAATGGGGAAAACACGTCACCAAAAAGACGGTTGTTCCTTTTACCGGGTGAAGTTCACCTGGGCATGCATTACTTTATATCCATGTTTCCTCGTTCTAATGTACGCTTCAGTGCATTATTTCTTGATAAAGAAGAGAAATCTTCTTTTTATCGCCAATATTTCCCTTCTATGACTTTTCCGGAAAGTATTTGTGCAAAACTTGATGGTACCATGAGATTTTGTTTGGAAATCAATTTGAACTCAAAATTTGATAAATTTTTTCACTCAATCAATGACATTACTTATTCAAGTTTTAACATCTGTCATTGATTGAGGGGGAGAGTGATTTATCCAAAATTTATGTATCATCAAAACTCTCCACACTTTGTACAAAAACCTTGCAATAATACACTTTGTGATGGTTATGTGTCAGAATGAGAAATTTTCAAAGAGTTTTCATTAAAACTTCAAATCTTTTGTAAACTCATCAAATATGACACATAACAACCTCCCTCACAGGTTGAGGGGGAGCAAGAAAAAGGTTCCTTTTATCATAAAATATTAAAAGTGACCGCATTTCTCTCCCAAACGCTTTCTAACTTATTTAAATCAATTGAGATCCAAAATCTCGAAAGATTTGAAATTTTTGATCGGGGGAGAGAATGTGATTTAAATATGAAATCTGATAATCAAACGTGATCTTTTGGACTCAATAATATGCTCCCACATATGTGCTAAACTCTTTCGAATATCGATGCACATATTGAGGGGGAGCAAAAGGCGTTTGTGGAAGTAATACCAAAGACCGACCATTTATCTTTATGCATGGAATTATAAGGATGGTTAAGGTTAGTTATGAGTTCCCATGATCCACCAGAACTAGAAGGATCTTCCCAGGGACAATCCATAGATAGATTAGAAGTCCTTAGGAATGATTGAAAAAAAGGAGAAAAGTGAGAAAGGGAAGAGTGCTGACTGAGATAGAGTTAGGACTGGAACAAACCCAACAAGGTTCTAGTGATGAAGTCTCGGTAAGCACTGAAGGGGTTGAAGAATTAAAAAGAAATGAAATGAGAAAAGGTGAAAAGAAATAGCCCTCCATTTATTCAACCTAAAGGCAGAAACCGGGTTTAACTTCATATGCTACTGATGGTTACCAAGGTAACACCGGTATTGAAGACAAGACATCATGGACCCAGTGACGCACTGCACTAACCTTCCTAGCCACTCAAGTTCTCTTAAAAGAGCTTGTTTCATTCTCACGGGGAACCCTATGCAATTTATCGACTGCTCATTGCGAGCTATGTTGATACCTAAACAGAAGAAGCCTCCCCAGTCTCCAGGAGAGGATCAAAACGCACTATTGAGTCTAGAGCCAAGAGATCATCCATAAATCTCATTAGGAAACACTTCCAAATATGCTTATTGTTTCACACAATGTGGAAAGAAAGATAAAATATTTAGAGTCCTACGCATTATCCCTGTGGTATTTCCAGAACATCCGAGTGATATGAAAATATTCACAATGAAGATGGAAATCCTTCTAGAGCAAACATCTCTCAAGCTCTTGGTAGGTGACATGTGAGATCCATCTTGGATCAATGATCAAGTGACAACTGGAAAGCAACAATGGTGCAATTCAACATTGAATCAAACTTGTTCCAGGATATGGATTGACGGATACTTTTGCTAAAAACCTTTCAGTGTGCTCACCAACTCATTTTCGAGCACATTGATTGTGTACAATCTTTCAAACAAAAGTATTTTTGATGGAAATGTGATTCAATATATAAAACTCTCATCGTGTCTCAAAAATGTTTATCAAGTGACACGCGAGTGATTTCTATAAATCTATTTCTCATCAATCCGTGAATATCAATTCACCGATTCACTCTATCGTCCTGTCTGCTTTGAGACGTTCCGGTATGAGAACATGCTTAGTATAAAGATTCTGAAGTGGATTCTTTGGAAAATTCATTACTACAAGCTGGAAATTCCTGTCAATGAGAGTCCTCTTTAAAGGAGACTCTACCAGATCACAGGTCGGTTTCACAAAACCGGAGGGTAGTCCGTCCTCACAGAATGAATGACAAAGCCATATTCGTTCTCTATCTTTATTGCTAACTATTTTATTTCTGGGACACATATAAAGATGGTGTTGATGGTTACTAATTCCAGCTGAATCGGGTCAATCTATACCTCATGCTCACACATCCTCCTCACTATCAATGATGATCATTAAGGATGAGAGACTCCCTACACTGAATGTTGAGAGACTACCAACAACGTTTCCGCAACTCTGATGAAAAGTCTCCTAATACAGAAGGGTGTGAGCATGACAGTCCTAATGTCACTACATCACATGAAGGCAATACGACTAAGGATGAGCTTGGAGATTTACTGTGGCTGATGATCTCAAAGAAGCTCAAAGATCACACAACTCAAAGGAACTCAAATCACAAGTTCATTGCTTGATGTACAAAGTGAGCCCAAAGTGAAGAATCAGAACCTACGAGCTACAATGTCTTAAGAATGCTTCAAGAATAAAGAGCTTAATTTCCAAAGGTGACCTCGTTTAGGGGGAGATTGTTAGGAATACAAATAATCCAATAAAAGACTCGGTCACCTAAATGATGTAATAGCATTAAGTTAGCCCGTAGTTAGTTTATTTATTAGTTAGTATTGGTTTAAGTAACACCGTGGAAGAAGGACGGGTCTTTACCCACTTTATACCTGATCCACAGCCCGGGTGTGGGCATTTTCGTTTCTTTGTATAAATACCCCTCTCACTAGTTTCTTATCTTTGCGGAACATCTTTTGGTTAGAATAAGGTCGGAGAGCTACTTACTGAAGGTTCAGAATCGATTATAGCAACTAATGGATTAGTTATTATTGTGAAAGAGAAATTTGGAATTTAGATCGAGAGTTTGGTGTTTCGTATGATTTTTCTGCACAGAAGAGTTAGACGTCTTAGCATTTGAGGAAGTTTTGGTTCACGACGTTAATTCTTAGATTCATTCTTATCTGTATGATTATTCTACCTATTCTGTTATGCCTTCTGATACGTACTCTGATTTGTGATTTTGATCCTCGGTACGAATATATTACCCATCCCTTTAGGAGAATCTTGATACGTTTGATGATTCGATTTGTGCTCCTCTGACTTTTGCAAATTCCTTTGTTCGTTTAGAATTTGGTAGGAGTTGATGAAGTTTTATCGGTTAGCACTACCTCCATTTTTTCCTCGTAGGAATATGTGTTTCATGTATCTCCATGTGGGATTTCTACAATCATCTCTCATCTGTCATCTACTACACATTTGTTTAGCATTCATTGGATCAGATTTGTTATGATTTGTGTTCTATGGAGAGCCTGTGGCTAGCTTTGTTGTCGGGATCGAGTCATGTGAAGATATTCTGTTTGTGAAGATTTTGTTGGAAGGACCTCCCCGAGCGTGAGGTTGATTGTGACGTTCTTTTGTGATTTGCTATGTCTCCGTATAATTTTGCGACTTCAATTTTTGAGGACAAAAATTTTCTTTTTAGAGGGGAAAAATTGTAAAACCCTAAAAGCCGTTTCTCCAAAATTTCCATATAATTTAATATTTTTCTAAGTTTGTGAACATAACCTAAGTTTGGAACTTTATATATTTGAAAGATACACAATATTCTATCTATAACATAAGCTACAAAAAGAAGTCGGCACAACTTATATTTCAAAGTAACATTGCACGTTTATAAGTCACAAGAGTGCCGAAATAATTTAAAATATGTATACAACCTACACACCTAATATGGCACATGCTAAAAGTTGTTTTGGGACCTAGTCTAGTCACTTTATATCCGATTTAAAAGAATCAGGAAAAGTATTCCTTATCTCCTCCTCATTACTCGGAAAGTATCCCCACTATATTTCCCTATTTGTTCTCCTCTTCAAAACCGTATATTTCACCTTCTAATCTTACACACTTAAACCTAAACATAAACAAGAATGGTGGCTTGATTTTACTTCCCATTTTGATTAACCGATCTCACATAAACGTCTCACACACATGACCCTAGAAAAATTCTACAAGCGGGCTGCTGTTTCCTTTTGTTCGAAACTGTGAAGAGAGGTTGGACGAAGAGCTATAGAAAGGGTGGTTCGATCATGGTTGTTCTGGTCCAAGGTGGTGTTGATTAGGCGTGTATCAGGATCGAAGAGGTTCTGACGATTTTGGGACTTGACTTTGGTTTTGGTTATGGGTCGTGGCTTCTCATCTCTTTCCTATTCTACTATCAAGAGGGTAAAGCCTCTTTCTCCTTTCGTTTTGATCTCATTACACTCGTTTAACATGCCACATGATAAGCAACATGAATCGGCTATGATACATGCATGAATACGAATTTAAAAGTCACATAAAATCATAAGTTTCAAAACGCATACGACGATCTTATTTTCTGTTTTGAAAATGTTCGAATAGGTTATTAGTCATGATTGGATGTGTGTTTTTTCCTCTGTTAATCTGATGTTAGAGTCGTGGTTGTGTGTGTGCGATGTGTGTCGACTTGTGCATAAACTGGTGTGTCGCATGCATGCTAAAAGGAATGGGTTATGGGTTTAATGTTTAGGTTGTGACGTACGGAGGATACATTTGAGATCAAATTTTGGGCAATGGTTGTAACCTGTAAGTGTGTTCATGCATGCATGGAAAAATATGGATGTACGATCATGCGAATCAATCGATGTTGAGTCATTAGCATGCGATACTAGTTGAATCGTTAGTGCATGCATGGTATTTATAGTCGATCATGCCTTGTTGTTTTGACATTTGTGTTGTGTTTTTTTGTGTCAAATGTCGAGTGCATAAAACCTGTGTTTTGTCGCATATCACACACATAAAATAAGTTTAATAGGACTTGATAGTAGCATGGGAGCAAAGGATATTTTAAACAGGTTTTTAATGAGATATGGAAAGGGAAATTGTAAAAGTAAAATCATGCATGCTCTATGTGATTTTAAATATGTAAATATGTGAGTATGCATCATGGGAATATTGATCATGTAGGGCTAGCTGTTACATGCACGAGTATGGCATATTAAACCTTTAAAAAGAAATGTATGTGTCTCATTAGGTGTGGATGTCGAGTGGAGTATTTGTGTGTGAGTTAAGTTTTCTTGTGTCTCGTACTGTGGCTGTCAAAAGGGTTTGTCCTCATTTAGGTTTGAAGTCGAGAAAGGTGTGTGTGCGTCTCGTCGGTGAACTATTAAAATGGTGTAGCCCAAAGTGGTTTCTAAATGTATAAATAAGTAGGATAAAAGAGGCTAGGGTCGTGGTAATATTTTCTAACTCGGCTAAAACTAAGAATTGGTCATATATTTACATAATTTACATTTTAGACCCTACACTGTTATATTGACATTTTAAACTCTAAACTATTATAAGTTGCCATAATTAAATCCAAGTTATAATATCGATCATTTTAAGCATTTAAACCTATTTAATTGTCAATTGTAATCATAAATGGGTGAATTTACTAATTTGGGAAACATACCAATAATGGAAAGTTAATATATTTGGCAAGTTACGTGAAATGGAAAGTAACTAAAAATGGAAAGACACCTAAAAGGAGTAACCTGATTTAAAATGAGCTTATGAATAATAAAGACGATCATTAATCCGTGTAGATTCGTTGAGGAAGGAGTAACTCTCGATCCGTGTGTTTCTGATATAGTTTCATTTGCTGTTTAAGGTACAGATATTCTATCCCTTCTCTGTAGGGACTTCTCATGACTATTCGATCCTTGACTTTGATTCATTTGCTTTGATATGATTCCTTTGATATGACCCGATATGATTCTGTTTGCTATCATTTCTGTTATGATGATCTGTTACTATCTCATTTATATGAGACTCTGTTATGATGATATGCTCTGATTGATTATGCTATGAATACTTTGATTATGGATGGCTTTTGTTCTGATATGCTCTGTTCTGATGCCCGAGTTTTTAGTCTATCCATGGAGGTACCATGGGCGTGTCATTGAGGCACCAATGGCATGACACTTTCTGTGGAGGTGTGATTGATCTACGGTGTCCCCTTCTGTTCTGATATGGTATATGATCACTTGGCCATTATGATACGTGTATATACCTGTCATGCGAGCAGGTGTATATATATGATTTGTTTTACAGGGGGCGTATGGATGCATCCTAGGTTCTGTTTTGTTTTGAGAAGACAGTGAATGGCTGTACGTGCCTTGTACCCCTTTCACTTCTGGTACATTGGAGCTAGGTACTCCTTGTATAACCTATGATTTGATGGATATGAGATTATGTGATTTGAGACCTATTCGAGTGGCTCTGGTAGGTCGGCTCGTGGCTTTCCTATATTTCTTTGTGTCTATTCGAGTGGCTCGGGTAGACAAGCCTTTGTTGATACGTGCTCTATGATTCTGATTATGCTCCCAGTTGATATCTTTATGATGCTTCATTCATTTGACTCATGATATTTGTTTAGTTGATCGTTGATCTCATATGCATTTGACATATAAAATTCACCTCAGCAGGAGTTTATGACTTCCTTTCCTATACTTCTATATGTTTCAATTATTCGTTTTGTTATATATCTGTTCACTGGGCTTTTTAAGCTCAGCCACATTTCTTTTCCTGCGGCAGGTTTTAGGTTGGAAGCTGGGATTGAGTGAAGAGTGCATAGAAGTGCTTAGTGGACTACCTTGATGATTAGATACCTTTGGCTTCTGGGTTAGACTTGGTTTTGGCATCAGTTAGATTAGTTTGGTTTTGTATTTCAGTTTTGGTTTTAATTTTGTTTAGATTTAGTATTTCCTTGTTACCTTAGTATTCCTTTGTAACCTTTATGTATAAGTGATGAGGCGAAAAATGATCCGTTTTTAGGGGGTCATTTAAGCCCGGAATTGAATTTATTTGATCAAATATTGCCCTAAATCGTTCCTTTTGTGATTTTAGGTACTTTTGGAGTGAATTCTGGAAAAGGAAGCATTTTGGACATTTTTGGAGCATAAAAGTGAAGAAAACGGCAAAGTCTTAATTTTCATTGCTGGGAACAGTACCTGATGGCGTCACAAGCTTCTTCATGACGGCGTCAAGAGTAATATAAGAGGTAGAAGTGGATAAAGTCCGTCACGGTCCAGAAAGTTTTGTGCATTGGAGATGACGGCGTCACCCAAGGCCGTCACGTGTAAAATTAAAGAGTGATGGCCTAGAAAATTTCATGAAGGCGTCACGTAGGCCGTCACGTGTTAACTTGTCAAAACTTGCGCGCAAAGTAGCTGATATTGTTTTGGTCATAACTTTTGCATACGAACTCGGATTTAGGTGATTCAAAAGCCCACGCGAAGAGGACGAAGAAATCTACAATTTGGTGAAGAAAATTTGGCCATGACGCTGTCATTCTTTACGGGGTGACGCCGTCAAGCCTTGCCGACAGAAAACTTGCCTATAAATATAACATCATAACTTCACTTTTTGTAAGCTCTAAACCCTAAGGTCGATTCCTGGGTTTAGGTAGGTGTTTTTCCAGCAACTTAGAGGGTTTCAATCACTCCATAAACATCTTTTAATGGTTTGTTGGTTCTATCTTAATTATGTTTTCCATTATCATTGTTGTTTGCTCTTCTTTGATGATGTTTTGCTAATTCACCTTGTGTCTACTTATGATTGTGTGAAACTTGTATATAATTGATTAGATCTTATTGAGTCCTTGTTGATGTTTGTTTCTATCTTCATCAATTAGGCTGTGACACTTCGATAGGTCTAGTTGATTTAGCTTATAATTCTTGATTCCTATTGTCTCTTGTTTGGTTGATTGTATTCAATGTTAGGCTTAAGAAAACTGGCAGACTTCCATAGGGTAACATGCTTGAACGTCTTAAGAAACATGAACCAATGCGTACTAGGTTATTATGGTTGTATTTAATGCATGAGCGAATTCTAATGATCCCATGTTAGGAGCTTCTTGCAGGCTCGATATAGGAGTGAAGTAGGAGCTTATAGAGTTGGGGAAGTACGTACGCCACCCCACGAATGGTATTAAGGAATACAACCCGTCAGTTAAAACAAGGTGTGACAATTCAATAGGTAGAATTGGATAGCTAGCAAGGAGTAACATATCATGGGTAGACATGCTTCACTTATCTTATAGAACCTTAGTTTATTTTTCTTGCACATTAGTTTGATTAGTAGCTTTTGGGTTAGTTGATTAGCAACTAATTCCGCCCCTCCTTCCAATACCTGAGATTTTTACTTGCTTTTCATAAAATATAAAAATACAAAAAGAATCATCCTTCACCTTTAGACATAGTTAGATTAATTTCAATCCTAACGACACTATTCCTGAGTTGAACGATCAATCCCCCGGTACTTGTCACTATACTATACTACAACGATCAGGTACACTGCTTGGTGGGGGTTGTAAGCTTCTCGAGATCCCTCAAGAGGTAAAGCCTGGTGCGATTCCCACACATCAATAAGTCTTCCGCTTGCGTTTGTATGTTCTGATTTGGCACCATAATGTGACATTTTGACCCATGTCGGGTTGGGGTGTTACAATTATGGTATCAGAGCCCAGGCTGCGACTTGTAGTACATAAGTTATGGCCTGTGAAGATTTGGACCCTTAGGTTTGCACTTTAAGAGCTTATGGAATAACCTTGGAAGAACTTGCTTTTGGTTTCTCCCCTTAGGAACTTTAGTTATGACCGGTGATGATTGGGTAGATAATATGATAAGATGTTAGTTAGTTATCTTGCTTCCGCATCACTCTGATTTCTGCCCCTACTTTTAGTTGAGCCTTTATAAGATCATTCATTCCAGAGATTGAGAAGATATATCAGGATACACAACATAAGTATAGAATGCTTTGAGACTTCGTAGTAATGCCTTATAAGTTTCACTTTCTGAGGATTTTCACCTATTTTCAAACTTTGATCTTTGATTCATTTGATAACCGTTTAGATGCCTTTTCGTCCGTTCATAGAATTCCTATATGTATGAATCCGATGTGTTCGACGCATTCTGCAGTTTCTCTTGCTTTTGATAAGCATATTGAGATTCCTTCTACACTACTGGTTTTTGCCCTACCTATTCTATCTCTATGAGAAATCTTGTGATTATCCATCACGAGTATCCGAATTGTTTGATGCGTTTTGAAGATATTTGACGATAAGTTCATTCTACTAATCTGTTTCCTTTGGAAATGTTCGATTCGATATTTTTCTGAATATGGATTTGTTGGGTGAGCATTGTGATTCTACCAACAATCATATTAGATTTGTCATCTTAGGTAGTTTGAGAAACTCAAAATTTTGTGCCATGATTCCCAACCTGGTAAACAATGATGATCACCTTTGTTTTGAAAACTCGTGCGTTAATCCCTCGCGGTTGTAAAGATACTTCGTTTGAAGAAACTCGCCTTGAGAGTTATTCGGATTGTTTGAAATCTTCGCTGTGTATTCCCTGATGAACTACTAGGTGGGAAGGAAAGAATTGAAGAACCAGCTACTAGGAAGTGGTTTCATCTGTGCAAGTATGTATCTTTGATGTGCTACTATTTTATTCGGGGAAAAGAATGATGATAGCATGAGGCGGTGGATTGATGGACGAAAGCTAAATCGTATCATGTTTTATGTGCAAGAGCGTGATGTTTCTATAATTACCCTTCATATTCGTTATGGTCTTTATGAGTATAAGTGATGCCAATGGTATTGGCTACTGCTCTGACTATTCCTATGAATTTGATAAATCGTGTCTTTCATAAATACTAGGACAAATTATCATAGTATGACATATTGGTATGTTTAGAGACGAAAGAGAAACACAAGAATCATCCTCGTAAATTGTATTAGAGTTTCTATGTCAGAAGAAGCTCTATGTGATGCTTTCGAAGAGTAACTTTTTTTGGGAAGAAAAGCGAGAGGAGAATTTGGAAGAGCTGGAAAGAGAATTGTTCTACTTCAGGAGTAGACTTAGCTATGTCCTTATGCAAGACAAGAAGATTTGGGTTATGCATCAGTTCAACTAGAACCGTAGGAGGTGAACTACCCGACGCATGAATTGAGAGTGAATTGTGGCAGACATTAAGAAGCTCAGGAGCAAGACGGTAGAAGATTAGCTATATTAGAAGATGGAAGGAAGCAGTTCTAAAGTGAAGCACACAGTTCTATCAACTCTATTCATCTTAGTTGTACTAATATGTATAGAGTCTTGAAGCAGGAGTTGGACAGGATGGTATGAATACAGTGGTGACTACATTGGTGATTTCCATGCACAGGAGGAAGAACAATGTGAATTGAGTTGTAGTGGATCGTGTGACTAGGACGGCTCGTTTGGAAGATCAGCAAAGATTTCTTTCGACAGAAAATCATTCAAACTACATGGTGCACCTGTAGTAATCATGAGAGAGAAACGCGTTTTGCAGCACACTTTCACAAGAGGTACAGAAGCCTATGGGGATTTGACTCATGATGTTCAGGTAGATGAGCAGGCAGAATAACTCTGTGAACTTTGAAGAGGTGTTGAGTGGGAAACTTGACAAGTGTTTAATTTGGTTGTGGTTGCTCACTAAGGAAGATGACATGCAAGTGACAAGGGGTTCTTTTAGGATTTTGTATGAATGAAGATGCGGAACATCTTTTGGTTAGAATAAGGTCGGAGAGCTACTTACTGAAGGTTCAGAATCGATTACATCAACTAATGGATTAGTTATTATTATGAAAGAGAAATTTGGAATTTAGATCGGGAGTTTGGTGTTTCGTATGATTTTTCTGCACAGAAGAGTTAGACGTCTTAGCATTTGAGGAAGTTTTGGTTCACGACGTTAATTCTTAGATTCATTCTTATCCGTATGATTATTCTACCTATTCTGTTATGCCTTCTGATATGTACTCTGATTTGTGATTTTGATCCTCGGTACGAATATATTACCCATCCCTTTAGGAGACTCTTGATACGTTTGATGATTTGATTTTGCTCCTCTGACTTTTGCAAGTTCCTTTGTTCGTTTAGAATTTGGTAGGAGTTGATGAAGTTTTATCGGTTAGTACTACCTCCGTTTTTGCCTCGTAGGAATATGTGTTTCATGTATCTCCTTGTGGGATTTCTACAATCATCTCTCATCTGTCATCTGCTACACATTTGTTTCGCATTCGTTGGATCAGATTTGTTATGATTTGTGTTCTATGGAGAGCCTGGGGCTATCTTTGTTGTCAGGATCGAGTCATGTGAAAATATTCTGTTTGTGAAGATTCTGTTGGAAGGACCTCCCCGAGCGTAAGGTTGATTGTGACGTTCTTTTGTGATTTGCTATGTCTCCGTATAATTTTGCGACTTCAATTTTTGAGGACAAAAATTTTCTTTTTACAGGGGAAGAATTGTAAAACCCTAAAAGCCGTTTCTCCAAATTTTCCATATAATTTAATATTTTTCTAAGTTTGTGAACATAACCTAAGTTTGGAACTTTATATATTTGAAAGATACACAATATTCTATCTATAACATAAGCTACAAAAAGAAGTCGGCACAACTTATATTTCAAAGTAACATTACACGTTTATAAGTCACAAGAGGGCCAAAATTAATTAAAATATGTATACAACCTACACACCTAATATGGCACATGTTAAAAGTTGTTTTGGGACCTAGTCTAGATCACTTTATATCCGATTTAAAAGAATCAGGAAAAGTATTCCTTATCTCCTCCTCATTACTCGGCAAGTATCCCCACTATATTTCCCTATTTGTTCTCCTCTTCAAAACTGTATATTTCACCTTCTAATCTCACACACTTAACCCTAAACATAAACAAGAATGGTGGCTTTATTTTACATCCCATTTTGATTAACCGATCTCACATAAACGTCTCACACACATAACCCTAGAAAAATTCTACAAGCGGGTTGCTTTTTCCTTTTGTTCCAAACTGTGAAGAGAGGTTGGACGAAGGGCTATAGAAAGGGTGGTTTGATCATGGTTGTTCTGGTCTAAGGTAGTGTTGATCGGGGCGTGTTACAGGATCAAAGAGGTTCTGACGGTTTTGGGACTCGACTTTGGTTTTGGTTATGGGTCATGGCTTCTCATCTCTTTCCTATTCGACCATCAAGAGGGTAAAGCCTCTTTCTCCTTTCATTTTGATCTCATTACACTCGTTTAACATGTCACATGATAAGCAACATGAATCGGCTATGATACATGCATGAATACGAATTTAAAAGTCACATAAAATCATAAGTTTCAAAACGCATACGACGATCTTATTTTCTGTTTTGAAAATGTTCGAATAGGTTATTAGTCATGATTGGATGTGTGTTTTTGCATCGGTTAATCTGATGTTAGAGTCGTGGTTGTGTGTGTGTGATGTGTGTCAACTTGTGCATAAACTGGTGTGTCGCATGCATGCTAAATGGAATGGGTTATGGGTTTAAAGTTTAGGTTGTGACGTACGGAGGATACATTTGAGATCAAATTTTGGACAAAGGTTGTAACCTGTAAGTGTGTTCATGCATGCATGGAAAGATATGGATGTACGATCATGCGAATCAATCGATGTTGAGTCATTAGCATGCGATACTAGTTGAATCGTTAGTGCATGCATGGTATTTATAGTCGATCATACCTTGTTGTTTTGACATTTGTGTTGTGTTTTTTTTGTGTCAAGTGTCGAGTGCATAAAACCTATGTTTTGTCGCATATCACGCACATAAAATAAGTTTAATAGGACTTGATGGTAGCATGGGAGCAAAGGATATTTTAAACGGATTTTTAATGAGATATGGAAAGGGAAATTGTAAAAGTAAAATCATGCATGCTCTATGTGATTTTAAATATGTAAATATATGAGTATGCATCATGGGAATATTCATCATGTAGGGCTAGCTGTTACATGCACGAGTATGGCATATTAAACCTTTAAAAAGAAATGTATGTGTCTCGTTAGGTATGGATGTCGAGTGGAGTATTTGCGTGTGAATTAAGTTTTCTTGTGTCTCGTACTGTGGCTGTCAAAAGGGTTTGTCCTCATTTAGGTTTGATGTCAAGAAAGGTGTGTGTGTGTCTCGTCGGTGAACTATTAAAATGGTGTAGCCCAAATTGGTTTCTATAAATAAATAGGATAAAAGAGGCTAGGGTCGTGGTAATAATTTCTAACTCGGCTAAAACTAAGAATTGGTCATATATTTACATAATTTACATTTTAGACCCTACGCTGTTATATTGACACTTTAAAATCTAAACTATTATAAGTTGCCATAATTAAATCCAAGTTATAATATCGATCATTTTAAGCATTTAAACCTATTTAATTGTCAATTGTAATCATAAATGGGTAAACTTACTAATTCAGGAAACATACTAATAATGGAAAGTTAATATATTTGGCAAGTTACTTAAAATGGAAAGTTACTAAAAATGAAAAGAAACCTAAAAGGAGTAACCTGATTTAAAATGAGCTTATGAATAATAAAGACGATCATTAATCCATGTAGATTCGCTGAAGAAGGAGTAACTCTCGATCCGTGTGTTTCTGACATAGTTTCATTTGCTGTTTAAGATAAAAATATTCTATCCCTTCTCAGTAGGGACTTCTCATGACTATTAGATCCTTGAATTTGATTCATTTGCTTTGATATGATTCCTTTGATATGATCCGATATGATTCTGTTTGCTATCCTTTCTGTTATTATGATCTGTTACTATCTCATTTATATGAGACTCTGTTATGATGATATGCTCTGATTGATTATGCTATGAATACTTTGATTATGGATGGCTTTTGTTCTGATAAGCTCTGTTCTGATGCCCGAGTTTTTAGTCTATCCATGGAGGTACCATGGGCGTGTCATTGAGGCACCAATGGCAAGACACTTTCTGTGGAGGTGTGATTGATCCACGACGTCCCCTTCTGTTCTGATATGATATATGATCACTTGGCCATTATGATATGTGTATATACCTGTCATACGAGCAGGTGTATATATATGGTTTGTTTTGCAGGGGGCGTATGGATGCACCATAGGTTTTGTTTTGTTTTGAGAAGACAGTGACTGGCTGTACGTACCTTGTACGCCTTTCACTTCTGGTACAGTGGAGCTAGGTACTCCTTGTACAACCTATGATTTGACGGATATGTGATTATGTGATTTGAGACCTATTTGAGTGGCTCTGGTAGGTCGGCTCGTGGCTTTCCTATATTTCTTTGTGTCTATTCGAGTGGCTCGGGTAGACAAGCCTTTGTTGATACGTGCTCTATGATTCTGATTATGCTCCCACTTGATATCTTTATGATGCTTCATTCATTTGACTCATGATATTTGTTTAGTTGATCGTTGATCTCATATGCATTTGACAGATGAAATTCACCTCAGCAGGAGTTTATGACTTCCTTTCCTATACTTCTATATGTTTCAATTATTCGTTCTGTTATATATATGTTCACTGGGCTTTTTAAGCTCAGCCACGTTTCTTTTCCTGCGGCTGGTTTTAGGTTGAAAGTTGGGATTGAGTGAAGAGTGCATAGGAGTGCTTAGTGGACTACCTTGATGATCAGATACCTTTGGCTTCTGGGTTAGACTTGGTTTTAGCATCAGTTAGATTAGTTTGGTTTTGTATTTCAGTTTTGGATTTAATTTTGTTTAGATTTAGACATTTAGTATTTCCTTGTTACCTTAGTATTCCTTTGTAACCTTTATGTAGAAGTCTTCAGCTTGCGTTTGTATGTTCTGATTTTGCACCATAATGTGACATTTTGACTAATGTTGGGTTGGGGTGTTACAATAATAGTTATGGATACCAGGTTGTAGTTTGTTTTAAACAAACAAGACTAGAATCAAATCTTAAGAATGAATGAATGTAAATGATGATAAAGAAACAAGATGGCATAGTAGCATAGTTCACAATGACGATCATTTGAAGCTCTTCTCCGCTTCAAAGAACTATTGTAGTTCATGGTAATGCTATATTTGCTACAACAAAACAAACAAAAGATATGGATGTTATATCTTTTGTTTGTTTTGTTGCATCAAAGACAACATTACCATGAACTACAATAGTTCTTTGAACTGGAGAAGTTCTTTCAAATGATCATCATTGTAGACTATGCGACTGTGCTATCTTGTTTTTTTATCATCACTTAAATTGATTCTTAAGATTTGATTCCTGCCTTGTTTTAAAATAGACTACAACTTGGTATCCATGACTGTTATATATATGTCTTGGTAACTGCATGTACAAATTAGTTTCTTTTTTATCGTTTTAGTTTGTGTATGCATGCTATATCTCAGGCCATTTATTCACGACCTTAAAAAATTCCAGCCCTCATTTGATGGTTCATAATTTCAGGTGTGTATGCATAAAAGTAAATTTTGTTTGTCATGCTTAATTTGGTGTCCATTTTACTTTTACTAATAGATATTTACATTCACTAATGACACTATATTTCTGTAGAGAAAAGCCATATTTTGCTATAGACAAAAGAAGAAAAAAAAATTGACCAAGCTTTCAAATTGATTGGTATGAAGTATGATAGAATTTGAGAGTGCAAAGATCAAATTTGTTAATAGATAACTCTGGATATTCAAACATGCATGTGTTGTAATAATCAAGAAGCAGCAGTTTACTATATGCAATATATTTGCCAACCATCAAGAAATATCAAGCGAAAACATCATGAAATACGACAACTTAAGATACCCACAGGCAAACACAACACATACTACTACACTTCATAATATCATTGTTTTAATAGAAACAATCGATTGCTTTCTTTTTTTTTTCCCAAAGATAAACCTCTAAACTGGATTTGCTCATGTAATCTGTGCAGTATGTGGGCCCTCCTTGGTTGTATGTCTCATATATATTTCGACCTATATAGTTCAAGGTTTTCAAAATCGGGATTTTACTTAGGATAGTTTTCATTTTTGCAATATCAAAATCATAAGATCAGATCGGATCCTAAGATCCTACGAGAATGTCATTTTCTTAATAATTTTTGTAATATTATTCATATATATAAACACATCTAAGCTTGTGCTACCATTAAGTTAGAAAAACCCATATATATTATAAACATAAAATTATAATAATGTTTCATGAAAATGTTGTCATAAATTATGAAGGGTGTTTTTCTTTTTTGGTCCCTGTAGTTTGCCCAAATTGCAGATTTCGTCACTGAGTTTTCGAAAGTGTAGGCGGCCTCCCTATGGGGAAACTTTGGTTCCGTTTTGGTCCCTGGTTTTAACTAGCGTTAAGTGAATTCCGTTAACATTTACACATTAGCCCTTTTGGCCAACGACCATTGCAGCGTCCATCCTTTATACTAACGATCGTTTATAATTTGAAATTTTCGGTTTATTTAAAGCTTGTCCATTTTTTATGTACATTTTTATAAAAAAAACATATACATTTTTGAGTTTTATACGCTTTTTTATACATTTTGTATACGTTTTTATACATATTATTATATATGTTTTTATGTACATTCTTATATACTTTTATACATTATTATATACGTATTTATAAGAACATATACGTTGTTATATACCTTTTTATATACGTTTTTTATACGTTTTTATATATGGTTTTATATACGTTTTTATAAACGTTCTTATGTACATTTTTATATACACTCTTATATTACGTTTTTTTTTCACTTTTTATGTATGTTTTTATATACTTTTTCTAAACGTTCTTTTGTAGGTTTTAATATACATTTTTGTTTAAGTTTTTATATACTTTTTATATATGTTTTAATATATATACAAAAACATATATAAAAACGTATATAAAAGAGTATACAAAAACGTATATAAATACTTATAAAATTATATAAGAACATGTGTACAAACGTATAGAATAACTTATATGTTTTTATATATACGTATATAAAGATGTATAAAAAATTACAAAAAAAGTTTTAAAAAAATGTATATAAAAACCTACAAAAAACGTATATAAAAAGTATATATGAACATATATAAAAAGTAAAAATACGTATATAAGAGTGTATACAAAAATGTATATAAGAACGTTTATAAAAATATATATAAAACCATTAAAAACGTATAAAAGTGTCTACAAAAACGTATAAAAAAATGTATATAATAATGTATATGTTCTTATAAATACGTATAATGTATAAAAAGTATATAAGAATGTATATAAAAACGTATATAATAATGTGAATAAAAACGTATATCAAAATGTATAAAAAAGCATATAAAACTTATACAAAAATGTATGTGTTTTTTTATAAAAATGTATATAAAAAATTGACAAGCTTTAAATAAACCAAAAATTTCAAATTATAAATGATCGTTAGTTTAAAGGATGGATGTTGCAACAGTCATTGGCCAAAACGGCTAATGTGTAAATGTTAACGGAATCCACTTAACGCCGGTTAAAACCAGGGACCAAAACGGAACCAAAGTTTCCCCGCAGGGAGGCCGCCTACACTTTCAAAAACTCAGGGACGAAATCTGCAATTTGGGCAAACCACATGGACTATTTCTGCAATTTACTCAATTATGAATATGGAATGTTTCAGAAGATTTACATGTTGTTGTTCTAATTTTATAAAATATAACCCATAACTCGGTAGTTTTTTAGTTTGTATTTCGAGAAAAGTAACGTCAGATCGGATTAGATCTTAAGATTATATGGTCAATATCGGGATCTTATAAGATTTTAAGCTTGTTAAGATCCTATGTAGGATCTAGATCGTTTTGCTTTATAGCATCGTAAAATTGTAAGATTTTAAGATCATGATCAGGATCTTAACGACTATTGTTTAGACATAAGGTGCACTGTAATATTCTAACAATTATTATTGTTGTTGTTGTTAAAAGTATTAATAATTTTGTTATAGTTGTGAAATAATAAAGTAAATAACAATAAACAAGAAGTAGATAAAGAGAATAGAGAATTATTATGTATTCATCTTTCAAAGGAGGTATATTTATAATACAAGATAGAATATTCTAGAAGAAATATAATCTCCTAATATAATTATAACCTCTAATCAATATCTTATAAGATATGGACATTCATATAATAATTATCCATAATACTCCCCCTTGGATGTTCATTTAAGGATTATGTTAAAACCTTACTAGACAAAACCCAGTATGACAAAACTCTAGTGAAGGAAAAAGAGTACATAACTCCTTTATATGCTCGGGGATGTTGCCTCATTAAAAACCTTGCCGGAAAACCCTGTGGGGATAAAACCATGGTCAAGGGAAAAAGAGTGCAACGCATATTTTCTCCCCCCTGATAATCACATCACTTAAGCTCATTTAGTCAGTGAAATGCACATTGAAGTGACTTGATAGAATCACGTGAATATATATTCTCTACATGTTGTTCGCATATCCATTTTAAGGATTAATATACGTCATGCATCTCATTCAAGTACATCATCATACTTCACAAGTTATTCATTGCAAACACAATTAATTCAAATGATATATTCAATCATGTATTACCATTGGTGAGAATCATAAATGTTTCATACATATTTTTGTACGACACTTTAAATCGATATTGTGATCATTATCTTTATAAATCAAGGGGTCTTTCTTCATCATGCGACCTCATAAACATGAGCGCCATTTATCCATATAAAGATATGTAGGATCTTTCTTTAGCTTTCATGATGCATAATGATTACATCTTTAAGATGTTCAGTTCATAAGCTAAGACATGCTCCGTCTTTTTGTTTCAAATTCAACTTCTATACATTCAATCCCCTTTACAATCATAAAATTAAATTGTATGAAACTTAAAAAATATTCACATCTAGATCTCTTTATAAAGTTTCATAGGCTAACAAAATTCTTTATTTGGCACAATACTATACACTAAGGCGATTATAACATATTTTCCAAGCACATGATTAATTCAATACAATCAAGTAGTTTCTCGAGAACTTTTCTTATATGCGCTAAATATCACTAGTATGCTCCATGCATTTTATATGCTATAATGATATCTCAAAAACACATGAGCTCTATTCATTAACTTTTAAACGCATATCGATTACTTATTATATTGCCAGACTTATAAATATTATATACATTATTGGATCCATGTAACACCCCCGATTTTAAAATATGTGCAGCGGAATTTAGATTAGGTGTTACTTAATAGCTCACAGTTTTTCAGTAGAAAATGATTTTCAATTTAGTCATTTTAAAACATTTATCATTCGAATTTTATAAATATCAGAGTTTTCAAAATGAGGTCCAAGTGGTTTTAAAGTTTGTTAAATAAGTTTTCGAATGATAGTAAAATTTATAGCCTTTGTAAGAATCCGTGCTCCTCCGTACCATCCTTGCTCATTATGGACCTGAGATAAACACATGCTAAAAGTGTCAACACAATGGTTGGTGAGTTCATAGAGTTTATAAGTAGAGTAGTTGATTTCCAAGAATCAAAAGAGTTTGTGAGTCCATAGTAGTCATAATAAACGATTTATTATCAAAATCAAAGTATGAGTAAATCCATAGTTTTTATAGTCAAAAGCAGTTGATTTATCAAAATCAGAGTTAACATGAAATAGCTTGTTGGTTTGCCCTAACTGGGTCAACACCAAAATAGTTATGATTTGCTAAGAAATAATGATTTTCTGCTATATAGTGAACACAAATTAGTCATTTGATAAACATTAGTTATTGTAGTTCTGTGTCATGACCACAACACTACTATTACTTGATTTCTCTAAGCCTCATGACACTCATACGATTAACAGATCACATCAAATATGATGGATAGTAACAATGGCCCTCTGGATAGGTTTTTGCCATTCACCTATTAGATTTCAAATAAAGTGCGTTTGGTGGCTTTCCTCTAGCAACCAAACGGGGATTGTCAATCCCTAATAGATCTATCCACAATTATTTACGTTCACCCTTCAAGTGATTAAGGTTCATGATATGAGGGACTTTCTGGCAATAGCAAACTTAGGGAGTAGAAATCAGATTTAGCATACAGTTGATAAGTCACTTGTAATCATGTTTATAGCAGTTATCTCTCCATAAAATATAAAATGTATAAAATGGTGGGCTATGGTCCCACAGTAACATGTAAATAGTTTAAAATACTTGTGAAAGTAAAAACAGTAGTTGAGCATGTATCTTCCCCAAATCATTTATAAAACATTTATAAAAACGGGGCTAAGAACTCACCTTAAGTGTTACTAGGAATGATGAAAGTAAGTTCGAGTGAGATTATGGAAATGGATTTAGTATAAAACCTGATAAATAAATTTATCTGAGAATCTAACCAAATACTATTTGATAATGAATAACGATAAATGAATAACGATTAATCGTTATGATGAGAAGATGATATGCAAATGAAATCCTTATGTTTATAAGATATGTTATTATTTCTAAAGTTTTCCTTTCTTAACTATGATGAAGATAGTACGTAAAAATAATTAGTTAAAATATCGTTATATATATTATTAACGAAATAAAATGTGATGAAAATGCATATGACGTGATGGGTGACGTAAAATAGAAAATAAAATAAGAATGTCAAATATAATATGTGGGTCCTTGTCCTTTTTCCAATTTTTACACTTTTTACTCTAACGGCGTTAGCGTTGCACCGTTAGTCCTTATTTTACAATATTTGTATTTATAGTCCACTACTTGTCCAAAATAACTTTCTGAGCTTGGAATATTAAATAATATCACTTTTTATCCTAAACTTTCTGTTTTGGTAGGTTCAGTCCTTACTTTTAACAGTTTGACAGTTTGTCCTTCTAAGTTTCGTCGCGTTACATTTTTAGTCCAATTTCACAAAAAACATGGAAAAATTCTATAAAATTTTCCGAGGCTTATTTTAGAACTAAAAAGCTTATTTCAACTGCTTATTCGCTAAAAGAGCTTATTTTTATATAAATGGGCCAATTAACGCATACTAACAAGGCCCGTTAAGAAATTTAGAGGCGAGGGCATGAAAATAGTTTTGGGCCTGGACTTGGGCTATTTTTGTGATTCTAAAATATATCATATGGGCCTGGTGGACTGTTAAATCGCAAAATCTTATTGGGCTCAATATAAGCCCAATCGAGTTTTATTAAGTTTTTAAATAAAAATGAAATTTTGAAAACCTTGAAATCTGTCGATCAAAATGGATTTATTTGAGCGTGTTTAAGAGCATGTGAGGTCGAAGTTAAAATACGAAAAATGTAGTTTGCTAGATGGTCTATCGAGTGGTGTAAAAATATAGTGTACTTGTTAAACAAATTTTCAAAATATATGTTCATTACTTAGGCTCTTGGAACGTTTGTATATATTCAAAGGTTGTAGTAATATTTTCTAAGTGTTTATAGTATTTTAACGATGGACACCTGGTTTAGAATTTAGTTCGTATGATGCATGAAACATGAAAATAAACGTGAAATGAGTGTGTATCGTGACTCCTAGGCCTTCCACAAGGGAGGCTAATCACTTTTTGTGTTCTATAAGTGAGTAATGTACGTAAATAATTAAGCAAACTATATACTCATTCGAACATAAAATAAAAATGATGCATGTGAAATGAAGTAACGCTCGAAGTGAAATGGGAAGAGATTCAAGGTACTTACTACACCTCTAAGGTGGTAGAGAGTCGAGAGTGATGAAT
Source organism: Artemisia argyi (assembly GCA_030686995.1). Lineage (NCBI taxonomy): Eukaryota > Viridiplantae > Streptophyta > Magnoliopsida > Asterales > Asteraceae > Artemisia > Artemisia argyi. Next base: position 96,288,270 of record CM060693.1, on the reverse strand, counting down.
GGAAACTCAAGAAAAATCCCACGTTCGATTACAAACTAAATAACCAACTTATATTTCAAAGCCGATAATACTCGTTTGTTTCCAAACTTTACTAAAGCTTGCTTCTGATCGATCAAGGATAATATTGAGAGAGTAAAATAGAGTTTTGAAGGCATGAAACAAGGTGGTGATAGTTGGGTAGTTATAGGAAGAATTTTTGTATATGTATAGTTTCAATAATGCAAGGAACATGAATCAACTATGCATTGTCAGTAATAAACGAGGGTTGCTTGCTTCATATTCATTCCATGACTTTAAGAAGCATTTGTGAGTTTAAAATAAAGGTACACGTGCTTTTGATATATATACATGTCGACAACCATTAATATCATGCACAATTTGAGAAATCGTGCAACACTTGGTCTCTAGCTGTCGAAACATGTTTACCAACATGAAAACATGATGGAATAAATATCAGGATCACATAGAAACAATCCGGGTTTAAAATGGTTAAGTTTTGGATTTTTGGCTATGTCGAATGGGTTTGTTTTTGGACGAATACTTTGCCTCGTATTAACATAGTAATACTCGACATATGATTATAAGATTTGACATACTAGTAGTCGGCTAGGTGAGGAACGAGGTGGTATAAAAATATATAGGTGTCGTGTTTAAGGATTGAGTGTACGAGATGCATTTTGGACTTGGTTTTAGTTGATCTCATGAACTAATAAAAATTAAAGTTGGGCTTAATTGTTTGGGCTGATGAATAGTAACAGGTCGTGGGAATGTTTGGGCTGAGAGGTGATTAAGGGCCCGTTAAATTTGTGTTTAGTGTTTAATTTGATTAGTGAAATATTTAAGTTTCGTTAAACGTGTCGAGAACTTGTTTCGTCATTTGATGACTTTTATGATAACGTCTTCGCGTTAAATTATTATAATAAAGAAAATTTTAAATTTTCTCGTAAAAATGGTGATTAAAAATGATGACGAAGATTAATATATAATTAAACATTTTTAATTATAGGGAAAATCACGGGATGTGATAGTACCTACCCGTTAAACTGAATCCCGTCCCGGGATTCCGGTCTAAGGTCGTTGTTATTAGAAGGTTTGAATGATTTTTTTTTTTTTTTTTTTTTAGCGTGAACAGTGTCAAACAATAACCTATCGGTTACCTTTCTCCTTTAAATATCTCTTTCTTAAATCCCCCATTTTACCATTTCCAAAAATTTTATAACTCTCCACATCTTTCAAAATGCCGCACATTATTACCATGGTTGCGATCGTGTACGTGCCTGTTGCTACTATTTACGTGGCATTCATTCCGAATGAAGATCGTGTATTTTTGGTCGGGATTCTGGTGTTTCTTGTACCCCTCGTGATCCTAGCGATTGTCATTGATAAGTTTTGGAAGTGATGGATAGTGTAGAAGTGTTGTAATAAACTTCGTTGTGTTTTCATGTAATCCTTAATGTATGAGTAATAAAGTTTGTTCCGTTTTATGAAGTCTTGTCTTACGTTTATTATTTGTCCATATTTATCGTGCAAATATTCAAAAATAGGAATGGAAAGTCAATATGTCATATGATGGGGTGTGTAATAGTTTAAAATCATTTGGATTCTTAGGGTTGATAGCAGTTGCTGGGGATGAAGTAAAACCGAAAAGTTGATTTGTTCTGATTATAGCTGAGTCCACAAAGGATTCAATCGACATGAATTAAGACCAAATAACTAGATGGGAGTTTGTTTGAGTGTGCTGAAGTTGTTTGGAGTTCGAATGGAAAAATATTTAGGCGAAATGCAATTTTTTTGGCCTAGTTGAAGCATGACAGTTGAGCTGAGTTTTGATGATAACTTGGCCATCAATGATCGAGTAAATGAGAGAGACTTGTCACATATGATTTATAGGTGTGTGTTAAATCGAGACGTGTAAAAAAAATCGATAGGTTGTTAGGAAAAAAATAACACGGAGAACGATCCAAAGTAAGTGAGCACTAGTCGGTTAAATCTTAGGCAATAAAACTTAAGTCTTGGGCTTGAATAGTGTCGGACTCAATTTGTGACCAAAGGCCCAAAGTAAAAAGGGTGGTTTCGGTTTGGCGAGTATGCATTGTTAATCGCTCGTTCCAAGACATATACGGTTATGAGATAGTTTAGGATCGTTAAAATAATGCCTAAGAGTTTTGAGAAATCGTTGGGAAATTCACAATCTTTTAGAGACTGAAGGGTCAAAACGTACGAGAGGTGTTTATTAGTAGGTGGCGTGTTCATAATTTATAAGTTATGGTGTTGCGTGTTTAACGTGATTTGTTCCTGCCACTTGCCTAGAAACGCGACGGTCAAGGTGGGATTTTTATTTTTTTATTATTTTTTTATTTTTATTTATTTTTTTTTGGATAAGGATGTAGAGAAAAATCGCCGGATTATCAGCCTTTGGGAATGATGAAAGTCATTTTGTCCTTGAGTGGTGAATAGTGAACGTATGCGGGTAGAATAGTAGTCTACGGCTACTGCCTTACATATCCCACTTTTTCCTCTTCACTACTCACATTTCTTTCATCCAAAGATTTTAAAATGTCATACACTCATACTGTTCTCATAATTTTGTATGTTGTTGCTGACATCTTCTTGGCTTACATCCCAAAGGAAGATTTGGAGTCTTTGGATTGGATTATAGCACTTCTCGTGCTAATTGAGGTTTTGGTTGTTAGCGTGGATGAAATATGGGGGTAAGAGATAGTGGAACAATGGAAACGTTGTTTTGAAACCGTATAATGGCACCATGCACTAACGTTTCATTTGTGTGATTTTATCTTACAGGATATTTGATGTACTACATCCAGTCGTGATTCTTGATCTTGCAGGGATAGTGGTGTTTTTCATCGGCTTGGCAGGCCAACCATTTGGTTTTTCCTATGCCTTACCTAGTGATATTTATAACAATAGCATTACCAATGCTAATTGTATCGTTGTGTATCAATATACGGGGTTTCTAATGAAATTTCGTAGTTCTTGGTTTCATATGCCTGTTATTTCAGACATAATTGAACCTATTTATCTATATCTCGTTATTTACATAGAGAAGTGTCCCAAACCATGTAACTAAGAAAATATAGACTTATGGTTCAATGATGTACAATTTCTTGATTTGAATAAAAGGGCGTCCCAATTCATTCAAATTAAGACATTGTAAATCATCTTAAGATTCTGACTTAACATCCATACTAATCGAAAAGGTAATTCATGCGCGGATTTTTGGGGATACGGAAAGAGTACGTCATACGTATTTATAAAGATGGGAGTAAGATAATTTAGAAGGATTAGCATAATACTTGAAATAGTTAATTAGTATATACCAATATACTAGAGTGTTGTTTGTAGCATAAATTATCTAGAAGTTCCATAATCGTCTGGCAGATGGAAGGCACGGAGAGCGTAAGGCTATAAAATGTTTTATTTGTAAAAACGGTTATAGTTCAGATCTAAATTAGACCTGTTTCGCTATAACCAAAGCTCTGATGCCAATCTTTAACACCCCCAATTTTAAAATATGTGCAGCGGAATTTAGATTGGGTGTTACTTCATAGCTCACAGTTTTTCAGTAGAAAATGATTTTCAATTTAGTCATTTTAAAACATTTGTCATTCGAATTTTATAAATATCAGAGTTTTCAAAATGAGGTCCCAGTGGTTTTAAAGTTTGTTAAATAAGTTTTCGAATGATAGTAAAATTTATAGCCTTTGTAAGAATCCGTGCTCCTCCGTACTATCCTTGCTCATTATGGACCTGAGATAAACACATGCTAAAAGTGTCAACACAAAGGTTGGTGAGTTCATAGAGTTTATAAGTAGAGTAGTTGATTTCCAAGAATCAAAAGAGTTTGTAAGTCCATAGTAGTCATAATAAACGATTTATTATCAAAATCAAAGTATGAGTAAATCCATAGTTTTTATAGTCAAAAGCAGTTGATTTATCAAAATCAGAGTTAACATGAAATAGCTTATTGGTTTGCCCTAACTGGGTCAACCAAAATAGTTATGATTTGCAAAGAAATAATGATTTTCTGCTATATAGTGAACACAAATTAGTCATTTGATAAACATTAGTTATTATAGTTCTGTGTCATGACCACAACACTACTACTACCTGATTTCTCTAAGCCTCGTGACACTCATACGATTAACAGATCACATCAAATATGATGGATCGTAACAATGGCCCTCTGGATAGGTTTTTGCCATTCACCTATTAGATTTCAAATAAAGTGCGTTTGGTGGCTTTCCTCTACCAACCAAACGGGAATTTCAAATAAAGTGCGTTTGGTGTCAGCTACCACGCGCGCAAGTTGTGACAATTTACACGCGACGGCCTACGTGGCGCCTTCATGAAGTTTCTGGGCCGTCACCAACACACGTGACGGCCTTGGTGACGGCCTTGGTGACGCCGTCAGGTACTGTTTCAGCAAGGAAAATTGAGACTTTGCCGTTTTCTTTACTTTTATGCTCTAAAAACGTCCGAATTGCTTCCTTTTCCAGATTTCATTCCCAAAGTACCTAAAATCAGAAAAGGAACGATTTAGGGTAATATTTGATCAAATAAATACAATTCCGGGGTTAAATGACCCCCTAAAAGTGGTTCATTTTTCGCCTCATCATATACCCTTACACTTGAGATTTGCTTGTCCTCAAGCAAATACGCTTTTATTCTAATCAAAATACAAGTTAGGGGTCATTTAACACTAATATAAAATTAATTACAATAAATAATCGTTCCACGAAAGACCAAAGATAAGCACGGAGGTCATTTACTAGCACCTCACAAATAGTGTTTAGATACTCACATCTCTCGGGTGTAATAAAGTATAAATTACAATATGGAAATGGAAAACATCTCTCACTACCTGTCATAACAAAATAGATTATCATAGGCATGGGAAAGGATCAAACCTCCACCACATGGCGTAAGCACCTAGGATAAACTATCAAAGAGGTCTTTTAAAGAGTTGTAACGTTAGGTGTAGGGATATAAAATACACGGTTTTGTTGGATATAGGCAGTCTTTACTAGTGGCGAGTTAACAATCTTGGATAATTACATGTACAATATGGCGTTGTTAAGCCAAGACTAGACTCGACTTAAGCTAATAAATGAAAAATAATAAAAACATAAAATGAACATAGAATGAAAAGGGATGGTAGTCCGTATGTTTTTTCTCTTTTTTCTTTTTCTATTTTTTTCTTTTCTTTTTCTTGATTTTTCGATATTTTTTTTTTTCTTTTTTTTTGTGCATACACTCTTACCCTACCATCCAAAATAATACATCATAGAGAATGAAAATTCCCCTTACACTTTAATTTTTACATATTTTACGATAAACTAATCTAATGACTCGGATTAAGAAAATCAAAACACTTGGAGTACTTTTAAGATTAACGCACATATGGGGGTAATAAATGATGTTCTTCCCCATTACTCCATAAAGTAAGTACTTTACCCATGAGTCCCAATGGTCCCAAAACAATATGTACAAGGATATGACTCGACTTAGCAACCATGTAATCAATTAGATAGTTAACTTAGGATTTAACAAATAACAATAATGCACTAAAAATGAGCGCATACACGGAAGGCTATGGCGATTTGGGTGTACATTTAAGTGGGGTGTAACAAATTCTTCCTTTAAGTAAAATGCTTAAAGTTAGAAACGAAAAGATAGGCTCGGAGGGGTGTACTAGGGGTTTCGTGTACTAAAAATGAGTACAACGCTAAGGTGTGGGAAAAATTAGTTGACTTAACTAGCCAAGTAATATGACTTAAATGGTCAAGTAATTATGATACGGGTTTAACACAAGGGTGATCCTAATGCCTCTTATCATGTAGTAAATCCTACTACACGAATGTAGTCTCACTAGCGGTCTTGGGATGCATCACTAACGCAAGTTCTAGAATCTAAATGCTATCGGTACACTCATAAGCACTAATAGTAAATGCTTTTCCTATCAAATCTAAAGGCGAACCTCACATATTTGGGTGGAAAATTTTTTTGAAAGTACGGTTATGTGCTAGTCATACAATCTCCTATCCATGAGACGCTTGCTATGGCTAAAGTTTCACTCCTAAATGTTGTAAAAAATTTTAAATTTGGTGCTAAAATTGCACTAACAAGTATTTCTCATAGTTTTATTACACATCTACTATCAAACAAACAAACTCAAGCGAAAGTGTATTTGTAAGGTATCATCATTTTACCCTCCCCTTACACTTAGGATGAACATTGTCCCCAATGTTCAAGTAAAGAATGTAAAAGTGAAAAAAATAAAAAGAATGAAATCAAATGCTCCCCTGATTCGTTCGGTATGGATAATAAGGTGGCCAGGTTAGATCTTCCTCCAAGAAAATGAACAATCAAAGCTTCCCTTCCAGAATATAAATCATCTTCTTGTCATACATAACCTGTAAATCCTGAGAAAACAAACAAGACAACCTCGCATAAAATCGGCGGCAATCTACATAAGTTACTAAATCCTAGAAAACAAAATAAGATATAATGCTTGTGGAATGAAGTTTGCAGATTTCCTGGAGATTATAAAACTTAATTATTCAACAAAAACTTTAAAACTCAGTTAGAAAAACAAAACTGGTAAAATTTCCAGGTTTTTACACATGACGCCGTCAAGAGTAAACTCGTGACGCCGTCAGAAGTGACCTGCAGAAATTCTTATGTTAAATTTCCGAAAAATTTCTGGAAAAACTTGGTCCTACTTCCTGGAATCCTGCAAAACTTCATTAGGACTCAATACAAGCATTTGACTCTAACAAATACGAATATACATGTTCATTTAATATTGTGGAGAATCATGATCGGTTTGTTTCTTAAAAACATATTTGGGGTTTCCCCTTACACTTATCTTTTGCAAAAATACCTTTAGGTGGAGTTAAGACTAGGCCAAAACAACAAAGTAAAGTATTTCCACTTTTTAGTTTAGAAACATGATCTACCAACAATAAAAATAAAGCATGCATACGGAAACAAATAACAAACAAACAAAATAAAATCACACAAAATCATGGGTTGCCTCCCAAGAAGCGCTTTTCTTTATTTACGTGTCTTGTAGCTAGACTCAAGGTCATGGGTTACTACGTGACCTCATCATTGGTTTCACTCTCTAGGTCGTCTTCTAAACCAGTTTTGTACTCCGGACCTAGTTGCAAGCATTCTTTGTAGAAACCAAGCATCCTATTTTTCACATACTCTACTCCTCTACGTCTATCCTCATCATTCCTATAATAAGTCGCTTGCTTGTGTTCCTTTTCTAAATTAGAGAGAATGCGGTATTGCTCAATCTTATAGGGCATTTGGTAGGCAACCTCATCATTCTCTTCCTTGAATCTAACTATCCCTAGAGTCGGATCATAACTCATCCTAGTGGCCTCAACAAATGGTTTTCCAAATATTATTTGGCTTAGGCAAGCATCTATCACCGGACGAGTGTCATCTACTATCATAAAATCGATCTCATAAGTGAGATTGCCTATAATCACATGCAATCCCTTCACTCTTCCTGCAAAATTACTTATCAGACTCTTATTGGGCATCATCCTAAAATCAAGTTGTTTCTTCATCACCCAATTATAATAAGTCCTGGTCATGATGTTAACAGGAGATCTAGGATCGATGTAAGCTTTCCATATATGCATGTGCCCGATATTGCATGGTATGTTAATGTTAGAGGGGTCTCCCATTTTAATAAGGGGTGTGCCAAGGATATATAGTCTCTCGGGACTATCGAATAAATCCTTATGGTATTCCCGTTCTTCCTTGGTGGGCAACTTATCAAAGTACGTCTCTATAGTTTCTACTTCCTCTAACCCCTTTTCCTTATTAACCTCAACTTCCCTATTTTCATCCCTAGTTTCGGTTTCTACTCCAACTTCATCCTTGTCACTTTCTTCTATTTCCTCATCTATTGGCTTAATGGTGACAACATTGACAAAGTGGACGTGTTTAGATGATGAGGGGTCCTTAATTTGGATTCCGCTATTGGTGTCCCTAGTGTCCTTCCTAGGTGTAGTTAACGCTTGGTTGTTGAGGGCTTTCAACAAGTTGTCTATCTTGTTGGTCATCTCCGTTTGTTATTAGTTGAATTCGGTTTCAAACCTAGCTATGCGAACTTCTTGAGATGCCATGAACTTAGACATCAATCCTTCAAGATTGTTGGTACTACCATAGTTGTTAGAAGGATTGTTGTTGAAAGTACGGTTGGAGGGTGGACCGTTTGGTTGGTAACGATTAGGCAGATTGGAAGAGTTGGGTTGATTTTGTTTCCACCTAAGGTTTGGGTGATTTTTCCAAGAGGGGTTGTATGAATCACCGTAAGGGTTTGGCTCGGGCTTGAAAGTGTACCACTTATCTCCCGCTTCGTCGGTACGCGAGGATGCGTAGTCCGCAAAAGCTGTTCCAGGGAGTTCCACACAATCACGAGTGTCATGGGGACCACTACATAATTCGCATGAAGAAGTGATTTTATTCACTTGGCTTGAAGGCTTAGGAGCTTCGTAGGATTTCATGAGAAACTTGACTTGGTCCTCAAGTTCAATGATCCTACGGTCGGGAGTGCTAGAATTATTTGAAGGCAAAGATATTGCCTTGACCGTTTTGTTCAAATCATGGGGATCATTCCAACTTTCGTTGTCATAGAGAGCAAGATCTTCTATGAGTTCCCATGATTGTTCCGCACTTAGATCACGTAGCTTACCACCGGCCGATTGGTCAATGGCTCGCCTCGTGGAGAGATCGATATGGTCATAAAAGATTTGGACTTGGAGCCAAAGATCTAAGCCATGATGAGGGACTTTTTGGAGTAAGTCCTTGAAACGAGTCCATGCTTCATAAAGAGATTCATTTTGACGTTGTTGGAACATCAAGATGTCATTTCTAAGCTTAGTAGTTCTCCTCGGTGGGAAAAATTGAGCAAGGAAACGAGTGGTGAGATCATCCCATGTGGTGATGGATCCCGCGGGTAAACGATCAAGCCATTGACTAACCTGATCCCGTAGAGAGAATTGGAATAGGCGTAATCGGGTTGTCTCTCTAGTTTCAACATCTAGGTCTATGGAGTCTATGATTTTAAGGAAGTCCTTAAGATGTTGATTTGGATCTTCGGAACGAAGTCCATGGAATGCACATCTGCTTTGCACCAACCGGATGGTGTCAGATCGCAAGGGGGTCACATTGGCTCCGGTGAGCTCAATGGTGTTTCGGTAGCCTTGGTGGCTAGGTCGGGAATATTCTCCTAAGGTTCGGGGCCTAAGAGGTTCTAGTGGTGGGTTTTGTTGTGGTGGGATGACGGGTTCAAAGATGTTCCTATCGTCCATGATGTCGGGTGGTGAAGAATTACGAACAAAAACACAAAGAAATAAGATAGACTAAAGAAAACCTAAAAATAAAAATAAAATCCTACTAGAAAGGAATCTAGCAAGTAGACCTAATAAAAAGAGATTCTAACCTAGACAATAACTATTCCCCGGGCTGCGGCACCAAAAACTTGATGCGTAGGGATTGCACTAGGCTTTACCTCTCGAGGGATCTCGAGAAGCTTACAACCCCCATCAGGCAGTGTACCTGATCGTTGTAGTATAGTATAGTGACAAGTACCGGGGGATTGATCGTTCAACTCAGGAATAGTGTCGTTAGGATTGAAATTGATCTAACTAGGTCTAAATGTGAAGATGATTCTTTTTTGTATTTTTATATTTTATGAAAAGCAAGTAAAAATCTCGGGTATTGGAAGGAGGGGCGGAATTAGTTGCTAATCACTATCCCAAAAACTACTAATTAAACTAATTAACAAGAAAAGTAAACTAGGGTTCTACAAGATAAGTGAATCATGTCTACCTATGATATGCTACTCCTTGCTAGCTATCCAATTCTACCTATTGAATTGTTACACCTTGTTTTAACTGACGGGTTGTATTCCTTAATACCATTCATGGGGTGGCGTACTTACTTCCCCAATCCTATAAGTTTCTACTTCACTCCTATGTCGAGCCGGCTAAGAAGCTCCTAACATGGGATCACTAGAATTCGCTCATGCATTAAATACAACCATAAAAACCTAGTACACATCGGTTCATGTTTCTTAAGACGTTTAAGCATGTTACCATAAAGGAGGTTGGCCAGTTTTCTTAAGCCTAACATTAATGAGACATTCAATCAAAACAAGAATCAATAGGAAACAAGAATTATAAACTAAACCAACTAGATCTATTGAAGTTGTCACGCCTTAATTGATGGAGATAGACACACACATCAATAAGCCCCTCATTAATGGAGATAGACACAAACATCAACAAGAAATCAATGAGATCTAATCAATTATACACAAGTTTTACACAATCATAAGTAGACACAAGGTGAACTAGCAAAACATCATCAAAGAAGAGCAATCAACAATGATAATGGAAAACATAATTAAGATAGAATCAACAAACCAATACATGATATTTATGGAGTGATTGAAACCCTCTAAGTTGCTGGAAAAACACCTACCTAAACCCAGGAATCGACCTTAGGGTTTAGGGCTTACAAAAAGTGAAGTTATGATGTTATATTTATAGGCTATTTTCTGCCCGGCCCGATCATGACGGCGTCAGCCAAACCTTGATGGCGTCATGAACAATTTTTCTTCACCAAATCGTAGATCTTTTCGTCCCGATCATTTTCTTTTTTAAATCGCTCAAATTCGAGTTCGTATGCAAAAGTTATGGCCAAAACGGTGTCAGCTACCGCGCGCGCAAGTTGTGACCATTTACACGCGACGGCTGATGAGTGTCTAAATACTCCTCATTTTATACCAATCTGAACTGCCAAAATATCCAAAAACACTCAAATATGCATCATAATACTGAAAATATCTTAGAAGTGTGTTTTATATGTTTCAAATGCAAAATAATCAAAAACAGATGAAAAACGTACAAAGTTTGCATAATTGGCAGTTTCAGTCCCTCAAGTTTGAAAAGTTGTCAAAACTAGTCCCTGGTAAATCAAAACATGAAAAATATCATCAAAGGTCCTTAGGGATTTATAAGTTGTCAAGATTAGTCCTTTAAAGTTAAAAATTGCAAAATGACAACTTTAGACCCTCAAGTTTCAAAAATGTCAAATATAGTCCTTAAGGTTTTGAAAATGGAAAAATATGAAAAATAAACCTTGAACTATTCTTAAATGGCAAAATTGGTCCTTTTGATAACATTTTGGGAAATTACATCTTTAGTCCCTTAAAAATCCAAAATTACATAAATGGTCCCTGGTGTTTGAGAAATTGGCAGAAAAGGTCCCTGGGTATTAAAAATGGAAAAATTATATCTTTTGTCCTTGTGTTATGGTTTAAATGCAGGTTTAGTCCTTGGAAGTAGTTTGGGAAAATTGCAAAATCAGTCCCTCAATTTTGTGGGAATTACAAAATTGGTCCTTGTTGAGTTATAAATACAAACGGACCCTTTTTATTATAAAAACCACAAACCAAATCCAATCCAAACACAATCCAGCCCACCCACACTTTTCTTGGCCCAACACTCCAAAGCCCAACACCCTTAATATAATAAACCGGGGTCAAACCCACAGTCAAACACCCCTAACCCGCCTTCACTGTTCATCTCCTCCCTCACCCCTACTTCACCCAATACCAGGGTGGTTTTCCACCACCACCTCACCTTCCAGCTCACCCAACCTACTCCTTTCCACCTCACAACCCTTTCCCACACCACATAAATGCATCCCCACACCCTTTTCACTCCAAACCATACCTTGTACCTCTGTTTTTCAACCCACAGCCCCAACTTGTCCTAAAACCATCTCATTTGTCCCCTGACACCTCCACAACCTTCCAATAATCTTTAATTGCACAGCTTTGGCCCCAAGTAAACGTGGAGACTTTTGGCGCCAAATTAAGTTTAAACGGATAGGATCGATTCAGAGCATTGGATGGACAAGATCACAAGTGGGATATGCTCAGAGACTCTCAAGTAACCCTAATTTGAGCCTATAAAAGGAAGAGAAGTAGAAGAGAAGGATACTAATTTTTTTTCAATAATTATATGTCGTATTAGTTTCTTTTAAAAGTTCAAGTGTAATTTAACCTTTCTAAGTTTCAAGTTAGCCTTCTTAGTGTACTAGTAAGCTTTTCAGTTAATAAGAATCAAGTTTGTTTTGTTATCTCAGTTAATGCAACTTTCAATTTCATTTCAAATTTCTTAATAAGCTGTGTTCTTGTTATTGTTAGATTATAAAGACTCTTAAGCTCACATAAGCTCCTAAGAAGCTCAATAAAGCTTTTAGATACCTTAAAACAAGATTTAGATATAAAAAACTCATAAACATAAAAATAATCAACGAAAGTCAAAGTATCAAGTTCTTGGTGATAAGTAATGGAGCAGGGTTGATTCTGGAAGGCCTTGGGTTAGTGAATCTGTGGAGATTCTATAGGATTGATTGGAAGTCCTTGGTTCATTGGTTTTAAGCAGGAAAGCATATTGTAAGTCCTCAAAATTTCATATCTGTCTTTGTACTGTAGCTATGCTTATTCTTTTGCTTATTCAGTTCTTTGTGCTTATTTAGTTCTAAGTAGTGATAATACAACATAAAATTAGTATCTTGTTTGTTGGAATCCATAGTTACTAAAAAATCAAATTTTCACAATTGAAATCTCACTTTGGTCACTTCTGAGTTTAATGCTTATGTTCTTGCTGTTTCATGTTCATTTGATCCTTGTTAATGATAGTATAAGGTTTAAAAACATATTTGAAGTCTAGATCACTGATTCACTTTGAGAAATCACAAAACAGTCATCTGTGGGGGTGTTTGGTTCTAGCTATTCTGTGTTGTCTTTGTTGATCACAAGTGTAATATTTGGTCTCTTTAACTTATTTAGGTTCATATAGGCTCAGGTTAACCATCACCTTAGTCATAAACAAAGCAAAAGTCAAAAATCACTTTGAATCACTCACATTGATTCACTGTGTGGAAATTAGAGAGTCATAAGCTTCAAATCATTTCACTAGTAGTTGTTCTAGATTATTTTAGTCTTATTCTAGCTTATTATAACCTAATCAGTGTTTAAATCTAGGTAGAATCTCACAAAAGTCAAACTAGTAGTTAAATTCAATAAAGTCAAAAGTGCACAACCTCAGAAATCCTCAAAATGGCATTATTTATCTAGAATTTTGTGTTCAATCTTAAGCTTTGAAACTTATTGAGGTGTTAGTATACCAGCTTAACTTTAGTTTCCTGCATCTATTTCATTTTTAAGATTTTTCTTGTGCAAGTTACAGACCTCCAAAAACACTTGCAGGGGAAGGTACTCCCCTGCTACACAGATCACCATCTCACCACCATCACTTTGGTGGTTGATTGTGATCACACCAGTGGGTCCCACACTCTAAATCTTGATTCTTACAACCCCCTCCTACCAGAGTTTAAGATTTGACCATTTGTTTGACCTATACATCAGTGGACCCCACCTAAATCACCCTCATAACTCTGTCCCATTTCTGACCCAGAACCTCAATAAGCAGTTGATTATTATAGGTTTTTAGCTTATCCCATGAGCTTATCTCATCAAGTCTAGATTATTCAAGTATAAGTAACTTAGGTAAACCAGATTTCACCTTAGTGGACCCCACATAAGTCCATTTTAGCTTGTTTCTTAGTGTGGTCAAACTTAGTCAACTGTCAAGGGTAATAAGCACTCTCAGTGCTTATTCTGGGTTTCTAAATTAGTTTTCTTTGTAAAAGTTTCATAATTTAAGTATTTTAATAGTTTTATAAAAGAAAAACCAGAAAAAGCCAAACTTAATTATAAGTGATAGCTTCTATTTAATAGAAATTATCTATTTAATTTTCCTTTCAGCTTATTAATAAGCACTTTTCTATTTTTATAATTTTCTTAATTTCTTATTACCTTTAAGTAGTTAAAATAATTTTCTTAGATTTTTCCTAAGCAGTTTACTTGTGATTAAATAGTTAAAATGATTAAATAGGTAATATTAGTAATTAAATAGTTTTCTTTAATTTTAATTAACAACAGTAGAATTTTATATTTTTCCTAAGTTTTATAAAGTAGTTAAGACTTTTAAAAAATAGTTTCATAATTTCCACTGTCCATTTTCCAATTTTCTTATTTAATTTAATTAAATTAGATTTAAAATAATTAATAGGTAATTAATTAGTGAAGACTTTTAAAAAATAGTTTCACAATTTTCTTATTTTATAAAGTAGTTAAGACTTTTTGCATACACTCTTACCCTATTATCTAAAATAATACATCATAGGGAATGTACATTCCTCTTACACTTGAATTTTTACATACTTTACAAATAACTAATCTAATGACTCGAATCAAGATAATCAAAAAACTTGGAGTACTTTTAAGATTAACGTACATCTAGGGGTAATAATATTATGTTTTTCCCCATTACTCCATAAAATAAGTACTTTACTCATGAGTCCCAATCGTCCCAAAACAATATGTAATCAATTAGATAATTAACTAAGGGTTTAAACAAATAACAATAATGCACTAAAGATGAGTGCATACACGGAAGGCTAAGGCGATTTGGTTGTACATTTAAGTGGGGTGTAACAAATTCTTCCTTTAAGTAAGATGCTTAAAGTTAGAAATGAAATGATAGGCTCGGAGGGGTGTACTAGGGGTTTCGTGTACTAAAAATGAGTACAATGCTAAGGTGTGGGAAAATTAGTTGACTTAACTAGCCAAGTAATATGACTTAAATGGTCAAGTAATTAAGATACGGGTTTAACACAAGGGTGATCCTAATGCCTCTTATCATGTAGTAAATCCTACTACACGAATGTAGTCTCACTAGCGGTCTCGAGATGCATTACTAACGCAAGTTCTAGAATCTAAATGCTACCGGTACACTCATAAGCACTAATAGTAAATGCTTTTCCTATCAAATCTAAAGGCGAACCTCACATATTTGGGTGGAAAATTTTTCTGAATGGTACGGTTTTGTGCTAGTCATACAATCTCCTATCCATGAGACGCTTGCTATGGCTAAAGTTTCACTCCTAAATGTTGTAAAAAATTTTAAATTTGGCGCTAAAATTGCACTAACAAGTATTTCTCATAGTTTTATTACACATCTACTATCAAACAAACAAACTCAAGCGAAAGTGTATCTGTAAGGTATCATCATTTTACCCTCCCCTTACACTTAGAATGAACATTGTCCCCAATGTTCAAGTAAAGAATGTAAAAGTAAAACAGGTAAAAGAATGAAATCAAATACTCCCCTGATTCGCTCGGTATGGATAATATAGTAACTCGGTTAGATCTTCCTCCAAGAAAATGCACAATCAAAGCTTCCCTTCCAGAATATAAATCATCTTCTTGTCATATATAACCTGTTAAACCTGAGAAAACAGACAAGGCAACCTCGCGTAAAATCGGCGGCAATCTATATATGCTAACAAATCCTAGAAAACAAAATAAGATATAATGCTTGTGGAATGATGTTTGCAGATCTCCTGGAGATTATAAAACTAAAGATTCAACAAAAACTTTTAAGACTCCATTAGAAAAACAAAACTGGTAAAATTTCCAGAATTTTACACGTGACGCCGTCAGGAATTTCTTCCTGACGCCGTCAGAAGTGACCTGCAGAAATTCTTATGTTAAGTTTCCAGAATTCTGGAAAAACTTCGTCCTACTTCCTAGAAAATCCTGCAAAACATCATTATGACTTGATACAAGCATTTGACTCAAACAAATACGAATATACATGTTCACTTAATATTGTGGAGAATCATGATCGAGTTTGTTTCTTAAAAACATATTTGGGGTTTCCCCTTACACTTATCTTTTACGAAATACCTTTGGATGAATTTAAGACTAGCCAAACAACAAAATAAAGTATTTTCACCATTTTAGTTTTGAAACATGATCTACCAACAATAAAAATAAAACATGCATACGGAAGCAAATAACAATCAAACAATATAAAAATCACACAAAACATGGGTTGCCTCCCAAGAAGCGCTTTTCTTTATTTACGAGTCTTGTAGCTAGACTCAAGGTCATGGGTTACTACGTGACCTCATCGTTGGTTTCACTCTCTGATTGTAAATGTTCTTTATAGAAACCAATCACCTTTTTCTCAATCGCTCCTATAATCCTATGGGCAAATTCCTTATCGACTTTATACTTCGGTCCTAGAGTCAAGCAATCTTTGTAGAAAAGACTATTCTTTTCCCATACATAATCCATGCCCTTTTTCTTATCCTCTTCATTGATGTCCTCAAAAGCACCAATGTTATCCATGTCAAATCGGGGCACAAAACGAAATTCTTTCATTCTATTAGGCATCCTATAAGTGATCCTATCGGTGTTACTAGCAAATCGGATTGTCCATTCTATCTCATCATATTCTAACTTGGACTCTTCAACAAACGGTTTTCAAACACAACATTGGATAGGTGACAATCAATAACATTAGCAAGATCTTCAACAACCATAAAGTCAGTGATATAAGTAAAATTCCCAACAAAGACATGTAGACCTTTAATTCTACCGACAAAGTTACAAACTCCACCGGGGTGTTTGGGATAATACAACATAAAATTAGTATCTTGTTTGTTGGAATCCATAGTTACTAAAAAATCAAATTTTCACAATTGAAATCTCACTTTGGTCACTTCTGAGTTTAATGCTTATGTTCTTGCTGTTTCATGTTCATTTGATCCTTGTTAATGATAGTATAAGGTTTAAAAACATATTTGAAGTCTAGATCACTGATTCACTTTGAGAAATCACAAAACAGTCATCTGTGGGGGTGTTTGGTTCTAGCTATTCTGTGTTGTCTTTGTTGATCACAAGTGTAATATTTGGTCTCTTTAACTTATTTAGGTTCATATAGGCTCAGGTTAACCATCACCTTAGTCATAAACAAAGCAAAAGTCAAAAATCACTTTGAATCACTCACATTGATTCACTGTGTGGAAATTAGAGAGTCATAAGCTTCAAATCATTTCACTTATTTAGGTTCATATAGGCTCAGGTTAACCATCACCTTAGTCATAAACAAAGCAAAAGTCAAAAATCACTTTGAATCACTCACATTGATTCACTGTGTGGAAATTAGAGAGTCATAAGCTTCAAATCATTTCACTAGTAGTTGTTCTAGCTTATTTTAGTCTTATTCTAGCTTATTATAACCTAATCAGTGTTTAAATCTAGGTAGAATCTCACAAAAGTCAAACTAGTAGTTAAATTCAATAAAATCAAAAGTTCACAACCTTAGAAATCCTCAAAATGGCATTATTTATCTAGAATTTTGTGTTCAATCTTAAGCTTTGAAACTTATTGAGGTGTTAGTATACCAGCTTAACTTTAGTTTCCTGCATCTATTTCGTTTTTAAGATTTTTCTTGTGCAAGTTACAGACCTCCAAAAACACTTGCAGGGGAAGGTACTCCCCTGCTACACAGATCACCATCTCACCACCACCACTTTGGTGGTTGATTGTGATCACACCAGTGGGTCCCACACTCTAAATCCTGATTCTTACAACCCCCCTCCTACCAGAGTTTAAGAGTTGACCATTTGTTTGACCTATACATCAGTGGACCCCACCTAAATCACCC
This sequence comes from Artemisia argyi, assembly GCA_030686995.1. Classification (NCBI taxonomy): domain Eukaryota; kingdom Viridiplantae; phylum Streptophyta; class Magnoliopsida; order Asterales; family Asteraceae; genus Artemisia; species Artemisia argyi. The sequence goes on along the minus strand of CM060693.1, from coordinate 96,270,628 downwards.
TCATAACTCTGTCCCATTTCTGACCCAGAACCTCAATAAGCAGTTGCTTATTATAGGTTTTTAGCTTATCCCATGAGCTTATCTCATCAAGTCTAGATTATTCAAGTATAAGTAACTTAGGTAAACCATATTTCACCTTAGTGGACCCCACATAAGTCCATTTTAGCTTATTTCTTTGTGTGGTCAAACTTAGTCAACTGTCAAGGGTAATAAGCACTCTCAGTGCTTATTCTGAGTTTCTAAATTAGTTTTCTTTGTAAAAGTTTCATAATTTAAGTATTTTAATAGTTTTATAAAAGAAAAACCAGAAAAAGCCAAACTTAATTATAAGTGATAGCTTCAATTTAATAGAAATTATCTATTTAATTTTCCTTTCAGCTTATTAATAAGCACTTTTCTATTTTTATAATTTTATTAATTTCTTATTACCGTTAAGTAGTTAAAATAATTTTCTTAGATTTTTCCTAAGCAGTTTACTATTTATTAAAATTAAAAATAGTTTAAATAATTAAATAGGTAATATTAGTAATTAAATAGTTTTCTTTAATTTTAATTAACAACAGTAGAATTTTATATTTTTCCTAAGTTTTATAAAGTAGTTAAGACTTTTAAAAAATAGTTTCATAATTTCCACTGTCCATTTTCCAATTTTCTTATTTAATTTAATTAAATTAGATTTAAAATAATTAATAGGTAATTAATTAGTGAAATAGCCTAAAATATAATTTTTAGAAGTTTTTATAATTTTGTAGGATTCCTGTGATGGTTAAATAGTTTTATAAATTTTTCCATAATTTTCTAAGTTAATTTAGTATTAATAGTAATTTAAAATAGTTTAATTAGTTTATTTAAGATAAATAGTTTTTAATTAATAGAAAACTCATAAAAAGACAAAAATATTTATTTTCATTTTTTAATACTTTCTTCAAGTTCTTTTAAGGTTTAGAAAATATTTTTACTAATTTTTAGTTTAATTTGTAATCCTTGTCATTTTTAGATAATTTTAATTAAGTTTTAAATTAGATTTTAATTAGTTTAATTAATTAAGTAATATTAAAATATTAAAATAATCAATTTTATAATTTCATTTTCACTTTAAATTTTCTTTTAATTTTAAGTTTTAAAAGTTTCACTTGTACCCCCTGTAGTTTGTAATTTGATAAAACCCACTTGTCTCTGTCTGTTATTTGATTTTCTTATTTGTGCTTTTGTGTGTATTTCTGTTATTATTTATATCATTTCATATTATCCAAATACCAAGTAATCAGTAGTATAATCATCCCTCAATCATTTTGGTTACTGTCCTCAGTACCACTCATTCCCTTAAACGTTCAAAATACAATTTCAATCTCGTTGGGATTTAACGACCCGGGGATTTCCCTATATTTCCACGGTCAATAATAAACTTGCACTTTCTCCTAGGTGGGCCTATCAACTGCACACGGTTGACTGGTTGGTTTAGGAGCAGTCAAAATTTGGCGCCGCTGCCGGGGAGGTTGTTGCGTATTTCAAAACGGTTTAAGTTTAGTGGTTTTCAAAACCCCTCCTGTACAAATACCATCACTTTGTGAAAATCAAAATCATATCTAAAAAAGTTCATTAACATTTCTCCTGAAGTGTTAAAAACACCAAACAAATAATAAATAACAAAACAAACTGTGAAGTTAAATTACTTCGTTATCTTTAAGATTACAACCTATACAGTTGGTTTAAGGTAAGTTCTGACATTAAATTGCGAACTGAAGAGGGATCTGTTTATTTCCTCCCGCCAATCTGCGAGTAATCTTAAAGGAACGATTTCGGTTAACGAATCAGTTCCAAAAATATTGTCCAAGTTTTTTTCACCCATACACGAAAAGCCAAAAACATTTTACTGTGAATATAATTACATAAAAGTTTACCACCGCAAACCAAGGCAGAACACCTACCAACTGGGGGTGTGAACATAATAAGTTCCCAAACTTAAGATTTAAAACTTACCATTGTATCCTTGTGGATAGTGTACCTTTTTTAAAGGAGCTGTTCATTTGTGATTATTGGATTCAAGTTCACTGTCGTTTTGCCTCTGTCTTGTTTTGATTGATACCGTTTTTAGTGCATGCGCACTCGTTCACAATCACGACGTAATCGTCATAAAAACGTAACCGAGTTACGTACTGTTGAAGAAGAACACATATTAAAAATGAACGACGAGCCCCCATTCCCTCCCAAGGAGGAACCAGTTCCTGACACCAGAACAATGGAGGAACTGTGTCAACCTACCATGCAAGGGAGGGGTGGACCCATTGCACCACTCACTATTGGAGCCACGGATTTTGGATTAAAACACCACATGATACAACAAATCCAGAATACGTGCCAGTTCCATGGATTGCCGGGTGACGATGCTAACAAGCATCTCGACAAATTTTTAACTATCACCCAGAGCATGAAACAAAATGGCGTCACCGACGACGGCCTACGTTTATACCTTTTTCCCTATTCACTCACTCATCATGCGACTTCCTGGTTCGATCGACTTCCAAAGAATTCGATCCACACTTTTGATGAGATGATCACTAAATTTCTGGCCAAATACTTTCCACCATCTATGGTCACAAAGCTGAGGAATGATATCAGCAACTTCAGACAGCTTCCCGAAGAGTCCTTATTTGAGGCATGGGAACGCTACAAACTTGCTATTGATCGGTGTCCCAATCATAACATGCTTCTTGTCACCATTATTGATACCTTTTATAATGGTTTGACACTCCGTCATCGTGACACCATCAATGCTGTTGCTGGGGGCACCTTTATGAAAAGGACCCCTGAAGAGTGCTATGACTTAATCGAAAACATGACTGCCCATCATAATTTTTGGGACTCCTCTGCTGAGAGGAACGACTCATTTAAGTCTGTCACTCCGGCAAGCAATGAAATATCCATCCTAGCTAAAAAGCTGGATGATTTGTCTATAGCAGTTTTGCGTATCCATCAGACAAATCATAATCAGGTCAAAGCTGTTAACCCAAGTTGTGAAACTTGCGGTGGTCCACATCCTTACACAGAGTGCCCAGCATCCAGTGGCTCGGCTCGTGAAAACGTGTACGCAACTCAAGGTTCCTATAATACGGGAGGTAATTCTTACCAACCGCAAGGAGATCAAAACCTTTTGAGCTACAGATCTAATAACTACATCGGACCACCAGGGTTTAATCAGTCCCAGAACCAAAATGGTCAAAACAGAAACCAGAACTTTAACCAGAATCAGAACCAGAACCGAATGAACCAAGGTTTTAACAACCAAGGGAATTTCAACCCTGGTCAAAACCAGGTTCAACAAAATCATAACCATAGGAATTATAACCGAAATAAAGGTCAGAACAATTACCCACAGGGTAATTTTCAACAACAAAACCACTTCCAGGGTAATAACAACCAGCAACATGGGAATTTCCAGAACAATCGGGCTCAAAATTTTCCAAACCAAAATCAAGCCATTGTTCCAACTGGACCATCACATGATGAGTTATTAAAACAGTTTATGAAATCCCAAGAAGAACTGAACAAAATGCTGGTTAGTCAAATATCTAATTTGAAGAAGTCTTTAAATGATCGACCCTCGGGCTCAGGTACTACTTTACCTAGCAACACGATCGCTAATCCGAGGGGCGATGTAAAGGCGATCACCACAAGAAGTGGAGTTTCTTACCAAGGACCTACAGCTCCGTCTACCTCTTCTCCTATCCCTGTAGAGGAATGTGAAACTGAGGATACTACGGATACGGTACTTCCTAATAATAACGGAGGTACCAATGACATCCCTCCTCCAGTTATCCCGGTCCCGACTCCCCCTAAAAGAGTCGTGTTTGAAACTACTGAAGGTCCTGTTGAAAATCCAAAAGGCAACCCAAAACCAACAATTCCATATCCCTCACGATTGCAAGACCAGAAGCTCCGTGAAAAAGCTAATCATCAGATGGAAAAATTCTTTCAGATTTTTCAAAAACTACACTTCGATATTAGTTTCGCGGATGCTCTTCTTTTAATGCCCAAATTCGCATCGACAATCAAAAACCTGTTGAGTAATAAAGAAAAATTGTTTGAGATGGCACGAAATCCACTCAATGAAAACTGCTCTGCAGTTCTGTTGAAACAGCTTCCCGAGAAGCTAGGAGACCCCGGGAGATTTCTAATACCATGTATTTTCTCGGGGATGGTTGAGTGTTTTGCCTTGGCCGATCTTGGTGCAAGCATCAACTTAATGCCCCACTCAGTTTGGAAAAAACTCTCTCTTCATGCACTTAGTCCCACATGCATGACTCTCGAGCTTGCAGACCGTTCAATTTCACATCCCCTTGGTATTGCTGAGGACGTATTTGTAAGAGTGGGAAAATTCCATTTTCCGGCAGACTTTGTCGTTGTTGATTTCGATGCAGATCCAAGAGTTCCTCTCATTCTTAGGAGGGGATTCTTAAGAACGGGACGTGCATTAATCGATGTTTTCGATGAGGAAATCACGTTACGAGTCGGCACTGAAGCGATAACGTTTAATCTTGATCAAACCTCGAGATACTCCTCGAATTATGATGCTGAATCGGTCAACCGAATTGATGTCATTGACATTGCATTCGAGGAGTATGCTCAGGAAATCCTTGGATTCGCTGATAAATCTCCTAGTGGCAATCCCACTACCTCTTCTCACCCCATAATCGCTAATTCTTCTCCTTCCCTCACTCCGTTTGAAGGAAGTGATTTCGTCCTTGAGGAATTAGAGGCCTTTCTCAAAAGTGATTCAGTTCCCGAAGGAATTGATAACCAAGAGATTGACCCGGAGAGGGATATACTTCTCCTTGAGAAGTTATTGAACAAAGATCCTTCTCCCATTTCTGTTCTACCTCCACAACTTCATAAAGCGGAAGTCAAATATGTTGAGAAAAATGATGATTTCCCCGAGGTCGAACTTAAGGACCTGCCTCCTCATCTAGAATATGCATTCTTGGAAGGTAACGATAAGTTACCAGTCATTATTGCAAAAGACTTAAAGGATGAGGAGAAAACCGCGCTGCTTAAGGTTTTAAAGTCCCACAAGCAAGCAATTGCTTGGAAGCTCTCAGACATAAAGGGTATTAACCCGGATTTTTGTACACACAAAATCCTAATGGAAGAGGACTTTAAACCTGCCGTGCAGCATCAAAGAAGGGTAAATCCAAAAATCCACGAAGTTATAAAGGCAGAAGTTATCAAACTTCTTGATGCGGGATTGATTTACCCTATATCATATAGTCCTTGGGTTAGCCCAATACATTGTGTTCTAAAGAAGGGTGGCATCACGGTTATCACAAATGAGGATAACGAGTTGATACCAACTCGTTTGGTTACAGGGTGGCGAGTATGTATAGATTAAAGAAAGCTTAACGAAGCCACCCGTAAAGACCATTTTCCTCTGCCCTTTATGGATCAAATGCTCGAAAGACTAGCGGGGAATGAGTATTATTGCTTTCTCGACGGCTTCTCGGGTTACTTCCAGATTCCCATTGATCCAAAGGATCAAGATAAGACTACCTTCACATGCCCTTACGGAACATTTGCCTATCGTCGCATGCCTTTTGGGTTATGCAATGCTCCGGGCACTTTCCAGAGGTGCATGATGGCTATTTTCCATGACATGATCGGGAAAACCATGGAGGTATTCATGGATGACTTCTCAGTCATCGGGAATTCTTTCGACTCATGCCTCTCTCATTTAGAAAAAAATGCTTCAACGTTGTGAGAACACTAATCTTTGTCTAAACTGGGAGAAGAGCCATTTTATGGTTAAGGAGGGCATTGTCCTCGGCCATAAAATTTCAAAAAATGGGATTGAGGTCAATAAGGCCAAAATCGATGTTATTGCTAAACTGCCTCATCCCACCACTGTTAAAGGAATAAGGAGTTTCCTCGGCCATGCGGGGTTCTATCGGAGATTCATACAGGATTTTTCCAAAATAGCCTAGCCCATGACTCATCTTCTTGAAAAGGATGCTCCTTTCATCTCTTCCCCCGAGTGCATTGAAGCTTTTTCTACTTTAAAGAAAAAACTTACCGAGGCATCAATCCTTGTTGCCCCCGACTGGGACTTACCCTTTGAACTTATGTGCGATGCTAGCAATTTCGCTATTGGTGCAGTTCTGGGGCAATGCAAAACCAAACATTTCCAGCCAATACACTACGCAAGTAAGACCATGAATGAAGCTCAAACACACTATACCACCACAGAAAAAGAATTATTAGCTGTGGTATATGCCTTTGAAAAATTTCGGTCTTACTTAATCTTAACCAAAAGCGTGGTGTATACAGACCATTCGGCTTTGAAATACCTGTTCACTAAACAGGACGCAAAGCCAAGACTGCTCCGTTGGGTCCTGCTCCTTCAGGAATTCGATATTCTCATAAGAGATAAAAAAGGAGCAGAAAACCTTGCAGCTGATCACTTGTCCCGGTTAGAAAATCCTCATCAGGATATTCTCGAGAGAAAAGAAATTAATGAAACTTTTCCTCTGGAGACTCTAAATCTAATCTCTACCCGGGATGATGCCACTACCCCATGGTTTGCCGACTTTGCAAATTACCATGCGTGAAATTTCGTTGTGAAAGGGATGTCGTCCCAACAGAAAAGAAAATTCTTTAAAGATATAAAACATTACTTCTAGGACGACCCCTACTTGTTCAAAATATGTGCGGATCAAGTCATCCGACGGTGTGTCCATGGCCAAGAAGCCATGGAAAATCTTAAAGCTTGTCATGATGGACCCACGGGGGGACATCATAACCCAAATTACACCGCCAAAAAGGTGTTTGATTCAGGATTCTTTTGGCCCACAATCTATAAAGAAGCCCATGAACTTATCAAAACTTGTGAGGCTTGCCAGCGTCCCGGGAATATTTCCAAAAAGAATGAGATGCCGCAAAACGCCATCCAAGTCTGTGAAATATTTGATATGTGGGGCATTGATTTTATGGGGTCATTCCCGTCTTCACGAGGGAATAAATACATACTCGTGGCTGTCGACTATCTGTCAAAATGGGTTGAAACAAAAGCTTTACCCACCAATGATGCTCGAGTAGTCGTTAAATTTTTAAAGTCTCTCTTTGCCAGATTCTGGACTCCTCGTGCCATTATCAGTGATTGTGGCACTCACTTCTGCAATGAACAATTTGCAAGAGTGATGCTGAAATATGGTGTAACTCACCGTCTTTCGACAGCATATCACCCCCAAACAAGTGGGCAGGTGGAGATCTCAAATCGGGGTATTAAGAGAATTCTGGAGAGGACGGTTGGTGAAAACCGTGCCTCTTGGTCGGATAAGCTGGACGATGCATTATGGGCTTTCCGCACTGCTTACAAAACACCCATCGGGTGTACTCCATATAAGCTAGTGTACGAGAAAGCATGTCATCTTCCGATCGAATTAGAACATAAGGCCTATTGGCCTTAAAACATGCAAATTTCGACCTTCAGACAGCGGGTGATCACCGTAAAGTTCAACTAAATGAACTAAATGAATTACGTGATCAGGCTTACAAAAATTCTTTAATCTATAAAGAAAAGACTAAGAAGATACATGACTCTAAAATTAAAAACAGCATTTTCAACGTTGGTGACAAAGTTCTTCTTTTCAATTCAAGATTAAAAATTTTCTCGGGTAAACTAAAAACCCGTTGGTCTGGACCATTTACTATAGCAAAAGTATACCCATATGGAACTGTTGAGTTATTGCAACCCGACGGTCCCAATTTCAAAGTAAATGGTCGTCGGTTAAAACACTATTTTGGAGGGGACATACAACCAATGGTTGTCCCGGATCTCCAAACTTTCCCCAAGGACAATTTAATTCGGGGTCGAGTCAAGCTAGCGACTCGGTAATCAAAAACAGTAGCTTCCTCATGGACAATTCAATTCGAGGTCGAGTCAAGCTAGCGACTCGGTAATCAAAAACAGTAGCAATATGGGTTTTCACCCATATTTCTGTCTTCTTTCCCCTTTCTACCACCCTAGTGTGGGGGAGATGAACCACATGTTGTACATATGTATATATATTTTTTTCAAAAAAAAAAAAAAAAAAAAAAAAAAAAGTGCGTTTGTATGTAAATAGACTAAAACAAAAGGTTAATAGTATTTCCTTCTTACGTTCTAAGTCTTGGTGGGACACCAAGTACTTTGAATATTGAGGGCAATATTCAGTTCTAAGTGTGGGGGAGAGTTCTCACGAATTCAAAACACATGTTCCATCAAGAACCCCCATTTGATCAAAATTAACAGTTTTTTCACACTTAGAAATGCAAATAATGGTTATCAATCTACCATGTCTAACCCACAAAAGGATTGGATAGTCCAGGAGCAAACGGCTCTTGGTAAAGACATCTCAAATCCGTTGATGGCTTGCAATTTGCCCAAAATTGTATGGTTCCTCAACTCCCCATATCCCATAAAGCGAATGAGTTGGCTAGCCCGCAAGATTATGGTTTGTGGTAAAGGCCGTGGAAAAACCATAATTGGTAATCAGCTCACCAAGATGTTGACTATTCCATCAAGAGTTGGCTAGTCCAGAAGCAAATGGCTTTTGGTAAAGACTAATCAAATCCGTTGACAGCTGGTGGTTTGCTCAAAATCACACGGTTATCAGGTGTGCCACAGTTCTTACATCTGGCTACTCCAGAAGTGATGGATTTTGGTAAAGAGTAAAAATCCATTAAAATTTTCTCAAAAGATTGCTAGGGACTAGCAATAGTTTAGTGTGGGGATTGATGAGTGTCTAAATACTCATCATTTTATACCAATCTGAACTGCCAAAACATCCAAAAACACTCAAATATGCATCATAATACTGAAAATATCTTAGAAGTGTGTTTTATATGTTTCAAACGCAAAATAATCAAAAACAGATGAAAAACTTACAAAGTTTGCATAATTGGTAGTTTCAGTCCCTCAAGTTTCAAAAGTTGTCAAAACTAGTCCCTGGTAAATCAAAACATGAAAAATATCATCAAAGGTCCTTAGGGATTTATAAGTTGTCAAGATTAGTCCTTTAAAGTTAAAAATTGCAAAATGACAACTTTAGTCCCTCAAGTTTCAAAAATGTCAAATATAGTCCTTAAGGTTTTAAAAATGGAAAAATATGAAAAATAAACCTTGAACTATTCTTAAATGGCAAAATTGGTCCTTTTGATAACATTTTGGGAAATTACATCTTTAGTCCTTTAAAAATCCAAAATTACATAAATGGTCCCTAGAGTTTGAGAAATTGGCAGAAAAGGTCCCTGGGTATTAAAAATGGAAAAATTATATCTTTTGTCCTTGTGTTATGGTTTAAATGCAGGTTTAGTCCTTGGAAGTAGTTTGGGAAAATTGCAAAATCAGTCCCTCAATTTTGTGGGAATTACAAAATTGGTCCTTGTTGAGTTATAAATACAAACGGACCCTTTTTATTATAAAAACCACAAACCAAATCCAATCCAAACACAATCCAGCCCACCCACACTTTTCTTGGCCCAACACTCCAAAGCCCAACACCCTTAATATAATAAACCGGGGTCAAACCCACAGTCAAACACCCCTAACCCGCCTTCACTATTCATCTCCTCCCTCACCCCTGCTTCACCCAATACCAGGGTGGTTTTCCACCACCACCTCACCTTCCAGCTCACCCAACCTACTCCTTTCCACCTCACAACCCTTTCCTACACCACATAAATGCATCCCCACACCCTTTTCACTCCAAACCATACCTTGTGCCTATGTTTTTCAACCCACAGCCCCAACTTGTCCTAAAACCATCTCATTTGTCCCCTGACACCTCCACAACCTTCCAATAATCTTTAATTGCACAGCTTTGGCCCCAAGTAAACATGGAGACTTTTGGCGCCAAATTCAGTTTAAACGGATAGGATCGATTCAGAGCATTGGATGGTCAAGATCACAAGTGGGATATGCTTAGAGACTCTCAAGTAACCCTAATTTGAGCCTATAAAAGGAAGAGAAGCAGAAGAGAAGGATATCTAATTTTTTTTCAATAATTATATGTCGTATTAGTTTCTTTTAAAAGTTCAACTGTAATTTAAGCTTTCTAAGTTTCAAGTTAGCCTTCTCAGTGTACTAGTAAGCTTTTCAGTTAATAAGAATCAAGTTTGTTTTGTTATCTCAGTTAATGCAACTTTCAGTTTCATTTCAAATTTCTTAATAAGTTGTGTTCTTGTTATTGTTAGATTATAAAGACTCTTAAGCTCACATAAGCTCCTAAGGAACTCATTAAAGCTTTTAGATACCTTAAAACAAGATTTAGATATAAAAAACTCATAAACATAAAAACAGTCAACGAAAGTCAAAGTATCAAGTTCTTGGTGATAAGCAATGGAGCAGGGTTGATTCTGGAAGGCCTTGGGTTAGTGAATCTGTGGAGATTCTATAGGATTGATTGGAAGTCCTTGGTTCATTGGTTTTAAGCAGGAAAGCATATTGTAAGTCCTCAAAATTTCATATTTGTCTTTGTACTGTAGCTATGCTTATTCAGTTCTTTGTGCTTATTTAGTTCTAAGTAGTGATAATACAACATAAAATTAGTATCTTGTTTGTTGGAATCCATAGTTACTAAAAAATCAAATTTTCACAGTTGAAATCTCACTTTGGTCACTTCTGAGTTTAATGCTTATGTTCTTGTTGTTTCATGTTCATTTGATCCTTGTTAATGATAGTATAAGGTTTAAAAACATATTTGAATTCTAGATCACTGATTCACTTTGAGAAATCACAAAACAGTCATCTGTGGGGGTGTTTGGTTCTAGCTATTCTGTGTTGTCTTTGTTGATCACAAGTGTAATATTTGGTCTCTTTAACTTATTTAGGTTCATATAGGCTCAGGTTAACCATCACCTTAGTCATAAACAAAGCAAAAGTCAAAAATCACTTTATCACTCACATTGATTCACTGTGTGGAAATTAGAGAGTCATAAGCTTCAAATCATTTCACTAGTAGTTGTTCTAGATTATTTTAGTCTTATTCTAGCTTATTATAACCTAATCAGTGTTTAAATCTAGGTAGAATCTCACAAAAGTCAAACTAGTAGTTAAATTCAATAAAGTCAAAAGTGCACAACCTCAGAAATCCTCAAAATGGCATTATTTATCTAGAATTTTGTGTTCAATCTTAAGCTTTGAAACTTATTGAGGTGTTAGTATACCAGCTTAACTTTAGTTTCCTGCATCTATTTCATTTTTAAGATTTTTCTTGTGCAAGTTACAGACCTCCAAAAACACTTGCAGGGGAAGGTAATCCCCTGCTACACAGATCACCATCTCACCACCATCACTTTGGTGGTTGATTGTGATCACACCAGTGGGTCCCACACTCTAAATCTTGATTCTTACAACCCCCTCCTACCATAGTTTAAGATTTGACCATTTGTTTGACCTATACATCAGTGGACCCCACCTAAATCACCCTCATAACTCTGTCCCATTTCTGACCTAGAACCTCAATAAGCAGTTGATTATTATAGGTTTTTAGCTTATCCCATGAGCTTATCTCATCAAGTCTAGATTATTCAAGTATAAGTAACTTAGGTAAACCAGATTTCACCTTAGTGGACCCCACATAAGTCCATTTTAGCTTGTTTCTTAGTGTGGTCAAACTTAGTCAACTGTCAAGGGTAATAAGCACTCTCAGTGCTTATTCTGGGTTTCTAAATTAGTTTTCTTTGTAAAAGTTTCATAATTTAAGTATTTTAATAGTTTTATAAAAGAAAAACCAGAAAAAGCCAAACTTAATTATAAGTGATAGCTTCTATTTAATAGAAATTATCTATTTAATTTTCCTTTCAGCTTATTAATAAGCACTTTTCTATTTTTATAATTTTCTTAATTTCTTATTACCTTTAAGTAGTTAAAATAATTTTCTTAGATTTTTCCTAAGCAGTTTACTATTTATTAAAATTAAAAATAGTTTAAATAATTAAATAGGTAATATTAGTAATTAAATAGTTTTCTTTAATTTTAATTAACAACAGTAGAATTTTATATTTTTCCTAAGTTTTATAAAGTAGTTAAGACTTTTAAAAAATAGTTTCATAATTTCCACTGTCCCTTTTCCAATTTTCTTATTTAATTTAATTAAATTAGATTTAAAATAATTAATAGGTAATTAATTAGTGAAGACTTTTAAAAAATAGTTTCACAATTTTCTTATTTTATAAAGTAGTTAAGACTTTTTGCATACACTCTTACCCTACCATCTAAAATAATACATCATAGGGAATGTACATTCCCTTTACCCTTGAATTTTTACATACTTTACAAATAACTAATCTAATGACTCGAATCAAGATAATCAAAAAACTTGGAGTACTTTTAAGATTAACGTACATCTAGGGGTAATAATATTATGTTTTTCCCCATTACTCCATAAAATAAGTACTTTACTCATGAGTCCCAATCGTCCCAAAACAATATGTAATAAATTAAATAATTAACTAAGGGTTTAAACAAATAACAATAATGCACTAAAGATGAGTGCATACACGGAAGGCTAAGGCGATTTGGTTGTACATTTAAGTGGGGTGTAACAAATTCTTCCTTTAAGTAAGATGCTTAAAGTTAGAAATGAAAGGATAGGCTCGGAGGGGTGTACTAGGGGTTTCGTGTACTAAAAATGAGTACAATGCTAAGGTGTGGGAAAAATTAGTTGACTTAACTAGCCAAGTAATATGACTTAAATGGTCAAGTAATTATGATACGGGTTTAACACAAGGGTGATCCTAATGCCTCTTATCATGTAGTAAATCCTACTACACGAATGTAGTCTCACTAGCGGTCTCGAGATGCATTACTAACGCAAGTTCTAGAATCTAAATGCTACCGGTACACTCATAAGCACTAATAGTAAATGCTTTTCCTATCAAATCTAAAGGCGAACCTCACATATTTGGGTGGAAAATTTTTCTGAATGGTACGGTTTCGTGCTAGTCATACAATCTCCTATCCATGAGACGCTTGCTATGGCTAAAGTTTCACTCCTAAATGTTGTAAAAAATTTTAAATTTGGCGCTAAAATTGCACTAACAAGTATTTCTCATAGTTTTATTACACATCTACTATCAAACAAACAAACTCAAGCGAAAGTGTATCTGTAAGGTATCATCATTTTACCCTCCCCTTACACTTAGAATGAACATTGTCCCCAATGTTCAAGTAAAGAATGTAAAAGTAAAACAGGTAAAAGAATGAAATCAAATACTCCCCTGATTCGCTCGGTATGGATAATATAGTAACCCGGTTAGATCTTCCTCCAAGAAAATGAACAATCAAAGCTTCCCTTCCAGAATATAAATCATCTTCTTGTCATATATAACCTGTTAAACCTGAGAAAACAGACAAGGCAACCTCGCGTAAAATCGGCGGCAATCTATATATGCTAACAAATCCTAGAAAACAAAATAAGATATAATGCTTGTGGAATGATGTTTGCAGATCTCCTGGAGATTATAAAACTAAAGATTCAACAAAAACTTTTAAGACTCCATTAGAAAAACAAAACTGGTAAAATTTCCAGAATTTTACACGTGACGCCGTCAGGAATTTCTTCCTGACGCCGTCAGAAGTGACCTGCAGAAATTCTTATGTTAAGTTTCCAGAATTCTGGAAAAACTTCGTCCAACTTCCTAGAAAATCCTGCAAAACATCATTATGACTTGATACAAGCATTTGACTCAAACAAATACGAATATACATGTTCACTTAATATTGTGGAGAATCATGATCGAGTTTGTTTCTTAAAAACATATTTGGGGTTTCCCCTTACACTTATCTTTTACGAAATACCTTTGGATGAATTTAAGACTAGCCAAACAACAAAATAAAGTATTTTCACCATTTTAGTTTTGAAACATGATCTACCAACAATAAAAATAAAACATGCATACGGAAGCAAATAACAATCAAACAATATAAAAATCACACAAAACATGGGTTGCCTCCCAAGAAGCGCTTTTCTTTATTTACGAGTCTTGTAGCTAGACTCAAGGTCATGGGTTACTACGTGACCTCATTGTTGGTTTCACTCTCTGATTGTAAATGTTCTTTATAGAAACCAATCACCTTTTTCTCAATCGCTCCTATAATCCTATGGGCAAATTCCTTATCGACGTTATACTTCGGTCCTAGAGTCAAGCAATCTTTGTAGAAAAGACTCTTCTTTTCCCATACATAATCCATGCCCTTTTTCTTATCCTCTTCATTGATGTCCTCAAAAGCACCAATGTTATCCATGTCAAATCGGGGCACAAAACGAAATTCTTTCATTCTATTAGGCATCCTATAAGTGATCCTATCGGTGTTACTAGCAAATCGGATTGTCCATTCTATCTCATCATATTCTAACTTGGACTCTTCAACAAATGGTTTTCAAACACAACATTGGATAGGTGACAATCAATAACATTAGCAAGATCTTCAACAACCATAAAGTCAGTGATATAAGTAAAATTCCCAACAAAGACATGTAGACCTTTAATTCTCCCGACAAAGTTACAAACTCCACCGGGGTGTTTGGGATCTCTTCTAGGTCCAAGTCTTGTTTTCACTATATCATTATAGACACTTGAGAACATAATGTTGATTGGGGATTTAAAATCAATGTAAGCATTGTCAATATGTCTATACCCAATCATACATGGTATCTTAGCATTCTTAGGATCGCCTCTCTTTATCTTAGGTTCGATTCTAGTAAAAGGAGGTTGAGGGTTATCAATAAGATTACTATAGTACGCAATCTCCTCCTTAATGGGGTATAGATTAAAATAATCATCTAGCTTTGGATCAATCTCCCCTTCTTCAAGTTCCTCAACAACATCCTCAAAATCTTTAGCCCCTAGGTCCTTATTTGAATGCAAGGCGGTCGCTAGGTCACTAAATGCATGGTCGAGCTCAACCTTAATTAACCTATTAAGCTCCCAAAGTTCCCTAATCTCACTCTCAATTTGTTCATGTAACAAAGCCACTTCTCTAGGGGAAATGGGTGGATTCGCGTTTTCCATAATGATCCACGGAATAGTCAATGAATTTATTTTACTAACAGAGGCACGAAGAAAAAGATAGACTAAAGAGAACCTAAAAATAAAAATAAAATCTTACTAGAAAGGAATCTAGCAAGTAGACCTAATTAAAAGAAATCATAACCTAGACAATAACTATTCCCCGGGCTGCGATGCCAAAAACTTGATGCGTGGGAATAGCAGCAGGCTTTACCTCTCAAGGGATCTCGAGAAGCTTACAACCCCCACCAGGCAGTGTACCTGATCGTTGTAGTATAGTATAGTGACAAGTACCGGGGGATTGATCATTCAACTTAGGAATAGTGTCGCTAGGATTAGAAAGCCTAAGAACTAGGTCTAGAGGTGAGGGATGATTCTTTTTGTATTTTTATGTTTTTAGAAAAGCAAATAAAAATCTCGGGTATTGTAAGAGTGGGCGGAATTAGTTGCTAATCAACTAACCCAATGACTAAGATGCAATCAAAATAAAATAACAAAAATGAAAATAAACTAAATTATACAAGTGGTGTGAGCAATATATGGGAGAATTGTGTTTACTTAGATTTCACTACTCCCTAGATATCTTTTACAGGTTAATTACTTGTAACAGTTGTGTGGATGACGGATTGTATTCCTTAATACCATTCATGGGGTGGCGTACTTACTTCCCCAATCCTATAAGCTCCTACTTCACTCCTATGTAGAGTCGGCTAAGAAGCTCCTAACATGGGATCACTAGAATTCGCTCATGCATTAAATGCAATCATAAAAACCTAGTACACATCGGTTCATGTTTCTTAAGACGTTCAAGCAAGTTACACAATGGAGATCTGCCAGTTTTCTTAAGCCTAACATTGAAATCATTCATCCATTACAACTATAAACAAGCAATCAACCTATAATCAACATCTAGGTTTCATTACATCTAAGCAAACACATGAAAGATCTAGCCTAGCATGTTATAATCAAGACAAGCATAAGATATATTCAAACAACACATAGATATATTGAATGAATTAAAAGAAGACTTATCTTAATTGAACATGAAAGGTTTCAAGGGGTGAAAACCCTTGAAAATACTGTTACAAACGACCTATGGTTTATTAGGTTCGGCCCTAGTATTCTCCACACAAGTTCCTCTTTTAATGAATGAAAAATAGAAAAGTATATATAGATTTTGTGAGGTGACGGCGTCAAGAGTAAATTTCTGACGCCGTCATCTCGCCGCCAATAAAGTTCTCGGACAGCCTAGATCTGGGTTTGACGCCGTCACGTGTAATCCTTCTTCAGGCCGTCACCAAAATAACTCTTGACGCCCTTCTTCTGACGCCTTCAGGTTTTCTCTGGGTCGTCATGGATTTTGCCCTTGACGCCGTCATATTTTCCTTCTTGACGCCGTCAGGTACTGTTCCCAGCATGAAAAATTAAGTCTTTGCCGTTTTCTTCACTTTTATGCTCCAAAAACGTCCAAAATGCTTCCTTTTCCAGAATTCACTCCCAAAGTACCTAAAATCACAAAAGGAACGATTTAGGGCAATATTTGATCAACTAAATTCAATTCCGGGCTTAAATGACCCCCTAAAAACGGTTCATTTTTCGCCTCATCACACGTAGAAACAATCCGGGTTTAAAATGGTTAAGTTTTGGATTTTTGGCTATGTCGAATGGGTTAGTTTTTGGACGAATACTTTGCCTCATATTAACATAGTAATACTCGACATATGATTTTAAGATTTGACATACTAGTAGTCGGCTAGGTGAGGAACGAGGTGGTATAAAAATATATAGGTGTCGTGTTTAAGGATTGAGTGTACGAGATGCGTTTTGGACTTGGTTTTAGTTGATCTCATGAACTAATAAAAATTAAAGTTAGGCTTAATGGTTTGGGCTGATGAATAGTAACAGGTCGTGGGAATGTTTGGGCTGAGAGGTGATTAAGGGCCCGTTAAATTTGTGTTTAGTTTTAATTTGATTAGTGAAATATTTAAGTTTCGTTAAACGTGTCGAGAACTTGTTTCTTCATTTGATGACTTTTATGATAACGTCTTCGCGTTAAATTATTATAATAAAGAAAATTTTAAATTTTCTCGTAAAAATGGTGATTAAAAATGATGACAAAGATTAATATATAATTAAACGTTTTTAATTATAGGGAAAATCACGGGATGTGATAATCCACCACATGAAAACATATCTCCTTATGATCATTTACATGTCTTTACGAAAGTATTGTGTGCCATTAGTTATGCCTTATATACCAAAATTTCAATACTTTAATTTCACTTTCTCATAAAGATCAATGTATATCCAATAATTTTACACATTCAAATATACGGACTTCAAGTCCATTAACCATGTCTCTTCACAAGAGACTTTACTTTTTCATTTCTCCTTTGCGTCTTTACATCTTTTGGCCATTCATTGATACATTTGCCTTCTTGCAGGTATTCTTCCATTATAATATTTAGATATTTTCATTACTCTTATGCGACATTGTTACACCAAAATGATTTGCATACTTATAACTATAATTTAATAACACATTTGTCTCATTTATCGTGTCAGGCAACATCGAATGAAATTCGCTAATTTATGCGATCATAAACAATTAAAGTATTATTGATGCAAAACACAAACACACTTTTTACTATTAAGTGATGTTATTTTCACATAATATGAGCCAATAGACAATTTGCATGTATGTCTTATATTCATTCTTCAATTAAATGTCATACAACTTCAGGATAATCACGAGCTTTATAAAAATTATATATTTTCCTTGTATTAAATAAAGAGGATACTCTGTTTCTTTTGAAAACCTTATTTCCTTTTACATCTATAATATGGCAACGATCCCTGTTTCATAATGAGATATATACAGAGGTTTATAACTAACTTTAGGTAGTATCATATATGTGTCAAAGTTTATTCCATGTATACCGGTAAGTCTTTTAATGTAAACTTAGCGTGATCAAAATCTATATTGACAAAATAGTTTAACCAAACGTTAGCATCCGTAGGCACAAGGAATAACTGTATTTAAACCCAAATTACACACAAATTCAACGTCTGAGAATACTAGCATTTAAAGCATGTTATATAAGGAGTAGCAGCTAACATTAACAAATTCAAATATAGCATTTAAAACATGTTTTGTAGTACCATACCCATGTTGCTGCCATACTAACCTATATAATCTTTCTAAGTTATGGAGTATATTTTATATTATTGTATCTTTCTCATTAAGCAATATCTACCAAACAAATAGACAAAAGGCTTCGTGAATGCATATAATTTCCAAAAATTTCTACCTTAGTTTGCATATAAACTGCACATGATCATAAAAATTTCTTAACAAGACCAAAAACGCAATTTCATCTTCAATACCTTAAGGAAAGTATTTAGCAAAAGACTATGTTATCTAGTCATCGCAATATCAATTGATTTAGATATATACGGGCTTTTATTTTCAGGCTATATTTTGATGATAATTATTTATAGGTCAATTAAATATTGCTAGATGAGTATCCTAGGCACAAGCTAAATAATTCTATCGCATACAATTTCACATAGCCATGAATTGGTGACACATTTTTTCTTATCGAAGCTTTCAAACCGAATAACAGCTATTAGAAAATTTTTTTTCTTTCTCTCTCTCTTTTTTTTATTTTTTTTATATATACATCTACAAATTTTATAAGCACAACTAATTATTAGACGACGAATAGAACCACGTCACACACAAGCATTAAACAAAGGGAAAAAGCGTAACTCATCTATAAATGCCATAAATCATACAGAAGTCTATCTAGCTATCATCTTCTTTATCGAAACCTTAATAGTTTTGTTTTACTTATTATAGATATGATGGTAGCAGAAAATATCATTATTTGTATTTATCATGACAATTTTTATGCAAGGAATAAAATTGTTTTGCAATCAGAACACATCTACAACGTGTAGTAGTGTATGTAGTTGAATGCTCATCAACAGAAGAAACAAAATATGTAGCCTTTGAAAGATCAAATGCATTGATATAAAGTTAACATTATGCATATACAAATAATAGATTTAGATACCACAACTGAATCATTGCCCCAACTATTATCTAAATTACTAATAACAATGTATCACAATATTAACCTAAGGATCAAGTAGGCATGCAACTGTTTTGATTTACGTGTTACGAAAATAAATATATTATCAAACCATGATAACCAAAGAACTTAACCCTCAAATATCATGGTGGCTTTGGAATTCAGTACTTTTATCCCTCTTAGACCTAGCGTGCCCAACATAAACCTTATTTTTTAAAATGAAGAATTGTAGAGCGTGCTGATAACGTATTTTGAAGGAAGAATGTTTTCTCAAGCAAAAGGCTAAGGTTGAATGGCTTCGGGTTGGTGACTCGAATTCTGCATATTTTCATAAGGTCGTGAAGAGTAGGAAAGCTAGGAGTCGGATTGATTCTATTTGTGATGGTAATGGTGTGCAATTGGTGGAGGATCAGGTTCCTAATACTTTTGTTTCTTATTTTACCTATTTCCTTGGTCAAGAGGGGCCTATTTTGCCATTGGATGATTCTGATCTTTTCACATCGACTCTTGATCATTAGATATGGTTCGCGATGTTACGTCTCGTGAGGTCAAAGATGCTATATTTTCTATGGGAGATGATAAGGCGCCGGGTCCAGATGGTTATTCGGCTGCGTTTTTTAAGGGTGCTTGGGATATTATTTCGAATGATGTTACTAAGGCGATTCAGGAATTTTTTGTTAATGGTAAGTTGTTGAAAGAGATTAATCATACTACCATAGCCTTTTTTCCTAAGATCAATTCTCCCTCTCGGATAACTGATTTTAGGCCTATTTCGTGTTGCAATGTGATTTTCAAGTGTATTAGTAAGATTATTGCCAACCAGATTAAGGAGAGCCTTAGCACTTTGGTTAGTCCGAATCAGTCTGCGTTTATTCCTGGTAGACGGATTGCCGATAACATTCTGCTTACTCAGGAGCTTATGCATAATTATCACCTCAATCGTGGTCCGTCTAGGTGTGCTTTTAAGGTGGATATTCAGAAGGCGTACGACACGGTTAATTGGCAATTTTTGAGGTGTATTCTGGTTCGTTTTGGTTTTCATTCGCGTATGGTTCACTGGATTATGGAGTGCGTCTCTACTACTTCGTTTTCTATTAGTGTGAATGGCATCTTGCATGTTTATTTTAAGGGTAAGCGTGGTCTAAGGCAAGGGGATCCGTTATCGCCTTATCTTTTCACGCTTGTTATGGAGGTGCTTACCCTTATTTTGAGGCGTCACGTTCGGGATTCTGAGATGTTCACTTTCCATCACAAATGCTCGCAACTTAATATTATTAATCTTTGTTTTGCTGATGATTTGTTCTTGTTTGCTCATGGTGATGCTCTTTCGGCAGGTATTATTATGGATTCCTTAGAGGAGTTTAAGGATGTTTCGGGCCTGTCTCCTAGCTTACCCAAGAGTACTGCTTATTTACAGATTCTTCCATTTGTTAAGCTTGTTGTTTTACAGATTCTTCCATTTGTTGAAGGGACATTGCATGTGAAGTATCTTGGGGTGCCGTTGGTTACTACTAGATTGATATTTAGAGATTGTAAGGAATTGGTGGAGAAGCTGTCTAATCGCATCAATGATTGGAGGAATAAATCCCTCTCTTTTGTTGGTCGGCTTCAGCTTATTCAGTCTGTTCTGTCTTCTATGCACATTTATTGGGCGTCGGTTTTTATTCTCCCTGCTCGTATTATGTATGATCTTGAGCAGCTTATGCGGGATTTCCTTTGGAGTTCTGGTAATGGTTGGAAAGGTAATTCTAAAGTTTCTTGGGAGGTTGTGTGCTTGCCTAAACAGGAGGGTGGGCTTGGGATTCGTAGACTTGGATCTTTTAATACGGCTCTTATTGCTGCTCATATTTGGCGTTTGTTCAATTCTATGGATTCTTTATGGGTGAAATGGATTCATACATTTAGGTTGCGTGGTCGTAACTTTTGGGATGTTCCATGTCGTGGTAATCTGTCTTGGAGTTGGCGGAAGATCCTTCAGATTAGGCCACTTGTTAAGCAATTTTTTTGGTATAATATTGGGAATGGTTTGAAGGCTTCAACTTGGTTTGATAAGTGGTGTTCGGTTGGTCCGCTTTCTCTTATTGTGTCCTCGAGGGATATTTACCGGGCTGGTTTTTCTTCAAATTCTTTGGTTCGGGACATTATTTTGGAGGATTCTTGGGCTTGGCCGACTTGGTGGGGATCTCGGTATCCAATGCTTACATCAATTTCGGTTCCTAATTTAAATTATAATGTGGATGATCGATTAGTTTGGAAGACGGGTGATGGTCATGTTAAGTCTTTCTCTGTCTCTTCTGTTTGGGAGTGTATTTTGCCACGTGGACAGGTTGTCGATTGGTTTCATCTTGTTTGGTTCACGCATCGTATTCCGAGGCATGCTTTTCATTTGTGGCTCATTTTGAGAAGGAGGCTTCGTACTCAGGATATGCTTCGCTCTAACGATCCCACGAGAGACGCCCTTGTGTGCCCTTTGTGCAAAAATCAACCAGATTCTCATAATCACCTTTTCTTTGAGTGTTTATTTTCTTTTCAGGTTTGGGACTCTTTGAAGGTGTTTGCTGGTCTTACGGATATTCCTTCTTCTTTAGAGGATGTGGTGCATTACTTGACTCCTATCTCTACATCTCGGACTGTAAGAAGCGTTGTTTTAAAGCTTTTATTTGCGGCGACTTCTTATTTTATTTGGCAAGAAAGAAACAACAGGATCTTCAAGCAGCAACGTCGGTCTGAAATTCAATTGATTGATGTCATTAAATCAACGGTGCGTTTGAAGCTTCTTACATGTCGTTTCAAAAGGAGGGCGAATGTGCTTGACCTATTGCGTGTTTGGCGGCTGCCTATGACTCTTATGCATTCTTAATGGCGAGTTCAATTCTTGATGATGCTTTCTTGGTTTGGGAGCGTGAGGCTGGTCTTGAGTCCCTGGTTGTTGCTTTTGGCGGTAGTTGGAGTTCGTTGGAGATTCGGGTGAGTGCTGTACTCTTTTTCCCTACTCCAAGGTTTTCCCACTGGGTTTTTACTTGGAAAGGGTTTTTAAGGAGGCAGGCTCATCTGGTTCATCAATCTCCTTCGAAGAGATGGGCGGATATGTGTGGTCATTCTTGTGTCATTAGGTGGTTATTTCCGGTTGGGGTATTGGTTATTGTATTTATTTATTGTTTTAACGCTTAGTGGCCTGTCACAAGCGTTTTAGTTGGATGTTCAAGCGTTGCTTGAGGTTAATGTGGTACTTTAGCCACATTCCATTGTACTTAAACGATTTTTTAGTGTAATATAATTTACCGGGTGGAATGCCCTTACAAAAAAATAATAATAATAATAATAAATTAAAAAAATAAAAAGAAAAAAAAATCGAGAATTATTATTTATTCATCTCTCAAAGGAGGTATATTTATAATACAACATTCTAGAAGAAATATAATCTCCTAATATAATTCTAACCTCTAATCAATATCTTATAAGATATAGACATCCATATAATAATTATCCATAATAGTTATTTTATTTGTTAGGTATTTTACAAAATATGAATTCCAAAAGAGATTAATTAGTTTAATCAAATCAAAGCCCAAAGTAGCTAAAGTATTAGCCAACGTAACAGCCCACTACAAAAGCGGATTTTGGCCCAGATCCAGACCCAACCATGCCCCAACAAATGTAATTGAGTCCAAGTAGCTGCGTGATAACGTGATTTTTATCACAGGAAATTCTTTCATATCTTGAATTTTGATAGTAGTTCTAGTTCACCATGGTAATTTAGAAAAGTATTTGACATGGTATGCATTCTTAGGAGTATTTAATAAAAAATTTATTTAATTTTAGAAAATCATAAAAGCTTGTTAGGGCTTTCTTTTTTCAGTCATGTTTCTCATCATCGTCTAGACGAACAATGTATATACATTAATAATCTCGATAAATTAATAATTTGTCCAGTCTCAACTTGGGACCAGTACAAATTTGTACCTCGATCGATAAAATATTACGATAATAACTTTTTGAAACCCAGTGTATATATATTAGTCCCAACAAATCTATAAATTAATCATTACTAAAAAATTTCACAATTTGGTCAATATCTTGAACTCGTAACATTCATTAGTATACATTTATTAATTTTTTCAGATTCATAAAATGTTAATTGAAACTTTTTTTCCCCTCTCTAACTAGTATGCATTGTAACTTGTATATTGAACTTGAAAATTTAAAAATAATACGTAAAACCTCTTTAAATTGATAAATTATTAATTTATCGATATAATAATATCTCGCTAAATTAATAAAATATCCCAAGTCTTAACATTATTAATTTATAGAGGTTTTACTGTAGTAGTTTATAACACTTGGCTTCGAAAAGCATGGTTTAAAGTGATAATTTTCAAACATGATACATTCTTTCAAAACTGTGTGAGTACTTATCATGTTAAGTTTATTTTGGAAACTACAATTGTGTAGCTAAAACAAGCTTGTTAAATATCTGTGAGTACTTGTCTTGTTAAATTTATCAAAGTGAGAATTTTCAAACATAATACAAGCTAAAATGATCGAGTAAAAAGTAACTCGTAAATACAATCACTAAGACATGCAAAGAGACAAGTCACGTCATGGAAAATGAAAACGCATATTACGAAGAAAATAAATGTATACCACTTTTCGGTGGTCAGGGTGGTTGTAGTCTGTTTTAAAACAAGACAAGAGTCAAATCCTAAGTACCGACAGTAGTAGCTGCTGTAAGACACACGATAAAAGATTAACATGCCATACATTTGAAACTCTCTTGCAGTTGATGGTAATACTGTTTTTGCTGCAACAAAACAGACAAGATACATGGATGTTAGAAAGTCCATTTACCGTATACACATCCTTCCAGAGTCGCAACTGACAAATCAACAGCATCATAAAGTATTACATTGCATTGTCAAAATAGCTTTACTGATATGGATTTTGTCAAGTATACTTCGATTAAATATTGCTTGGTGGTAGAGCTGCCATTTCAAGCAATTTATTAACAAATGGGTCAATTCAGGTGGTGTATTATACATGTTTAACAGGCCATGAAAAGAAATAGCTAAAAAGAGTCAAAATTCTCAAAAGTCCAGTTTTAACGCATACAGAATCCTAAACAGTGTCATTCAACAATTCAAATTATTATTAAAGATATTGTTTGCGTGATCATTCTTAACACATTAGCTATTTAAACCCATTTCAACCGGAACTTGTTCCTATTTGTCACCCAACTTGCCCATCTTTTCACCTCTAATAGTAGGACATGACAAAATATAGAAGTAAACATACCTCTTCTGAGACAGAAGGCGAGATTTTTGCCAATCCTTGATAAAAATGAATAGCTTTGATCGTATGTGGCATTCCACCTAAGATGCTTTCTGACAATGATCCTGATGTTCCCTCCTTCGTAGCCGAGGTTGCAGCTTCAATTTTACTAAGTTTCTCTTCAATAGAGGCCATGACAGCTTCATTCATCTGTAATTTAGACAAAATGAATCAATAATTTTATATAAATGATTTATTTAGCATCTTTGTGATTTGTAGCACTTATAACAGATCAAAAATACATACCAATGAAAAAAGATCGGCTCCACTAAAATTTGCACACCCATCACTCCTCCCAATAGCAACCAAGTCCACATCAGTATCTAGTGGCTTGTTTCTAGCCAGAGCTTTCAAGATCAACCCACGTTCATCTGGATTTGGTAGAGGAACATATAGAAGCTTCCCAAACCTTCTAGACCGTAACAACGCTTTGTCCATCACCTCTGGCCTAAAGACATGTCCACAGAATCAGTAACTAGTAGATAGGCGGCTTGGTTAATGATCAAAATGGGTACTTTTGGTGTGGCCTAAAGACAGATCATGTTAACATAATTCTTTTTATCCTAAAATTTTTACCCGAGAGAGAGAATAGTTCCTTCTTTCAAACATAAAATTAGAAGGTTTTATGAATTTGGGATACAATTTATTGCTAATTTTGACCTGTTTCTTTTTTAAACTATTTAATGGATTTACCTCTTTGACCCGTGAGAGATAACAACAAAACCTGAATCGACCCGGTAATTAGTAAATGAGTTAAGAATGCCATCTTTACCAACTAAACTGCTTTTCATAAATCAATTTGAACAGAGGGATGAAGTGTTGCACCTGTTAGTGGCACCAATTATATAAACTCCCTTGCGTTCATCAGCCCCATCTAGCTCTATCAATAGCTGCAAACATAAAGAGCTTTCACTTTAGGGGGCAAATTATTCTTACAGAAGTGATTATATAGACGCAAGATAAGCGAGCTCAAATAATTAATTTTGTAGATTTTGTTAACCTGATTCAAAAGTCGCTCAACAACCCATCCCCCTTCCTTCCCTCGATTTGTTGTCAGAGAATCTACCTGAATCAAACAAAGGAGCAGCAGTATCGATTAAACGCCATTGCAATTTTTTATTCCAGTAACCAAGAACTTGTATAACCCAAGCAACTGAAGCAAAAGAAATTTGTCAAAATCATATAAGATACAAGAAAACCTCATCGAAGAACAGTATGCATGGAGAACATGTCCTTGCACGACTGAATATCGTCCGCACTGCCAATTCACTCTCACCGACATATTTTTTCAGAAGTTCAGGACCCTTCACAGTAATAAAGAAATACTTCAGTTTTACGGAACGGTAGATAAGGTGCTAGAGAGTAGAAACAGCTGACAGACCTTAATGTGTATGAAATTTGCTCCCGCTTTGTTAGCAACAGCCTTGGCAATTAATGTCTTTCCACAACCAGGAGGCCCATAACGCAAAAATCCTGTCTCCAGCTCCACTTCATGCTCCTAAAAAAGATAAGTTGCATATAAGAATACATTAATTAACAATGAAAAGAAACTCATTTCATGTAATTCGCATCCACATATTAGATTTACCTCATACACATCTGGATATTTTATACGATTAACTACGTATCGATCAAAAACTCTTCTCAACTGATCAAAACCTCCAACATCTTCCCATCTGACATTTGGAATGCTCGAAAATCCTTCTCTTCTAGACGAGGGTTGAACCAGTTTGGCTGCAACCTTTAAAAAATTACAAAAATATATCAGCAACAGCAACAAGTAATCAAATTTGATAACCATTAAACAAATTTGATAACAATTAAATTACAAAGTCTCTTTACCTCAAAATCAGACATTGTGATGATAAGTTTTTCCATCTGTTCAGGAGTCCATGCCTTCCTCAACCAGTCTTCGTTTTCTTCGGTCAGTTTTCTTTCATCAATAACTCTCTTTATAGCAACTCTGCCAGCCTTGTCCACCAATGCTGATAAATCAGCTCCAACAAAACCTGGAGTTGCCCTAGAAATTTTGACCAAATCAAAAGCACCTTCAACTTTCAAACTTCTTGTAAGAGTAGCAAGAATCTGAATTCTAGCCTTTTCATCTGGAACGCCTAAAGTGATCTCATGGTCAAACCGCCCTGGTCTTCTTAATGCTGTGTCAAGAGCATCAGGTCTATTAGTAGCACCAATCACTAAGACATGTCCTGGTTTGCCATCGGCTGTTTCTGTGTTATTTGAAGTACCGTCTGGGTTAGCAACCCTGTGAGATTCATCCATACAAGTCATCAACTGTGTCACGATGCGCCGTTCCATTTCCCTTTGTAGATTTTCTCTTTTTGAAGCAATTGCATCGATCTCATCAATAAAAACTATAGATGGCGCAGTTCTATTTGCTTTTGTAAACAGCTCTCGTATATTCTCTTCTGATGCACCTGATGATAATAGACGCCACCTAAGAGTTATTGTTACAAAATATTATTGACTATTTGAGGTACCTAATAATATAGTCCACTTAATCCATATAGTATGAATATGTGATTATACATGTTTAGGTAAGACCAGCGAAATTATATAAGTCCCCAACTAAGAGAATCTTTGGCATTACTGCTTTAGCATAATATCCAAATTTTGTGAACTAGGCATACGCATAACTTGCATAAACAATTTAGAGCCATAAAAACAAAATGGCTATCTAAGACAATCATCATTATCAGTACACCTCAACTGTACACATGATCAAACTTCCTGGCAAATGAACATGGTCTTATGACACTGATCGAAAGTCGAGTTACCGTAGAGTGACAGCAACTTTATAGCCATGGATCAGAAAGTAAGCCAACAACTCTATGAAGTGGGGTAAAATAGCGGTGGCTGGTGCCCGCCTAGGGGCCGACTAGCTACTAGTCGGCCTAGGCTGATTTTTGCAACACTGGGTAGATTTACTAGTTCCAATATTTATCAAAGGGTCAGGAAAACGAAAGAATAAAAAAACACGCAAAGTGAATATTGGCCAAAATGTAGTTTAGAACACTAAATTAGGCAAAGTAAATCATCTGAGTACCTGTAACTATGAAAGGCGCAACATGGTACCGTGAAAATGGCAAATAAGATTATAGTGTACTACCCTGGACTAAAATTATTTGTTTTTTGGAAGCTAAAAAATGTATTTTAGCCAAATTAATGATACTTTATATCAAATATTATTAGTCCAAAGAATGATACAGATATAGTTTTTCACAAGATTAAACTACTTTTCAATATTTCGAATTAATTAATGTTATAGTATCTAAAAATTATATTTAGTACCATAAACTTGCTAGATAGATGTTTTACTAGATCAACTGTTGAGTAGTTTAATCCAGGGAGGTTGTTTGCCAAGATCAATTGTACTAAAATGCATTTTGGCCTATCACAAACAAACATTCGAAGAGGATAAAAAAACCAAACAATGCGAATCAGTGCATACAAAGATTACACATATCCCGTTCAGGAGCCTTCTACTTGTACTGGATTAGCTACTGCTTTTGGATGCACAGCCTAGTAAATCCCACAACCAAAAAAAAAAAAAAATGCCTAGTTGGCGAAATTAATATAATTAACTTATCTATGCATGGTGGTGTTATATATCTTAATGTAAGCTCTGCTCAAATAAGGGTGATGCGATGTATTGATACCAAAAACAAATATAAAACATTAGGCAAAACAAATGTACATCAAGTATACCTGAAATGCCAGACACCAACTCAGTAGAGGAAACCTTATAAAAAGGAACACCAGCCTCATTAGCAATAGCCTGAGCTAATGTAGTCTTCCCACAGCCAGGAGGCCCATTTAACAATAACCCCAACATTGGTTTAACACCAAGAGACCCGGGCACCTCCGGACGGAAGAAAGGAAAAAGCACAGACACTTTCAACTCATCCAACACTCCATCCATTCCACCTAAGTCCTTAAACATCGTTCCGTTATCACCATTTGATAAATTATTCGGTTCCTTCGAGCTTGGTCTTACTAACTTATTAACACCTTCCTTCATCAAATCAACTTTTTTATTATTAACATTAACAACTTCAAACTCAACATTTGTGTACTTTTTCCTTAACACTTGCTTAGTTAAGTCGGTTTCATTTATATCTTCTTCCTCGTCCGAAGATTCTTTCTTTGCTTTTTTGCTTACAGGTGGTGTGATGGAGTCATCATTACTTCTTTTTAAATTTTGTACTGAAGCTAGTGCTTGTTTGGCCATTGCAGTGAGCTGTAAAAGCTTTTGCCGCCGGTAATCGGGATATTTATTGACTAAGCCCGTGATGATCTCGCCCGCGGAGGAAGGCGGAGAGTTGCCATATGTTTCTTCTACACGCCGGATAAACTGTTTCTTGAATACTGAGGATTTTGCCGTCACCATAGTTGAGGCGTTTTGTGTTTTCTGTTACGTACAATCCTTTGTTTACATACTTATATACTAGGAAGTTTAAAATACCTTGCGTAGCACGGCTCAATATAAGTAATATAAAAGCCCCTTTTTTTTACTTCATTCGTCACACCATTTTTAATTTTGAATTTGAGCAGAGATATATATAAAAAGGGCTTGCTAGCTTGTCTTCCACATAAAAATATATCTTAACTATCTATAATAGAAATGGTCAATGTTGAAAGTGAAATATTGAAAGTTGGCAAACATTGAAAGTGGAATACTTATTAAAGGAAATTATGAAATGTAATTAATACTCTTATTAAAACATTCAATTACTTAAAAGTACAATGATTTATTCACATTGTACAACCAATTAAAAATATATCTACCAAATTAAATACAACCAATTAAAACAATTAATACAAATGACAAACCGAGTTGATCCGGGACGCTTCAAACCCGACGGGTTGAACCGGTTTAATTTGACCCGTTTTCGACCCAACCTAGCAAGTTGACCCGGTTTAAATCGACAAATTTTTCGACCGGAACGGTTCACGCTTCAAACCCGACGGGTTGAACCGGTTTAATTTGACCCGGTTTAAATCGACAAATTTTTCGACTGGAACGGTTCAACCGATTGAACCACCCGGTCGAACCGGGTTTCAAAACATTATGTTTAATTCCCAAATCTTCAAATTTTATTATTTTTCATTTATAACCTATAAACTTTTTTTTATAAATAAACTATCTGTCGCTATAAAATCCCGTTGCTATGCACGGGTACTCGTCTAGTATATATATATATATATATATATATATATATATATATATATATATATATATATATATATATATATATATAAAAGCAATTTATTTATTTTTTAACATCACCACCATTTAACACAATTCAAAAGATCGAATTTCATGTTTTATGTTTTACCTTATAACATAAAACATTTACAGAAAACAACTTTTTTACTTGTATAAACAATAACTATGCGTTTTGGAGAAATTTTTTTCTTGTTTTCTATCTCTACTTTTGTAAAAATTTGGAAGGAAAATTTATCTTCATAAAACACTTGATAATATAGAAAGCACGTTTAGTTGATATATGTATTTTTTATTTAGAAGAAGGGGAGGGAGGGTTTGTGGGTTACAAAGGAAAACAAGAAAAACAATTAAAATTTGTTTTGTAATTTCCCTTGTTAAGTTAAGAAATAAAGGATTTTGTGTTTTGCAAAATATTTTGTTGAAAATCGCTTATTTAAATGCGATATCTGTTTTCCTTGTTTTTCACAAACCATTTTGTAAGAAAAACAAAAATATATTTTCCCCCAACTAAATATACCCTAATTGTCTTATCATCCTCCATGTAATACCAATGCAGTTTATTCAATAAATGTGTAATTTCATATACTTTCGACAAAAAAATTTGGTTTTATCAATACTGGAGTTTGCATGATATATCACATGTGATATAGTTAGTTAGTTCAAGCACTCAATATGTTGTCGTAAAATGGTATAAGTATTTATGTAGAACTCTAAATAATTCATCGTTTTTTACATTAAAAATACGAATCATTAACTAACCATATATTACATATAATTTTTGAATTTCCAAGGCAATACAGTTTAATTATAGAAGTTTGAGAAAATCTATGAATTTTTTTTCCCGATATACAAACTTGATTGATATATCACATATGATATAACACTAATTTGTGAATTCGAAGACTGAACATATTGTCGTAAAATAGACATAAGTATTAATTTTTCAGTACAAAAAACGGTGAATCTTTTGAAGATGTATATTTATGCTTATTTTATGACAGCATGTTAATTGTTTGAACTTACAGATCAATGTTATATCACATGTGATATATCAAGCGAGCTTGCATATAAATTCTTTTTTTTTTTCTTCTATTTTCTCCAACTTTTATGAATAAACCGTATTGATTTAAAGGTTCAAATATTATGTATTATATATGGTTGCAAATGTAAGTATATGTATTTTCAATGCAAAACGTGAATCTTTATGAGTTCAATACAAATACTTATGCTTATTTTATAATATCATGTTGAGTGTTCGAACTTACATATTAGTTTTATATAAGATGTGATACATCAAGCGAATCTGGCTATAAAAAAAGGTATTCTCTAACTTTTATGAATAACTCTATTTATTTGGAGGTTAAAAAAATTATGTATGATATCTGGTTGTGTGATATAAGCATAAATCAAAATATGGTACCAAAAAAAAAATAAATAAATAAATAAATAAAATGTCCCCTATGTTAACAAAATAGTAAATATTAATTACTTTTTTTTCCCTTAACGTGTGACTGAGATAATTGTATAAGCTTTGGATGAGCTTTTATAAAACCTTGAAGCACCGGCCGGAATTAGCGCTTGTTTTGCAAGACACATAATAATCAAACCACCCATTTAGCTTGTTTTATGTGCTCTATCTACAAGTACAATCGGCACAACAATGGCAGATTTAAGACTTGTTGTTGATAACAGCATGTTTTTCACCAAACCATTATTATCCTTTTCATCATCATCATTAAGTAAAGTTAATATGATGACACAGCCTTTGAAATTCAATCATTCAATTTCAACTACTAGTAAAAGATGTTTTATTCGAAGAGTTAACAGGAGGATTACTACTGCTTCTCGTCTCCTTTGCAAGATTCAAGACAACTCTGGTAATTCTATTTTAACAAACACCTTGTATTATTGTATGAATTAAGTTGTTTTTATCAAACATTATTTTTATATGTTGATGAAGCTAAACATAAATGTTATGTGGGTAGCATTGATTATATTCTTAGTAAGTTTGAGATTGTTAAAGTAGTTTTTAGACCCGTGAGACAAATAAGCATTGGAATAAGTGCCTGTTATCACTGATTCAAATACACAAGTGGAACATTAGAAGGAAGCCAAAAATGAAACTGATTGATATATAAGCCGAAAAACAAATAAGCTCGTTAGCCACATAGCTGAAAGTCGGAAATACATCCTAAACTGGGACGGAGAATTTGTAAAGCCTAAGTTCCATTTAAATGCCTGCATAGGCCCAAATGTGCTGTTAACCTTTTTTTTGGGTAACCGTGGTTTCCGACCTTTTGGCCGACTAATCCACGGGGTTTGAACCCAAATGTGCTGTTAACCTGAGCCTGAAATAAACGTTTGTTGAATTGCAATGAAGATGATCTTGTCTGTTTGTGTGACTTTGAAAGAAGCTACACCGATACTACTTGCTTACCTCTTCATTTCGACCCATTACCCTTGTTATTGGTGAAAAGGTGATCAAGATGTATCAATTACTTATGAAATTACATAGGTAAAATAGTAATCCCCAGATTGACCAAACAAATAAAGGAAATCTTAACAAGGATTCCTATTACGTTCTATACCCAAATAAACATTCTTATTTACTTGAATTCTCATCTCCTTTCTGCAACACCATCTTCCACAGGTGGGTAACTTGCTCAGAAGCTTTCACTGTAAGACCGACCCCCACCCTTGCGCATTCACTAACATTTTATAAATGGTAGTTGCCACTAGAGCCTAACCACATAAACTACACTATATAATCTTCAATCCTCTTTACTGCCAGTTGATAAGTTATCAACAAATCTACATTTTCATTGCATATTAACAAAACCTACATCGTATAACCTTGAGGTACTTGCTAGTGGCTACTAATCATTGATCAGCTCATTCTAGTTGTGAGTTTATAGTTTAGCCTTAGAGGCCTGAGCCCAATTCCTTGCTATGCGATTTTGTTTATTTGCGTTTATTATTCATCTTTTGTGCATCTTAGCAATTTTTTTGCTGTTGTTATATGTGATATTAATGCGTAAATGTGTCCTATGTATGAAATAAGACTTATAGCTAAGTTTGGTGTTTTTGTATTTAAAAAAAAAAAAAAAAAAAAAAAAAAAAAAAAAAAAAAAAAAAAAAAAAAACGGCTAGTCTATGTCTGCTTTTCGCCTTGTCAAATTGCCCTCAGTTTTTTTACCCCTAGCACAACTGTGCGCATCAGGCCCTCTAAAACCCAGGTCTGGTCTTGTGGAGACTGATGGTTGTCAGAATGACCTACATCTATATATACAACCCTAACCAATTGTAAACCTGTACCAAATTCGTGATTAATAATATACTTGATCCAGTTCGGCCGTGGACGTAGCCTGATCACATTGATCTAGTGAGCAACGTTAAATCTTGTGTCGAAATACTTCTCTGCAAGCTATTATTATTCATGTGTGCTTGTTTGGGTCTGATTCCCCAACAATATTTACATTATCATCATCGGACCAGGCATCTAATTTTTGTTTGTTGCTGCTTTTATCTTTAGGAAACTTGTTTCACTATGTCTGGTATAAACATGGACAAGTGTTTCAAGTAATTTTTTAAAAATTTATGATCTAGAAAGAATTTTAACTGAAGCAATGTTACACTTCTATCTAGACACAAATGATGTGATTTTTTTCCCTAAAAATGGACACAAATTCATTGAAGATTGTACCTGTCCTCCTATGATAAGCTTCTAAAGGAACCAAATCTTTTGTGTACCAAAAATACCTGATTTCATAATTTACAATGTGGTTTTTTTTTATCATGGACTTCTTGACGGCTCCGAAATATTATATCAAGAATTCAGAGATGATGGATTTACAGTTAACCAGTGTAGTCAAAAGCGAGAAAAAGCGCGCTTTAAGCGAAGAAGCGAAGCGAAGCGCCCTATAGCGCTTTGATTCTAAAAAAGCGATGCGTTTTACTAAAGCGAGCAGAAGCGACCTAAAGCGACCGAAAAGCGACCTAAAAGTGCTCGCTTTTTTGCATAACGGCTAGTTTTTAATTTTTTACCTAATGAAGTTTTACAGCCGGCCCTAATCTTTTAAATTAGGTTAAATATTTACAAAACTGACCCTTTAGCATAATATTAAATGAGCGACCGAAGGGGAGTTTGTGTTTGGTGAGGATGAAGCACTAACTTGGGGTACCGTAGCTAGTGCTAGTGGTGTAAATGAGCCGAGGCATTATACAAGAAGAAATGCACCGGCATCTACAAGTAGGACATCTACAAGTAGGGCACTCTTCGATGAATCCGACGAGGATCTTGTAGATGAAGATGATATAGTGGATCTCAGAAACGATGGGGAAATAAGAAATGAGAACTTAGATGATTATTCCGAATAAAAAATATTAGACTTTAAGCTTTAACTATTTGAATAAACTTCTCTTTTGTGGTCTTTTTAGATTGAAAATGAAGATTTTAAGATAATTATGTTTTTATTTAACCATTGTTTTCATACTAGACACTATTATATGCACAAAGGGTAAAAAGTTAATTGAAGCGCTCGCTTTTGTCGCTTCTCGCTTCTCGCTTTAGAAAAAGGCATGTCGCTTTGAGGTCGCTTTCGCTTTTAACTACCTTGCAGTTAACTTATTTTCATATTTTCATCTGCTACAATATCTTTCAGTTTTCATATTATCATAATAGCATCAGTAAAGTTCTTGTGATTATATATTTTCAAAGTAATGGCCTTATTGAGTGATGGCAGTACATATGTTGGTATCACTCTCTTTTATTGATATTGCTTGACCAACACACAAGAAATTAAGCAGTTTATGCTATGACTTTAGATATGATATCACAGCTGGAGCTTGGAAAAGTGGGTGAGAAGAGGAAGCCGGAGAAGCAAGTGAATGGAATATTCTGGATTTTACTCATCAATATTGGAATATACGTAGCAGATCACCTATTTCAGGTCTAAGTTTATTTAATTTATCATGAAGCTCTTTGAAATGTATAAATCTTGTATACCAAAACAATTCTAAATGTGAAGAAACTAAGAATTGTTGCCACACTGGAAAAGAAAAAAATGATGCTCTTAACACAGGAAGAGAAATGACTGAATAAAATTTTGCACGACTGTTGGGAGTAATTTTATTTGGAAACTTACTTGATAATTTTGATATTTTCTCTAGGTTCGTGAAATTAAAGCTTTGTACTTATACCACAATTTTCCAGTTTGGTACCAGTTTGTAACTTCAACTTTCTGCCACGCGAATTGGTGAGAGCTCTACTATTTAATCATTTATGGGTCATATGACTTTAGCTTTTGTTATAGTTAAGTATGAGTAATTGAGTACTGAGAATGACACTGTAAACATCCATATATGGTAAATGCTGGGTAACAATTTACCAAAGTGGAGTTGTTGTGATATGATTTAATTATTTACTAGTACTTAAGTTCTCTTACTGTATGCTTTAATATGTCCTACAGGAACCATCTCTCTAGCAACCTATTCTTCCTATATATATTTGGTAAGACAACTTTCATCATCAGACAAGAAAAGAACTACTGTAATTAGTTGTGGATCAACATAGGATGTAACGAACGATTTTTTGGCAAATAGGAAAGCTCGTTGAAGAAGAGGAAGGGAGTTTCGGACTGTGGCTTTCGTACATCCTAACGGGGGCTGGAGCAAATCTGGTTTCGTGGCTTATACTCCCAAGAAATGCTGTCTCAGTTGGAGCCTCTGGTGCGGTATTTGGTCTCTTTGCTATAAGTGTCCTTGTTAAGGTGCGTGATCATTTTTCATATTAGTTTCACTTGAAATCGGGGCATGTGATGTGATGTTTTTTTGCATCTTTTTGCAGCTCTCTTTTGACTGGAGGAAGATCCTTGAAGTACTTATTCTGGGTCAATTTGTTATTGAAAGGGTATGTACATTCTTATAAAATCTGCAAGTTCTCTCTATTGGATGAAATTTACAAACTAATGTTTGATCAGGAACATATTTAGATAGAAAAGTGGCTTGTTAATGTCTAAAAAGCCTTCAGTAATGACAATACCAAAACGGAATGTTCTGCAATATATATGTGCGTAAGCTGCTGCATCCATTTATTTTATCACATTTTAAATAGCCATAGCAATAATCATTAGCTTTAACAGAAAGTTGCAGTGACCCGTCTGCGGATTGGAGTTTCTAATGTAAAGAACTAAAGTTCGATAATTGTCACCGCCCCATAGTTTTTATACTCTTGTTGCTGGTAGCATGGGAAATGAACAAATAAAAAACAGGACGACAAATAAAAAAACAATTAACAGGGAATGGAACTCAAAACAAGAAAGATGACATTAGTTTGACAAACTTTCACATGATAAATATTTCGCCCATTAATTGAACATTGAGTAAAGAAAACAGCCACCATTGAACCCACAGGTAGCTATGAGCCTATGAATTACCCATTTCTATGTGGAATGGCTTTAGTGTCAGTAGGTGCCTAGATGAAGTCGCGTTCTTCTTGAAACTCCGCTATTTGAATATGGAGCATCATAATAACGAATAGGAATGAAACGGCTATAGATCCCACTGCACGAGTGGAATATTACTTAGTCAAGTAGAAAGGAAAAAGAACGCTAGATTTTTTGTTAAGTTTGCTTATGTTGCAATGTTTTCGTCTTCTATAATTTCCGGCAACCAAAATCTGGATTTGTTGCATAACTTGGGTAGGAGGGAACACACAGTCAATGGCTAT
This sequence comes from Artemisia argyi, assembly GCA_030686995.1. NCBI lineage: Eukaryota > Viridiplantae > Streptophyta > Magnoliopsida > Asterales > Asteraceae > Artemisia > Artemisia argyi. The sequence continues at coordinate 96,234,186 of CM060693.1, read as the reverse complement.
ATCTATCTGATATGAAGTTTATGTTGGGATGAACTCTCTTAAAAGTCTTCTGTTTCATGTTTAATACTTTAATTTATGATTTAATGGATTATGGCACAGATACTTATTGAATTTCACTGCCATGTTCTCATTTAAAGTTAATACCCTGATGCTAAATGTACACTTGGTATTCCACACCCCCTCATGGTATATAATCATGTGTCTCTTAAGATGACATAAATACATATAATGACTGTCATAACAGGTGATGGAAGCAGCCCAAGCTTCAACAAGTTTTGCAAGCAACAGCAGTGCTCTGCAGAATATTAATCACATAGCTCACCTTTCTGGTGCTCTTGTTGGTGCAACTTTGGTGTGGCTTCTCAGCAGAGTTCCTTCTCAACCTGCAGACCAAGAGAAATGATGAAATATATCCGTTCAATTCTACTCTGAACTATCACTCATGTTGGTATTCTTTTACCATCTTCTTACAAAGCATATTGAACTGCACTAACTTTTGCAACTTACAATTTAGATTGTATCCTTGAGGTCCATTTCTCCTCATGTGTAATTACAATGCAGACCCCTTTTGTAACATTAATTATATTGTGTATCTATGGTTGAATAGAAAAGAACTTGTGTTATTACATATATCTAATGTTTCGGACCCTCAGATACCAGAAATAGTATATCAGAAAGTCATACATGGGACACATAATTAAACATTTTTAAAGACCTTGAGGGTGGCCAGGGTGGGTGTGTTGCCAATATGACATCACTATGTGTTGTTTTGAAACTTCTTCTAGGGGATGTATTTATCCCACTTTATTACTGTAGTATATGTTGAACCATGTTCTCCTCCTCGAGTTCTATAAATGGGTTGCCCTGGGCACGCCTTTCTGCCTATTTCATCCTTTAAAAGACTAGAATCAAACTAGTGAGATCTATTTATAAACCTAAAAAGGTTAATGGATAGTGGAAATACGTATATAAATTGAAAAGTTTTATACACCTTCAGAAGAATTAGGCATATTCGAAATAGTCAGTTAGTACACAGAGACGTGGACGATATTGTAACATGCTTGAAGGTAAAAAGAAAATACTGATGTGATCTATATGACTAAAAAAGACTAAATGTTATCCCTGAGCGCCATAACCAACTAGTCACTCAACCAACATTGGAGAGGGAAACTGCAATGTGCCAGCCAGACAACCCAACCAATCTCATGGCTAGGGAAAGCACCCAATGACACCTATATATAACACGTTATAATTTCTAGACCTATTCATGCAAGATAAGCATGAAATGTCAGCTCAAAACGGCTTTAAAAGTTGGACAGCTTCATTTTTCTCTTATGTTGTTTAATGAATAAAACTTCAGGAGCTTCCAATTCTCATGCTCAGCAAGAGATCAATTTATATATAAGTTATATTTACATGGACCATGCCAATTACTCCAACTTACAATTTTACATGTTGTACACATATCTGCATTCTACCAACAACTTTCATGTACATGACACATCAACATAATAACATCAACAAGACTGGCTGGCACAATTCCCCCCGGAATTAATGTATGGCTTTTCGTTTCCCGTTAGTTCAATAATACCGCTGCCACAGACTGTGGAGGCTCACTGTACATAAAAACCCGCTTTAGGCAAATGATCGGCTTTCTTCCACCTACCTTGCTGTGTAAGCTCATAGACTTCACAGCAGCACATAAAGTATCAGAACCATACTCGGTTTCCTTTGATGCCATTTTTCTCATTCTGTTCACACCACCCAACATCTTTTCATCATTCCGTATCTTAGGAATATCAATAGTATTATAATTTTTCATTTCTGGATCTTCATAGTTTAAGTCTGCAGATTGGAGATTACCAGAAGAGCGTCGCACTTCTGCAATTAATGAGAAAGTAGACTTCTTTGGTAGTATATCATAATCCATCATATGTTGTAGCATTTCTTCTGCCTTCCAAGGTTGTTTATTTACAATAAACCCTGAAATAAGAGTCTCAAAAGTCTTTAAATTTGGTTTTACTCCAAAACTTTTCATGCTTTCAAAAACCCGAATGCCAAGATCCATTCTGTGTGCACTACACCATCCGCTGATGACGGTTGTGAAAATGACTACATTTGAAGGGAAGCTGAGTTTGGCCATTGAAGTAAGAAGTTTATCGGCTTCTTCTGGTTTCCCTGCACGAACAAAACCTTTGGCAAGAATGCTGTACACATGGGCATCAGGGTCAATGCCAGCTTTGACCATGTCATGGAAGATTTCTTGGCATCTGTCCATGTCTCCTGAAGCACTCCATGCATCCATGATAGTGCTAAAACTAACTACGTCTGGCTTCACTCCGTATTCTCCCATCAATGTCAAAACCTGTTAGGAGGTTGATTTGCGATAAAACATTAGAGAGTCAACCCAACATGACTCGACCCTTACTAAAAACCTATCCATCTTGGCCCATTACCCAACACACCGAGATCTCTACAACCATAACTGGTCCAGAATCACAATAACTTTTTCAAATAACTAAAAAGGATAAATCCCTTGCAATGAAACTCAATTTATCAAACTTTGCTATAGACACTTTAAACGTTAACATGCTAAAGTTTAATAATACTCCGTATAAACTTAAAGCAGATGAGAAAAAAAGGTGAAGGTCAACCCGAACCACATTAAGAATATCTATTTTGACCCATGCTTGTTTTGACCCGTTACTCAACCTGCCCGTTTTGCAATATGTACCAGCATAACACAACATGATGTAAACATATAACTGTTAGAAAAATAGAGAAGAAAGATGGTTACTAACCTCATCAACGCCATCTCCATCCATCGTGTCAAGAAACCCTTTAATCAATGAGTTAAAGACAACAAGATTCGGACGAATATTAAACCCCCTCATCCTATAAACAAACTTCAAAGCGTCCCTACTTCTTTTCTCTTTACAATAACCTCCAATAACTATCCCACAAGTTCTTTCATCAGGCTTCACATTATTTTTCTCCATATCAAAAATAACCCCTTCTGCATTTACCGTCTTACCCTTTTGAGCATAAGCCGCAGCTATAGTATTATAAGTAACGACATCCGGTTGTAAACCAGAAATCATCATTTTACGTATAGTTCCCCAAGCCTCGGTAATCTTATTTAAATGACACCATGACCGCACAAGAATATTATAAGTCAATACATTTGGTTTCACATCTCCTTCATGCATCAACTCCACCAACCTTAAAGATTCTTCTGGTTTACCAACGACTCCATACCCTTTAATTAATGTGTTATAAGTACCCCCAGTGACTTTCATCCCATACTCCTTCATCTTTTCAACCATTTTCAAGGCTTCCTCCATGTCACCAGATTCACAAAAGGCATTAATGACAGCATTGAAGTAGATTGAATCAAGTTTCATGCCGTTTTCTTCTACTTGTGAAACGATACTTTGTATATAATTAAAGCGCTTTTGAAAGGTCAAACTGGCTAAAAGAGTTGTGTACGATATAAGGGATGGTTTATGTCCTCCTGAAACTAAATTCTTGAATATCGACTGTGCTTCTTGGGGTTTCCCTCTTTCTAAGAGAATGTTCATTAGTTTTGTTCTGGATCGAACGGTTTTGCAACCATTATTTTCCACACAACGTGTGCACAGAGCAGAGTCAGGTGATGGATATAACTGTAATTTCTCATCAGTATCTTTGACCTGCAGAATTTGCAAGAGAACACTTTACTCCATTGCTAAAGTTAAGACTTTGGAAGTCAGAAAGATTAAGCTTCACCTTCAAATCGGCATGAACTCTAAAGATCTTTATATCTTTATAGTATATACTCTACTTAAAAAAAGAAAGCTTTATTTGTTTGGATTTGTGACAAATTCAATATCAAATATGATTTTGGAAAGTATTTTCTTGGCCTTCAAAAGTCACGGTGTATGTACTTTTAGCATTATACGAACCTGTTCTTTCTTGATAGCTGAATTTATTCCATGATATTTGCTTGTGGTGGATGAGAAAGCCTTCTGTCTATTGAACTCTCTCATTTTAGACTCCCAGCCTTTTAGCAACCCATGTACATAAACGTTGATCACCTTGACGACATTTCCATTAATATTATTTCCTGCCATAAAAATACAACAATAAAAAAGATAGTCATAAGTGAAAGAAATCCCTTTGTCCCATTAATACACAGTCCGCAATTGACACTTGAATATCAACTCAAAATTAGCCAAGATTTTTACGCTCGTAGTCTTGTAGACAAAAACTGCTATGCCATTAAGTTATAAGAAAGTATCATGGTAATAAAACATGGAACTAAAAAGTTGAAAACATGTGTGTCAACTTAATCCGAAGATGTAGGATATGTGAATTTCCATGATTTCTGTTTTTTTAGTCCACAATGTAGGAAGAAGTATCATATTTAGGAAAATGCATAAGGAATATTATGGCTTTGTAGAACCAAGTGATTTTGGACAAAAAATGCCTAGTATGATAGTTTCTTTTCGTTTTACAATTTAGTATTTTACCATACCATACCTTACCTAAATTCTATAGTTCTTGCAACCTAGATTGCTTATCTGACTTTTTGTGCTAGAACGATGGGTAATTCGGAAATTGCAACAATGTAGACAGTGATAAATTGATTTTAACATCACTACCCCTTTGACCTCCTTTATAAGCAAATTTATGTTGATGAATATCTTATCCTACAAATTAAGCTAGTATCATAAAGGTTGTATCAAAGATCTCATTCCACCAATCATCACATCATGAATTTAAAACTTAATTACATACATATATCGGGTGTATGTCATTGCATTTTTAAAGTGATCATGTGATCTCAATTTTAACAAAACTAGGGGGACTAACATTATTTCTTTAGACGGGTTCATGGATGGGGTTTTCATGTTACCTTTTCCAACCTTTTTTCCAATCCTTTCCCAAGCCACCCGCAACGTACCTAGTGAGGTTTAAACCTCAAACATGTTGTTAGGACATCACGTTACTTGACCATTAGGCCACCTTGGAGGTGATTATAAAGATTGTTTCGCTATTACAGTCAATTTCAAAATGCAATGCCAAAACCAAAACCAAATATATGACCCTTAGATAACCAAGTAAAAATTTTCTTTTTCCTTTTTGGAAGTCAACTAACTATCTCAATATATATACACCGCAAATCTATATAACATCTCCTAAACATACAAAACATGAACCAACAACGATTTGGTTGGGGAGCATTTTCACTCATGGGATACCATCGTACTATAAGTCCTTTGGTCAAGTAAAGAATTATTATACCGAAACACTAGAAACTAATTATCTTGCGACTTGAAAACGCAATAATCAAACTTAAAAACACAATGCCAACCATGAAACACCCCCCATAAAACAAATGATATAGTCATGTCCCAATGGTACCTCATGTTGTGTGATCAGTAGCAAATAAGTTGAAATTTTTGCATGAATTATGGAAAATGAGAAAAGTGGTTGATGAATGATACCTGCTTTGAATCAGAGAACCATTAATGGAAGTAAAGAAAGTGGGAAAAACGATTGAATTTATGTGGTTTCTGTAAGAAAATTTTAAATTAAACAATATCCTAAAAAAATATGGGCGTTATATATATAGTGAGCACTTATGACGTGATTGGATAATGGGTTGTGTGTCGTGGAATATTACACAACGCCAAATAGCTTTGGAATCAAATGACTATGATAGCCTTCTTCTAAAGTTTGTAAATTTTCTTTTGAAAAAAGAAAATCGCATGTTTAGTACTTGTGGTTTACCACAAATAACATTTTTAGTCACTATTTCATTTTAACAACACCATACATATCTATTTTTGAAACATGTTACCCAGACAGTCTCTATTGTGGATGAGATGTTAGTTTCTCCGTTAAGTGTTAAAATAATATTTGCACCGTTAGTCCATCCATTAATATTTTTTTCACCGTTAGTCCTCATTTTTTAAAATAAATTAAAAAAGGGGAGGGATCAAACTTGGATCTTTTGCTTCACAAAGTAACGCCCCAACCACTGGACTAAGCGTCCAGTGGTGTAAATATGTCATTTCACATTTGTTTTAACCATTTTTCGTTGGATTTAATATCCATTTGTATACATTTTGTTCATTTTTATACGTTTTCATCCGTTTTTATACGTTTTCATCATTTTTCTTACATTTTTGTCCGTTGTTATCCGTTTACATACGTTTTTTATCCGTTTTTATACATTTTGGTCCATTTTTATAAGTTTTCGTCCATTTTCATATGTTTTTGTCCGTTTTCATACGTTTTCGTTTGTTTTTATACGTTTCATACGTTTTTTTTTCCGTTTTTAATCGTTCTCGTCCGTTTTTATACATTTTATTCGTTTTATACATTTTCGTCTGTTTCATCCGTTTTTAAACTTTTTCATACGTTCTTGTCCTTTTTATACGTTTTCATCGGTTTTTATACGTTTTTGTCCATTTTTATACGTTTTCGTCCGTTTTTATAAGTTTTCATACATTTTTGTCCTTGTTTATACATTTTCGTTGGTTTTAAATGTTTTCATACGGACAAAAACACATAAAATCAAATGTAAACATATAAAAACGTATGAAAATGTATAAAAATGAAAAAAAAAATAAAAAAAAAAAGGTATGAAAACGGATGAAGACGTATAAAAACGGACGAAAACGTATAAAAACTGACGAGAATGTATAAAAACGAACAAAAATGTATAAAAACGGATGAAACGTATAAAAACAGACAAAAACGTAAGAAAAGGGATGAAAACGGATAGAAACGGACAAAACATATGAAAACGTATATGATGAGTGCTCAAACACTCATCGTTTTTGATATATTTAAACTGCCAAAACGCACAAAAACAATCAAAAAGATATCAAAATACTTAAATTATCCCAGGGATTGTGTTTTATGTGTTTTAAATGCAAAATGTGCAAAAACAAATGAAAAACGTATAAAATTTGCAATATTGGCAGTTTCAGTCCCCCAAGTTTCAAAACTTGTCAAATATAGTCCCTATGCATTTATTTTAAAATAAAAGTCAACCAAAGTCCTTGAAAAATCAAAATCTATCAAAAACGGACTTTGGGTGATAAATTTGGAAAAGTTACATTTTGGTCCCTGGAGTTTGGGAATTTGCAAATTCAGTCCCTGGGAATTTTGAAATAAAAAAAATTTGCAAAATTGGTTTGTGGAATACTAAACTTGGCAACATTGGTCCTTATTGATACTTTGGGAAAATGACATTTCCAGCCCTTTGGTTTTGTCAAAAATTCAAAAATGGTCCTTGTGTTTATTTCTACAAACAAACCGGACCCTTAATGTTTTCTAAACCCCAAGCCCACCACTCCACCTTATAACTCCCACTCCAAGCCCACCTTATACACCCAGCCCACCAACAACATTAGCCCACCCCCTATAATACTTACTCCCCAACCGTTTTAAATAATCCCAAACCTTCAACGCAGTTTGACCCGTCTTTCTTCCCCAACCAAGAAGCGCAAATCCAGGGTGACTCATCCCCCCCCCCTCCTCACCTTTTTCCAACAAAAGCCACCCACAATTAATTCCCTCACCTAACAAACCCACCACAATAAATTGCATCACCAACCCTCCACCAGAACCACTCAATTTTGCCCCATTTCCTTTTGGCACCAAATTCATGATCAACAGCTCAGATCGATTTCAAAGTAATTGGACACTTGGGATTTGGTCAATAGGTCAACAAGAGCCATGTGGGTCATCCAGAATTCAAAAAGGTGCTATGTGGGAGGTCCTAGAGATTATTTTTGTTTCGTTATATATATTGTAGCTCTTACATGAGCCTTAGTGTGTAATCTTTTAGTTTTTTTATGTATTTTCAGTTTATTTTTAATGCATTGTAACTTCTTTTTATCAATGAAAGTCTAGTTTAAAGTTTAAGTTCATTTTCAAGTTTCAAGTTTCATTTTCAAATCTGCAAAGTTCTAATCAAAGTCTTTTATGTGTGTACAAGTAATTCAAATGCTTATGTGACCTCAGAAACAAAGTTTAGAAAGCTTTATAAGCTTGTGTGAACACACTAAACTCAGTTTTCAATATTTACTAGAAAATTAAGAAAAATAAAAAAATAAATAAAAAATGGTGATCATATACTGAATGAGCTTGGAGCACAGTGTATTAAGGATGGCTGTGGGTTAGGTATCTCATGGGAGGGCATTAGGATTGGTTAACTTGGTTCTTTGGTCCTTATCAGTTGCTTGGAAGGCTTATGTAAGCCTTTCTCTTCATTTTTACTCTCTCAAATAGTTTGGTTGTTTACTACTGTCTAATTTACTTGATTATTGCTTAATATAGTAGTTGTATACAGTAGATTGTGTTGTACACTTGTTTGAACCTAGATTTCATCTTAAACATCTGTTAAAGGGGTGTTTGGTTGAAGGGTGTTTACATGGTTTCACTAGTATAATTGTGCATCTCTGTGTTTCTTTTAGTTGTTTGTGGTGTGTTAGAGTCATATTGACCACATTCTGAGTCTCAAACTCAGCCAAAGTCAAAATCAACAAAAAGTAATCACCACAGTTAACTGTGGTGATTTTTCAAGTTCAAATCAAATCAAATCCTTTTATAAGTGAATGTTTTTACTTAAATCAGTTTTCATATAGCTTATCACAACACATTTGATCACTAAATCAGTGATTGAAGTTCATAAAAGTCAAAACTTAGGTTTTCCTCAAAAGTCAAAAATACATATCTCAGATTTTTGCAAAACTTGGGAGAATTTATTTGATTTTTGTGTTTGGACTTAAGGTCTAAAAATTGTTTTGGGATAACTCTATAAGCTGATCTTTTGAATTCCTTGCTTGGTTGATTTTTGTGAATTTTTACTAATGACCAAAATGGCCTTGGAAGACACCTGCAGGGCAAGTTAGTTGCCCAGTCTCAGACCACTCAGTTCACTCACCACCCTTTGGTGGTTGATTGTGGCTGACCCAGTGGGTCCCACACCTCATTCTTGGTTCCATACAACCCCCCTCCTACCCAGGATTAAGGGTTGACCATTTGTGTGACCTATAGACCAGTGGACCCACTTTGTTTGACCCCAAAAGTCTGTCCCTCAACTGATTCAGAATCTTATTAAGCAAAGTGCTTATTCTGAGCTTATGGCTTAATTTGTCAGCTTATTTGTTTGCTACTTGCTTTAACTTGTGCATTATACTTATTTACATCTGTTTTCACCAAAGTGGACCCCACATTAGCTCATTTGAGCTTATTTCCACTCTTGGTCAATGAAAGTCAACTGTTAAGGTAATAAGCACTTGAAGTGCTTATTTCCTTGACCTCAGTCAATCTCACTTCACAAAAGTTGTCTAATAAGTTGTAATAAGCAGTTTGGAAAAAGAAAATCTCAAATAAGCCCACTTTAATAGAAGTGATAGCTTCTATTTAAGCCATTTGGCTTATTCATCAGCTTATTTATAAGCAAATTCCATTCTTACAATTTTCCTAGGCTTCTGGTGTGTAAAAACTATTTCTGTAATTTTTTCAGATTTTTCTTTTATCATTTACTACTTTTCTTAATTTAAAATAGTTTTTAGTAATTAATAAATAGTTAATAATTAATAATAATTAATTAGTAAATCAGAAAAATATAAATTAAATTTTAAAATTAGTTTTTAGTTATTTTTAAGTTTTCCAAATTTTATTTTCACTTTTCTAGTGTAATTTAATAATTAATTAGAATTTAGGGTATTTTAAATAATTAATAAATAATTAATAAATAGTTAATAATTAGTAATAATTAATTAAATAGTCTTAAAATTATATTTTCACTTCTAAAAATAGTCTTATAGTATTTTAGATTTTTCTAAGTTTAATTTTTATTTTTCCAAGTTAATTTCATAATTATTTATAATTTAGGTTAATTTAGTTAATTAAAAGTAATTAGAAAAATAGTATTTAATTAATAGTAATTATTAAATTAGTGTAAAAATTAATTTTAAATTTCCAAAAATTTTTCTTATCATTAGGTTTGTAAAAAAGTAATTTTCATACCAGTAGCCTTTCCAGATCACCGTATTCACGTTTTTGTACGTTTGTCCATGTCTTCGGCAAACGTACGGTTTTAAGTTTTAGGTGATTTCTTCTCGATCTCAGTTCCCGTAATCATTCACATAGCTTTCCTAAGCTGTTTTTATTAAATATCTCCAAATAATTCTCACAACAAACTCTTTCTGTGAATAACACCCGATCACAAAGCACGCTAAAGTCACATTTCACACCTCAACGGGATTTAACGACCCGGTGATACATTATATTACCCGGAGTATTGATCTAGGCTATTTGACTTAGTTGACCATTCTTTGGTTAATTTAAGTTGGTGGTTTAGGCTCAATCAGTATAAAACGGATGAAACGTATAAATGGACAAAACGTATGAAAACATATAAAAAATGGATATTAAATCCAACGAAAAAATGTTTAAACAAATGTGAAATGGTATATTTACACCACTGGACACTTAGTCCAGTGGTTGAGGCATTAGTTTGTGAAGCAAAAGACCCAAGTTCTATCCCTGCCCCCATTTTAATTTATTTTAAAAAATGATGACTAACGATGCAAAAAGTATTAATCGAGGGACTAACGGTGCAAACATTATTTTAGCACTTAACAGAGAAACTAACGTCTCATCCAAAATAGGGGCTGTCTGGGTAACAGGTTTCAAAAATAGATATGTGTGATATAATTAAAATGAAATAAGGACTAAACTTGTTATTTTGGGTAAACCACAAAGACGAAACATGTAATTTTTTCTTTTCTTTTTGTCCATTTTGTTTTATCTAAAACATAATCTGATAGACCCACACATTAAATATAAATATTTATTTATTAATTTGTGTATTAAAACGGCAACTAATTATTTCATAATACACGTAGTGCATATTATCTCACTTGTTTTAAGCAGGGCTTGAACACACAATAATTTTGAGCAGAGTTTCTCACACAATAAAATGTATCATTGAGACAAAACTCACAAGCCCCTTGATTGTAAATATAAATATGATACACATTTAGTTTAGAGAGAACTGCAAAATACATCACTGTGGTTTACAGGTTTTGACATCTTACATCCATGTCAAAAACTTTTGGCAAGATACATCACTCGTTAGTCAAACGTTTGCCACCCTACATCCATCATTTACAATGAGGACTAACAGTGCAATTTTTTTCTCCGTTATCTCTCAACGAGACTGAAAATATTACACCGTTAGCCTTCGTTAGCCAAATATTTGCACCGTTAATCCTCTTTTTGAGTTTTTTTTCCCGTTTTTTACGTTTTATCCACTTTTTGTCAGTTTTTTGTACGTTTTATCAGTTTTTTTACGTTTTTATCCATTTTTTTGTAAGTTTTGTCTGTTTTTGTCAATTTTTTTTACGTTTTTATCCATTTTTTGCCATTTGTTTTTACGTTTTATTCATTTTTTGAACATTTTATCCGTTTTTTGTCAGTTTTTTTCCTTTTTCTTTTTACGTTTTATCCGTTTTTTTTTATGTTTTATCAGTTTTTTGTCAGTTTTTTCCCGTTTATTGTACGTTTCATCAGTTTTTTAACGTTTTTATCCGTTTTTTGTACGTTTTATCCATTTTTTGTCATTTGTTTTCCGTTTTTTGTACGTTTTATCAGTATTTTTACATTTTTATCCGTTTTTTTACGTTTCATCCATTTTTTATCAGTTTTTTTTACGTTTTATTCGTTTTTTGTCAGTTTTTTACCTTTTTGTTCGTTTTTTGAATACTTTATCGGTTTTTTATGTTTTAATCCATTTTTATAAGTTTTATCCGTTTTTTGTGAGTTTTTTTACATTTTATCCGTTTTTTGTGCGTTTTTATCTGTTTTGTGTACGTTTTATCCGTGTTTTGTCAGTTTTTTTCCGTTTTTTATACGTTTTATCATGTTTCATTTTTTGTACGTTTTATCAGTTTTTTATATTTTTATCCGTTTTTTATACGTTTCATCCATATTTTATCAGTTTTTACCAGTTTTTTTTGTACGTTTCATCTGTTTTTAACGTAAAAAACTGATAAAATGTACAAAAAATAGGAAAAACCTGACAAAAAACGGATAAAATGCACAAAAAACGGATAAAAACGTAAAAATACTGATAAAACGTGGAAAAAAAGGAAAAACTGACAAAAAACGGTTAAAACATACAAAAAATGGATAAAACGTAAAAAAAAGGTAAAATGAATAAAACGTAAAAAAAACTGATAAAACGTACAAAAAACGGTTAAAACGTACAAAAAATGGATAAAACGTACAAAAAACGGATAAAAACGTACAAAAAATGGATAAAAAGGTAAAAAAATAAAAAATAAAAAAAATAATAATAATAATAATAATAATAATAATAATAATAATAATAATAATAATAATAATAATAATAATAATAATAATAATAATAATAATAATAAAAACCTGATAAAACGTATAAAAAACGGAAAGAACTGACAAAAACGGATAAAACGTACAAAAAAAACGGATCAAAACGTAAAAAAAGCGATATAACGTTAAAAAAAACGGATGAAAATATAAAAAAACTGACATAAACGGATGAAACATACAAAAAATGGATAAAACGTAAAAACAACTGATAAAAACGTACAAAAAACGGATAAAAACGTAAAGAAAAACTGATAAAACGTACAAAAACGGGAAAAAAACTGACAAAAAACGGATTAAATGTACAAAAAAAAGGGATAAAAACGTAAAAAAAACTGATAAAACGTACAAAAAACGGGGAAAAACTGACAAAAACGTATAAAACGTACAAAAACGGATCAAAACGTAAAAAAGCGATATAACGTTCAAAAAACGGATAAAAACGTAAAAAAAACTGATAAAAACGGATGAAACGTACAAAAAATGGATAAAAACGTAAAAAAAAAATTGATAAAAAACGGATAAAACATACAAAAAATGGATAAAAAGTAAAAAAATGGCAAAAATGGACAAAACATACAAAAAACGGATTAAAACGTACAAAAACGTAAAAAAACCTGATAAAACGTATAAAAAACAGAAAAAACTGACAAAAAATGGATAAAATGTAAAAAACGAAAAAAAAATTCAAAATGAGGACTAATGGTGCAAACGTTTGGCTAACGAAGGCTAACGGTGTAATATTTTCTGTCTCGTTAAGAGATAACGAAGAAAAAAATTGCACCGTTAGTCCTCATTGTAAACGAGGGATGTAAGGTGGCAAACGTTTGACTAACGAGTGATGTATCTTGCCAAAAGTTTTTGAGAGGGATGTAAGATGTCAAAACCTGTAAACCAGAGGGATGTATTTTACAGTTCTCTCTTTAGTTTATTCTAAACAAGACTTAACTACTTAAAGTCAACAACCATTTAATTTCGTAGCAGACTTATACATGATATATGTCGTAAGGCTATAAGTCATCTTACTATTAAAAAAAATTGCAACTTGTTGTAAGGAACTAACGATCATTCACCCACAAAAATTTCTTTAGCCAAATTCTACTATGGTCACACACACATTGTAACTTATTGAAGTCAATAAAAGACGGTTTTGAAATCAATTGGACACACATTGCAACAAAAAGCAGTTCTGTAATTTGTGCTATGATCAATATTTAACACCTATGTTTCAATACAATAAGATTTTCTTGGGATTAAAGAGTCGCTCAAGTTAAGCTCAAAAAAGAAGGGGGTCAAACCCCCCGCCCCGGGGTTTCAAGGGGAGGCTCTCAGTGCGGGGTTCAAGGGGCAACGACCCGTAACCTAAACGATTTTGTTTTACAGTCAGTTGGCATCAGCTTTTTGGCTAACAATTTTTCTCACCAAGCTATACATTACCAGCCATTGTGTTGTTTACTACTTAACCCACTTTGATTTCTGCTAATATCACATGTATATGTTTGGTCCAAAAACACAACAAAAAATTATAACCTCTTTGTATTTGTTCATAGTTCTCGTGTCCTAGAACTTGAGTTATTTTTTATAATTATCCGTTTGTGGATTTCATAACCGGCAAGCTGAAAATGTCCAACACGATTTCATAAATATAATCAAAATTGTAAAGTTATTTATTTCCACACAACACAACTATAAGGCCAAAATGTGAGGTTGATTCTCTTAAAATAAAAATAGTATGACCCGTATCTGTTTTACCGGGTCGGATACAAATGCTGCATAGTCCATACCCATTTAATGTTAAAGACACCTACATTGAATCTCAACCAACGTTATAAACAGAGGTTTCAAATTTGTGATTCCATTTTCCACAAAACCTTTTGCAAACCATAATAAACATATTCTCAGAAAATCAAAACACCATCTTCTATTAACATTATGACCAGAAAGGAAACATTCTTTCTATATCTATAACATTACATTGTAAAAACAAAGCAAAAGCCCATTGATTTGTATACAATTAAACATAGACATTAGAAACAACCACATAACATTTTTTTTGTTTGTTTCATTAAGCCAAGATAGATGAAATGTTGAAGATATGGAGATGGTATAAAAATTGTTTAGCTATTCATCCGTTGAAAACGCAGATAATTAGCTCTGGTTTGATTTGGGGTCTTGGTGATCTTGCTGCTCAGGCTGTTACTCGTGCAACCGCTGCCAAAAAGAAATATATTTTTCTTTCTGTAAGTTTTCTTTTTATGTTTATTTGGTTTTGACTATTGTTGACATGTTTACGTCCGCTGTTTGATATCAAACAATTTGATTATGTGAGTGTTTGTTGATTAAAAGTATGAAATCTAGAGGGGGAAAAAACACGTCTTTTGTGGTTCTTGATTTATGCTTTGGAACATGTCATGTTTTATCTTGTGTGTTTGGATGATTTTTGGGATGGTGTATTTGATTCTTGTATGCATTGTGCATTGATTATGCCATAATGCTTCTGATGTTTGGTTACAAATATATTGTAATTTGAACTCAACAGGAAGATGATAGAGATTTACGTATAAACTGGAGACGAGTGATTACCACAAGCATTTTCGGGATGGCATTTGTCGGGCCAATTGGCCACTATTGGTTAGTCATTCTTTCTTAATTTCTTATTGAGCGTTAATACTCAGACACATGTCCCTAATGAGAATTGAACCCAGAAACTATGACAGGTTGGACGATAGAAACATATTTGATGCCGTTTACAAATTTCAAGCATTCATCAAAGCTTCCTCATTTTTATTGTTTTTATTGTTGGTTTATGTAGGTATGAAGGACTAGATCGGTTTTTAACGTTTAGACTTCAATACCCAATAAAATCCATGCGATTTGTAGCTATGAAAGTAGGACTTGACAGTATCATATTTGGTCCTGTCGATTTATTTGTTTTCTTCACATACATGGGTTTTGCGTCGGGTAAAAACGTTAGTCAAGTTAAGGAAGATGTGAAACGAGATTTTCTTCCGGCATTAGTTGTAGAAGGTGGTATATGGCCAATCGTTCAAGTGATCAATTTTCGATTTGTGCCTGTGAGATACCAACTTCTGTATGTAAATCTTTTCTGCTTATTGGATAGTTGTTTTCTTTCATGGCTTGATCAACAACAGGATGCTCCTTGGAAACAATGGTTTAAAGGTTTTTTCTTTGATAAATATAAAAGTCGGGATGGATAATAATTTCGTTCCGCGTCAATTCATTATCTTTATCGAAACTCTTTGAAGTTGGGATAAGGATGTTAATACTGCTGACGAGTGTATAAAGTTCTAGCTAAGGTTAACTTTTTTGTCATCTGATTGTTCGTTTAGGGAACAACTAGTTGTACGGGAGAAAGAGTGAGATTTTAGAACTGTGAATATCCATATTGATTTCTAATATCAGCCATTTTCGTTTCTGGCTCCTTGTTACATAGATGCATATACAATAATGTTGTGTGTGTGTGTGCATGTGTGAAGAGTATTTATCATTGATCTATAATGAGTCATTTTCGTTTCTGATTCCTTGTCACATAGATCTGTATAACTGTCTATGCAATACTGTGTTCGCGTGTGTGTCTAACAGCAGAGTTGTTATCATGTGATTGTGAATGATGGCGTGTTGCTGCTCCACAAGGGCGTGACAAGTTCTGATGTTTTCAGTCTCTGATATCAATTCATTTGTGCTTTGACCATAAAGTAGCCCTGAAATGAGCCTGCTGTTTTTTTTGGAAACGGCAAAGATATATTAAGCCTCAAGGGCGAAAGAAAGGGCAAGGCTCTAAGGCAGAGTGCCAAAAGGAGGAATCAGAAAACAACAGCAAGTTTACTCGGATTTTGAATCCAATGATTCCAAGTGAACTTTCTTTTAACTGGCCCTATTTGAAGTCCAAAGCAAAAACATTCTTTGCACTGAATGAAAAATATCATGATAACGTAAAATATTTTGTTCCTCCTCTGAAGCCGCGTGAAAAAAATTTATTTCTCCAATTCTAAATATGCCATATGAAAGTGAAGCAGACTGCGTGAAACAACTTGTTAACCGACTTGTATCTAAGAAACCCACAGTTCCCTTTATTTATGTGTCAGGCATAAAAGGATTGTATAACGAAGTGTATTTAATCCCATTATACTGTTTTTGAGAACAATGACTAGTTACTGGTGTAAAGCCTCTAGATAAAAATAAAAATAAAATAAAATAATGCAGGAATTGATGTGTTTCTTAAAAAGGAAATTGCGCCAAAATGGATGTACTTCACTCGATTTTAGACTTGAGGAATATATTTCCATATTCAGCGTTTAAGGGTACAGGCTACAAGTTTATAGATAAATAAAACATGCATTCCTGCAGAAGAGTGACGTGACTGCCAAGAATCGTGGTAAAATCTCTTGAGAATTCATCTTCTTATGGTTCTTACTTAGCTTAAACCTGCAATTGCTTCTTCCATCACATCCCTTCACTATAAACTAAACCTTAGACATGGAAATGTGCTCTTGAGAGAGTAATACAATAACACCACGGTAACTGAAGAGAACTATTCGCTCTTCCAGAACTAACAAGTGCCAACTGTATCTAGATCTTTGATCACTAAATCAACCTTGTCATACAACCCAGCTCTACGATAACCAGCAACTAGTAACTCATAAGTGGATCTTTCAAGTTTATGCGAAACCTTTATAAACTCCAAAAACACATCTAGTCTATCATATGCACTCCTGCGAAAATACAAACAGATCACCTTTTCGACATCTTTATGGGACCTAAAAGACACTCCATGTTTCAACATCCTCCCAACACAGTATTCCATATCATCCAATCTGTCTAATTTGGTATAAACACTAATTAAGCCATTATAGACTTGAGAGATAATGTTGAAATCTTGACTATGATTACACTCTGCTAAAGCTACTATCATCCATTCCAACTCTTCCATCAATTCTAATTCACAATAAAACCCAACAAGCTTTTCAGCCGTATAGTGATTAATCTCCCATTTATGATCCAATATAGCCTTCAAAAATTCTCTGATTTTGACCAAATCTTTTTGTTCACAAAACCCGGCTAGCCTATTATGTAATATTGATGTGTTAGGCGTGATATCTGCTACTAACATTTCCTCATAGAATCTATCCGCATCTTTATATTTTTTTAGTTTTATAGAACCTAAAATGAGAGCATCATACGTTTCTAAATCAACCATAAAGCCAGCAGCTATCTTGGCCGAGTACCAAGCTAGCATTGCCTTGCTGTTTCCCAGTTTTGCGAACGCCGAAATAAATAAATTGTAAGTGCGCGCAGTAGGTTTACATTCGTCTGAGTTCTGCATTATTTCATATATGCTAAGAGCGGTTGTGGTATTACCTGAAGATAAGTGAACAGATATTATGGCATCGAGAACGGTAGATGTTGGCTTTATACCATGATTCTCCATTAAAGTGAAAACACGCATTGCTGTTTGTGTGTTTTGGATCTTCCCACAATGATGTATCAAATCCAAGTAACCATCTTGGTTTCTCTCAAGTTCTTTTAGAAGCTTCTCTAATCTCCATTCAAGGACCTGCCTAAGTACATAATAGTTTTTGTTAAGTATGAGTTTAGTTGTTAATAGAAGAAATAGTACACTAGCTTCGTAAAAAATGGCAAATATAATAAATCATTTAACCTGCAAGAAAAATAATCTTCCTTCTATCCCAGTTCATTATAAATAGTTAAGGTTGAACTAGTCTGCCCTTTAAACTTCTGAGATCAAACACACTAGATTTTACCTTTAATCATTAAACTCACACGAAATCCTAATACGGCTAAGGTTTGTTAATTAAAACACCAAGCAGAATGAAATTGGTGGAAGTATTCTTCACAAAATCGACCTCAGTAACTTTCAATGTACTTTGTTCAAAAAAAAAAAAAAAAAAAAAAAAAACCTTTTAATGTACATCTTAAGTCAAAATGTAAATGTTTTCCTTTTATAAGAAGTGATTGTTAGCATCAAACACCATCATGAAAAAGAGTCAAAGATGATTTCATTGACAACAAAATCTCAAACCTACTGGACAATTATGAGATTAAGCAACAATACTCGATAACTCGAATAGCCAATTGAACTACTCGGTGATTCTATAGTTGAAGTCCAAGTTAAGAAAAAACAAGTTCCTAAATAACATTTATGTTTCCAGTATTACATATGTAAAAGGAATATAAAGTCATGCAAACACATGCCGATTACAAGGCTGCCACTTACAAATATTCCAAGTCATGTTTAGCTATCCGTCAAAATGACATGGAACTTGAACACACGCTCAACATCCCACAAGTCTGTCAAATAAAGACACTATTTAAACATGAGTTTCCCTGGGTAAAATCCTAATACAATGACAACTCTACAAAAGGCAAGGATGACCATTCTGTAAGTCGAGTTTTGTGTATTCTGTAAGTCGAGTTTCCCTGGGTAAAATCCTAATACATCGACAACTCTACAAATATTCCCAGTATGTGTATTCTGTAAGTCACTAACTCAGGATTTCAAGAAGGGGTCTTGTACCATATAAAAACTGTCCAATACCACTTCTGAAATAGCGAGACCGAAGCTACTTAGTCTCTATATAAAACTACAGGAAAACACAAAAAAAGGCTGCTGTCTGGAAGCTTCCATGTCATTTTTTACATGTCAATGATAAATACTATTTGGGTTCGGAAGTCAAAGTGTATTCGCTTGTTCAGTGAGAATCGGTGCTCTAATTTCTCTTGTGGAGTAAAGACCACTATAGGTCCTAGTCTTGTTGATTCCGTGTGGTTTAAACGTGTTTATTAGTCTACACTATGTTGGGCTACACTATCTTTTTGGGGCATGTCTTAAAGGTATGATGATCAATATAATTTATATACTGGGAGTTCCACGAAGAGTGTAAAACTAATTTCTTTATAATTATATAAAATCTTTCCCGGGGGTACTCACCCTCTTATACCCAAAAAAAATAACATATTCTGAAGAGTACTATCATATACAACGTCTATCAACTCTTAATATGCAAAAGTGTCTTACATCTGTTCATAAGTACCTTAAAGCATTCTCAAGATCATTATGTTCACCACATTATTTATTTCGCACAATATATCTACACAAGTATCCTTCTAAGAACGTCTCCTTATCCTCAAAGAGCCTAATGACTACCTTAATTTACTCCATGCATACGCTTCATGACATAATAGAAAAGGCAGACACACTCCAACTATCAATCACTTTAAATCAAAGACACGTAGCATATTACTTAGTGTCATGGGTGGAGGTTTGAAGAGACCAAGGAGTTTTTTTTTTTTTTGGAAACCATGGTTTCCGACCTTTTGGCCGACTAATCCACGGGGTTTGAACCCACCATCACAAATAGTGTAATTTCGAGTATATATAGAAGTAATTTTGTTATTTTCAATACATAATCATCACAAATAATAGGCAGCGTATTAGTTATGCCGCCAATACTTTAAACCAAGAATCACTCCCCAAACCTCAAGATTCTCTAAATTCGCTTATATATCTTCTATCCTTTTTGCACTAATACTTTATATTTCTTTTACAAATAACTAGGAATTTTTAACTAGTCCCAACAATATAAATTCAAGTTCCGTCACTGCTTATCATCAATGATTTGTTCAGTTAAGCCCACCTCTAATAAATAAACAAATTATCATTTCTATAGGATATCAAAAAGTAATCACTCTTTAATTAATTACTAGAACGGTACCCGCAGCGGCGGGTACCTGTGAGGCTATGACTATATTTTGCGTTATTCGGTTATTCCGTTACACATTTATTTGTTTTTATGCTTTATAAGTAGAGATGGTTAAGCCAAATAATTTTAGTTTAAACAACCAACCGCTTCATAACAAACTTCCTAACCAATTTGCTTCCTAACAAATTAATTTTAAAATCTTTCCATAATAAGCAAGAAAAAAGTCTGAATTTTAAGTCTTTCTAATTATAGAATAGTCACAAATGAATTATATAGTAGTATAAATAATCAAAGTTTATTGCTACTACTTTTCATGTTACTGAAAATTACATAGATTATTAAATGGCAAATGGAAGTTATGAAGTAAATGAGTGTTTCCTTAAGCTTATTTATACGCTACAAAATAAGTTTAAACAAACACCCCGAGTACTATGGGCTTGGGCTTGGGCTTGGGCTTGGGCTTGGGCTTATATATAAACCGGAAACTGGAGTTTATATTTTTATAAGCTGTTTAGCAAATTTGTTGGAGGTGAAGCTTATAAATTTAAAATCACATAAAAATATATCAAATTAAATTAAATTCGCATATATTTCCGGCTTTTGCGTGATAATTTACTATATTTTGAAGGGTATTTGAGTAGATTGGCTAACTATATGCCAACATAAACCTGTTGCAACTGTCTTGGGCTTATGTAGGCTTATGACCTATAAAAGCTTTCATATAAGCTAGCTTATTTTAAAAGCTGAAGCCCTGTAAGCCCCCCGCCAAACACTAATGAGGAGTTATAAAATAAAGAAGAGAAAAGAAAAACTTACGATGTGGGCTTTGGAAGGTGAAGAAGAATGAATTTAAGTAAGGAATGAATCCCATGAAAAACTGAGGGTGTTTGAATCTGAATCGTCAAGTGTTGTTTTTATTTGTGAAATTGGTTGTTGAATTAATTTTTGGGCTAACTGGTTTGAAGAAATGTTGGATGTAATTGTTGGTGAAGAGTGGTAAGAGATTATTGTCTTCTGGTAGAATCGTTTGGCATATGATAACGGCCTCACTCGCATTTTTTACTCTACGTTCTTGAGTTTGATTTAGGGGAGAAACGAAATGATTTTGAAAAGAAACTCAAAAATCTTGTGTTCTTTATAGGGAAGAAAGGGAATGATTTGGAAAGAAAAGGAAGGAAGATCCGGTGTTCCGCCCAGTTTTGGGAATAAAGAAAGAAAATAAGTGATTGTATCTTCTCTATTTGAAATGTTCTTGCTTGTTTTTCAGGTGTTTGGGTTTCCATGAGATATATATATATATATATATATATATATATATATATATATATATATATATATATATATATATAAAAAAAAAAAAAAAAAAAACTTTGAAAGGGTTTTGTATTTAAAGATGTTTTCTTCTTTAGAGCGTTTTTTTATTTTTTTTTCTTTTTTTCTTTTTGTTATTTTTTTGTTTTTAACAATATAAATGAACTTATCTTCAACAAAATTGAAGACTAACTCCCTTTGTAGGGGATTATGGGGTGAGGAATGGAAAAAATATAATGAAAAAAGTTATTTGGTAGTCAATGGATCATTACCCAATAAATTGGGACGAATACTTTTCTTTCCCTTTACTTTTTCCAACCATTATAATTGTCTTTCCTTTTCCCAAGTTTGAACCAAACACACTCTAAGAAAGATTACACTTGGAAAGAATCATGAACAAATGATTACATAATGAAGTTATCCACTATGATGCTATAAAACTAAAAAACCGGCAATACTGCAAACAACTTTCTCTTGAGAAAATGTAGTAAATGATTTAAAGACTTAATGCATTTAATGTATAATACATTTAATGATTAAGGAAAGACTTGAGATTTATCAAGTCTATGTAAAAAAAAAAAAAAAAAAAAAAAAAAACTTTTCAAAAAGCTTTTGATCCAATGCAAAAAAAACCGTTTAAAATATCTTTTTAGAATAGTGAAAAGCTTTTAACAACTTGACTTATTATGGATGCTCTTATAAGAGAGAGCTAGAAAGTGAAACCGAAAAATAGGTTTGATTTTCTACTTCAAAAAACTGACTTTCGGTTTTTTGTCTATAAACCAAACCATAATGATGGAGTAGATTCTTTTTTAACATCCAACTTTCAACCGATGAGGTTTAACTCAAGGTAAAGCCTATCTTTTTTAAGAAAAATGATTGGGAGGCCTAAAATATGTGACTAATTGTGTGCCTAATAGATGTGGCTATAAATTATTGGTTTATGAAGAAGTGGGCCCCCCTGCTGTACCCAATAGAATGCTGACACATATGTTTAGGCATATTATTAGGCATGCGAGTTAGGCATCCCAATCAATGCTCCTTTTTTAATAGGTTAGGGTGACCATCTTTGAATTGCTTGAATCTATCAAAAATTAAACATGAAACGTCTCACATATTAGTGACGATAGTTAAAAGCTTTTTACCACTAAATTACCCCGAATGGTTACTCACGGATAGAATAGATTTTATTATGCTATAATATATGTTTAACTTGAATTATTTTTATAAAAATAATGTAGTTTTAAAGGCTGTTGTTTCCTTTATAGTTATTATAACCTAATATCTAAGTTATAGAATCACTTTTCATATTAACTTGTGTGAGTTTAAGATAGTTTTATAAGGAACAAGAAATAAACAGTTTCAACAAGATTTATACAAGATGTTTTCTAACGTTTAAAACTTATTATAAATGAATAAAAAAATTGAAAAAATTTGTTTGCGGAATAACAATTGACAATTGAGGTGATCTCCTCTTTAAATTATATACATATAACAATAGGGGGTTAAAAATCCCACATGCTTTTGCCATTTGGTTTTTTTTTGTTTGGGTCGGGTATTTTTTTTTTAGGCCCAATATGTGAACTTCCGTTTGGTACCCGGCATTCACTGTTTCTCATCACTCACATTTTCTTCCTTATCAAAGGGTCCGGCCGGATCTTATGTCCATCGTTGGCTTACCGGACTCCGACCCAAAAAAAAGATATCACTGTAGTGCTACAGTTTTGTGTGAGGGAGTGCACAGTAAGGACAATATTTTAATAAACATGTGGTCTTTTGAGTGCCAAGTGTTTCTATCTACAGTAGATCTGTGGGTTATATCCGCATATTCCTTTAGGGGTTGGTGTAGATTTTTAGATTGCTTGGATTAGATCGGTTGTTGTTTCATGAAAAAATACCCAGTTCACGGATCTTAGTTCTCATATGGTAATTCTGCTCTTTTTTTGGTTTCTGCTTATGTTTCTTATGTGTTATGGTTTGTTAGGTGGTTTAACATGGTTAGATTAGTTTATGTTCTTAGGATGGCTGAGATGTCAATGATGTTATATTTTATTGCCTAATTTAATATGGTTAACTTGGTTTTATTTCTTTTTTCTGTGTTTTTATTTAGACCTTCCACAATTATTTTCATTTAATTGCATACCCTATTTGATATCAGGTTGTTGGCCTTATTTATTGTTCACTGCTGTTATAAGCAATTAGGTAATTTAATATGCTTAGGTTAGTTTGCTTCAGCTCATTTAATAAGGTGACCAGTTTAGTTCATCTCATTTAATAAGGTGGCTACTTACAATGATTGAATATGCTTCTCTTAGGATCTTTTGATGCATTTGTATTTACTTTTTTTCTTTTGTTAGACCAGTTTCTGACTTCTTTTTTTTTACACTCTTTGACTCACAAATAATTTTTTGCTACTACTTTTTCTTATCAATATGACTGCTTATGCACTCTTAGTAGTGCTCCTTATGTTCTTTCCCTTAGTTTCTGTTACGTTCCTTTCTATTGCTTCTTATAATTATGAAACAAACATTCAAATATACTCCCGACAATATTTCTACCCGTTTGTCACAAAACCAAAAAACAAACATTGTTGAGGGTTCACATGAGCTGAGTGATTGTCACACAAAATATGACGGTACGCAAAAGTAAAATTCTTATGGGTTTGTTATAGCATCGTCTTCGAATGTTAGTTCTCCTTCTGCTGGCACTTTTACCACTGCTTTATTTAAAGGTTAGTTGACTTCCAATTGTGTTTTTCACCTTTTAGAAATCAGCTTTTTACCGTGCAACTCATGCCCATGTATTCATGTGGGTTCTTTTTTTGGCTAGGCAATGTGCAGCAACAAAATTCAGGTGTTCTAGAGTGCGACTTTGAGGTTGAATATGGTGATGCTCTAGCTCATGTACACACTGGCATTCCTAATTTTTTTAGCCCTTCACGCAGGAGGCAAAGCAACTTATTTAAACCTTCAGGTGAGTTTTTTTTTTTTTTTTTTTTTTTTTTTTTTTTTTTTTTTTTATCATCCTTGGTTTGTTGATGCACTTTGCATTCTGGTGTTCATACCTGTACATTCTCATCCTCATAAACTCTGCAGGAACTGTTGTTAATGGCCATCATCAAACTTCTGATTCTCGCGCTTTTCCAAAACAAAATCTTTCTCAAAGTAGTTGTCCCAATGCTGATACTCAACCTACAGGTGCCAATATATTTTTTACTTTTACAAAATCTGATGCATACTACTCTTTAGCCATGTTATTCAACCCTTCACTATTTTACCATGTTGATTTATGTATTGCTTTTACAAAATCTAATGCATATTATCGTATTGGTGGAGCAGGACATGGAAATAACAGTTGGTCAATTCAACAACCCAAACAAACTGCCATTGCAGCATGTCACAACGATGATCGCACTAGCCCTTTAACGTCTGTCGTTTTTCAAAATCAACAAAGAGGTGGGCCACAAGATGGCTCTAAATCAGCGCCCCTGCAACAGCATTCTCTTCAACCAGATGTGCACCCTCATTCAACTTTTATAGCTGGTGATCATTCAGAGCCATTTAAGACATGTCAATTTAAAAGCCTTCCTTCCATGTAATTTTAACATTTAGTTCACATCCACTTATAATTTTGGTTAGCTGAATGCAGGGTACTAATAGCATTTGGCCAAAATGGTCTCACTACAGAAATTGCCGATTCTTTGCACGACCCTTGGAAAAGAGGCCGCAAACCAAATCAGTGTGAGAGAAAACATGTGCAAGAGCAGCCTGCAATTCATCCTCACACTCATTTATATTCTGGTATTGATAATGTTGTTCAGCCCTCATTGTCTAATGCGGTGACACAGAGTATATCACAAAAACGCAAGCGAGGCAGGCCGCCGAAAAAAACCGCACCGGCCCATTTGCAATGCAGTTCTCCTATAGATAGTGCATATTATTCAACCTCTGCTGTCGATAATGCTTTACAAGCATTGCATATAGGTACACTTACAGATCTTTTTTTTAGATGGTTTAAACATTTAAGCCAGGGTCGTGGTTTTCACAGAGATTGTCTCCTTACAGAAAATGCTACTTGCTTCGAGCAGCCTCGCAAAAAGGGAAAGGGAATAGATCACTACGCTAAAAGGCAAACAGATGAGCAGAATTGTGGACTTCAATTGCATGTTGATTTAGATGTCAGTGTTCACAATGAGAATCAAAGATCATCCTCTGATGCAGCGAACAAAGGTTTACCACAAAATGACAAACCAGTCAGGACACAGAATAACTGTGCACCAGCTGCTATAAACCACCGCTGTTGTGCACCTAATACAAACACTGACTCAAACCAGAATGCCTTGGGACGACCAGAATCTCATACACTTGAAGAGTCTACAGCCCAAAGGCGAAAAAGGCCCAGGGCGGCAAAGCAAGATGTAACAAGCCGTGTGCGAAAACGGGCCACAAGATATGGTTCCACAAATGATCCAGCTGATGGTGTTTGTAATGCTGCCAAAGCATCAGCTTCTCATATCCGCCTAGGTAAACTTCTACCACCATCTCTTTATAACACATTGCCATTTAGATACATAGAAATTTTACTCTTATTTATACACTAAGGTTGTCGTGTAGGTAATGTAAATAGTCGGTCAACCCACAATGCCTCGGAACAACCAACATCTCATACACCTGAAGAATCTTCGACCCAAAGGCGAAAAAGGCCTGCACCAACAAATCAATGTCCAACAAAACGTGTGCGAAAACGGCCCACAGGCTATGGTCTTACAACTGATCCGACCCCGAGTGTTTGTAATACTGGCGAAACACCAACTTCTCATATGCACTCACGTAAACTTCTAATACCGTTTCTTTATAACACATTGCCATTTAGACACATGCAGATTTTAACTTCGTTGGTGCACTGCCGTTGTCAAACAGGCGATGCAAATACTCATTCAAACCAGAATGCCTTGGAGCAACCAACCTCTCATACAAATGAAGCATCTACAACCCAAAGGCGTAAGAGAGGCAGGCCAGCAAATGAAGGATCAGCAAGACATCTGCGAAAACGGGCAACAAGTTCTTATATGCACTCACGTAGGTTTCTAATACTATCTCTTTAAAACACATTACCATTTAAATACATGCAAAGTTTAATTTCATTAAGTTAACATTCTATTTCTTTTATCAATGCAGATACATCACCTGCTTACATTGACTTAGGAGATTGTACTGAATGTTGCCGCTATTGTAAAGCAGCTTTTTGGCCCGGAGAGAGTCTTAGAGGTCACCATTCTTATGGTGCTCAGCCTGAATACCATTTGTGTTGTGGTGGTGGTAAAATCATCATGAATCCCGAACGTGACGCACCTGAATATATAAGATATCTTCTGCAAAACAATACCTTTATGGAAAACATCAGAGCATACAACCAGATGTTTGCCATGACTTCTTTTGGTGCTACAATCGACAATACAATTAACCAAGGAAGAGGTCCGTATGTCTTTAAAGTTTCTGGCCAGATTTATCATAATATTGGTTCACTTTGTCCTACTGGCGATGATAAGCCAAAGTTTCTGCAATTATACATCTACGATACGCAAAACGAAGTGCAGAATAGAATGGCCCATTTTTCAAATTCCAATCAACCTAACTTAGATCCAAAAATAGTACAAGGCTTGATTCACTTTTTAGATGCCCATAATGAATTGGTCCAGGTTTTCAGAACTGCCCGTGACAAATGCGCAGAAGCAAACATACCAGAATTTAAAGTCAGGCTCTACAACGGTGGCGGTGCACTTGGCTATGAATTACCGAGGTCAAACACTCTTGGAGCCACAGTGTTTAACAGTGGTCCTACAACCGAATCATATTATGATGTCATAATTGAATATAGAGATGGACCACCGAAAAGGATTAACAAGCTGCATCAATCATATATGTCATTGCAATTTCCGCTTATTTTCATCTACGGTCAGCCAGGGTTTTATACAAATTTATATTTAAGATCGGCAGATCCAAATGACAAAGAAAGGCGGGTGACAATGAATGCCTTCTATACATATCAGCTTCACCCAAGGCATGACGAGTATGGTTTGCTTTTCCGCACTGGCAGACTGTTTCAGCAATATGTAGTTGGTGTATATTGTTCTATAGAACAGAACATAATGGATTTCTATAGAACACATCAAAGTGATATTCGAGGAGAATATCTATCAGGGCTTTATGATGCGATTTCAAGAGAAGATTGTGATGGATCAAACGCGGGTTCAAGGATTATATTACCTTCTTCATTTACTAGAGGACCAAGGTACATGTATAGCCATTACTTAGATGCATTGGCGATTTGTCGTGTACTTGGTAATCCACAGTTCTTTATAATGTTCACGTGCAATGTTAATTGGCCCGAAATCCAAAGATATATGGAAGAATTCCCTCATTTAAATGCAGCAGACAGAGCAGATATAGTGTGCAGGGTTTTTGAGCAAAAGATTAAACTTTTCAATGACTTCTTAAAAGACACAAAAACATTTGGCCACGTGACAGGAGGTATATTTATGTTTTATTACAGAAGTTTATCATAGTCATTTTGTTACAGGTTTCTAATCTTAATAAGTATAAAATTTGCTTCATACCTATGTTTTAATAATCCTTATTTCTTTATTTTTTTACACGCAGTATTGTACACCGTTGAATTCCAAAAACGTGGGTTACCACATTGTCACACACTCCTATGGACTCTTCATCAAGTAGAATACAAACTCCTGATGACGTCGACCAATACATTTCTGCAGAACTGCCTGATCCAGTTCTCGATCCGCGGGCTTACAAAATAGTTTCAGATTTGATGTTGCATGGCCCGTGTGGGGAAAGCTAATATGAATGCGCCATGTATGCATGGTAACGTTTGTACAAAGAATTTTCCAAAGAAATACAATCAGCATACATTTTTTGATGATAACGGCCATGTTCATTATCGAAGAAGGCAAACAAATATTTTGCAACTAAGCGACAGATGAAGCTCGACAACACATACATGGTTCCATATAATCATGATTTGTGCCTCGCATTCGAAGCACATATCAATGTAGAGTATTGTGGTTGGAGTATGCTGATAAAATATTTATTTAAATATATATCTAAAGGAACAGATCGAATCTTTGTATACCACCCCCAATTCATGGATGCAGCGGAATTCAAACTGGGTGTTACTCGACGGCACAATAGTCACAATAATAGAAAACAAACTCTAATTGAGCTGTTTTAAAAGATTTATCATTCAAATTATATAAATATCAGAGATTACAAAATGAGGTCCCAATTGGTTCCATATTTACGATGTATAATAAATGAGTTTTGAATGATAATAAAATTTATAGCCCTCTTGAGTATCCGTGTCCTTCCGTGCCATCCTTGATCGTCATGAACCTGAAATACATGCTTGAGAGGTCAACACAAAGGTTGAGTGATATTCATAGAGTTTGTTAAATGTTTGAACACAATATGTTGGTAGTGTGAGCTATGGACTCACACCAATGTTTGGAAAATAAAACAGGCAGGCTACGTTATTATACGCCCATAAAATGTATTATACACTAAGCTTATGACACCATAACGTTAACGTGTACCAATATCGATCGGCAGATTTATCCCGGTAGGTACTTTGCTAACATACCTAAATCTCAAATATTAGTGCATTTGTTTGAACTTAGTCAATACAAATAGGATTCGTCAATCCCAATAGGCCTATTCACAATATTCGCGCTCACTATTGCTAGTGATTAAATGGTTCATAATAAAGGATATCGGTTTAGCAAGGCTGGTACTTAGTGATAATAAAACAATCAGGCAAGCATACAATTTAAAAACATTGTGCTCGGTTAAAATAGCATGTATTCCCCCCAAGGGTTTGTAAAACAATTAAGTAATGGAAAGTGGGGCTATGAACTCACCTTAAGTAAGATAGCAAGTAATGAAGGTAACGGTTGGATCGTGAAGGTTTCTACGAACAACCTATAATAGAATGTTGCGACTTAGGATCGGAGTAAAGGATATGAAGTAGTGCCTATATATATATATATATCTTGCATCTAGTCCATGATGTGGTATGATGTATATTGTATGTCTTTGAAAGAAAAGATTCATGAACATGTATGTTTTGTATATCGTTTACTACCGTTCGGGCCGACATAATTCAGAAGTCATGTTAGTAAGCGTTCGAGGAGCCAGGACACTTTAACTCGTAAATCCACAACTCATCTCGACGGCTTACATAATGAACTCCTCACATGAGGCTCCCTACTATTGTAGTAGTTGATGAAATATATAGATATAAGTTTTGATCCGAAAGTTACATGTCCGATATTTGAATAAACTTAGGAAAGTTTATTAGTACATGAAGATTGTTATTAGGGGTAGTTTCATAAGTCTTGTATGACCATTTTCTCTTTGTAATATCTCATGGTTCCTTTTTAAGTGAAGTAGATCCAAATTGCTTGTTCAATATATCGCCAATTCCTTGTTTCATGTTTACGCCTATGTAAGTTTACTTGGTCATTTCGTCATGGCCTAGCCATGACCTTTGGTCCTTGTTCCAAGGTCATGAGACACAATCTTGGCTCTAGCCATGTTTGTGGTCTTGATTATAGGTCATAAGACCTCTTGTTCCATTTAAAGTATAACCATAATCTAGTGACTTTCGCCTAAAAATGGGCTGTTTAGAATTTGAAGAATTTTATCACTCGGAAAGCGTTTTTAGGTCTCGAGCTTCTTTGTTCCTGAACGAAAACGTCGTTCCGGACAACTTTCGTGTTTTAACTTTTTGATGAATCGGACCAGAAGTGTGACTTTCAAAACTCAAATTTGATCAGAATGGTATTTGGCAGTTTGCCGCAAAGTTTTGGTAACTTCAAATGGGCGTAACTTTTGACTCGTATACTCGTTTTAGGTGGTTCAAATTGCTATGGTTTCCTTGTTAAGTCCTCTACTGTAATATGTAATGATCCAACATCATATTTTTACCATTTTGATCAGGTCTTACCAAGAAAGTCACTAGTTTACTTGTTTTATGAACTTGTCTTTATCAATCATGTACAATAACTTGTTTTACTCACTTTTATACATCATGGACATTAATACAAGACATAATATAGCACAAATAATATGTAAATAATATGAACATGAATATTTAACAAGAATCAAGTTAGGGTTTTGCTTACAACTTTGGCTTTCTACAAAGAAAGGTAAGTTAACATGTAAGGAAATGGACTTTGATAGACTTGCTTCAACCCTTTTCACTTCATGCAACCTTTCTACCCTTGGTATTCTTGAAAGATGGATGATTAAGGTTGAGGTGAATTGAGTGGATTTAAACTCAAGAGAAATCACCAAGTATTCTAGGGTTTGGAAGATTTTTGGTAACTTATGATCAAACTAGGGTTTCTACTTGAACTTTCACTTGAACCTTGCAAGAAATTAGAAGGAAATGAACTAAGGATGGAATGGTTTTGGGGTTTGGGGATGCACGGCACAAGAAGGGGGGGGGGGAAGGGGTATTTATATGGCAATGAGGAGGTTAGAACCCTTGACTAGTCCAACCTTGGAGAGCAAGTTGAACACTTGTCATCATCTCATGACACAAGGCATAAGATCAAGCCACATGGGTGGTGAATCCCCCCTCCTAGGCGGTTCACAAGCTTGGGGAGGAAGTGTTAGACTTTTCTTGGTATTATCCAAGATATCTAGTGTGTTTTGACTCCGTAAAATGCAAACCGTAAGTTGTTACGTCACAAAACGTAAAACCGGGTATCGTAAAAATACGAAACTTGGAGGAATGATTAAACTTGTCATTATACTCCATAATAAAATATAAAATGAGTGGTAGGTTCTATCGGGTGCTAAAACCCTGCTAAAAACTGGAAACACGGGTCTAAAACGCGTAATACGTAAAACGTACGAATATTGCGTAAAATTGAGAAAAGTAAAATGTTACTTTTCTAATGTGATAAAAATGATTTAAAATGACTTATAATGTCTAGACTGGGCTCAGTCTAGTGTCGGTTGGTATTATATGTCTTTTAGACATCAAACCGTAAGCCTAAAAATCAAGGAATGACTTATAACATCAAGGGATGATTTTTGGTCAATGGAGGAGGGAAAAATATGTTGACTTTTTCTAATAAGTTGAAAACTCAAATCGTCTTAGAAACGCGTTTTGTGGTCTAACGGTTAATCGCCCATATGGTTAAGCGTGCTCATGCGAGAGTAGTACAGGCTTGGGTGACCTGCCGGGAAGTCTTTGGTCATGGTTTTCTCAGTCACGATTAATTCTCAAATAAATCATGAGTGTGTCAAACATTTTTCTGATGCGGGGTCACTTAACGCGGTCGAGTTTCGTTGTACGTAGAATTTCTGAATGACGTTTTACCCTAAAACGTGTAATTCCGTGTAATTCCTTAATAACTTTCACGAAAATGATCTGACGAATGTCAAACATTTAATTTGCCATGGAAATGATTTATTACTTGAGAATATCAAATAAAAATCAACTTTCGGGAAAATTTCGGAAAGAAATGAATAGTAAAAATGAATAGTAACATGAATAGTAAAAGTGAATAGTAAATTTTCCGGGAATATTAATTGACCTGAAATTGCGAATTGTTACACTTTGCACGAGTCACAAGGACTCTTGGTGATGCCTCTATTTCAGCGACTCATTCCCAACCAAACATTGATGAGATACAAAGTTTTATTGACAGCCGATTCATTTGTCCTCACGAGGCATGCTGGAGAATACTTAAATTCAAGATCCACTATAGAGAACCAGCCGTGCAGATTCTGTGTGTGCATCTGGAAAATATGCAACACATAACTTTTCGAGACGGAGACAACTTGGAGTATGTGGTTAGACACCGAGATAAAAAATGACGACACTGACAGAATGGTTCACATACAACATTGAGAATGAAGATGGCCGTCATCTGACCTACTTGCAGTGTACATCGGAGTTTGTTTGGTATGCGGATAGCAAAGCATGGTCACCAAGAAAAAATAGCAGCTTTTCTATTGGCCGCCTTGCATATATACGCCCGAGTTTAGGAGAACTTTTTTACTTCAGGATGTTATTGTGCTACCAAAAAGGATGCAAAGGCTTTATAGAAGTGCGAAAAGTCAACCGTATATTGTATCCTACATATAGAGCTTCCTGTGACGCGTTGGGCCTCCTTGGGAATGATAAAGAATGGGACATAGCTCTTGAGGAATCGTGTATGTCAGCATCATCATCAGAGCTCAGGTTCCTATTTGCTAAAATTCTTACCTATTGTGAAGTCACAAACCCTTTTGATGCGTGGGAATTGCACCAGGCTTTACCTCTCGAGGGATCTCGAGAAGCTTACAACCCCCACCAGGCAGTGTACCTGATCGTTGTAGTATAGTATAGTGACAAGTACCGGGGGATTGATCGTTCAACTCAGGAATAGTGTCGCTAGGATTAGAAAGCCTAAAAAACTAGGTCTAGAGGTGAGGGATGATTCTTTTTGTATTTTTTATATTTTATAAAAGCAAGTAAAAATCTCGGTTTTTAGAGGAGTGAGCGGAATTAGTTGCTAGTCAACTAACCCAATAACTAAAGATGCAATCAAAATAAAATAACAAAAATGAAAATAAAGCTAATTAAACTAGTGGTGTGAACAATAAATGGGAAAAATGTGTTTACTTAGATTTCATTACTCCCTAGATATCTTTTACAGGTTGATAGTTTGTTACAGTTGCGTGGATGACGGGTTATATTCCTTAATACCATTCGTGGGGTGGCGTACGTACTTCCCCAACTCTATAAGCTCCTACTTCACTCCTATGTCGAGCCTGCAAGAAGCTCCTAACATGGGATCACTAGAATTCGCTCATGCATTAAATACAACCATAAAAACCTTAGTACGCATTGGTTCATGTTTCTTAAGATGTTCAAGCAAGTTACACTATGGAAGTCTGCCAGTTTTCTTAAGCCTAACATCGAAATCATTCATCCATTACAACTATAAACAAGCAATCAACCTATAATCAACATCTAGGTTTTATTACATCTAAGCAAACACACAAAAGATCTAGCCTAGCATGTTAAAATCAAGACAAGTGTAAGATATATTCAAACAACACATAGACATATTAAATGAATTGAAAGGATACTTATCTTAATTGAACATGAAGGGTTTCAAGGGGTGAAAACCCTTGAAAATACTGTAAAAGTCGAGCTAGGGTTTATTCAAGTCGTCCCTAATATTGTCCTCTACTAATGAATGAAAATTACAAAATTATATATAGATTTTCTAAGGTGACGGCGTCAAAAAGAAACTTCTGACGCCGTCAACCCGCCGCCAATAATAAAATCGGATTGCCTAGATCCAGATCTGACGCCGTCATGTGTAATGTTGTTCTGGGTCGTCACCACTTTTACTCTTGACGGCCATGCTTTGACGCCGTCACATTTCCACTGGACCGTCACCATTTTTGCTCTTGACGCCGTCATCAAATTGCTCTTGACGCCGTCAGGCACTGTTCCCAGCAAGGAAAATTAAGACTTTGCTGTTTTTCTTCACTTTTATGCTCCAAAAACGTCCAAAATGCTTCCTTTTCTAGAATTTACTCCAAAAGTACCTAAAATCACAAAAGGAACGATTTAGGGCATTATTTGATCAAATAAATTCGAATTCGGACTTAAATGACCCCCTAAAAATGGATCATTTTTCGCCTCATCATATACCCTTACACTTGAGATTTGCTTGTCCTCAAGCAAATGCACTTTTATTCTAATCAAAATACAAGTTAGGGGTCATTTAACACTAATATAAAAGTAATTACAACAAATAATCGTTCCACTAAAGACCTAAGACAAGCACGGAGGTCATACACTAGCACCTCACAAATAGTGTTTAGATACTCACATCTCTCGGGTGTAATAAAGTATATATCACAATATGGAAATGGAAAATATCTCTCACTACCTGTCATAGCAAAATAGATTACCATAGGCTTTGGAAAGGATCAAACCTCCACCACATGGCGTAAGCACCTAGGATAAGCTATCAAAGAGGTCTTTCAAAGGGTTGTAATGTTAGGTGTAGGGATATGGAATACATGGTTTTGTTGGATAAAGGCAATCTTTACTGGTGGCGAGTTAATCATCTTGGTTAATTACATGTACAATATGGCGTTGCTAAGCAAAGACTAGACTCGACTTAAGCTAATAAATGAAAAATAACAAAAACATGAAACAAACATAAAATGAAACGGGATGGTAGTCCGTTTTTTTTTTTTTTTTTTTTTTTTTTTTTTTTTTTTTTTTTTTGCATACACTCTTACCCTACCATCCAAAATAATACATCATAGGGAATGTACATTCCCCTTACACTTGAATTTTTACATACTTTACAATAAACTACTCTAATGACTCGAATCAAGATAATCAAAACACTTGGAGTACTTTTAAAATTAACGCACATATGGGGGTAATAATATGATGTTCTTCCCCATTACTCCATAACATTAGTACTTTACCCATGAGTCCCAATCGTCCCAAAACAATATGTACAAGGATATGACTCGACTTAGAAACCATGTAATCAATTAGATAATTAACTAAGGGTTTAAACAAATAACAATAATGCACTAAAGATGAGTGCATACACGGAAGGCTAAGGCGATTTGGGTGTACATTTAAGTGGGGTGTAACAAATTCTTCCTTTAAGTAAGATGCTTAAAGGTAGAAACGAAAAGATAGGCTCGGAGGGGTGTACTAGGGGTTTCGTGTACTAAAAATAAGTACAACGCTAAGGGTGTGGGAAAAATTAATTGACTTAACTAGCCAAGTAATATGACTTAAATGGTCAAGTAATTATGATACGGGTTTAACACAAAGGTGATCCTAATGCCTCTTATCATGTAGTAAATCCTAACTACACGAATGTAGTCTCACTGGCGGTCTCGGGATGCATCACTAACGCAAGTTCTAGAATCTAAATGCTACCGGTACACTCATAAGCACTAATAGTAAATGCTTTTCCTATCAAATCTAAAGGCGAACCTCACATATTTGGGTGGAAAATTTTTCTAAATGATACGGTTTTGTGCTAGTCAAACGACTCCTATCCATGAGACGCTTGCTAAGGCTAAAGTTTCACTCCTAAATGTTGTAAAAAATTTTAAATTCGGCGCTAAAATTACACTAACAAGTATTTCTCATAGTTTTATTACACATCTACCATCGAACAAACAAACTCAAGTGCAATTGTATCCTATAAGGTATCATCATTTTACCCTCCCCTTACACTTAGGATGAACATTGTCCCCAATGTTCAATTAAAGAATGTAAAAGTGAAATAGGTAAAAGAATGAAATCAAATACTCCCCTGATTCGTTTGGTGTGGATAGTATGGTAACAAGGTTAGATCTTCCTCCAAGAAAATGAACAATCAAAGCTTCCCTTCCAGAATATAAATCATCTTCTTGTCATACATAACCTGTTAAACCTGAGAAAACAAACAAGGCAACCTCGCGTAAAATCGATGGCAATCTATACATAACCTGTGGAAAGTCAGTTCAAGATTACAACTTGCAACCACCTCCTAAGGAATTACTTGACTAGCTAAACAACAGGTTGTTAATGGAGGAAAAAAAAAACTATAATAGAGCACTACTAGCAAAGGAAAAGGATGATTCAGTTCCTAAGCTAAATATGGAACAGAAAAGAATTTACAACTTGATCATAAATGCTTCAACAAGAAGTGTACAAGAGTTAGTGTTCATCTATGGTCACGGAGGAACCGGGAAAACTTTCCTTTGGAAGACTATTATTAGCGCATTGCGATCTGAA
This sequence comes from Artemisia argyi, assembly GCA_030686995.1. Taxonomy (NCBI): domain Eukaryota; kingdom Viridiplantae; phylum Streptophyta; class Magnoliopsida; order Asterales; family Asteraceae; genus Artemisia; species Artemisia argyi. The sequence continues at coordinate 96,197,863 of CM060693.1, read as the reverse complement.
GGCAAGATTGTCTTAGCAGTTGCCTCTTCAGGCATTGCTTCTCTACTTCTTCCATCGGGACGAACAGCACATTCAAGATTCAAACTCCCGCTTGAGTTAACAGATGAGTCACTTTGTAAAATCAAAAAAAAATAAAAATAAAAAAAAAAAAAAAAAAAAAAAAAAAAACCTCAAATGGCAAACCTGTTGATAGAAACAAGCCTCATTATCTGGGATGAAGCACCAATGAATGATCGTCGTTGTTTTGAAACATTAGAGAGAACTTTGCGGGACATATTAGATGCGCCAGATGTTATCTTTGGTGGGAAAACAATTGTCTTATGAGGAGATTTTAGGCAGACGCTTCCTATGAAAAAAGGAGCACTAAAAGCAGAAATAGTAACATCATCTATTGCACAATCCTACCTTTGGCCACATTTTCGCCTCATGACACTTAAACAAAACATGAGGCTGTTTCGATCAAGCCTAAGTCTTGAAGAACAGGATTTAGCACATTCCTTTGCATCATGGCTTCTTGATATAGGTGATGGTAAAGTTGGTCAGCCAGATGAGGAAGGCAACCACGATACAGCATGGGTTCAAGTCCCTGATAGATATTGCATACATGACAACGACCAAGGCCTTTATAATTTGATAGATTTTATCTATGATAAAAGCACTCTCCAGACACCTTCAGCAATCACTCCTCAACAAAAAGCAATTGTTTGTCCAAAGAATGAGACTGCAGACATAATAAATTCGCAAGTGCTTTCAATGATTGAAGGCGATACTACAACGTATGCAAGTCATGACACAGCCATGCCATTAGCAAATAGTGGAGCAGAAACAGAATTACTTTATCCTGCAGAATATCTGAACACATTCAAGAAGCCAGGCTTCCCGCCACATAAACTTGAGCTAAAAGTTGGAGCGCCGGTCATGCTTCTAAGGAATGTTAGCTTGGCTGGTGGTTTATGTAACGGAACACGCATGATAGTCACTCAGCTCATGTCAAAGCTTATTCAAGTCCAAATCATTACAGGAACACGAGTCGGTGAAAAGATTTTCATACATAGAATACCCTTGACACACCAAGATCCAAATCTTCCTTTTGTTCTCAAACGCCTACAATTTCCAATTAAGCTTTGTTACGCCATGACGATAAACAAAAGTCAGTGTCAATCTCTGAATAAGATTGGTGTTTACCTTCTTGAACTCGTGTTTGGTCAGGCCAGCTGTATGTAGCTCTCTCTAGAGCTACATCTCTTCACGGGTTAAAAGTCCTTATCAAACAGCATGGAAATAATAGACCAAATGAGACTAAAAATATCGTTTACAAAGACTTTTTAGCAAAAATAGAAAGTGCATCTTCTTTTATGCACCAGACCTGCACCCTTTAGTATTTGCCCTGTTTTTAACATTACTTTGTTGCCTTTAGTATTAGTTGCCTTTTTTTTAATATTAAAGTTTTCGTTTTACTTAGGTTTGTTAAAAGTTAGACTCTTTCTTCCATGTACATAAAGTTCACACACTCTTTAGAATACTATAACTACTGCATAACACAATATTTTGCTCTTATTAAAACATAAAAATATAGTCTGCCTACAGGTATATGTGCTATGCACTCATATTATGTAACATCTGCCGTTGTGTTTTTATACACAAATTTCTAAATGCATTATTTTCATTTACCCAATGTTTTATTCGACTAACTTATACTTTTTGTATCTTTGCAGTGCAATGGAGCTCAATGCAAATGCAGAAACACATGCGACGTTGGCAAACCAAATCATTGAAAGCAGCAGTGACACAAGAGAAGCAACAATTGCTGAACTAAAGCCCACGTCTTATGACAAAATACTTGAAGCTCGAGTATACAGGAAATGGATTGCAACAACATACCCTAAAAAAAACGAAAGTGGAGTCCCAATGAAAAAAATCGAAAATGCATTTTGCTGCATCTTGATAGATATTATAGATGAAACATATTCAATTTTCAAATCTATGTAACATCTGCTGAACGTGAACAGGGTGATGCTATACAAGCCAACATGAACATCAAGGAATTTGACTACTTCAACTCAAAACTGAACCTTGGATCAGTATACAAAATCTCAGATTTCATGTGTGAGCCAACCAACCCTTACCAGCAAACCATTGACAATAGAACAAGCTTAAGATTTGGAAGGATCACAAAATTTGACATTTCAACAGCAACAAACATCCCACATCACTACTTTAAGTTTGTCTCATATACCCAGCTTTCATCAAGAGTACCCCAACAAGATGCAAAAGGCCAAATGCAATATCCAATACTTACAGGTAACACTTTATAGATCAAATTATTAAAACTCAAAACGATAAAACTTCTAACACTTACTTCAATGCAGATTACATGGGATCGCTGCGCTCAATTGGCGAACTAGCCAACAAAGATGGGCCAAATGAAGATCAGACTGTTTACAGGAAGTTGGATATTGAAAATTTAAAGTGCGTCATCTTAAATTTAAACTTTTGTTACAAGAAATGCTTTCAAAGTTTGGCTATTTCTCTGACAACCTATCTATCTTTACAGTGGTAGTGTCGTTGAGTTAACCCTATGGGATAACTTGGCATCAAAATTTGAGGGCGTAGATCTGGATACAATGAAGCAACCAGTTATAGTTGCAATTTGCTCTTGCCGTGTAATAAGATTCAGAGGTATTGCATACACTTTATTAAAAGCAATAATGTGAAAACAAATTTTAACGGCACTCAAATATGCTGTCATGCCAGATTATCAGTTAACAGCAACGTCCGCCACATACTGTTATCTAAACCCAGAAATCCCAGAAGCTGAAGAAGCAAGAGCATTGTAAGAATTCCAAGTTCTAAAAATTTAAATCATCTAATATTGATATACCATTTTACTATAAGAAATTCACTATAATTTTTTTGCATTAAAATAGATACAAGCAAAGGCAACAAATGAATCCTCCGTTGCGCATATGCAAGACTCCATATACAGATGTTGAAAAAGAAAGATTCAGAAACAGGTTCCCTTTGAAGACCCTTTTGAAATAAAGTCCAGAAACCTACAAGGTAAAACTCTTATAACACATAATTTAAAAAACTATGTGACCACCGAATTCTATTGCAAACATTTCACCACACCTAACCATTTTACACCGATATGTGTAGGGTGTTAAATTCACAACCGATGCAACAGTCACTAGCATTAACGCCAAAAGGGACTGGTTCTACATATCTTGCACACACTATAACTTGAAGCTGAAAAACGAAGATGGAAGCTATCGTTGCCTTGATCATGGAAAACAGCAACAATTAACATATAGGTACATACTGTTTGAAGCATCTTTTACTTCAAATTACAACAAGCAAATTCTTAAAAAGCTAACCGCCTTACTTACTTCATGATGCACAGGTACAACTTCAAAGCTTTCATCACAGATCCATCCGCTACAGTTGCAGTAACATTTTTTAGCCCTGCAGCAGACGATATCACAGAGTACTCATGCTCAGAATTACTTGCAAAACACAAAGCACCAGACCCTCAGCAAATACCACCTGAGATTTTCGCAATTGAAGGCCACAAAAGTGTTTTCCAAATCCACTTCAACAAATTAAGCCAAGCAACAGATTTTATTGTGGATACAATTTTTGACAAAAAGAAAGTTGGAGAAGGGACAAGCAATCTGATACAGCCAAATCCAGGTAACACAGTTGCCTTTACCGGTCTTCAATATCTAAAAGTAACATTTAAAAATAAAAGTATTCACTATGGTTTGTAAATGACTAGGAACACCACTGACAGCCCTTGCACTTACAAACCAAGAAGACCCTGAAATGGCGTTGTCTCAAGATGAAGTTTCAACTACAATAATTGAAAAAGGTAAATGCACAATTTTAGTTACCATAAACAGTCTTATCTAAAACTTACTTTGACAAATGCAACTATTCATTATCATTTTGTAAATCACTAGGGACACCACCAACAACTCCCGCAATCACACAGCAAGAGGAGCTCAAAGGAAAAATGAAGGAAGAAAAAAAGACTGCCATAGCAAAAAGAGCATTGTTTCAAAATGAACCTTCAACTACAAAAGGCAAAAAGGTTAGTTGAGAATTTTACTTTACATAAACAGGCCGTTTTATTTAATAAAATATCTTACAACCATTTACCATCCATTGACACAGATAGCCTAACAACACTAATATTAGATTCAAACGCACATACATAATTTCAAACACAAACAACAACCACAACAACATGCATCACACTCCATTGACACACACTTAGAAATCTATGAAACCCTTAAGTTTCTGAATAAACACATCATGGTTACGAGCATTTAGTTCCAATTCAGCTGTCGTAATCCTCATTTGCAACACCTTCTGCTCATCTTTTCCTTGGACCTCCCTCAAATACTCTGCTATTTTTTGAGCATAAGTATTCCCAATAGTTTCCAGCTCATGTATAAATCCAAGCCTTTCACGAGTAACACCAACCAGTCTCCCACAAAGAGCACTCATTTGTCGTGCCATTTCAAGATCCTCAGCTGCAGCTTTGCGACAATAAAGAACAAACATCTCTGACCAATTGTTGGAATTAGCCTCAGCTCTAAGCTGATCACACATAGGTCGCCTTGACATTCCCTTTTGTTAATTCTCACTTACAATTTACCTACTTAATGGTGACAATAAAAGTGCAGCTACACTTTCTTAAATAGGCACACAAAAAATAATAAAACTATCTCATCCTTATCTTTTACATGCATACAAACAAAGAAGCAACATGTGTATAGTCAAAACACAATCACAAAAGTAACTATGCTCAGAGCATAACCCACCACTGGATAAGAACTTCGTTTATTTTCCTAAAAAACAAAACACTCGGATACACTACTATTTTGTAGATTCATTTGAAACTTACTTTCAATACACCTCAATTTTATTTAAACAACCAGTCACATACTAATATTTTACACATACAAGTAACACAGCGATAACTACAATCTTTTAGTACAATATTTCACAAATACATCTTACACACGAAAACTGCTATCTTTATTGAAAAAACAGAAATTGCATCAGCTTCTGCAGCATGACCTAGAATTCTAGCGACCCTTGAAGCTTAAGAACAAAAACATGAGCGCTTAGATCCAATTGATCCACCATCATCAGCATATGCGTCAGCTTTTGATCATCTTTTTCTTGAACCTCCATTAGATGATCAACCATTTTTTTAGCATAAAAATTATCAACTGTTTTAAGCTCCTCAATAAATCGACCCCTTTCAGTCATCAAACTAACAAGTCTTACGGACAATTGGCTCATTTGTCGCGCCATCTCAACATCTTCATGTGAGGCTTGACGAAAATAAAAAACCAACATCTCTTGCCAGTTGCTGGAATTCGCATCATTTCTAAGCTTTGCACATTTAGGATGTCTTGGCATTGTCTTTTACTAATTATTTCACACAGCTATATAACTCATTTGTCTGAAAATAAAAATGCACATGCAATACTTTAAATAACCACAGTATCTAACTTTTTCCAATTATACAAATTCACAAGATTTACTATTAGTGCAGAACCTTTACATTCGACCCACATATTACCAATCACCTACCTGTTCCCCCTTACACAAATTCACAAGATCTGCTATTAACACTGCCAAAATAATACATTGTCTATGCATGAACTTGAAATTCCATCCGCATATTAGCAATAATTGACCTTTTTCCACTTACAAATTGACACATGATCTGCTTACCTTTACTCATACACTGATAAATAAAAAACTAAAATAACAATCCTTTACATTCTTTTCCATTTATTTCCTTTTTTAGCTTTGTTATTCTGCAAACAACTAATTTACAAAACAAACCATTTTCCATATTAATATGAATACTAACTCATCTAAATTTTTTCTTTCCCCGCTGATTCACTTACAGATGAGAATCCAACAGCAGAAAAGCCAGCAACCAGAGGAAATGAAAAGAGCAAAAGCACCTAAACTCGAAGTCGGCAATGTAAATATTTAGCCACTTTGCTGCCGTTCCAAAAAAAAACAGTGTATTTTGTCCAATATTTGTGCTACACCTGCACAAATATGCATGTTTTGCAAAATATTTGTGATCTACCTACACAAATATGTAGCAAAACATGTGCATATAGCAGCTTCATAATCTTTTGTATAATACTTCAATTGAAGCTGCACTATGTTTACATCGTAGGCTACTAATCTTTTGTATTACACTTACAATGTAACTGCATGACCACCTTAAGTGTGGATAACAATATATGCAATACCTGCAAGTCTCACTTCTGCAGGCTAAACTTATGTGTACAAAATATGTTTTCCGGCATTTACTAAATCATCTTTGGCAATACTCCCCGCGGCAACGCGCGGGTACACCACCTAGTTAAACACAAAACCTAAGTTATGGTTTAAGTACGAACTTATGCTTACTCGCTGAAAAGTTCAGCGACCTAAGTTTAATTCGAGGAATAAATGTTCTTTATTGTGTTTCACATTAATTGCAAGAGATGACATTTAGGGTCCGTTTGGTTCGTAGATGGGTTTAGAATTAAGATTTGGATTTGATAAAATTAAATGAAGAGAGATAAAATATATTAAAAATATTAAAAAAGTATTTTATGATTTTATTAAAATAGAAAAATAATGATAATATAAGAGAGAGAGAGATAGAGAGAAAATAAAAAGTGGGCCCACAAAAAATTAAAAACCCACCCATGTTGTGGGGATTGTAAATGTGTAGGACCATTGGACATCAATGCCAATTTTCAATCCCAAATAATAAAACAAACAAAGGATTTGGCATACAAAGTCAAATCCAAATCCAAAAGATGCCAACCAAACGGGCCCTTACTCCAGTACAAACATTCTCCTTTATAACAGATAATTAAGGTTTCTACTTTACACGTGTTAAGCATTCAATTAGGTAAGATGTGCATTAAATGCTTCAACTTTAGGTAAGAAATATACTCTTTTTTAAGGAACAATGTTGACAACTATTGCATGTTTTTACCAATTATGGAAAAGTGTTGAATCCGATGAAGACTTGCTTTATCGTTTTTTACTTTTGTAGTTTTACCACATTTGACCTGCTAGATATTTGATATTCTTTTTCTCAGTATCTTGGGTTATGAGAAGATCAATCATCGTTCAGTAAGACATTGTCAAGCCTCACTGAACTGAACACTTTCATTAGAACTTGTACTTCAGTCGTTGAATCGCATTGACACTTAATTGAAGACTATTTGTCTTCAAGAACTCGGAAAAAGTTAGACAAGTATTTACTCAGCGACCATGTTATACTTATATTATTTTATATTGAAATCCATTTTGACGCTCAAATGACCCAATAAAGGTCTATACAAAGAAGAGGTTAATATAAACCGTGAGCTTACAATTTTATGATTGCTATTTGCTAGCGATGAAATTTGATGTTGGTGTAGTAGAATTTGTAATCAAATGATTATGTTTGATTAATGTTTTATAATGTTGTTTCAATTATGCATGTTAGTGTATTTAAATGTTTAAAATTAAGGAATTGCCTAAGATAAATACGGTAAGACCTCTATAACAGCAAATCACGACTTATTGGCATAAATTGGACCGAAATTCATGGGATATCCAATCCCTATATGTCGACCTTCCTCCTTTTTATTTTTAAACACATTCAAAAACCCTAAAACACACAAAACAATTCCTAGCGGCTGCTCTAAATTTTTCTGGAGGTTGTGGCTATTTTCCTGGACGTAATGAAGTACAAAGAGCCTAAGAAAACTGGTGGTGGTGGCCTGGAAGCATGATTCGAATTGATGTTGCAGTTTCGATCGTTTATTGCCAAAACCGACCTATAAATCGTTTCTGCCCTTTCTGCTTGTTTCCTTCGTGACAAGGTGTTTTCTTTGAGTTATAATAATCATATGGAATGTAAGAAAACTGGCCATGCAGATTACAAAAATCGTTTGCAATTTATCGTGACATTAAACCCTAAAAACGACTATAAATAAAAAATGGTTGTAATATAATTTTGTGTGGCTTCCTATTATTTTTCACAGCTCCTTTATATGTCATATAACTTGTATAAAATGGGTGTTTTGATGTTCGAAGTGAGAAACACGTTTTGTGGATTTAATTGTAAACCGGGTTTTAATTAAAAGCGATTTTATAAAGAAAATAAAGAAAACAGATTGGGGGTTTTGGGGTAAAAATCTGATGTATTTATGTGTTTTAAGATTTTAGTAATGATGGTTCAATGATTTGTAAGCTAGGGTTAAAGTTTTGGATTTTATTTTGAAACCGATTGTATATTAAAAAGTATAAGGGTGCGTTTTGTAATTATTCAAACATGATGGTTATTTTTGTAGATGGTATAGGACCAGGGGAAATTCGTATAAAATATTATATGAGGGTGTAATTTGTAATTAAAATGTTTATTTAGTAAGTTAAATAAATTAAGGGTTTGAATTGTAATTAATTAAACTTGAAGGGTTATTTTGAGAATTATGAAAATATGAAGGTCATTTCGAATATAATTTATTTGAGGGGCTAAAAATGCAATTTTGGTAATTAAAAGGATTTATTTGTAATTTCTATGATTAAAAGGTATAAATTATATTTATTTTAAATTAAGGGGTTAGACTTGTAAATTATGAAAGTTGAGGGCTGATTCGTACATATATTAAATGGAAGGGTTAAATGTGTAATTTTGGATAGTTAATGGCTTAATGTGCTAATATGGATTTAATATGGAAATATTTGTAAACTAATTATATATAAGGACTAAAGTTGTAATTGTTATATTTAGAGGGTTAAACTTGTAATAATTGTAAACTTAAAGGATTAATTGATAAATATTGTTAACTTATGGATTATTTGGATAAAATATGGAATTTGTGATATTTACACTTTAGACCTTTAACTTTGATATGTTTACATTAAAAACCCTAAAATATGGAAAGTTGACGTGTTTTACTCTAAACTATAATTACTTGTCAAAATGAACCCTAATTCCATAACAATGCTTAATTAATGACTTAACCTAATTTTGATGAGGAACCTTTCTAATTATGGAAACCTGCTATTTTTAGAAAGTACTAAGTATGGAAAGCTGCTAAAAGGGAAAGATAACCAAAAGAGGTAACTTAAGTAAATTTTAACTCTTCATGATCCATTTTCACTTTCTTCTAGGTCCGGTGAAGCGGGAGCGATCTTTCTTCTTTTGTTTGATCTTGGTTTTGTGTGTTTCGGCGAAGGTACTGATATTCTGACCTTTTTAGTAAAGGTTTAATATGACTTGTCTTTCCTCTCTTTGACTGCATTGCTATGATCTTGTCACCTGATTCTTAGCCTTTATGTTAGGCTTTCCTATTTGATCTATCTTATGATATTTGAGCCCTTGATATTTGAACTGCCGTTGATATTTGAACCTTTGATTTGTGTGAACCTTTGTACCTTGGTTCTGAGGTTGATGTACTTCGTGGTATTGGGATCCTATTTGTATTTGTTTGAACCCTCATTGTATGATATTAACACACCTTGGTTGTTAACCATTTGTGACCTTAACCTTTGGAACCTTTGAAACTTTGAAAGTTCTTTTAAGATATTTTATCAAGAGATGAAAACCTTTTTCTTAATTATGACATGGAAACGTTTAAAGGAGAAACTATTTTATGACGACGCTTCTAACATGATTTAATACACTTTTATATAGGATTTTATAATTTCATAAAGACTACTTTAAAGGATATTTTGAGAAAACTTTCATTAAAGATTACTTTTATAAATGCTGTCTTTTGGAAGACTCCTTCCTAAATGAACCTTTGTTATAAACCTTTTTATTGGATTATACTATGAACTTTTTTTTAAACAATTGATATGAACCTGCTAAATTGAACTTCTGCTTTAAACTTTCATTATGACCCTTTGATTATGAACCATGGGATTTTGGATCTTGGGATATTGAACCTTATTGATTGGGACCTTGACATTGGCACTTATACTATAGGAACCTTAATATTGAACTTTGGATTTGAACCTTGATTATTTGACCATGATATTGATATTGACATTGATTTTAACTCTTGTTACCTTTGACCCTTCAGTATTTACCCAGACATTATTTTGTTTCCAGTTATGGGGGGTCCATGACTGTAGCATTGATGCACCAATGTTATGACTCTAGTGTGGTTGGAGAGATGTACCACACCATCCCTTTTGATATATGATTATGAGCCCAAGGATATATATATATATATGTTTGGCCACTATGATTTGATTTGCAGGGGCGTATGGATGCATCCTAGTTTTGTGTGATATTTGTGTGGATATCCGGATTGGATATATTATATTTGTGTGGTGATTGGGCATGCGTGCATGCAGTCCCTTCACATTTTGGGAGCTAGCTACTCCGTGGACTACTTGAGGACTCCCCTCTTGCTACATTTGGTATTCCGAGGACTCCCCTTCGAATATATTGATTACGAAGATGTGATTTGGTTTGTTTGGATATTTGTGTGGCCTGGGGTAAATATACTGACACATACACTCACCTTATACCTTAACCATTTATCCTACTCCTTTACCTTGTACTTCTTATGATTCTATTGACTTTATTTATTGTATTTCATTCGTATCGTTTCTCTGTTTTTGCTTTGTTATCTGTACATATCTGTTCACTGAGCTTTGTAAGCTCAGCCGCATTTCTTTTCCCCTGCGGCAGGTTTAGTAGGAAGCTGGGTTATGGATGGAGAATTTACTTGCTTTTGGGCTTAGAAGACTTCACCCTGTTAGATACTTGCTGGACTTAGAGATGACTAGAAGCAGTTATGTTTGGGCTTAGTATCTTATGTTTGGGCTTAGTATGTTGTTGCTGCCCTGTTGAATCTTGTACCTTGTTTAGTTTTCCTTTATAACCCTTGTAAGCTTTGTATAGAAATGTATCTCCGTTTCACTTGTGTTCTGATTTGACTCCATAATATTACACTTTAGCGCTTCTTAGGTTGGGGTGTTACATCTACATATGGATTTAGTTAATTGGATCGGGCCAAGCATGCATATGGACTTAACTAAATGGAACGGGCTAAGCAAACAAACAAGCCCATTTGGGGCCCAATAGTAACCAGCCCAACAAGGCCCATCAAGACCCAACAATGCTTCTAGAAGCCTCTAGAACATGGAAGGAAAATGGCAAATTCAAAATTCAAATTTTGAATTTAGGAGGGAAAAAGGATGGAATATTCTTTGGCATATTTCTTATACTTTGAAACATTCATTGTCATATTCCTTATGCTTTGGAATATTCTTTGGCATATTCCTTATGCTTTGGAATATTCTTTGACATATTCCAAGATCTCATGAGTCTATAAATAGAAGTCATTTCTCCACTTCTTGGGCGCAATTTTGCAAGCATCAAAAACACACACATAGATTATTTCATCATGTAATTAGTTTAGGACAATGTAAGTCTAGAATCTCAATTGCACTAGGGAAGATCCGGACGATGTGTAAGTCCATGGATGATTGTGTAGATTAGTAGTGGTATGTATAGTCGTGAAGGTGAAGAAGTCGTGAAGTCGTGAAGAAGTCGTGTGTAGAAGCAGTGATCGAAGTCGTGTCGTGAGTTTGGTCCTAGCTAGCATTAGGACTCGATATATTGCTTAGTGTCGTAAATTGGTGTAAGCAAAGGTGTGTACGGTTTTCTCCGTCAAAAGGGAGCTTGTTGAGTAGTGTTGTGAACTCTCGAGTAGGTGACTCGGGGAGTGGAGTAGGGCAAGGAAGGTGTCCTTGTAGCCGAACCACTATAAATATGTGTTGATTGTTGCTTATATTGTCATGATGATTGATTGTGTTATAGTTACAAGTTAATATTGTGATTGTGTATATAACTATATGATATAGTCTAATAGATTATTATTCACACTTCTCATATTGAGTTTAATTTAATAGATAATTTGATACAAAATATTTTAAGATTTTAAAAAGCAATATGTCGTGAAGTCGTGAAGAAGTCGTGTGTAGAAGCAGTGATCGAAGTCGTGTCGTGAGTTTGGTCCTAGCTAGCATTAGGACTCGACATATTGCTTAGTGTCGTAAATTGGTGTAAGCAAAGGTGTGTACGGTTTTCTCCGTCAAAAGGGAGCTTGTTGAGTAGTGTTGTGAACTCTCGAGTAGGTGACTCGGGGAGTAGAGTAGGGCAAGGAAGGTGTCCTTGTAGCCGAACCACTATAAATATGTGTTGATTATTGCTTATATTGTCATGATGATTGATTGTGTTATAGTTACAAGTTAATATTGTGATTGTGTATATAACTATATGATATAGTCTAATAGATTATTATTCACACTTCTCATATTGAGTTTAACTTAATAGATAATTTGATACAAAACATTTTAAGATTTTAAAAAAGAAAACTTTAATTGAAGATTTTGAAACAAACCTTTTATAAAACAAAAAAGAAGGAAAACTATTCAACCCCCCTTCTAGTTTTTCACATTTTTTTTCGGTTTGGGATTTATTTTGGATCGGTATAATTTTTTTTGAGGCAGTATGCTCTTTTTTTATTTTTTTTTTGGCTAACTTTTTTTGTTTGCTCATTGTTTTCCATATATACTTAAAAAAAAATAAATAAATAAATAAATAAATAAATAAATAAATAAATAAATAACCGTTACAAGCTCCAATGTCCAAAATTAAATATGCAACGTGCAAATTTTCCACTCATACCGTGCGTGAAAGTTTACCGCAAGGGAAGTATCCTGTGCGGTACCACTAAGCCGGCGGCGGTGTTCCCGCACGGGATAAATCCCGTCTGGCGCTATCACGTACCCACTGCCAAAACCCTTATATATGAGGATTACAAAAGCCAAACTCCAGTTCGAGCTCTATACAACCGAAGTTCAAACCCAAACAAGACCCGGGTCATTAGTATTAACGGATATGACCCGATGTAATATAAAAATGGGAGACAAGTATTATATCGCATTCACATTTCACAAAACACAAACAAATATAAAACTAAGCTAGGGTTGAAAAAAGAAAGAAGATGGCCGGATTAGGATCATTATTGTCAAAGATCGTAACGCCGAAGAACCGCCCTCAATCCACAGATATCCAAGCTGCTGCTGCTTGGGGCGTCGCTGCTTTCACCGGCGCCGTTTGGATCGTTCAGGTCCCTTTTTTTATTATTATTAATTTGAATTGATTCATTAATTGCCTTATAAATCGGTTAACACTAAATTAGTATATTTGATTTAGGGTTTGAATGTGTTTTAATATAAATATTTAGATCTGGATTTTAGTTTAAAAAAAAAATAAAAGTTGACTTTCTGGTCAAACTATTCCTGTTTCACAAAAGGTGTGTTTTGTTGCGTTGGTTAATGTTATGGATTGATGATATCTTTTCATTGTGTACCCGGGGTTAGGGTTGTTCCTGCCAATTTACAACTTTTGTGGATAGTTTTATGGGCTTATGTTAATTTGGTTACAGCTGATATGTAAAACTAGTGTATGTTGGGTGGTTAGATTTAGGCAATGTATAAAATATATGTATGGAATAACTTAGTGATTTTTTTTACTTGTTATGGCCACAGAGGTAACCATTTTTCAGATTTTGTAAAGTATATCTAGACTTTCAGTTGGCAACATGACATTAATTTGGTTAACCTCTCTCGTACCTGTTTCTGGTTCATGCTCTTTATTTACTTGATGGTTTGAATCTTGAATGTTACAAGGAGTCCTTAAGTTGTGTTGTCTCATGTATGCCACTTGGATATTAGTGTACATTATGCATTAGAGCCTTGACTTGGATTATTAGTACGATAGATTGACGATTTCGCACTCATCGATACAAGGTTAATGATAATCACAAGCTGTAGCTGAGTGTTTCGTAAGATTTAATTTCTTAATAATGGTAATCTGGCTCATTTGCTGGTGTTACTTTTGATTAACCTTACATGTGCATCTAAATCTTGGCTTGACATTGGTTGTGATTAAGTGTGAGCATTAGTTATAGCAGAACAACAAAGATCATCATAGTTATTTTTTCAAGAAGGTACAACCAGATACCCGTCTTTCTTTCTTTTCACCCATCCTTAAAACTTTTGTATCCCTGTAGGCGTTTACTAGTTTGTTACTTTTTAGCCGTACTAAGAACATGGATATTATGGTCACACCAGATCAGTTAGACTAGAATAAGGGTTTACATATAGTGGAACGTCCAAATCTTGCTATATTGGCATTGGTACAGAGCCTTTAAATGCACTTGGTAGTTCATTTAAGTCTATTTGCATACTTTGTTATTTCTTAGGACTTCTGGCAGAGGACGGTTCTGAATTAGGTTGCCACAGTAAAAGAGTAGAAAATTTCCACTTTGATTCCTATGCGTGGTTCAGACTTCAGATATGACAACAAAATATGCCTTAACATTGATTATCATATTTCTGTTGGGTGAAGATTGTCTTACAGTTTGAACCCAATACATCTGAACTGTCTTAAGTTTGCTAGTCCGAAACTTGCAAAGTCTACTGCTTTAGAAAGTCTTCATGTTAAATGACCGGTTATTATTATTGGGGTTAAATTGAGGGTGTTATTTTGGGCTCACAAGATCCTATTGTTTTATGACAAATATTTTAATGATTATCTAATTAATGAGGTGGTTGAAGTAAAAGTCACACCTCTATTGTCAGTTTGTCACTCACACAAAACAGCACTGTATGACATAAGAATGTTGAGTATTCATAGTATTTTGCTTTATATAAATGACATCAACGATCTAATGCATATATTCAATTTTCGTTGAGTGCAGCCATTTGACTGGGCGAGGAAGACTTTTTTTGAGAAACCAGCACCAGAAGAAAATTAAACAAGAGGTGTGGAGTTCATCTCTAATGGCTCAAATCTTGGTTTTGCCATTTGTTTCCTTTCTGCTGATGAGAAAAAACTGTAGGCAGGTTTTGATTTCAATAATGTAAAACAATATTTTGTGGCTGTGGTTTATTCTAGTCCAAATGAAATTTATACCATGGTTTTGTGGTCATCTTTCTGAATGTCTATTGCTTGCGCTAATTTGCACATAAAATGAAATCATTAAGCTAGCAAGCGATGTGCAAACAACAAAAGTAAAGTAAATCTGAACAAAAACCTGACAGAAGATGTTATGTATTACTCAAAATCTGGTTTTGATTTTTGTTTTTACCGAATCTGGGCTTGAATGCGCAACCTTTTTTAGAACTCTACATATTTTCAGTTCTGGTGTAACATATACCAACAAGTCTGATTTAGTGTCCAAATTTTGTTCCATTTGGAATGTAATAAGTGATGACTTCATTTTACTACTACATACTGTGTTATATTTCCATTTTTTCTTATAAAATGGACCATCGCTTGATAATAATAGCTCTTGTTACAATCTGGGCTTCGACTTCACACGTATGCTCTCGTTTCAAGAAAAAGAGCAAAAAAGTGTTTACAAACTGACTGAATTGACGTGAGATGCTTTAAAAAGCATAAACAGATACGTAAACGTCTATTAGAATACACAAATATGCAATCATCACTCGCACATACGTTTAGTATCTAGTCTAGAATAATAGAAAAGCAGAAACAACAATCATGAATCAAATATTTCCAATTTGAGCTCCAGAAACAATCTGTTAAATCCAAAAAACCAATTTTATTTGACATCAAGCGCAATAAGCAGGCCAATCAAGTCCACATTGTGTGTCACAACAAGGTATGAATTTATTTAATGAGCATCAAACTCAGACAATCAGTTTCCACCCATACTCAGCTAGCCTCTTTAAGACCACTGAGAATGATACTTTATTAACTTTAAATAATTACACAAGATCATGCATTCCCTCACATGATTAAGCCAGTTTGAACTCATCTCATCCAGCAAAGAACGAGATCTCAAATGGAACCCCATCCGCCACCACCAGGAGTAAGAATCTCAAGAATTTCACCTGCTTCAACCTCAATAGTATTCTTACCTCCAAGATATACCCGACGCTTATCTTTTGTTACAAGATAATTAACCCCACAGGCTCCATCTTTTCCTCCATTAAGTCCCCTGGGAGAATGGACACGCCTCTCAGAAAGAATACTCACCACCACCGGCCGCCTAAATTCTATCTCCCTAACAACCCCATCACCGCCTTTATGAACACCACCACCACCGCTTCCCTCTCTCAACCCAAACTTATGCAAAATAACCGGATACCTCTGCTCAAAAATCTCAGGATCAGTCATACGAGTATTAGTCATGTGGCATTGGACCCCACTTGTTCCGTCCCATGTAGGACCTGCCCCACTTCCTCCAGCAATCGTCTCGTAGTAACCAAAAGTATTATCACCAAAAGTAAGATTATTCATACAACCTTGGGAACAAGCACAAGCTTGAAATGCCATAAGAACAACATCTGTTATCCTTTGAGAAGTTAGAACGTTACCACCAACAACCGCAGCTTTGTCACTAGGAGATAAGAAAGATCCTGGTGGTATAAAGATCTTGACAGGAGCTAAACAGCCTTGATTTAGCGGAATATCAACATCAACCAAACACCGGAGACAGTAAATAACCGCAGCTTTTGTAACAGCTTCTGGTGAATTCCAATTCCCATAAACTTCAGGCGTAGTACCAGAAAAGTCAAAGAAGGCTTCACCTTTTTTGGAGTCGATAGTGAGTTTTAAATGTATTGAAGAACCATCATCCATGTAATCTTCTTCTTCAATGGTAATCGAACCATCCGAATGAACAGACTTAAAAGAAACTTTTTCAGGAATTGACTTTAGCATTTCTCTAACCGCCTCTTCTGCGTTTTTCTGAACATAAACCATATAAGATTGAACCGTTTCCAAACCATAATGCTGAATAAGCTCCTTGATAAGAACAATTCCTCTTTGATTTGCAGCAATTTGGGCACGCAGATCAGATAAATTATCTTGAAGCCTACGTGTTCCAGGAATCTTTATTAAAGATTCATCAGAACTCGGGTATTTAAGAAGTTTAGTGATTCCTTCTTCTTGAAAGATCCCCTTTTCAACTAGTTTAAATGCTTTTATAGCAGCTCCTTCTTCATATATGGACTTTGAGAATGGTGGCATACTTCCGGGAGTGATTCCACCTATTTCCGCATGATGGCCTCTACTAGCAACAAAGAAAACAAGCTTTCTATTATCGAAAACGGGTGTAATTACCGTGATATCGGGTAAATGACTACCACCAGAACACGGATGATTAGTTACCAATACATCTCCTTCACTTAAATTCTTCCCCCAATATTCGAGCTGCCATTGGACTGTACTAGACATGGCTCCTAAATGAACCGGAACATGTGGAGCATTAGCAACTAACCCACCATCAGGGTCAAAAAGGGCACAAGAAAAATCGAGTCTTTCTTTGATATTTGTTGAGATGGAGGTTCTTTGTAATGTCCGACCCATTTGTTCAGCTATACCCATGAATCTGTGATTGAATATAGATAGTTGCACAACATCTGCAACTTTTTCCGATACCTTCACAGTGGTCACACTCGACTCTATTTCAATCTTTATGTTTCCGTATTTGGTAATTATAGCTTTACAATTAGGTTCAACTATCACTGTACTGTTACCATTCATGATAATTGCGGGACCCAGAATCACATGACCATATCCCAAATTTTCAAGCTTGAAAAGTGGTGTATTATGCCATCCGTTTTCAAAGTAGACCTTGTATTCTCCTGAAGCTATAGGTGTACCAGATGAACTTTCTGTGACTCTCGGCTTTAAGATATTTGTAACTCCGATACCACGAACTCTGACGTCACATATCAGAATATTTCTGTTTTCAAGTTTGAATCCGTATTCCTGTTGAAATAACTTAACAAATTCAGAAGCGTAATCATTTCCTGACCCTTTCACCATTATAGCAGTATCAGTCCCTTCATACCTTAAATTTAAGTATGATTCAGTCGTAACACTACTTTCTTCAAATCCTTGATCTATAAGTTTCTGCTTTACCTGTTTTGATAACAGAGTCTCCCTATGTGAAGCTTCTAGAACAGATTCAGGACCGTAAGTAGCCGAATACGGTTCTTGTGCTTCTTCAATAACATCAGCTAATCCCATCCCGTATGCACTTAAGATCCCACAAAATCTGTGTACTAATACTTCATTCATACCCAATGAACGTGCAATGGCACACGCATGTTGTGGGCCCGCACCTCCAAAGCAGGCGAGAGCATGATTCTTGGTTTCGTGACCTTTCATTTCGGTTAATTGTCTAATAGGACGACACATTGTCTCATTAGCAACATTCACAAACCCTTGTGCAATTTCTTCCACTGACATTTCCTTCGATGATGGATCGTTGGTCTTTCTATATGAATTAATTTGTTTTGCAAGTTTCTCAAATTCTTTTCTAGTTTCATCAATATCCAAAGGCTGATCTTCATTAGGTCCAAAGATTGAAGGGAAGTAATCAGGAATTACATAACCTAACACAAGATTAGCATCAGTGACAGCTAACTCACCTCCTTTCCGATAACAGACCGGACCCGGATGTGCACCTACTGATTCAGGTCCAACCCGGAACGCTCCAAATTGAAACTTTAACTTTGAACCACCACCAGCAGCCACTGTGCTAATGTCGAGCTGCGGTGCTTGAATTATAGCACCAGCTATTTGTGTTTCAAGAACTTGTTCATAACTCCCTGCATATCGGCTCACATCAGTAGACGTGCCACCCATATCAAACCCAATTAAGGGTTTCTCTGTCTCAACCCCGAAAAGGGTCTGAGAGTACCCGACGACACCACCTGCAGGACCCGACAACACGGCTTTATGACCTGAAAATCTACTTTCCGGAGCTAGACCTCCATCTGATTGCATAAAAAGAACATTTATCTTTCCAAGATTGTCATCAAATTTAGAAATGAATCCCGACAAATACTCTTTGATAACGGGAGTCAAATATGCATCCACACTAGCGGTCAAACCTCTAGGAACAGCTCGAACCATCGGAGTTAAAGAAGAAGATAACGAAACATGCTTGAATCCCATACTGACAGCCAAGTCTTGTAACGCGAGTTCATGATTAGGATATGTATAAGAGTGCATTAACACAACCGCTAAACACTTAATACCTTTCTCTAAAAGACCGTTAAGTAAAGGCCTCAAACTTGCTTCATCAACAGTCTTAACGATCCTAACCTTCTCACCCGAAATACCAGTAACTAAATTCGATTCATCAGATTCAGAAGCAAGCTCGATCCTTTCATCAACTTCTATAACCTCTTCATAAAGATTAGAAGATTTCAACACAGTAAGGTCAAAAATATTTGGGCGAGCCTGATTACCAATCTGCAATAAATCTTTAAACCCACGAGTCACACATAATGCGATTCTTTCACCTTTTCGCTCTAGAAGTGCATTTGTAGCAACAGTTGTTCCCATTCGAATCCATTCGATGTTTTCAGTTGGGACTTTTGAAGTCCTGGCGATTTTATTTCCGGTATATTCTTCTAAAATTCTTCTGATTCCTTCAACCGGAGCATCTTCATAGTTTGATGGATCGACAGATAACAACTTCATTACTTTCCCTTCAGGTTGACCAGGGATTTCTGCATAAACATCAGTGAAAGTACCTCCTCTATCTATACAGAATCTAAGTTTGCCTTCATGCACACTGCCCATGGTTCCTGGATAACAAATAATAATGTTTGTTTTAATGATTAAAGCAACAAAGACTTAACTTTGACATCATTGAGTAATATATATATTCAATTATATAAACAAAAAAACAAGAATCCAATAGCAACATCAAATGATGATCAAGACGCAAGGATTACATTCCTGTTCAATTTTGGGGTGTTTATGTGCATGAAGAATCAGAAATGGAAAAATAGCATACTGAGTGGCAGAAAACACTCGATTGATGTGCTTAATTGCTTATACTATCTGGATGCTATAATTAGATTTTCAGATGTTAGAAGGTCTTATTAATTCTGATAATATAAGATATTATTAATAGAATGGAAATTAAGTTACTTCAATTCTTCAAATCAGGTAAAAAAAAAGGGGGGTTAATAAGTAATTTCACTTTACATTTTTTATACATGTATTGTTACCAGTTTAGTCTGCAAAAGTGATCAGCATATGTTTTTGCTAAGCAAAATATGACAATGTCAAGGCACAAAATCTTAAATGCAGATCACGATATTTTACATATGTATGATACTTGTCGTAGTGGTAATAAATGAAAGGGCACAAAATCTGTAGCCTTACTATGGTTAAACAGCTCGAAGCTAGTCAACTGGGATGAGAGCTGAAATCAAGCTCTAGGAGTCTCCTATAAATTGGTTCCTCCATGGTAGAAGAAAACGTGTGCACAAAAGTGAGAGAAAGCTCTAAGTTGGGGACGGTGCACAAATATGTTGATAATCTGTTCAAATGACGATAATAAGACCATATGCAAAACCAAAAAGTACCCTTTACCAAAAACAAGACCCTTTCTAAATTGCGTTCACTGGTGGATATCAGGTATATACTATCTACTAAAGAACATAGCTGAGTTTTAGTAAAAGTCAACCAAGTACTATCTTTAAAAGTAAGTACACGGACGAGGTTTTCGCTATTCATGTTACCCCGTGACCATTTCTGACCACCCCTAAAAAGCATCTTAAAAAGTCTTAATAGATTATCTCTACATTAAGAGATTTCAAACAATCATTTTTACAAACTGATTGTACAAGGCAATCACAAAAGTTGATCTCATTAAAAGAAAAAGTCTGCATTTAGTTAAGTGTCACAGTTTTGAGAAATTATTAGCACTGACAACCATGACCAGAAAAAAAGTCAGTGATTTATGATTAACACTAAACTATATAATGAACTAGTAGTTGATTTCTAACAAGAACCAAATACAAAATTACTACTAGTAAATCTTAAGCAAACTCTTAGAACAAAAAACCATAATATAGAAAGTCAAACCTAAACTCTTGGGTTGACATTTAAATTTGATCTAAAAATCACATACATAAGTAAACATTGAATCAATACAACCAATGTTGTGAAAAATAAATATACCTTTGATGAGATTTATGAAAAGGGTTTAATGATAATATGATGGTTTAGCAGTGAAATTTGGGTTTGGATGATTTTGATTAGAGATGAAGAGGCGTGAAGTGGTTTGTCACTCACTAGTTTTTCGTTCTGTATTTGTAAACTCTTTACTTTATCTTCTTGTTGTGGCCAAATAATAATAAAATATTGAATCTCAAATTTAATACCACGAGCTCAAATGATAAATATCACTAAGGCCCAAAACCACCATGAGTGGGCTATTATAACTTGGGCCGCATTGATAATAGGATTGGGCTCACGTAGACCCAAGCCCAACCAAACTATATACGGTATAGATAAGGATCTTCTATTTATGGAATAGATATCCTTAACCCGGATAAGCACCACGTGTGCGAAGAGTAAGGAGCAAGAAACCTACGAGGATTCTGCACCTATATAAGGAATGACATAATTCTCATTAAAGGTACGATTCACATACCCTAAACTCTTTACGAGAACCCTAAAACCGATTACTTACTCTCACGCCGGAGGATAATCGTGGGAGACAATCCCACGATAAGCCTAACGGTGTTTGTTTATTTTCTTAGTGCGCAGGTTTCAAGCATTAAGAAGCGAATTGATACGAGAGCAAGAGCCCAAACTAGGAACGCCCAACTTTTGTATCAACAAGTGGCGCCATCCGTGGGACCAACACCAAGAATCAAGGAACTAGAATGACAAAGAGTAAAAATTCAAGCCAGCGGACTCCGCAGGTGGAGAAAACACGTGACCCCCAGAGGAAGAATCAACAAGATTCAACCCCTAAGCAGGCTTCTGGGACAACCAGTATGCCTGGTTACCAAGAAACGGGACCTACCCAACCTCTCCCAGCGGTGGAATTGCCTGTAAGGACTACCCACGTCACCACCGTAGTCCCAAGCGTTGAAGAACTCCAGCGCACCCTCTTCAAAACTCCTCACTAGACGGCACCTACAATGGACAACATTGTGCCGCCTGGCGCACCTAACAGGGATAGGGTACCCAATACTGAGGCAGATATTCTTGCAGCGAATGAGGACGCACCTGACTTAACGCTGAGTAATTTTGTATCCTAAAATTACGAAACTCTAACCGCCCTTATGCAAGAAGAAGCGAGGAGAAGGTCGAATACAAGCCTGCAAGCCCGACTCAACTTTGGTCCTGAACGCGAAGCATCACCACCGCGCCACCTACGAGGAAGACGCGAAAACAATGGAAAATGTACCACTATCCATGATAGGCTGGGTACGATATCTGACTCACAATATTCAGCGCACCCTCTTCAAAACTCCTCACCAGACTTGGTAGTCGAGGGGTACAAGATAGATTAGGACCTCAACACTCACCAAGCGAAGGTTCCTCCAGGTCTGGGAGCAAAAGAATTCATGACAGATTAGGGAGAAGAATATCCCCAAGCGAAAGCCCCTCAAGCTCTTCCTCTGAAGGAAGCCGGCGCAAGCGCCGCAAAAGAGATTACTCCTCCTCCAATGACTCCTCGGACAACGAGGATAAGGAAACAGGACACTGGAAATCTAGAGGAGGACGTGCGAAGAAGAAGACGAAGACATGTCTCTTCCGTGGCGTCGCCAGAAAGTTGATGCATTTACACGACGCATCAGCGATTACTCCAATCACAAAAGGAGGCGCATGCCCACTAATGTCAAAACATATGATGGAACAGGTGATCCGGATGACCACCTAAAATTTTTTGAGTCGGCCGCTACCATCGAAAATTGGCCACAACATGTGTGGTGCCATATGTTTAATTCACCCTAGTAGGGAATGCGCGCACGTGGTTTAGCAAGCTCCCACGACGGAGCATTGGTGGGTTTGAAGAATTACGGAAAGCATTCCGTTTAAACTTCACCCAAAGAAAGAAGTGCTCTAAAAACCCTGTTGAACTAGCCAGAGTAAAACAGTGCCAAGGGGAATCAACCAGTGCTTATGTGGAACGCTTTAAAGATGAGTGCATACATGTCAAAGCGTGTACCAAAGTCCTAAAAATTTCAGGGTTCATGAATGGGATTAATAACCCCGAACTCATTCGGAAGCTAAACGACAAGGTTCCCCAAACCTTCGATGAGCTAATGAAGCGCACAAGATCCTTCATACAAGGAGAAGCAGCCGCTGCGGACAGCAAAAAAGGCTACTCAAATTATAGGCAACAAGAACAGCCTAGGAGACAATCCAACGATCAGAATAGCAACCGCAGCAGGAATTATCGCAGTGGAAGAAAAAATGACAAATATACCCCTCTCACAAAGACTCCGAGGGGAATATTTGTAACAGAAGGTGCAAACTTCCCAAAAGCTCCACCAATGCGCACCGCAGAAGACAAGCGCATAGGGAATGGATACTGCGAATACCATGGCCAAAAAGGCCATACAACCAACGAGTGTGTCCAGCTACGACAACTAATTGAAAAATTAGTAAGAGAGGGCAGAATGGACCACCTCGTAAAAAACATCAAAGAAGGGAAGGACAAACAAAGGAATGGAGGCAAGAAAGAACCTCCCAAAGACAAAGCTGACATCATCTACATGATACAGTCATGGCAACCTAAGATAAAACAAAAAGTCAGTCAAAAATTCTCTCCAGAAAAAGAGATATCCTTCCCTACTCTAGCTGCGGACAACGCAGTAGTAGAGCCACTAACTATTGAAATACATACGGGAGGACATAATATCCACCGCATGTATATCGATGGGGGGGCATCCGCAGACATCTTATATGATCATTGTTTCAAAAGGCTACGACCTGAGATACAAAGTCAATTGATACCGACCACAACTTCGTTGACTAGATTCACAGGAGAAAAGATTTGGCCTATGGGACAATTGCGCTTGCTAGTAGTTGTGGGCGATGAACAACACTCAACAGCAACATGGATAAATTTCATGGTAATCAAGTCTCCCTCACCATACAATGGTATCATTGGGAGACCTGGAATATCATCCATGCGCGCTGTACCATCCACAGCACATGGGATGCTCAAATTTCCAATGGAAGGAGGAGTCGTCACCCTCTACAACACCGCGGTACCACCAAAAGAATGCAACGCAGTAACCAGTGAGGTGGAGAGTATTCCAGAACAGCGCACAGAAAAAACACCAAACTTAAAGGTCGCTATTCACCCCGATTACCCAGATCAACAAATTTCGATTGGAGGATCTTTATCCGACAAAGGTAAAGCAGCTGTGTGCGCACTCTTGCAAAATAACCTAGATATCTTTGCATGGGAACCAAAGCACATGACCGGAGTGCCACGCTCTATCACGGAGCACAAGCTACAAATCCGACAAGGATATCCCCCAATACGACAGAAGAAGCGCGGCCAGGCCCCAGATCGTGCAAAAGCTATTCTGGAAGAAGTACATAAACTTGTAGACGCAGGCATCATGCGCGAAGTATACTATCACGACTGGCTTTCTAATCCAGTGATGGTAAAGAAGAGTGATGGAAGTTGGAGGATGTGCGTGGACTTCACAGACCTCAACAAAGCATGCCCACAGGACTGCTATCCACTGCCGGAGATAGACTGGAAAGTAGAATCCCTGTGCGGATATCCTTTCAAGTGCTTCCTAGACGCATACAAAAGATACCATCAAATCCAGATGGCAGTAGAGGACGAAGAAAAAACAGCTTTTCACACAAGTCAAGGGGTCTATTGATATACGAAAATGCACTTTGACCTAAAAAACGCAGGCGCAACATACCAGCGATTGGTGGACACAGCTTTCGAAAAACAAGTAGGTCGAAACTTGGAAGTCTACGTTGATGACCTTGTCATCAAGAGCCACACAGAGGATGAAATGGTGCGCGACATTGAGGAAACGTTCAAAACATTGGGAAAAATAAACATGAATTAAATCCCAAGAAGTGCACCTTTGGCGCAATAGAAGGCATGTTCCTCGGATACTTAATAGAACCCGATGGAATCAAACCTTGCCCAGAAAAAACAAAAGCTGTTATTGATCTTCCCTCACCGCGCACACTCAAAGAAGTCTAGTCATTAAACGGAAAGCTAGCTGGGCTAAACCGTTTCTTATCTAAGTCAGCAGACAAATCACTCCCTCTCTTTAAAACACTCACGAAGTGCACCAAAAAAGGAGACTTTCGTTGGACTAAGGAAGCAGAAGAAGCTTTCCAACAGCTAAAGCAACATCTAGCATCACTCCCCAAACTTGTCGCATCGCGACCAGGGGAAGAGTTGATCATGTACTTATCTGCAACCCACGGAGCAGTTAGCGCAGTACTATTGATAGACAGAAACTCCGTCCGGACACCCATATACTTTGTAAGCAAAGCATTAAAGAAGACAGAGACTAACTACAGCGTCATGGAAAAGCTGGTCTTAGCTCTAGTATTCGCATCTAAATGACTGCGCAGATATTTTCAGGCACACCCAATAGCTGTAATCACAGACCAGCCAATCAAACAAGTTATCTCTAAACCTGACGCATCAGGGCGGCTACAAAAGTGGAGTGTGTTGTTAGGTGAATATAACATCTCGTATAGACCATGCACTGCAATCAAGGGGTAGATATTAGCCGACTTCATTGTTAAAAAGCCAGATACCGATAGTCCAACCTCAACAACCAAAACAGATCTACAGGAACCCTGGATTATGTTCACAGATGGATCCTCATGCATGGATGGATCAGGCGCATGCCTTATTCTTACTAATCCAGAAGGAATGGAATTCACCTATGCGCTGCGCTTCGAATTCACAGCCACAAACAATGAGGCAGAATATGAAGCCTTACTCGCTGGACTGCGTATTGCAATCCAAATGGGTGTACGCAACCTGGAAGCAAACGTGGATTCCAGGCTAGTAGCTAACCATGTGCTAGGTGAGTACGAAGCCAAGGATGAACACATGATCCAATACCTGGAAAAGACCAAGTCCTTAATTCAGAACTTTGATAGGTTCACAATAAAACAAGTACCTAGAGGGGACAACAGGAAAGCTGATGTGCTTAGCAAGATCGCATCTACAAGCTTTGCGCACTTATCAAAACAGGTACTGGTAGAAACCCTACAAAACAAGTCAATCTTGGAGATGGAAGTATCCACAGTGATAGAAGAACAAGATCCTTCGTGGATGACACCTATCATTGAATTCATTAGCAAAGGAGTCTTACCACAAGATCATAAGGACGCTCGAAGAGTGCGGCGCACAGCGCAGCGATTTGAACTACGAGACAACATCCTCTTTCGACGCTCTTTCTTGCAGCCTTAGCTCCGATGTGTTGGACCTCTTCAAGCAGACTATGTACTCCGAGAAATCCACGCCGGATCATGTAGCATGCACTCAGGACCACGGTCTGTTGTAGCGCGCACTCTACGGTCGGGGTATTATTGGCCCACTATACACCGCGACGCGCAAGATATGATTAAAAAATGCAGCAATTGCCAAGTACACAGACCAATTCCGCGCCAACCACAACAAGAGCTAACTCCCATCACCTCACCATGGCCATTCTACAAATGGGGCATTGACATCGCAGGTCCTTTTCCAGTTGCAGCAGGAGGGCTAAAATTCCTCATCGTAGCCATAGACTACTTTACGAAGTGGATTGAGGCAAAGGCAGTGGTGAGTATCACGGGCAACCAGGTAAAACGCTTTGTGTGGGATAATATCGTATGTCGCTTCGGACTACCTGGAGAAATCATATCAGACAATGGGAAACAATTCTGCGACAACCCATTCAAAGATTGGTGCGCGCAATTGAACATCACACAACACTTTGCTTCAGTAAAACACCCACAAACCAATGGTTTAGTTGAGCGCGCGAATCGCAGTCTAGGTGAAGGAATAAAAGCGCGCCTTGACAGACACAAAGGAAAGTGGGTGGACGAACTATCTCATGTCTTATGGGCGCATCGCACTACAATCAAAACCAGTACTGGAGACACACCATACTCCCTTGTCTATGGAACAGAAGCCGTCATACCAGCTGAGATAGGAATGCCAACTATACGAATAACAGAGGTCAACGTCACAACAAATGACGAGGAGCAGCGCATAGACTTGGACTTACTGGAAGAAAGACGTGAACGCGCAGCTATACGCGAGGCAAAGGCTAAGGCAAAAATGAAGAAGTATTATGATGCAAAAGTCAAACATACTTCCTTCAGGCCAGGAGACTTTGTATACCGCGCTAATGACGCAAGCCACGCAGAAGACACAGGCAAACTTGGACCCAAATGGGAAGGACCCTATGAGGTAACCGATGCGCTAGGCAATGGTGCATACAGGTTGCGCGATATGGAAGGTCACGATCTAGCGCACACTTGGAATATCTGTAATCTCAAAAGATGCTATCTTTAGGAAAGGCTACGGCCCACAAACAGACATCCTTGCACACTAGTATGTGCCCTATAATTGTTTGTTCTTCTTTTCTTTGTTAGGAATTGTTTTTTTTTTTTTTTTTTTTTCAAAAACTTGCAAGTATCAATATAACGTTATGGTTTCTAGCTAACTCCATAACACATTTTACTTTATTGCGTACATTCTTATATGTGTCAATATTGTTACATTACATTTTTTCCTACATGGCGTGCATGCACTAATTAAGACCCACGACGGCATAAAGGATGAGTAAACCTACTAACTAACTCGTTGAGTAAGAGGGTTGCAAACCCATCAACATTGGATCACGCATCCTTGCTAGGCGCCTTACCTTCAAGACGTTGAAGTAAGTCTTTCTTGCGCACCCCACGAAGGATGTACAAATGTCACGTACAAGCTTAGCAAACAACAAGCCAAGACTCTTGGTCACACAATAAAACTTTGTAAACATAATGCAAGTTTATACTTCTAATTTATCTTAAGTCACGCACTTAATTTAAAACACAATTCCAAAAAGAGTATCTTATTTAATCTTTTTACATAAAAAGACAAACGGCTACCATAACACGCAAAAGATATACTTTGTTATTTATACAATAAATATACAAGTCACAAAAAGCCTATATGCTATGACGATGCTCAGGACTATCTTCTAGAGCAGCGGAGCTTCCTGCCTCTTGAAGCTTTCTCAAGAGCAACGCATCCTTAGGCGATACGGTCGCTACACTAACAGGAATCCCATCAGACCTGGGAATATATGCAGCGCCCACACCGCATAAGACGGCCTTGCCCTTAATACCCTTTTTCTGGGTTGCTCTCTCTGCGTGCCGCTCCAACACCTCCTTAAGAGGAATCTCCTCAAGAGCAAACGGATTCAACATATGGCGTGGCTGTGCAAAAACAGGAACCTGCAGCTGCGACTCATCAGGCTTGAGGAAGTAGTCTGGCTGCGCTTCTGCATCCTCCAAGACATGGCGCCCCAGGGTCAACCCCTCCATAATTACCTTTATGGGTTATCCTGGTCGCGCTCCAGCTGCGCAATATGAGGAAGCTCAAGCAGCTTCATTCCCTCCATCACCTTCATCAGCTCATCATACGTGTTGGCATTGTAAGCAGGCACCTCAGCGAGCTCCACCTTCAGCAACTTAGCCTCATGAAGCTCCTCCATGGCTTGCGCCCTCCCACGCTCCACGGCGCACTGCACCACCTTTCCAAAAGGTCTCCAACACCTATGGAGACTCTAAGGTGCCCATAGCAGCCAAGCGCAGTCCATGACTGATCAACCACCTACATCAACAGGAACAACTTGCATTAGAAGAGACAAACCAACAAATATAATAAGGCAACATTGCAGGAAAATATGAAAGGACGTACCTGCGCTCATATATGGTAGACATCAGGTGAGGGTATAATTCCTCATCATAGTCTATGCTCAGGCCACGCAGCTTCTCCTCCTGCTCCTGAATAATCTTCTCCATGCGCAACTTGAACTCATTGATGTTTGCAAAATGCTCCTCCTTCTTCTCCTCAAGATACCTTACCGCCCAGGTAAGGTTGGCCCTAAACTGATGAAGTTCCCCGCGCGCTTGCTGCAGCTCGGCCATCGCGGTCAACTTCTCGTTAGTAACCTTTTCTACGTGCACCTTGAAGGACTCCACCTCCGCCTGCGCTTCAGCCAGCTGCGCACGTAGAAGAGCTATCTCCTCATCTTTCTGGGTAAGAGTGCTACTCTCCCCGACGTATCACGTCTTTAACTGAGCAACTAGCTCAGTTTGACGCTCAGTAGTAGCAGCCAACTCCATCAACAGTTGCTGCGCAGATACGTCCTCAGCCACCTTCACTCCCTCCTCCTTGTTTTCATTCTGAGGAGGGACCACACTCTCCACAAAGGCCGCATCATCCTTCGCATCATGGTCACTACAAAGAATAAGGAAGAAAGTTAGTGCATATTACGACAAGTAATAATAAATATAAAAGCACGAGGAATATCACTTACAGAAGCGGAGAAGTTCTTGCAGCCTCTTTTTCTGCGCCAGAAGCGGATGTATCCTCCTCTGCGGACGACTCTACATCCGCAATCAGATGGCGCCTCCTCTTGGAAGTACCGCTGCCACCAGCCTCTCCTTTGCGCTTTAGATTCTGCGCTACTTCCTCAGGCTTCAGTACCTCTACGCTGTCAGAAGATTCAGCTTGCACTTCCTCCACATGTGCAGGCTCCACAGTCGGAGCCACGCTCTGTACTGGCGTCACAAGAAGAAGAGGCGAATCTTCATGACCAATTGGCCCCAATACAGTCAGATGCCCAGCAGTCGCCTCCAAGAGCGGTTGCTCGTTCTCCCTTAGAGGGCGCACACCAACGACCACCTGCTTCGGCTTCTCCAGCTTCACCACGGCAAACAAATCCATCTCTGCGCAACACAGGAACAAACAACAAAACAGAGATTAGTTATTAAAAGTGCGCATACAGAAAAACTTACATTATTGGAAGCGAACAATTAAAAGGGATGAACACCTACCCCGGCCTTCCTCATCAATGAAGGTTGGCACCTTGTCAGCACCATGGAAATAGTTGCGACTCAACCCCACGTGCACCAAAAACTCCTCAGGATAAGGGTTAATGGGGATGCGGCTGGCATCAATAGTCTGCGCATCTGCCAAGCTATATGAACCGGGTGCGGGGCGCCCATCCCTCGGCAACGTCTCTTGAGTATAAAACTCAAATGGTGATGGAAACACCACATCATCCACCCAGAAAAAATACTCCCTCCAATGCCTCAGGGAATCTACCTTCTCGGTATAGCACTGAAGGCTCCATGCGCGCTTCGCAAAGGATACCCATCCATGCGACCACGTTGTGTGGTAAAACGCATGGAATAGGTCGACAGTTGGGTCTATCGCAAGTAAACGACAGTTTACTTCAAAATTCGATATCTTTGCCGCACCTATACAGTGCAGCTGCGAGATATGAAGGCGATAGAAATTGAGAACGTTACTAAAAAATATGGATATTGGTACGCGATAGTTAGCGTACTCAAAGAAGCGCGTGTATAACCCTATTTTCCCTTCGGGGAAATCGGCAATACACACATCGACGTCCGGAGCCTCTGGATGCACATCCAGAGGAATGAAGTAATCAGATGAGAACTGACGCACGTCATCCTCATCCATCGCAGAGCGAAACTCCTCTAATTGAGCAACCATTTTCACAGTATCTACTAGAATGCGTACACGGAATTACCTAATAAAACAGTTGATTTCTTTAAAAAAGGCTTTGACGAAATGAGAAATGGTGAATGTATGTTTTTACTATGTGTTTTGATAAAAGGGAGGCGGTGACTCTTATATAGGTCATTAAAAAACCCTAGATGAAGGCCACGTGGATCCCACTCATAAAACATGTGGCTGGAATACGAAACGGTACATGCACTTTTCCCGTTTTCCAAGGAACACGTGGATGCACCCCCCGTTTTCCGAGGCACCTTTTTGAAATATCTTAGATTGTATACATATTTCTCCATATTGGGAGGCAAAATTCTAAATTTATCCCGCCACACTTACCGCTGTTCTCACTAGTCTAGCATCCGTGTCTACGAGCCGCGCACACTAGACTGGGGGGACATGATAACGTATAGTCTATATTTGGGCCACGAGCCCAAATGATAAACATCACTATGGCCCAAAACCACCATGAGTGGGCTATTATAACTTGGGCCGCATTGATAATGGGATTGGGCTCACGTAGACCCAAGCCCAACCAAACTATATACGGTATAGATAAGGATCTTCTATCTATGGAATAGATATCCTTAACCCGGATAAGCACCACGTGTGCGAAGAGTAAGGAGCAAGAAACCTACGAGGATTCTGCACCTATATAAGGAATGACATAATTCTCATTAAAGGTACGATTCACATACCCTAAACTCTTTACGAGAACCCTAAAACCGATTACTTACTCTCACGCCGGAGGATAATCGTGGGAGACAATCCCACGATAAGCCTAACGGTGTTTGTTTATTTTCTTAGTGCGCAGGTTTCAAGCATTAAGAAGTGAATTGGTACGAGAGCAAGAGCCCAAACTAGGAACGCCCAACTTTTGTATCAACAATACTAAACCATGAAAAAAAGAAATTTGAGAATAAAATCATTTTAATATTTCGCTCATTTTTTATAATTTAAATATCTCTTAAACCATTAATCGTTATGCGAAAATAATTACACCATCGCGACGAGCATTTAATTATCTTTCTATAGACGGACACTTTTATATACTTTCGACAAAAAAAAATGTTCGTTTTTTTTACGTTTTTTTTCGTGACCGAAAAAATCATATATGATATATCATATATGATATTACATATCATATGTGGAAAACTAGAAGGGGGGGTTGAATAGTTTTACGTCTTTTTAATTTTATTTTGAAAACTTAGTTTAGTTTTAAAACCTTGTTTGCTTTTAAAACTTTGATTCAATCTTATGTGAACTCAAATCTTGAACAATATGAACAAGTATATCTAAGTATAAACAATAATAATAATGTATGCTAAGTATGTGAAATCAACACATGCATAATATAAACAATTGTAGCTATATATGAGAGATAAGTACGTAATCGTTTATTTTATAATCCTTAGTTATATTTTGTATGAAAACTATACTTGATCGAAATGATCAATTATATGTATGTAACCTTTTTAGTTTGATTGTAAAAACTTTGTTTTGTGAATAAAACTTTCGTTTGATCTTTAAGTAAAATTAATACTAGCACTATATGAGCAACTATATATATACGTCTACGTGTACAAAAGTAATAACGATATAAGCAAGATAATAAGTAAGATATGGAAAGATCTAACCGCGAGACAAAGGATTTATAGTGGTTCGGTTACAAGGACACCTTCCTTGCCCTACTCCACTCCTCGAGTCACCTACTCGAGAGTTTTCTTCACTATATCAACAAGCTCCCTTATGGCGGAGAAAACCTTACACACCTTGGCTTACACAAGTTAACGACACTAAGCTAAATGTCGAATTCTAATCGTAGCTAGAACCAATCTCACACCAAATATCACACCACGTGATCTTCACACCTTAATCACACCTTCACACCTTCTTCAAGACTTCACACCGTCTTCACACCTTGTCAATCTTCACACCTTCTTCACAACTACTTCACACCAATCTACTACATACCTATCTTCACAACTACTTCACACCAACTATCTTTACTACAATCTACTAGCCAATCACACTATCTATATTCTTAACACAACTATCTACAATCAAATATTCACAACACACTACACAAAGATATATGTAAATATTCTTGATGATGCACCAACAACTTGGATGTGGAGGTCACAACAAGTTGTAATACTTCTTGTCTTGGAGGATAGAAGTATTCTTCTCTTGCACTTGAGAGGATGATGTAAGAATCACTTTGAAACAAAGGATTATGTATTTATGATCAAAGGATTTTAGAAGGATGTTTAGAGAGAATTGGATCTGAAAATATTTGTGCAAAGAGGTGAGAAAAATTCCAGGTTTGAGGTGGTATTTATAGGGAAAAATTTCTGACAAAATCTGACAGGGAGCGTGGCCGGTCCCCTTAATTGTGTACCGGTCCCCTTAATTATTAAGGGGACCGCCTAGTATAATTAAGGGGGCCGCCTAAGAAAAAATATTTTTTCTTCAGATTTTTTGTCTTTTTGTGGGGGAGGTTTTTCCTGAAGAATGTAGCCGTTTTTTGGGTTGAAATTTGAATTCAAAATATTTATTTTGAATAAAACATTTCTTATAAATACAAAAATGTTTTGTATAAGTTTAAAAATGTTTGTCCCACTTTAATAAAATGTAAGGTTTGTAAAAATAAAAATTCCTTTGATCATAAAATGCATTAGACACTTTGTTTATTCATACCTTAAGTGATATGGATGTTTAAGCAAATATTTACAACTAAATACTTGTTTACGTCATAATTTGTAGTTCAATGAGTTTACGTTTTGTGATTATCAAAACATAGAGATATCGATATATGTTAATAATGTTTTTAGGCATTATTTATATCAACAATCTCCCCCTTTTTGATGATTACAAAACCTAAACTCATCAAGTCTAAAAATTAATTTTTAGACATGTATTTAGTGAGCTTATATTCACTTCTCCCCCTTTTTGTAGAATCAAAAAGGTTATGCCGACTAGCTTCATAAATGAAGTTAGACGGGATGAAAGCTCCCCCTCGATGTGTGCTCCCCCTCGTTCGATGGCACCAAGGAATCGAGATATGGAATGCTCGCAAGAAAAATAGCAGAAGCACAAGCATATATAGAAGAATATGCAATATACAAATAACAAGCATAGCAAACAAATATTAAGGATACATAACAATTAATTCAAAGAGATTATGTTAAAGATTCTAATTTGCTAAAGAGAGCCATCGGACTAGCTTGTAATAAAAGGTTGGTTGATTCGTATTTGAAAGTGAAAATCATAAGCATATAGCATGCTTAGATGGTTGATGATGGAGTGTTTGGAATGAAGATGGCTGAGTTAGGGTAAGGTTGTTGGATTAATGGAGGTATATGTTTGGGTCATGAATGTTGGAGAGTTTGGTTGTGGAGAGTTTGTAGCGGAAGAGGTTGATTGAGGTTTCGGATGTTGTTCAAGTGAGGGTATTGGATGTGATCTAGTGAGAAGATATTCAATCCAAGTGTTCATTGAATGCAATGGTTTTTAGGAGAAAGATGCAACAAGGTCAATTGTTGACATGCTTCTCAAGTTGATTTATGTTGTGTGGTGATGAGGGTGATCTAGATGAAGGTGGATCCAAATTGCGTTGAGCAAGATGTAAGGCTAAAAGAGCACTAAGCTCATGGGCTTCTTTTAGCGCCTCAACGAACTTCAAGTGTTCGGAGGAAGGTGATGGTGGTGGAGCATGATAGTTGTCTTGGGTGATGGTTTGAACATGCAACATAGGAATGGCATGTGAAGTTGTAGGATATGGAGGTTATACTCTTGGTGGTGGAGACATGTTTGAGCTTGGGTAATCATGAAAACATGATATGGGTGGAAAAGATCCTTCATGAGTGGATGGTGTTTTTGTTGAATTAGCAACATGTAAAGTGTTGGTAATGAGGTTGGGATTATTGTTTTGGGATTGTGCATGCTCATCATAAGAAGGAGCATTAGTCGAAGCACGAATGGATGATTTGTTGTTAAATGGATCATTTGTGTGAGAGTGAGGTTTAGGTGTTGGTTGGTTGATTATGAACAACATCGCTTGAGTTGTGAAAAGATTATGAGGTTTGAGTGTAACGTAGAAGGATATGGGTGAGTAAAGGTTTTTGATATGTAATGTTGGTGAGAAGGAAATTGGTGTTGGATGTTTGACAACGTCATTTGATTTGACGGAATTTTAAAGGAAGTTAGGCTTTCTTCTCCAAACAAGTTTCTTGGTGGTTTTGGTTTAATGGGTGAGGAAATGATGAGATGAGTGGAGATTGAGAGGAATGAGAGTGTTTATAGTGTAGGTTTGGTGGGATCAAGGATGGATAAACATTGATGGAAGGTTTAGGATAAAATAGGTTTGTGAATTTTGGGAAGTGTAGGATGAAATAGGCTAAAAATAAATAGAAAGGGAAACAGCACCTTCGACCATCAGATGGCCGGTCCCCTTAATTGGAGGCCGGTCCCCTTAATAATTAAGGGGGCTGCCTTATGATTTAAGGGGGCCGCCCATCTGGTGATTCCCAGATTGCCAGAAAAAAGTTTTTGGCAGTAAATTGCAGAAAGGTTGTGTTTTTGGTTTCAAATAAGTCCAACTCTTTGAGGCAATCAAGCATATACTAATTATGTAGGCAATTATGTAGCCAAAGCATGTTAACCAAAGAGATCAAGTAAACAAGCAATTTCATCTAGCATGCAAACATACTCATCAAGCAAGTAAAATATAAGTGCTAGGAAACAATAAGCAACATCAAGTATTTCATAACTTCATAACAATGAGGATTAATCCTAATGTGTATCAATGTGCAATAAGTGGGTAGTTATGATAGCATGTATTTCTAGACTTGTTACAAACAAAGTCTTAATGAACAAACCATGGTCCTCTTGATTTGATTTAGTTCACTTATAAGTGTCATTTATATAAATATAGATGACAAATATAAGATCACCATGCATGATTTTAAAAGAGACGTTTTTAGCATTATTCAACAATGTTTGAAAGTAAGTTTTCACTTGGATGTGAGAGTTATTTGAATAAAATAGATTGGGTTTTTACTTCAAAATGTGTGAATGAACGGTAAAGAATATTTTCCCAATCTTTAGTTTTGATCAAAACAAAATTGTGGATATTGATAGTGAAAACATGTTATTTAAAAGTGGGATAGTTATTTGAAAGACTATTTTCCAAAATGTGAGGTTTTTGCATATTTTTAGAGATATTAGATATTTGACAACAAATATCATAAATCAAATATTTAAAAAAAATGTTTATTAAAGATCTCATGCTCAAGAGGATTGGTTAATCCTATTATTATCTCATGCTATCGTTTCTACATATCCTATGATCCTAAAGGAAATGAAAATGATAATTTATATGTTAGATGCGAGAGTGTTGAATGGGGTATAACCTAACATCTATAGTTCCTTTGTTTTCGCACGCTTATCTGACTTAATGCCATAGTCTACGAGAGCTTGTTTCATCCATAGTTTTCTTACGCGAGAGATCTAATCCTACTTCTATATTAGCGATTGATCCACTTAACTCATTTCACTTCATCACCATGAGTTTCCTAATAGTGGATATAGAAGATTTCCATTTTCTATTTTGTTCGGCAATGAACAATTTTATCTTATTCCTAGGAAAGTCAACTAATGATGTTTCTAGGTTATAAGAATATAATCAATTAAGTACTAAGCATTAATCTAACTAATCATTTATCTAAGCATGCAAATTATAGTGATGAACTTAAAAGAAATGCGTACCTTTTAGTCTTCAATGGAGTATCTTCAAGCACTTCAAGTGACCATGTTGACTTATAGAAGTCATTTGTAGATGATATTCCAACTTCTTCCAAGATTGACAATTTAGCCACTTGGTCCCCATTGTCTCATTGGTCCAAAGTTGTTTGGTCCAAACATATTTAACATTTGGCAAGGATGCATGTATGGTGGTAATATTTCCCAAGGATTGTAACTTGGTTGATAATTCCACATTTGATTTCTAGTGTTATTGTAATATTGTCTATTTAGATTTCTTCTAGGTTGAGATGTTTTAGATCTTGGATGATGATTTTTAGGTTTTCTTGGTGGTGGAGTTTTAGATCTAAATTTAGGTTTAGAGGATCCTACTTCGGTCTTTAAGGATGGTTTATAAAAAGTTTTTACTTTTTCATCATTCGCAATGGGTATTTTTCTATCTTTTGTAAGTATATACTTAGGATTTGATTCTAATGATTTTTGTTTACTAGATTCACATTCAAACTTTATACTTTTATTTTCACTAGTTGAAACATTAGTTGAAGTTAATCCTAGACCGGTTTTATCTCCCGAAGTTTCTTGAGCACTTAGTATTTTCTTAAGTGGGTTATTACTATTTTTAAACCTGTCAAGTTTGAAAATTTCATCTTTAAGTTTTTCGTTTTCATTTTTAACCTCTAAGCAAGTTTTACATTTTACAAAAACTTCTTTTTCTTTTTCCAAATGTTGTAGTTTAATTTTTAATTCGAGTACTTCATTTTCTAATTGATTATTAATATGTTTTAGTGACTTATTTTTAGCTA
Organism: Artemisia argyi; assembly: GCA_030686995.1. Taxonomy (NCBI): domain Eukaryota; kingdom Viridiplantae; phylum Streptophyta; class Magnoliopsida; order Asterales; family Asteraceae; genus Artemisia; species Artemisia argyi. The sequence continues at coordinate 96,160,626 of CM060693.1, read as the reverse complement.
TAACCTTTTGACCTAATTTGCATAATAATATTCACTATCTAGGTCTTTTTCATCTAATGATAAATTTTCGTCACTAAAGTATTCGGTTTCGGAACGTACCTCGCTTGATGTCTTAGCCATAAGACACTTTTCTTCATTTGTGGTTTCTTTCTTGTCCTCATCGCTATCACTCCAAGCACCTCCAATAAACGCCTTTTGATTTTGATCTCTTGACATCATTGGACACTTTCCGATGAGATGATTTGGATTGCCACATTTAAAACACTTCCTTTCATTATATGGTTGCCTAATGTATCTTCCTCGTCTTTTGAAGAATTTCTTGAAGTCTCGTACTGCCATAGCATACTCTTCATCGTCACTTTTGGAGGTTGAGCATTCTTCGTCACTAGAGTCCTTTTTAGCTTTCAACGCAATTGATTTGCTTTGCTCCCTTTTTCCTTTGACCATCTCGGAGTCTTTCTTTATTATTTCTTCGTAGACCTTTAAGTTACCGATCAATTCGTCAAGTTGTAGAGTTGACAAATTCTTTGATTCTTCAATAGCCGTGACTTTAGCTCGCCATTTTGGATAAAGAGCCCTAAGAAATTTCCTGACAAAATTCTTACTAGAAAAATTCTCATCAAGTGCTTTTAGACTTGTGATAATTGTGTTAAACCTAGCAAAAGCATTATCAATTGATTCCTTTTCCAGAATCATAAATTGCTCATATTGTTGCATAAGTAGATCTATTTTGTTATCCTTGACTTGACTATTACCTTGGTGAGTTATTAGTAAAGAATTCCAAATTTCTTTTGCGGTTTCACACATAAAGATCCTTTCGTATTCTTTACGTGGTAACGCATTGTAAATAACCATTTTTGCTTCATTGTTTTTAGAAAGTCTTCTTTTTAAATCATCATTTTGTTTTTCAAAAGGTACTATTTCATCTTTATTTGTTTCGGGATTATTTTGAGTAGGTAAAAAATCACCATTAGTAATAACATGCCAAAGATCTAGATCCTTTGATTTCACATAAGTTTCGAATCGATTTTTCCAATATAAAAATCCATCACTTTCAAATAGTGGTGGTCTTTGCATAGATTGCCCTTCTAAATATTTTTCAGATTCCACAGATCGTTACAAGTTTTAAAATACAATATATTTTAAAAATCTTGCTAGACGTGGCTCTGGTACCAATTGTGGAAAACTAGAAGGGGGGGTTGAATAGTTTTACGTCTTTTTAATTTTATTTTGAAAACTTAGTTTAGTTTTAAAACCTTGTTTGCTTTTAAAACTTTGATTCAATCTTATGTGAACTCAAATCTTGAACAATATGAACAAGTATGTCTAAGTATAAACAATAATAATAATGTATGCTAAGTATGTGAAATCAACACATGCATAATATAAACAATTGTAGCTATATACGAGAGATAAGTACGTAATCGTTTATTTTATAATTCTTAGTTGTATTGTGTATGAAAACTATACTTGATCGAAATGATCAATTATATGTATGTAGTCTTTTTAGTTTGATTGTAAAAACTTTATTTTGTGAATAAAACTTTCGTTTGATCTTTAAGTAAAATCAATACTAGCACTATATGAGCAACTATATATATACGTCTACGTCTACAAAAGTAATAACGATATAAGCAAGATAATAAGTAAGGTATGGAAAGATCTAACCGCGAGACAAAGGATTTATAGTGGTTCGGCTACAAGGACACCTTCCTTGCCCTACTCCACTCCTCGAGTCACCTACTCGAGAGTTTTCTTCACTATGTCAACAAGCTCCCTTATGGCGGAGAAAACCTTACACACCTTGGCTTACACAAGTTAACGACACTAAGCTAAATGTCGAATTCTAATCGTAGCTAGAACCAATCTCACACCAAATATCACACCACGTGATCTTCACACCTTAATCACACCTTCACACCTTTTTCAAGACTTCACACCGTCTTCACACCTTATCAATCTTCACACCTTCTTCACAACTACTTCACACCAATCTATTACACACCTATCTTCACAACTACTTCACACCAACTATCTTTACTACAATCTACTAGCCAATCACACTATCTATATTCCTAACACAACTATCTACAATCAAATATTCACAACACACTAAACAAAGATATATGTAAATATTCTTGATGATGCACCAACAACTTGGATGTGGAGGTCACAACAAGTTGTAATACTTCTTGTCTTGGAGGATAGAAGTATTCTTCTCTTGCACTTGAGAGGATGAAAATTAGATCACTTTGAAACAAAGAATATATATACACTTATGATCAAAGGATGAGAGAATAGAGAAATAGATCTAGATCAGAAAGTTTAGAAGTGCAAAAGGTGAGAAAATTCTGTAGGATGAACCAGTATTTATAGGGAGAAAAAATACTGTTCTGGAGCGTGGCCGGTCCCCTTAATTAGGGGCCGGTCCCCTTAATAATTAAGGGGGGCGCCTAGGGAATTAAGGGGGCCGCCCCTCCAGAACGTTGGGTTTATTTGTCTTTTTGTGGGGAAGGTTTTTCTGGATTAGATTTGCCATTTTTGGTTGGAAATTTGAATTCATATATTTATAATGAATTAAACATATTCCTTTAATTTCAAAAATGTTTTGTAGAAGATATAAAATGTTTTGTGACATTTTATAAAAAGTCTAGTGTTTAAGAAAATTGTTCCTTTGATCATAGAATGCAATAAACACTTTGTTTATTCATACCTTAAGTGATTTGGATGTAAAGACAAATGTTAAGCACTAAAAACTTGTTTACATCATAAGTTTTAGATTAATGAGTTTATGCTTTGTAATTATCAAAACATAGAGACATTGTTAATATGTTAACAATGTTTTTAGACATTATTAATTTATGTCAACAGAGATGACGTGGGATCACACGAGATGTTAAACGAACGAGTCGAGATGACGTGGGATCACACGAGATGTTAAACGAACGAGTCGAGATGACGTGGGATCACACGAGATGTTAAACGAACGAGTCGAGATGATGTCGTATCACACGAGATGTTAAACGAACGAGTCGAGATGATGTCGTATCACACGAGATGTTAAACGAACGAGTCGAGATGACGTGGGATCACACGAGATGTTAAACGAACGAGTCGAGATGACGTGGGATCACACGAGATGTTAAACGAACGAGTCGAGATGATGTGGTATCACACGAGATGTTAAACGAACGAGTCGAGATGATGTCGTATCACACGAGATGTTAAACGAACGAGTCGAGATGACGTGAGATCACACGAGATGTTAAACGAACGAGTCGAGATGATGTGGTATCACACAAAAACGAACGAGTCGAGATGACGTAGGATCACACGAGATGTTAAACGAACGCGTCGAGATGACGTGGGATCACACGAGATGTTAAACGAACGAGTCGAGATGACGTGGGATCACACGAGATGTTAAATGAACGAGTCGAGATGATGTGGTATCACACGAGATGTTAAACAAACGAGTCGAGATGATGTCGTATCACACGAGATGTTAAACGAACGAGTCGAGATGATGTCGTATCACACGAGATGTTAAACGAACGAGTCGAGATGATGTGGTATCACACGAGATGTTAAACGAACGAGTCGAGATGAAGCGGGATCACACGAGATGGTTAAACGAACGAGTCGAGATGACGTGGGATTACTTATGGCGGGGACATGTCCCCGCTAAAAGTGTTCGAACTTCGACAAAACATTTGGCGAGATAAAGTAAATGCTTAGAGGGAAAAACGAAATTTTTGGTAACATCTTTTAGCGGGGACATGTCCCCGCCAAAAGTAATGTATTCTCTGCCAAAAGTAATGGCGGGAATAATGGCCGGGACAATAAAAAGAGCAATATTTTGCTCAAAGTTGTGGTCTGCAAAAAACACTTTCGGCGGGGACATGTCCCCGCTGAAAGTTTGCGTTGAAAATGCAATAGGCGGTCAGCGAAGTTGTGTGCCAGCTTAGCGCCGTTTTTGTCGTTTAGTGACTTTCGGCGGGGACAAGGGCGTCGCCGCCGAAAGTCTCCTCGCCCGTCGTGTTGATTGTTGTAGTGATGTTTGAACTAATCCCACATTGAAAAATCTGGAAGCGACATTATGTTTTGATACTTATACCATATAACGGTATTCTTTAAGAGTTGCAATGGTTGTTGATACCTTTTCATGCATTATATATATGGCTGCAAAATCCATCATGAAGACTGATAAGACTCGATAGATTCAAGGTTTTATTCGTGAATTTATTGTTGAATCCTTAAAACAGTCACACATATTCGAGTGAAAAGACGTTCTAGAACACTGCAAATTGCGGGCCTCATGTTGCTGTAATCTTCGATATCCGTATTATACACTTTGTATTACCATTTGTAAATTCCTATCAGGTACATGTAGAATAATAACATGGCAGTGGCAACTCGGAACAAAGTGGATATAAATCTCAATATGCTTCGTGCGTTTATGCATGACAGGATTAGACGATAAGTCATAATAGACCAAAACCCTGATTAGTCTTGTCTTTTCATGAATTACGACGTATTAAGCCTGACCCCAAAATGGCTTGTCACATTGTGGCATCTTGGTGCCATCCTTGAGCACCCAACCTTGAGGCTAAGCACAATGGGCCGGAAAATATCAGTCACAAAGTGAGGTCGACCGACTTTGAAGTCGGTCACATCCAATGTGGGATTGTGGTCACATATCGGTCGAGGAAAAAAAATCGGTCTAAATATCGACCGATTTTTGCTACACACAAACAAACAAAAACCTTACCATTTGACACCAAAATTCTTCCTTAAACTTGCCCTGTTTTTTGCTTCCAGTACTACTGCTACGAAATCTCAAGTAGTCAAGTGGTTTAAGGAAATGTTGTTATATATCTTGCTGCAAATTTCTTGTTCTATGAAGGGACAGTGACTAAGTATGAATTTTTGTTTGCTGAGATTTAAAAGTTTTGTTAAAGATCTTAAACGGAAAGTTTGGTTGCTGGTTTTATAAGAACATTTGGCTTTATTCATATAATTAATTTGGTTGAAGGTGTATCACTACACCATTCTGGACCTATAGTGACAACGCAATGTTGTCGCTAAAAGTGCGAAAGTTGTCACTATAAGTATATTTGTGACAACATGTTGTCACGGAAAGCGTTGCCGCTATAAGCGCGTCGCAGGAAGTTATTGTGACAACATTTTTCACCTATTGCGACAACAGGTTTGACCAAAAGTTTGACTTGTTGACTCAAGTTTCTTGTGACAACACTTGTAGTGACAACATGTTGTCACTACAAGTTTGACTTTTTAATGACAAAGTGTTTTTGCAACAACTTTTTAGTGACAACATGTTGTCACTAAAAGATTCGATTTATTTTTTACCAAGCTTATAGCGACAACTTTTAGCGACAACAAGTTGTCACTCCAAAAAAAAACAAAAAAAACAAATATTACTAGTAGCGACAAATGTTGTCACTAAAAGTGGCATCTGCTACAAAACAGCCCGGCTGTTTTGTCGCGTATTCCCAGGTTTTCCGACCCTGTTTTCCAGATTTTTCCGCAACCAAATTTTCCATAATTTCATATCAACACAACCAATAACTAAAGCAAACTACATTCCATAAATTGTTCAAAGACTACATGGTTTAACGACTTAGTTCGACGACATAAATGTAAATTGTTCAACATCATAAACATAAATTATCCAAAACGACATAACTGTAAATTGGTCAACACCATAAAGGCCTTGATTTACTCACTTGTGGACTCGTCTGCATCCTCTTCTTCATCAACATCCATAAACAGTGAGGGGTCAAGCTCAGGGGGCGGTGGCAAATCAATGACTTTACGGTCCGCTAATTGTGCATGTAGGTTCATCACGTACCTCGCCAGACCACTTATTTGAGATTGAGCCATTTGTGGTGCTGGAGCGGGGTGGGAGCGTACAGAAGATGACGATGAAGAACTACCTGCCAACACCTTACCCCGTCCCGGGTTAAAGCCTCGTTTAGTGCCCAAGACTTGTGCTACAATCTCCTTATCAGTGAGTTGCTCTTCTTGACCTTGTTGACCCTTTCTAATGTCTAGCATCCGGTTCTGTAAAGTCACAAAAGGAGTGAAAATTTAATAGTTTAGAACTATTTATCACTAATTAAATTCTAATTAGCTTTAACAAATGTTCACACAAGCCAACGCCAAGGCAAACAAAAGCTCATACACACCCACAATAACACAAACAAGCTTATTATAGCAACTATACAAGCTAAATCAGGCTAGAACAAGAATCAAAGAAACTCAGTCTCTACTGATGCAGAACAGCAGAAAGTAGCAGCTTGGAGGGCTAAATAAGCTAAGAAGATAAGCAAATAAGGCCAAAACAAGCACGACTAATTCAACCCTATACTACTAGCTCTCCAAATCACCAAGAATCAAGTAAGAATCTCAAAAATTGAGCCAGTTATGGACAAAAGGAAAAATGGGTCAGAATGGTAAAGGCTGGGTGCAGGGCAGATTTAAAACCAAATGGGTCACTTTGTGCCACTAAAAAGCCACTGAATAAAATTCTAAAAATTTGAAAAAAAAATATTTTTGAAAACGCAAGCAAGCCAAGATTAAGTGGCCAAAGTTTCAGATCAAAACTCATAACAATGAGTAAATTAAAAATCAACCTTCCGGGTACGCACCCTTACCATCATTCCACTAAAAAGACATTAAATTAGTATGTGATAATAATGAAACAAATAAAACGAGTATAAAAACAAATATTTAATCATGACTTACCTCTTCATGCCTACTTTGGGCATAGGACTTTGAGCCATGATTCGATGTGTAGACTTGTTTTCCTCTGTTGGCCCTGTTGGCTCGTGAACGTTTCAAGTGCTTCGCTGAAGTGACATGATCACAAAACTCATGCCAATCAGCCAAAGACATGTTTCCCGGAGGAAAATTCCGGATCTCCTGTGGGTGCTTGTACCCGTCCCGACGCACAAAATACTCATCCTTGAACTTGTTCTTGTGGTTTCTAAAAATACCTTTGAATGTAGCTTTCATCCCTTCTTTAAAGATATCCGCATCTGGGCCTGACAAATGTTCTTCCATGTCAAAGTATGTCTGCAATTCAAAAGAACTAGTCATGTAATGAAATACTGTTTACAAATTTAACATAGTAGATTTAAGAGTAAAGCTCGACATGTATTCTAGGCCACAAGGTTGTCTTGTACTTATCATCTACATCATCCCACGTCTCATAGTGGAATGGGACTTTTCTTTGTATCTCGTTGCTTATCAACCTTGTAAAATCACCGCCATTCTCCCCGATCGGTTTTGCAGTTTTCTGATCGTGGCTATGGAAAGTTTTCGTTTCCCACCGGCCTCGAACTTCTTATACAGCTTAGCATTGTGGCCTTTTTTACGACCCTTCGCGTCTACAAATTAAAATTCAAATGAATAGATTAACAATACAAAAAAACAATACAAGTAATCAAGTGAAAAAGTCAAATTACAGGTAATGAAATTCAAATATATTATCTTATAATTACTTACTCTTGTGGGTGTTGGGAGGCACCCATGGACGGTCATCGTTTGGGGGACCATTATCCCCACCATGGCCATGAGCAAAACTATTCAAATAGCACAAGTATCAAAATGTACACAAACACATTCAAATCACGAGACCAATACTAACCAAGTTATTTCATTTCCTTATAACTAAATGTTCATATACAAATCATTTTATTCACAAATAACAATACATTCATCCCAAGATAACTCAAGTGTCCCTCAAAATGTTATAATTAGTATATTTTAACATGTATAAAGTATCTTTAGGCCCATATGCGTTTGTCTTCAGTGAACCATTTTCATTAAATATAAAAACTATAATCACAGTTCCTAACTACTAAATCTGAGATAATAATGAAATGATAATGATGTGAGAAATGATTTACCTTTTAGCAGCTGGTAGTGGTGGCTAGGTCGGCGACGACAGTGGCACAGTGGTGGTGGTGGCGGCTACATCGACAGCAGCTGGTGGTGGTCGGCTACGGCAACAGTTTCATAAACAAAAATTAATAACATACAAAAATTAACTAATAAAAATTAACAAAACATACATAAACACAAACCTTTTAATGTGGAGCAGATTTGGTAAGTGTGAGATGGGATAAAGAGACAAGGTGAAAATTTTATCTAAGTGTGAAAAAAGGGGGGACCGGATATGTAGGCGGGGGTTTTTGATTTTTGGTGAAAATTTTGGCACCAAAATTTTATCTAAGTGTGAAACGTTAGCACCAAAAATGTGTGGAGCAGATATCTAAGTGTGAAAAATTTTTGGCACTAAAAGCTTTTACCTTTTTTTTTTTTTTTTTTTATTTTTTTTTTTTTATAATGATATAATAAATACATATAAAAAAATACGAAATATTTTTGAAAATATTTTAATAAAGTGTTATGATCATCACTTCATTGTACTAATATTTTTGAAAATATTTTTTTATTTTATTTTGGTATAAAAAAGCATATTAGACAGAAAACGGAACCGAATTGAAAAACCGCGCCGAACCGACCATATTTGTTTCAGTTTTGGTTTCATCGGTTCGGTTTTGGTTTTATAACTAACGGTTTTTTTTTTTTTTTTTTTTTTTTATTTTGGTTTTCGTCAGTTCGACCCAATTCATTAAAAACGAACGAGCCGGGGTGATATGATTATACACGAGATGTTAAACGAACGAGTCGAGATGATATGGTTATATACGAGATGTTAAACGAACAAGTCGAGCTGATATGGTTATACACGTACAAGATGTTAAACGAACGAGCCGAGATGATATGGTTGTACAATTGATGTTAAACAAACGAACCGAGATGATATGGTTATACATGAGATGTTAAACGAACGAGTCGAGATGATATGGTTATACACGTATGAGATGTTAAACGAACGAGCCGAGATGATATGGTTGTACAAGAGATGTTAGACAAACGATCCGAGATGATATGGTTCTACACGTACAAGACATTAGACGAACGAGCCGAGATGCTATGGTTATACACGAGATGTTAAACGAACAAGCCGAGATGATATGGTTATACACGAGATGTTAAACGAACGAGTCGAGATGATATGGTTATACACGTACGAGATGTTAAACGAACGAGCCGATATGATATGGTTGTACACTTGTACAAGAGACGTTAAACGAACGATCCGAGATGATATGGTTCTACACGTACAAGATATTAAACGAACGAGCCGAGATGCTATGGTTATACACGAGACGTTAAACGAACAAGTCGAGATGATATGGTTATACACGAGATGTTAAACGAACGAGCCGAGGTGATATGGTTATACACGAGATGTTAAACGAACGAGCCGAGATAATATGGTTATACACGAGATGTTAAACGAACGAATTGAGATGATATGGTTATACACGAGATGTTAAACGAACGAGTCGAGATGATATGGTTATACACGTACGAGATGTTAAACGAACGAGCCGATATGATATGGTTGTACAAGAGATGTTAAACGAACGAACCGAGATGATATGGTTCTATACGTACAAGATATTAAACGAACGAGCCGAGATGCTATGGTTATACACGAGATGTTAAATGAACGAGCCGAAATGATATGGTTGTACAATAGATGTTAAACGAACGAACCGAGATGATATGGTTATACACGAGATGTTAAACGAACAAGCCGAGGTGATATGGTTATACACGAGATGTTAAACGAACGAGTCGAGATGATATGGTTATACACAAGATGTAAAATGAACGAGCCGAGATGATATGGTTATACACGAGATGTTAAACGAACGAGGTGAGATGATATGGTTATACACGTACGAGATGTTAAACGAACGAGCCGAGATGATATGGTTGTACAAGAGATGTTAAACGAACGAACCGAGATGATATGGTTCTACACGTACGAGATGTTAAACGAACGAGCCGAGATGCTATGGTTATACACAAGATGTTAAACGAACGAGCCAAGATGCTATGGTTATATACGTACGAGATGTTAAACGAACGAGCCGAGATGATATGGTTATACACGAGATGTTAAACGAACGAGCCGAGATGATATGGTTATACACGAGATGTTAAACGAACGAGTCGAGATGATATGGTTATACACTTACGAGATGTTAAACGAACGAGCCGAGATGATATGGTTTTACAAGAGATGTTAAACGAACGAACCGAGATGATATGGTTCTACACGTACGAGATGTTAAACGAACGAGCCGAGATGCTATGGTTATACACGAGATGTTAAACAAACGAGCCGAGCCGAGATGCTATGGTTATACACGAGATGTTAAACGAACGAGTCGAGATGATATGGTTATACACAAGATGTTAAAAGAACGAGTCGAGATGATATGGTTATACACGTACGAGATGTTAAACGAACGAGCCGAGATGATATGGTTGTACAAGAGATGTTAAACGAACGAACCGAGATGATATTGTTCTACACGTACAAGAAATTAAACGAACGAGCCGAGATGCTATGGTTATACGCGAGATGTTAAATGAACGAGCCGAGATGATATGGTTATACGCGAGATGTTAAACGAACGAGTCGAGATGATATGGTTATACACGTACGAGATGTTAAACGAACGAGCTTAGATGATATGGTTATACATGCACAAATAATAGAACTAAAGGAACAATATCACAATTAACAAACACGAAGGCAAACTGTTTATTTAAAACGCGCAAGAGTTCTCAACCACATATATTTTCATACAGACTCAAACTAAATAACTCGACAAGCAAACGAAGCAGATCAAACGAAACAACTCGACAACCAAACGAAACAACTCAAACTAAACAACTCGACAACCAAACGAAGAGGCGGGAAAAAATCCCGCCAAACTATTGGCCAATATTTTACTATAGTTATATGTTAAATGAAAGTATTTTATTTTAATTATATATTATAAAAGTTTTTAAACCTAAATTAAATTATTTTTAATTCATTTATAACATTTTAAAGTTATTTAATTTAATTCATTTTTAACATTTTAAAGAATTTATAATAAATTTGAATCATTTTTAAATTATTTATAAATAACTTAAATCACATTTAATTAATTTGTAACATTTAAAAAAAATTATAATTAGTTAAAATTGTGTCTAAATCTTTAGTGACAACATTTCTCGCGACAACATGTTGTCACTAAAGGTTTAGGCGGCAAATTTCTCCCAAATCACCAAATTCTTTAGTGACAACATTTATCGTGACAACATAAGTTGTCGCTACAAGATTAGGCGGTAACTTTCCCCCCAATTTTTTTTGCCCCAAAACTTATAGTGACAACACGGTTGTCACGAAAGATAAAAGTCAAAAGTCAACAATATCAAAATCTTTTAGTGACAACACTGTTGTCACTACAAATCAAAATGTTGTCGCTATAAGATATAGTCAAAATTTATAAAACAACATGCCTCTATTTTGTCTTGTAGTGATTCTATTGTGACAACATGTTGTCACAAAAAGAAAAAATGTTGTCGCGAAAAGTTTTGGTCAAACATGGTTACCAGAATACTATTTTTTTGTCGTTTAGTGGACTTGTCGCGACAACGTGTGTTGTCACGAAAAAAATTTCGTCACAATAGGTCTAAAATGGTGTAGTGTATGTGATGTATATGTGTTGGACATGCATGCAGATATAGATATATACACGTAAAAGATTGACACGTTTCATGTTAATAAGTGTATCATGTAAAAAAAAAAAAAGAAAAAAAAAAAAGAAAAAAAAAAAACCTCGGTCATCGACTGTGGCAACTTGGTCATGTCTGGTCACTGTAAAGAGAAAGCTGATGTGGCGTGGATGACTTGGGTCACCACTGTAGGCAGCTATGTTAACTTGTGTGAAAGATTCACATATATGGCATGCTATTAACTCCTTTTTGTATATTTTTTGTATGATAATTGTTGCCACCTTTTTCTCTGAATCATAGGTAGCTTTACAGATATGCTACATGTTCAAGTGAGCATTTGTCTCTTTGTTAAATTTCCAGGGCTATTGAGCATCCCACTTATTCTGCTCTAACAAGGTCATTATGTGTAATGTCTTCTTTAGTTCCTCCACAAGCAGAGACTGAGATAGTGGGGGAGCCAGGGGTGCTCGGCCCCCTCCAACACGTCCAATAGCTTTGCTATTTACCTTATAAAATTTAAGCATATGACGTAACTATAGGCAAATGACCCCCCTAACCTTTGGAAAAAAAATTCGGCCCCATTTATTCCTAATTCCTGGCTCCGTCCCTGTCCACAAGTACTTGCACCTCACAAGAAGCTCAGGGTATGTGACTGATAGTAAATTTTGTTTGCTGAATTCTTTTTAGGAGAAATCATATTTCTTTCTTGTTTGATGTCTGTGTTGCTGTTAAAAAAATTAGGCAGCACAATTTCGAACATCAATGTTTTTGTTACATCCATTAGAGTTCCAGTGAGGGGACCTTGGTTTTTTTGGGAAAGTGTACCTTTTTTTATTAAAAGAAAACAGCTGATGAAATGCAGAGCATAAAAGATTGAATTACCTTAATGTTTAGAAAATTCCATGAAAATCACTCTAGTAAAATCATGAATTATTATGGAGGTTTCTTTGCTTTTGCGTATCCTTGAGTAAATGTTTGTATACATGAATAATCATTGTTCGGTTTCAATGTTAGGTATATTCGATGGTTGCACATCCTTTACAGCCACATATAGTTGCCACTGGAACAAATATAGGTATCATACTCAGTGAGTTTGATCCTAGGTCTCTTCCTGCTGTTGCTTCCCTACCATCAATACCAGAAAGCCGTGAACATGCAGCAGTATATGTAGTTGAACGCGAACTAAAACTGTTACAGTTTCAATTGAGCAACACTGTGAATCCTTCTCTCGGAATTAATGGATCTTTGACTGACACAGGAAGATTAAGGGGAGACTCTTCTGAACAACTCTGTTAAACAGATTAAAAAGCACATTAGCACTCCCGTTCCACATGATTCATATTCTGTTCTATCCATGAGCAGTTCTGGAAAGTAAGGTTTTCTCTCAAAGGTCTCTTCATAGTGTGGGCATTAAATTAACATAAGTACCGTTCTATACTTTTAACCAATCAACATTTCTGTAGTTAATTGTGGTACTTCACTTGTGACGACCTAGTTTTACTTCTTTAGGGTTCAATTCTGCGTTATCTCTAACAGGTCAACGTGAAAACTTAAGAAAATTGATTTTAAGATAACAGGCCACCTAGTTTGAACTGTTTGGAAGTCACCTGAAGTGGAGTTTTGGAGCATAATTAATATAATGAAAATTGGGGCGGTTATTCCCCGCCTACAAGTATCATTGTCCGAGTTAAAACACACGGGAAAAGTATACCTTTTTTTTATAGCTTAGAATGGTAAATTAGGGTAGTCCTTTGTAAGTGTTTCCAAAACATTTAACAATACGCAAGAGCCGCTTTGATTATAACTTATCAGTTAGACAAAATTAGGGATGACCACGGTACTATTTTGGTACCGTACCCACACCGTTTCATGGCACCCTACTTTTTTCCCGACCAAATATGCAATCCCAATCCGGAAACCAAGGGGTATACTCGTACCGGTACCGGAGGGTTTAGGTAAACCGGTACTAAACCAGGACGAGCACCATTAGTATTTACCAAAAAGAATCTCACACTTGACCCATTCCGCTACTTGGACAACAACATTTTCGGGTGGTGCTGTGGTCAAATTGCTCGTTGCTTTCATTTTTAATAACAAAACAGTTGCAATCAACAAGTAAAACATCCTTTTTATGTCTTTATGAGTTTTGTGTTATTTGCTCACTTGTAATCAACTATTAGTAGTTAACTAGTATTTTTGTGTATTTTGGCATAAAAAACAACTTGTTTGGCAAGAACTTTTTTTCCCAACGTTTAGTTATGCATGAGACTGATTTAGGAGTGTTTATATCACGAGATTAATTAGAAAAAATACCCATTGAGTTCCGTTATCAAAACCAGGATTTCTCGCATTGGACGTACCGTTACCAATTTCGACTGGTATATCAAATTTTTTTGAGCTAGTTTTATAGTACCGGTACCGTATTAGGTAAAGAGAATCGGTACAATTACGGGTCGGTATCATAACAGTTCTGGTGCTTGCTATTTTACAGTACGATCGTGCACCGTTTTTCTTTTCCAAAGCAATCGTACCAGCGATTCAGTGAATGCATCAAATTGTTTTGTGGTGGTCTTACTGCAAAAATGTGTTGCCATAACTGGTTGAACAATTGAAGGTTAATTAAGGTGTATACACGTTATCTTCATTTATTCGTATAATCGAAACTTCTGAAACCTGCATTTAAACGAATTCAGACATATGAAGCATTTATAGTAGCAAACAAAGATATTATAAAAGAACTTCTCCAATATTTTTCTAAACCATTAATTAGTGCTCTAATTCATATCTTAATCTTTAAGATAGAATACATATTAAACATACGTACGAACCTACCATGCTGTTCATGCAAGCTTACATAATCTATGTAATTAATTATTTAAGGCCGTAGAGAGCTTTGACGCCTAGAATATCATCTGAATTCAAACCCTTTAGGGACCCAGAAGGAATAGTACTCCACATGATGGCATTTTCATCTTCACTATGATCCAACCCTAGGAGATGTCCAATTTCATGAAGTGAGACCGATTGTAATTAAATCCATAGCATTAGCAACGGGACCTGGTCCGACAGACCAGGTCTCATCCGCATCATAATGCATCCGTCCATCTGTTGGAAAAAATGCATGTGCCAATACACCGGATGGCCCGTCAAAGGTGGCGCCATCTCCATGGTCTCCTCTTTCAAAACTAATCTTTATATCAGCAATTGTAATATTATCAATTCTATAAAATGTGAAGTAGCCCGAAGCAGCAGACCATGTGTCAAAAGCTCGAACAACAGGAGGTACGTATGCATCCGAATAATTAAAGCCGAATGCATAGGTGATATTGGTTTTATTAATGGGCCATTTATAAGGGCTATCTTGTGGAAACTGAAACTGAGGCACGGTGTGTGACGATTTTGAATGCATTTGTTGGTGAGTTTTTATATCTGGATGTCCGCAACGAGGCATGACCATTCTTGAAATAGTTGGGCTATCTAGAGTTCCGGTGGTGTTTAGATGATAAAAGCTTTGATAGCGTTTAAGAGCGGATTCTAGCTCGTCATCAAAGGTTTGGCTAGCGCTATTCGCGTTGGGTTGGTAGTGGGCAGGTTCGTAATTTAAGTATCCAAAACGAGCAAGATACAGTTTGAGTTCATGGAGGCCTTGCACATTGCTACCCTTGTGACAACATCCTTGAAGGTTTTTGATGAATTCGAAGGCTGATGAGTATTTTTGGTTACCAGTTTCCCCTTTGGTAAGAGTAAGAATGACAAAGAATAAGATAGACAAAAAGGTAATTTTAGATGCCATTATAAAATATCTTTTACAGTTTGAGTTAGTATTCTTCGTTATTGGGTCTCTATATATACTTGACATAGAATTTAACTTTTCTTTTAACAAAGGAAAGGTGATCAGCTGATCACCAGGACCAAATTGACACAAATTTCTCCCTTCATTGACTATCAAATTTAGTTTTCCAGAATAAAATCACCTAATTTTATGTAAAGCCAAATCAAGGTTGTTATGTTACGAACAAAAACTTAAATATCTCTTCACAAATTTTCGGTGTCCGTTAGGTACCTTATGTTATTCCCATTAATGCTTATTTCTCATTTCGTTACTTGTTAGTAGCTAACTGAAATAATTGATAGGTAATTAAAGAAAAAAGGAAAATATATACTTCTTTTACCATTTGGTTTTACATAGTGTAGTCTTTACTTTTTTCGAAACATGCATAGCCATTACTAAGATTTATTTTGTTTCCATTTGCCTTTATCAGTTTATCATTTGTTTCCACTATAATATTTAAGTTTAAGTTAACCTGGCCCATCACATCAACCGTAAGAAAAATTCCTTGTATACGGTGACAAAATCGTGAAATTAATTTTATATAATTTTTCTTTATCATATGATAATTCAAACATGTGATTAAATCTTGTGGCGTTTAATTGGAAATAATTAACGAAAGAAATGCAATGTCTAAAAGATATTGGCTCCATAAATATTGAAATAAAATAAAAGTAATTAATTAAAATCGAATATGTAATTGAAATATATATTTTTGACCCATCTATTGGCGTTTTTAGTGGAGTATGTTTCTCACATTCCAAATATCAATAAATTCACACTTTTACATTCCAAATATAACTCCTTTTGTCTATACATTAGTAGTTAAATAAATAAATAAATAAATAATAAACCATCGACTTCGTTATAAAATTATTTGAAAAGTAAAAAAATTTACCATTCAACTTTGTTCATCTGTCCTCCTGATTGCCCTTTCTTTCACTGTTAATTTCAGTGTCGACATGTTCTTCCATTGTTACAATTATCACGTTAAGAACACACGGTACGTTGCCCTCCCCTGCGTTATATGTTAACGCACGCACATTAAAGGGTGCATTATTGTACCGAGGTGTGAGTTAAGAACCACGTTAAAGTGATGCGTTGTGTTTTTAACGCAGTGTTAAGCTGCAAGGTTTAAAATAATAATAATAATAATAATAATAATAATAATAATAATAATAATAATAAATAAATAAATTGCACTTTGGCACCTATCAACGAATACATGACTGTTTGATTAAAAAATTTGCACTTTAGCCCCCTATCTTATATTACCATAAAAACGGCTATATTTGTGAAAAAAAAAAAAAAAAAAAAAAAAAAAAAAAAAAAAAAAAAAACCCTTATTCAAACCCATTTTAGCACAACTATAAATACCCATTTAACAAACAATTTTTTTTTCACACTTCAACTACTCAATTACTCTACAACACACTTCTATTAGCAAAAAAAAAAAAAAAAAAAAAAAATAATAATAATAAAAAAAAAAAATGTCGGGAGGCAACAACGACAACAACCAATCGTTCACGAATCTCCACGGTGGGTGGAATCACCCATACGCGGGTTTTTCGTCAAATCCGAATTGGAACAACCCAAAAGAGGTTTCATCGTCAAATCTGAATTAGCGTAACCCAAACGAATTCGGTATATCAAGTCAAGAAGTTTTCGCACAACATCAAGCTTTCCAATATTGGAACGAAAGCCAACAAAACACCCTAAATTCCAATTTCTAAAATCTTCAGTTCACTCAACCATCACAACAATCCCAAACAGAAACAACTAAAGTGCCGAAAACACCTACTTCTCCTCCAAAACCCAAAAGTCGTGGTAAACGAAAGGCAAAAAAACCCAAAGACCCTGTAGAAGACGAGGACAATGAAGAACAAGCTGAAAACGTGAAGCATCGTTGGACGCCAAGTGAGGAAAAATTACTTGCCGAGTATTGGGTGGCATGTTTGTAACACCCCCAAAATACCGCAGCGGAAGACTGTGTCACTGGGGTGCTACTTCATAATACAAAGTACAAGTTATAGAAAACGAACTCTAAATGAGACGTTTTGAAAAGTTACCATTCGATTAATGAATTCAAAGTTACAAACATGAGATTCCAAAGTATGATACATAAATGTATACAAAATGTTTTGAATGGTAAATGATAAAAGCGTAAGTCTTCAGAATATGCAGCTTGACTCTAAGTTCCACGCACTAGCTATCGCCTTACTAACCTGAGATAAACATGCTAAAGTGTCAACACAATGGTTGGTGAGTTCATAGAGTTTGTCTTAAAACAGTTAAAAAGCCTTAAAGAATGTTCACACAGCAAAGGCATTGAGAATCCACTCAGTTGCAAGTCCCGCCATAAGAGACTTGCAACCTGTGTGTCCACAACCTACTGCTAAAGATAGTTTACATAATACACCGGATTATATTTACCCAAGGCCAGGAATATATGGCAATGGTGGGGGCATCTTCCCAAATAGTACTACGACATCCAAGGTCAAGCATAGACACAAGGGTAGGGGAATCTTCCCATGAGTACTACCAATACCTCTCCGACAGAATAGAGTATTATGTATGCACGTAAATATGAATCTTGTATTTAAATTAAGCAAGTATAGTGTAACAAGTATGTATAACGCAATCAAGTATAATGCCAATCAAGTATAACACAATCAAGTATAAATGTTTAAGAGTATTTGTACAAGTAAGCAAGTAGTTGAGCATGTATCTCCCCCAAAGAGTTAAAACAAGTATAAAAGAGTAGGGGCTATGACTCACCTTAAGCTTATGTAATGAGAAATGATAGGGGTAGTCGAATCGCGAAAGTCTCTAAGAGCAGCCTATAATAGAGCGTTGCGACTTAGGTTTGGAGTAACGTCTAAGAATACGAAGAATTGCCTATATATGTCTTGCATAATGTTCATGATGTAGTACTTAGTATATAGTGTAAGTCTTTAAATATAAGTGGTTTATGAAACATGTATAGGTTGTATATCTCTTACTACCGTTCGGGCCGACATAATTCAGAAGTCATGGAGTAAACGTTCGAGGAGCCAGGACACTTTAATTCGTAAATCCACAACTCGTCTCGACGGCTTACTTAATGAACTCCTCACATGAGGCTCCCTACTATTGTAGTATTTGATAACATATATATAAGTTTTTGATCTTTAAAAGTTATATGGTCTTTAGCCGTGGCTTTGCCGTGACCTTGGTCATTGTTACCATGGTCTTGAGACTCAACCTTGGCTTTAGCCATGGTTGTGGTCTTGGCTTTAGGTCATTAGACCTCTTGGTCTCATCTAATTATAACCATTATATAGTTACTTTGGTCTAAAAATGGGCTGTTAAGAATTTGAAGAAAATTATCACTCAGAAAGCGTTTTCAGGGCTCGAGCTTCTTTGTTCCTGAACGAAAACGTCGTTCCGGACAACTTTCGTGTTTTAACTTTTTGGTGAATCGGACCAGAAGTGGGACTTTCAAAATTGGCAGAATGCAAAACAGTTTGCATAGGCAGTTTTGCCGTTTTGGTTTCGCTAGCTTCTTATGGCCGTATCTTTTGACTCGTGTACTCGTTTTGGGTGATTCAAATTGCTATGTTTTCCTTTTGAAGTCCTTTATAACAGTAAGTAAGTTTCAAGTATCATAGTTATACTATTTTGGTCGTGGTTCTCCATAAAAATCACTAGTTTGCTTGTTTACTTGTCATAAGTTAACATATGTATATCAATACTTGTTTTATCCATTTTTAAACATTATGAACACAATAACAAGAACATATATAGCATGAAAGGAACACAAAGAGCATGAAAATTATAATTAGCAAGAAAGTGTATAAGGGTTTCTTACAACTTTTGGCTTTCTCTTAAGAAAGGAAGTCAAGTATGAACTAGGACACTAAACCTATGCTTGCAAACCCTTTACCATAACTCTTG
Organism: Artemisia argyi; assembly: GCA_030686995.1. NCBI lineage: Eukaryota > Viridiplantae > Streptophyta > Magnoliopsida > Asterales > Asteraceae > Artemisia > Artemisia argyi. Next base: position 96,141,182 of record CM060693.1, on the reverse strand, counting down.
TAACCCTTGCTAGCCTTGATCTAACCCTTGTGAAAACCATTTAACTTCAGCCCTAGTAACCTTGTGTAGCTCCTAAATCAACCATGGAATCACCAAACAAACTTGAGAACTAGGTAGAGAATACTAAGACCTTGAACTCTTATGTGTAACTTATAGTTTGAAGATCAAAGGATCATGGTGCTAGGGATTTGTTGTGTGTCGTTTGGATTATGAACAAAGGAAGGAATGAGCTTGTTTTTATACTAAAAATGAGGAGGTTAGGAAGGTAACTAGGAAGGTGCCTAAACTTGGTGACCAAGTTTAGGATTAGGAAGCTTATCATGGAAGTTTAGACACTTGTAATGATCTAAATAATCAATGGTCAAGATTTAACCACACATGGTGACTCCCCCCCCCCCCCTAAGTCGGTTCACAAAGGATAAGGGTGACTAGATGAGTAGTCATGGTCTTTGGATGATAATATCCTAAGTATGTAGCTAGTTTTGACTCCGTAAGTTGCTAACCGTAAATTTTTAGGCCACGAAACGTAAAACCGGGTATCCTAAAAATATGAAACTTATAAATATGCTAGAACTTATCAATATACTCCATAATAAAATATAAAATGAGTGGTAGGTTCTATTGGGTGCTAAAACCCTGCTAAAAACTGGAAACACGGGTCTAAAACGCGTAATTCGCGTAAAACGCTGAACTGAAAAACGTAAAATTCCAAAACTTTTGGAATTGTCCTAAAATGAGAGAAAATCATATTTCTATTGTTTATAATGTTTTATGAACATATCGGGATGCTGGAATGACGTTTAAACCTAAAAGTAAATCTCGGACACGGCTTTGTGATTTTCGCAGAAATGATCCGACGAGTGTCAAATTCTCGGATTATCATTAAAATAGTTTAACTTACGAGAATATGAAATAAAAATTTTGGGAGTGAATAGTGAAAATGAATAGTAAAAATGAATAGTGAAATTTTCCGGGAATAGTAATTAACCTGAAATTGCGAATTGTTACAGTCTCTACCCCTTAAGGAGAACTTCGTCCCGAAGTTCAGTTGATGTTAACTACTTACGGTGTGTCTAAGAGAATTCGGGATTTCAGGATCTCTAAAATAGTGGTGTTCATTCTGATTCGTCTAAGGTTGTGGTTAAGGAGTCGTATCGGCTACAATTAAGCCCACTTATTTATAACACATTACTTACATAAAGAAGCGTCCAAATTTATGTAAGTAAGGTCTCATAAACTTATGGTTCGGTGATTTACAATTTCTTTATTTAAATGAAGAGGCGTCCCAATCCATTTAAATAAGGAGATTCTAAATCATCCTACTTAAGAATTTCTGACACAAAATCCGCCTTCTGAGGCCGATAGTAAGATAATCAAGTCATCAAATCCCTAAAGCTAAGCAATAATATTATTTAACTCAAATCTTGTGTCTCATCAAAGAAGAACTGTCACAAGATCAAGTTAAATAATTAGTTATTACTGAGCTCCATGTTTTTAATGACTCGGCTAATCTCTGGGGTTCCTTATAATACTAAAGTCACATCATCTAACAGCGTGGAACTAAACCAACAACTACCAAGAAGCGTATGTGTATGTAGTGTGTGTAGGGCAAATAAAGAGGAAGGTCTCAATGTATATAGCAGTTATAGTCTAGGCACTAAATGCAACCTAGTTCTCTATAACCAAGGTTCTGATACCAATCTGTAACACCCCCAAAATACCGCAGCAGAAGACTGTGTCACTGGGGTGCTACTTCATAATACAAAGTACAAGTTATAGAAAACGAACTCTAAATGAGACATTATGAAAAGTTACCATTCGATTAATGAATTCAAAGTTACAAACATGAGATTCCAAAGTATGATACATAAATGTATACAAAATGTTTTGAATGGTAAATGATAAAAGCGTAAGTCTTCAGAATATGCAGCTTGACTCTAAGTTCCACGCACTAGCTATCGCCTTACTAACCTGAGATAAACATGCTAAAGTGTCAACACAATGGTTGGTGAGTTCATAGAGTTTGTCTTAAAACAGTTAAAAAGCCTTAAAGAATGTTCACACAGCAAAGGCATTGAGAATCCACTCAGTTGCAAGTCCCGGCATAAGAGACTTGCAACCTGTGTGTCCACAACCCACTGCTAAAGATAGTTTACATAATACACCGGATTATATTCACCCAAGGCTAGGAATATATGGCAATGGTGGGGGCATCTTCCCAAATAGTACTACGACATCCAAGGTCAAGCATAGACACAAGGGTAGGGGAATCTTCCCATGAGTACTACCAATACCTCTCCGACAGAATAGAGTATTATGTATGCACATAAATATGAATCTTGTATTTAAATTAAGCAAGTATAGTGTAACAAGTATGTATAACGCAATCAAGTATAATGCCAATCAAGTATAACACAATCAAGTATAAATGTTTAAGAGTATTTGTACAAGTAAGCAAGTAGTTGAGCATGTATCTCCCCCAAAGAGTTAAAACAAGTATAAAAGAGTAGGGGCTATGACTCACCTTAAGCTTATGTAATGAGAAATGATAGGGGTAGTCGAATCGCGAAAGTCTCTAAGAGCAGCCTATAATAGAACGTTGCGACTTAGGTTTGGAGTAACGTCTAAGAATACGAAGAATTGCCTATATATGTCTTGCATAATGTTCATGATGTAGTACTTAGTATATAGTGTAAGTCTTTAAATATAAGTGGTTTATGAAACATGTATAGGTTGTATATCTCTTACTACCGTTCGGGCCGACATAATTCAGAAGTTATGGAGTAAACGTTCGAGGAGCCAGGACACTTTAATTCGTAAATCCACAACTCGTCTCGACAGCTTACTTAATGAACTCCTCACATGAGGCTCCCTACTATTGTAGTATTTGATAACATATATATAAGTTTTTGATCTTTAAAAGTTATATGGTCTTTAGCCGTGGCTTTGCCGTGACCTTGGTCATTGTTACCATGGTCTTGAGACTCAACCTTGGCTTTAGCCATGGTTGTGGTCTTGGCTTTAGGTCATTAGACCTCTTGGTCTCATCTAATTATAACCATTATATAGTTACTTTGGTCTAAAAATGGGCTGTTAAGAATTTGAAGAAAATTATCACTCAGAAAGCATTTTCAGGGCTCGAGCTTCTTTGTTCCTGAACGAAAACGTCGTTCCGGACAACTTTCGTGTTTTAACTTTTTGATGAATCGGACCAGAAGTGGGACTTTCAAAATTGGCAGAATGCAAAACAGTTTGCATAGGCAGTTTTGCCGTTTTGGTTTCGCTAGCTTCTTATGGCCGTATCTTTTGACTCGTGTACTAGTTTTGGGTGATTCAAATTGCTATGTTTTCCTTTTGAAGTCCTTTATAACAGTAAGTAAGTGTCAAGTATCATAGTTATACTATTTTGGTCGTGGTTCTCCATAAAAATCACTAGTTTGCTTGTTTTCTTGTCATAAGTTAACATATGTATATCAATACTTGTTTTATCCATTTTTAAACATTATGAACACAATAACAAGAACATATATAGCATGAAAGGAACACAAAGAGCATGAAAATGATAATGAGCAAGAAAGTGTATAAGGGTTTCTTACAACTTTTGGCTTTCTCTTAAGAAAGGAAGTCAAGTATGAACTAGGACACTAAACCTATGCTTGCAAACCCTTTACCATAACTCTTGTAACCCTTGCTAGCCTTGATCTAACCTTTGTGAAAACCATTTAACTTCAGCCCTAGTAACCTTGTGTAGCTCCTAAATCAACCATGGAATCACCAAACAAACTTGAGAACTAGGTAGAGAATACTAAGACCTTGAACTCTTATGTGTAACTTATAGTTTGAAGATCAAAGGATCATGGTGCTAGGGATTTGTTGTGTGTCGTTTGGATTATGAATAAAGGAAGGAATGAGCTTGTTTTTATACTAAAAATGAGGAGGTTAGGAAGGTAACTAGGAAGGTGCCTAAACTTGGTGACCAAGTTTAGGATTAGGAAGCTTATCATGGAAGTTTAGACACTTGTAATGATCTAAAGAATCAATGGTCAAGATTTAACCACACATGGTGACTCCCCCCCCCCTAAGTCGGTTCACAAAGGATAAGGGTGACTAGATGAGTAGTCATGGTCTTTGGATGATAATATCCTAAGTATGTAGCTAGTTTTGACTCCGTAAGTTGCTAACCGTAAGTTTTTAGACCACGAAACGTAAAACCGGGTATCCTAAAAATATGAAACTTATAAATATGCTAGAACTTATCAATATACTCCATAATAAAATATAAAATGAGTGGTAGGTTCTATTGGGTGCTAAAACCCTGCTAAAAACTGGAAACACGGGTCTAAAACGCGTAATTCGCGTAAAACGCTGAACTGAAAAACGTAAAATTCCAAAACTTTTGGAATTGTCCTAAAATGAGAGAAAATCATATTTCTATTGTTTATAATGTTTTATGAACATATCGGGATGCTGGAATGACGTTTAAACCTAAAAGTAAATCTCGGACACGGCTTTGTGATTTTTGCAGAAATGATCCGACGAGTGTCAAATTCTCGGATTATCATTAAAATAGTTTAACTTACGAGAATATGAAATAAAAATTTTGGGAGTGAATAGTGAAAATGAATAGTAAAAATGAATAGTGAAATTTTCCGGGAATAGTAATTAACCTGAAATTGCGAATTGTTACAATGTTCAGAGGATCCGCGTGTCGGCCGTTCCCAATCTCGCGATACGTTATGGCAACATAAGAGGTGAGTTCAATAGAATAAATTCAAAACCCCGCAACAAGGATATGCTACAATCCAAGTGGAAAACGTTGAACCATGATTGCACTAAGTTCAAGGCTGCTTTCAAACGGGCGCAACGCGACTCAAAAGGTGAGGAATGTGAAGTGGATATCCTAAAATGGTCGAACCAAATGTATTGCGATGAACACAGCAATACGCCATTCCCGAATGACGAGGCTTGGAACGTTTTGTGTAAACACCAAAAATGGAACGCGTCGGAGCTGGTTGATTTAACCGACGGCGTCCCAAGTCAAATAAACGAGGCTTTGTTTGGTCATGATGAAGAACCACGACCTATTGGAAAAAAGTGGGCTTCGAAGAAACAAAAATCTAAGACAAAGACAAGCATCGGAGGCACGAGTGGCAGCGGAGGTTCCTTTTCTTCGTTCAATTTCGGGGAGGCTACGCACCAAGAGTATCGGGCAAAACGTGAAGATGCGGCCAAGGCGTATCGGGCGACCGCAGAAAGAGAAGAAACTATGACGAGGCTGAAAAAGTTTGAATTTTTGTTGCTCGATACCAAAGACAAAGATCCACACTATGTGGCTTTGATCAATATGGAAAAGAACCGAATCATCAAGAAATATGGGTTACCTCCCCGTCAAGAATGAATAATTGTGTTATGTTGTGTTTTTTTTTATTTCGTACTATTTTTTTTCTTAGCGTTTTTATTAAAATTCCGTATTGTAATGTGTTTATCGAATTAATGTTATGGTTTTAAATAAATGAAGTATTTGTTAAACTTTGGGGTTGAATTTGAAAATAATTGAAGTAAAGTTGAGTGAATGTGAGTTATAAGTGAGTTATTGTACAATGTGTTTTTTAGTGAGTTAAGGTGAAAAAATTAAAGCTGATGTGGCGCTGACGTGACACCGAGTTATAAGATAACTCATAGGCACCTTTACCTTGTGCTCTAAACGTTATCAAAGTACAATAACGTATATCAACGTGTGCTACACTATTATTATTTTTTAGAAATGAACGCTACAAAAAATATCAAATTTACACGCCTCTTTTAACACACTTTAATGTTAAATTTTATTAGTTTATTGAAACTTAATAATGTATTAAAATTAGTTACACTAATAAGTGTGAAAACTTAAAAAGAACTTAAGAACTTCTACACATATAACTGTAGTAAAAGAAATTCACACAACAAGTCTGTTTGACAGGAGTTTTTTAAGAAGCTGTTAATTTTTTGTTTTAAAAACAATCTCTTGTAAAATAAGTAGCTTCTTTTGGATTCATTAACTTCAAGCTTTTATTTCAATCAAATAGCTCCTAAATGAAAAGCTGATTAATGAAGCTTTTTAAATATTTTGGAGCTGTTAAAACTTTAAATTACTGATATACCCTCCAAATATTTGTTTACAATTATAAATATGTCCTTTTATGTCATTTTATATTTTATAACTATGTTTAACAGATAATTACCAAACACATTTATTAAAAAAAAAGATACAGTTTATAGCTCATGTTAACAGTTTTGCAGTTTACACTTTACAGCTTATATCATACAGCTTAGAGCTAGTATTGCCAAACATAATCTAACACTATTCTATTAGGGTGAAAATCATCAAATAGTAACAAACTTTGGGATTTGTTTCAATTTGGTACTTCAAACTTTATATCAACTATAAAACCATCAAAGTTTAAAAACTGTTTTATTCTTATGTAATTTTTATGTTACCTGAATGGAACACTTATCAAATTTGGTTATTGTTTTGTGATTATTGTTTATATTTAGTCGTGCATTAACGGTTTGTACATAAAGTTGGTTGAAATTAGTTAGATTCAATGGGTGGTGTTTAAAATTAATGTACAACATATTAATGCATAGATGGATACTTTAAACACACTAATTTTGGAAAATTACATAGGAATAAAATAGATTTGAAAGTTTGATGTTTTATATAATTAGTATAAAGTTTGAGGTATTAAATTGTAACACTCATAAAACTTGATTATTAAGAGCATTGGTACGCTCGTGCAGTGGGGAAAAAGTGCTGGCACATCAGCAAAAATCTACATGGCACCAGAAATCTCATGGCACCACATTTTTGTTGTAACCCTTGGCACCAGAAAATGTGGTGCCGTCATCAAATTTTTTTTTATTTTTACATAAAATAAAACTTATATAATATTAACTAAAATAAACTCCATTAATAAAAAAAACACATTACAGTAATTAATAAAAAGTTACATAAAAATAGGAAAGTTAATACGTAAACAAGAAATAAATATTACAAACTAAACATTAAAGTTCCATAATGCTCCACAAGTTCTAGACGAAACGCGTCGTGAACTTTTCTATCTTAAAGTTCATTATTTTTTCTAACATGTAAATCACATCTTTCGATCTAAGTATCTGGCATGTTCGGACTTGGATCAACGAATTTGTTAGTGCAAACGTTATAACGTTTAATCTATACAATGTCTTTGTGTTTTAATGATGACAAACACGTAACTTGTAATACATAACGTAAAGTGCACAAGTTACTCGTTTACACATCAACGCCTCTCGACATCACTTCAGGTATGTACAAACACTTTACTAACTTTGTTAAGTGATCAAAGAAAAACCTTTTGTCCTTAATCCTTACATTTTATAAATGTGACAAAACATTTTTACAAAAATAAACTAGACAAATTATTTTTGCATTTATAAAGAAATGTTTTAATAAGAAAAATAAATTTGAATTTGAATTTCAAAATGTCAAAACAGCCTCATTTCCCGCCCAAATCAGATAAAATTTTACCAGGTAACATTTCACCACTAAAGGAAAAAAACTGTCGAGGAGGTCCTTTATCTATGGGACGGTCCCTTATTGATAAAGGACCGTCTAAGGTTTAAGGGACCGTCAGACGCTCCTCGTGTTGGCTATAAATACTGACCCATTTTTGTAACACCCACAAATTTAAGTTTGTAGCAGCGGAAAAGTAATTTGGGTGTTACGGGGAGGATCGAAGTTATAATCTCATAAAACGGCTTAAAAGAAGCGTTTTGAAATTTATTTGTCATTCAAATAATATTTTTGATAAAAGATGAACCATTTGATTTAAAATCTTATTAAAAGATATAAAGGCTTGAAAGAATGACATATTTGATTTTTACATCATTTTAATTTATCAGAGTAATAAATGCCCACTCCGTGTCTTGTCCTGCTCTGTTAAATTACCTGAGATACACATGCTTAAAAGTGTCAACACAAAGGTTGGTGAGTTCATAGAGTTTTATGGAAAACCATTTATTTTGATAGATTTCAGGAATATTTGGTAATGATAAATACAAATAGTAATGGAACAAGTATTGAGTAATGTAGACTATAATCACAAATAAATCATATAAATATTCAATCAAATTCAAATAAGGAATCAATAATCCTAACATGAGCTGGAAACTCATGATGCTAATTTAATCAGATATACAATTCAAGTATGGTCAAATTCCTATACAGCTGTATCTAAATATATGTTGAAAACATACATTTCCTTATAGATATTGCACCAAGCCTCATGACACACAAGCTTAACAAAAGAGGTGATTTATCAAATCAATGATAAATTTTGCCCTTTTATAATAGGTGATTTGCCAATTCCTATTTGTCTACGAATATAGTGTATGACGACTAATACGACTAACCATATGCATATGGCATTCCGTCAAGTATTAGTGGGATAAGAGGTCAATCCTTAACAGGTTTCGAAGCTATTCACTATATTCGCGCTCACATAACAGTGATTAATGACTCATGATTAAGGGACTTTATGGCGATAAGGTAACTTAGGCAATATCAAGGTAATAATGGGATCATTCAAGATAGCATCATATAATCAAGTATCATATCACAGTAATCAATTTGGAAACAGTATCATCTGAGTATCAGTAATTCAGTTAAGTATTTCGCCAGTAACATATGTATATCACATACCACAATAATCGAATTGGAAACATTATCATATGAGTATCAGTATTTCAGTCAAGTAATTCATCAGTAAAATATATGTATCACATACCACAATAATCAAATTGGAAACATTATCATATGAGTATCAATATTAAGTATTTCGTCAAGTATTGTATATATCACATCTTAAATCACAAACCATATTAAATAAATATCAATTAGGAAATTGATTTGAATCATGTATTTTATTCATATACTTATAAAGTTATCAAAGTATATGTAAGCATGTATTTCCCCCAATGAGTTAAAAACAATTAATGGAAATGGGCTATGACTCACCTGGATTGATACGGAAATGATGAAAAGTAAAGTAGGATGAGATTATGAGAATGATTATGGAAACTTCTTTGATACGGAACCTGATAAATAAATTTATCTGAGAATTTAACCAAATACTATTTGGTAAATACGAACGAATAACGAATAATAATTATTTGTTATGACGAATAGATGATGTGCAGTGTAATTCTTATGCTATGCATGATATGACAAAATACGTTATTTAAATTATCCATCGAAGTTTTATCTTTTTAACCATAAGTAATAATATTAATTTTTGAAATATCGTTATATATATTATTAACGTATAAATAAATAATATATTAATATAATGTAATAAAAATGCATATGACGTGATGGGGTGACGTAAAATAGAAAATAAAATAAGAATGTCAAATATAATATGTTGGTCCTTGTCCTTTTCCAGTTTTTTACACTTTTTATACTAACGGCATTAGCGTTACATCGTTAGTCCTTTTTATATATAATTTACAATTATAGTCCACTACATGTCTAATATAGCATTCTAAGCTTGGAAATGGGCTATGACTCACCTGGATTGATACGGAAATGATGAAAAGTAAAGTAGGATGAGATTATGAGAATGATTATGGAAACTTCTTTGATACGGAACCTGATAAATAAATTTATCTAAGAATTTAACCAAATACTATTTGGTAAATACGAACGAATAACGAATAATAATTATTCGTTATGACGAATAGATGATGTGCAGTGTAATTCTTATGCTATGCATGATATGACAAAATACGTTATTTAAATTATCCATCGAAGTTTTATCTTTTTAACCATAAGTAATAATATTAATTTTTGAAATATCGTTATATATATTATTAACGTATAAATAAATAATATATAAATATAATGTAATAAAAATGCATATGACGTGATGGGGTGACGTAAAATAGAAAATAAAATAAGAATGTCAAATATAATATGTTGGTCCTTGTCCTTTTCCAGTTTTTTACACTTTTTATATTAACGGCGTTAGCGTTACATCGTTAGTCCTTTTTATATATAATTTACAATTATAGTCCACTACATGTCCAATATAGCATTCTAAGCTTGGAATATTAAATAATATCAAGTTTTACCCTAAACTTTCTGTTTTGACAGTTTTAGTCCAAGTTTTTAAGGTTTGGCAGTTTTAGTCCTTTTAGGTGTCGTCGCGTTACATTTTTAGTCCAAACGTTCAAAAATTATGGGAAAAATTATATTAAATTTTCTGGAGCTTATTGAAGCTTATTAAAACTTATTTCAACTGCTTATTTGCTAAAATAGCTTATTTTTCAATAAATGGGCTTTAACGAGCTAAATTAAAGGCCCGTTAGCGTTTAACGATCCGTGAGCGTTGAGACAAGTTGGGCTTATCCCTAGACTCATTTTTAATGTTATAAAATCATATCAAAATAGATTTTTTGTCCAGCTTATACGGAGTGCTTATTTTCAGCTTATTGGGCTTTTCAGTCCATTAAGCTTTTAATAATTAGTTTTGAAAATGAGCTTTTGTGTTTTACTTTGGCCAATTTAAAGGGTCTAAACGAGCTTATTATTACAAAGTATAAACACAAACTTGTAGCTTGTAGCAAGGAGAAATAGGTTGTGTAAAAATATTGTATGCTTGTTAAGTCGAATTGAGTTTTAAAGGGTCGTTTTAGTCACGATCTGGACCAGTTTTCTGAGTAAAAAGACTTAGAAAAATTCTAAGTGTTTATGATATGTACGAGTTTTGCAATTCACTTTGGTCGATTTAGAAGGTCGAGATGCGATTATTTTTACAAGTTATCTTTATGAAAGTTGTAGCTAGTCATGGTGTCTATGAGTTCATGTAAAAATATAGATGGGTCGTTAAATCCAATTTTCCTATACGTGGTCGTTTATATAGTGATTGGGACTGATTTTTAAGGTAAAAGACTTAGTTAAATTTTATGTTTTCTTCTTTTTGTACGCATGGTGTATGATCAACATAATTTAGACGATGCATGTAATGTGAAAATGAAAGTGAAATGAGTGTGTAACAAGACTTCTATGCCTTCCGAGATAGAGGCTAGTCACGTTTTGTGTACTATATGTTTGTACGTACGTTCGAAAATAAATAATAAAACTATACGTTCGAAAATTATTTATATGCGATGCATGGATATACAAGAACATGAGAAACGAATTGAGGATGATGTCAAATGACTTACAATGATTCCAGATGGATGATTGGACGAGTAAGAATGAGTAGAACAAGAGAATCAATCCCACGAATGGCTAGAACCAATATACGAGTTATATTAAACTCCATAACCTTCGAATGAGACCCAAAAGAAATAGAAAATCTTCCTGGTCGTTTTGTGGTTTACAAATGATGAAAAGGAACTGAGAAACATGCAAGGGAGTTGTGTGGGAGAGGTGGTGATGGAGAAAGGAGTCATACGCATATATAAGTATACTTACGAGTTATATATTGAGTTTTAAGGCATTCACACATGTTTCTACTATTTCGAAGTCAGAGATTATTGGGATATTATTGAGATTTTACTGTTAGTATGACTTTAAGGGTTGTGAGATTGAAAGAAGGCAAAATGAGAATTGTGTTCTATACATATATGTCGACTAGGGATTTTTCATACATACACGAATTGATAAATCGTATATCACTTGGTCTCTAGCTGATGAAACATGTTTATTAACATGAAAACATGATGGAATAATTATTAGGATTAAGTAGAAACAATCCGGGTTTAAAGTGGTTGAGTTTGGAATTTTTTTACATGTCGAGTGGGTTGATTTTTGGCCAAACACTTTGCCTCTATTAAACGTATCAAACGTTCGTCTTAGAAGCTAAAACTTGGCATACTAATTCTTTGGCGGGTAGACAATTAGGAGATATAAAAATATGGACATGTTACGTTGAAGAATTGAAAGAAAACGAGGCGTTTTGGAGGGGATCTGCTCGACTGGAAATGAAAATAAAAAGGATGTTGGGCCCTTGGTGGGCTGGTGAATAGTACGCAGAAAAGAAAAAAGGAGAGTTGGGCTGAAATTGTTATTAAGGGCCCATTTGATTGTAGTTAGTTTTAGTTTAGGATTAGTGACTTTTTAATGTATTGTTAAACGTGTCGAGAACTTGTTTCATCGTTTGGTGAATTCTATGATATCGTAATCATGACCATTTAATATAATAAAAAAACTTCAAATTTTCCGATAAAAACGGTGATTAAAATGATGACAGAGATTATTTATATAATTAACCGAAGTTAATTATACAAATTTTTGCGAGGTTTTACAATTTTCATCAGAAAAACTAATCCTCTTTGCACAAAAAATTTCCTGGTCTTTCCTTTTCATCTTTGATCACTATAACTCTTTGGTATGTGTTTATAAGTGATCCCGTCATCCACTACATCATGTGTAAGAGATGAACACTCGAAGTCGTCAATAATCGAAGTGTTATTTAAGTAAAAGAAAATGTATTCTTGAACCTTGCATGTATTTAAACACACACTAATTGTCTTAAACATGTAGTCATAAGCTATTTTTTCATAAGTTGTGTATTGTATAAAATAGTTAGCATAATTATTTTTATACTTATGAAATGTCAAAAACTACGCATATTATATGTAATAATAAATAGTTTTCGCACACAAAAATAAATGACAATATTGAATTATTAAGTTAACATGTCATTGTTATTAACCTCACACATTTAACAAGTATTAAATTTGATGGAGCACATTCCATAAATCTTTACTTATCTTTCTTTATTAAAAAGAGTGGTTGTGAGGGTCAAGAAAGATTTCGAGCTTATATCGATTCATTATTCAAAATATGATTGATATTATTATCGAATCTAATTGACAAGTTTTTGAGTGTGGACATGAAATTGGAGTCATTATTTGTTTAGCTTCAAGATATAACATAACATATCATCTTAAACCTACATACTCAATCACACTCGATTGGTATGAGAATAATGATGTCCTTGTCAAGACGAAAAGAATATGCATTGGATCATAACTCACATTTGTGTTGATGATGTCATATTAAGTCTTATTGTCCAATGGTTGTGTTCCAAACCTTAAACTAATATGTTTAAAAGATGCTTAAAATACACAACGAAGTAGGATTGACAACTTGGACGTTTCATCCGAAATATTCAAGCAATTTACATTGCAACGCAATTTGTAAATGTGTCATTTCCAAAAAACCAAACACGAGCAAACAAACAACATATGTAGACTTTTCTCATGAACGAGTCTAGACTCAAAATCACATGTTGAATAAAAATGTCACACCTAATACATCATTAATCTAAAACAAGATAACATGTATTTCAAAAGGATAATTTATATCCTATACATTCCACTTCCTTTGTTACATGAATGGTTATGTTACAAGATAACTTGTTTGAAAAATGTAGGATATTAGATTTTGGAAGAAACCTAATACAACATGTGCCATTGTATAAGCAACTCATAAGAGTGAAAAGTTTATCATTTTAAATAAGCATATTTGTTAAAAGATACAATATGTATTCCCTTAATGATAAAACGTAAAACATTACAAGTTCTATTAAGGCAAGTAACCATAATTAGAATCTCCTTCTCAAGATTTACTATGGAGTATTCTTGAAACTAAAACATGTTTAAATATCAACTCAAATATGTCACCTATAAGGTCATGTAATACACCATTAAAACCAATCAACCTCCAAATATTAAACACATATTTAAAATATTGTGCTTGCTTTTTTAAGGATTTTGTGTAAGACAAGTTGTCTTCATTTATCGGCCTTTAAAATATGGTTAGGACATGTATTAGCGAAATCAGCTAATATCATCTTTGGAAAACTTCGATGGGAAAGTATAGAAATTCCAATTTTTCTATTATGAGAATGGCTACTGGAGAACCTATTGCACTAGAAACTCAATTTGACCTAACGGTTGAATTGCTTACAAGAGAGAAGTTGGGTTTGTGGTAAACCCGTAAAAATGGTCGTGTTTACCCTTAATTGAGCACCGCTAGTAATAGTCTCATATCCATTCTCTAACATGAAAAATTGATGTTCCTACATTTGACTAAAGACATTTTACATGGATGATATTTGTCTCTCATTAGGAGTGCACTTTAAACAAGTAGTAATTAGGATACTTCTTGACAAACCTTGATTACTTGCATATATGTGTTTAATATGTATATACAACATCTTGATCTTGCATAATAAGATTAAATGTCATCATGCCTCCTTAATTTCTTAATGCCTACTTGCTTAATTATTGAATGCATGCTCATTAGAAAGATCTTGCTTTAAATTAGCTTTTCTGATATCATATTCTTGATATATGTCCATGATACATGTTCTTATGTGCTAAATGTCAACATGTTTTACTTAATGCTTGTATTCATAGTAATCATGTTTTGTATGAATCTCTTTACATGAATTACATGTTATTTGTGCACCTAAACTATGTTGGACTAGGTATGCCTTTGATGATACCTCATAGATGTCATATAGTCTTACATGCTAATATCCTTGATTGTTATGTGATGCATGTTTAAATGACTTTTATGCTTAAATATTTGATTCTTATGAAACTAGGCTTATTCCTCCTCACACTAGATCATAATATTCCTTTAGGGTGTCTAGTGTCACAATCCTACCTTATTACCTAAATCTGGGAAAAATATAGAACTAGAGAGACTCTGCACCATACTGATGGCGGTTCCTTACTGCATGGGCGGTCCCTTATCTTTTAAAGGACCGTCCCATGGTTTAAAGGACCGTCCCCAGTAGAGGTGTCACGAACTGGTTCACTGTTTTTCCTCTTCTGCAACACTTTGAATCATCCTACATCATGCCTTGTCAAAAACTCACAAAGAAGCATCTTCCTCATAACCTTTCATCACTATAACCTCAAACCACCAATATGAAATGAAAACCTGAGTCATCCCTTGTTCTACCAATATCGAGTCATCCACCATTTCCATTTCCTCAAAGAAACCAAGAGTCATCCACCAATTACTCCACCTAGTCATCTTCACAAGAAGATTCCACCATGTAACCAAATAAGTAAGTCATCACCACCTCATTTCACATATCCACCTTCAGTCGTCAACCAACAAAACACCTTAAAATTCCATGATCATCCATTATCCTAACCTCAATCCTCTAGAACACTCATTGTCACTAACATATCCACCTCCAATGATGAATCCAATATAATTGGTACCACCCATGAGAATTCCTTCAAGAACTCCTTTGTAAGAGTCCATAGTATCATCCCTCTTCCTTTGTCACATTTACATCTTTGATGTCTCCAATCTTGTCGATCTATATGACGATGCCCTTTTAAGGCTGCTCGTATTCCGTTGAATCCATTCCTCACTCATTTTAAGTGCAAACTTTCCTTTCATTATCCCTACACACACATGTATAACCACCAACTTCAATTATTGAGTCTCTTATCTTTCGTCTCATCTTCACACCATCCTTGCCAAACTTTGGCTCAAAACATCCTCTCTTTATTTCAGTCCATCCTTTCCCATTTCTCCACTATTAGAGAGTCATCTTCATCCCTATCTAGGAACATATCATCCCTCATCCCATATCACCTAGACACTAGACACATATCTTGGAAGAAGTTAGAAAATGGTGTGTTAATCAACTATTATATGTTTAGTTTCAATCCCTTTCATGCCATGCTTTAGAATAATCATATTTGAGTCATGCATGTCTTGCTATATATATCATCATTATTATGTGTACTTGTCTACTAACTTTGTTTTGTAGCATTACTTCATTGCTCGATTCTTTGGTAGCCAAAACTAGTTTTGACCATACACTAAGTGTTGGGATCATACTTTTGTATTTAGTCAAGTCTCGGTCATTACCTTTTGTAATAGGTTGCTTAGTTACTTATTTCATTATGTTTTATGTTACAAGGCTTAAGTATTAAAGCCCTATGGGCTTGAAAGCCCACGTTTAGTAAGATGAGGGAGGAAAGGAGTGTTGCCCTACTCCTCCCCATATAAATATCAAGCTTATGTAAACATTTCATTTTGTTGGTTATTTGAATACACTAGTGAAACTCTTGCAATTTATCTTCTCTCATTTCTTATAATCAACCACCTCTCATTCTCATCTATTTTTTCTTTCATTATCATACTTGTGATTTCATAAATGGTGACCTAACAAGTGGTATCATTCGCCTAATAGAGATTGAAGTGTTGTTCTTGGATTGAAAGTGGGGTTTAAGGTGTTCTTTTACTTCTTTTTGCTTCTTTCTTTATTTCTTACACTCAAATCTTGAAGCTTGGATAAGTTTTAAGGTTAATATAGTGTTTAGAAGCTTAGATTTTGCATAAAGTTTTGATTTTTAAGGTTTTTTCTACACAAAATCTTCAATAGTTAGTGTTTTCTAAGTATTAGTGAAGTTATTTGATCAAAAGTACCTTATTTCTAAGCATTTTTCTTCAAAAATTTGAGATTTTTCAAGTTACTGACCACCTTACGCGTAACTTACGTGAATAGTACGATTCTAAAGCTGTCAACAGTACTTTTTGTCCTTTCTACGAGTAACTTTTGGTCAAAACCCTTTTCTTACGAGTAACATAGGTCAAAACCCTGTTCTTACGAGTAACTTTGGAAGTCTACGCCTAAATCCTACGCTTAAGTCAGTTTCCTACGCCTAAGTCCTACGCTGAAGACCCATCTACGCATAAGATAATTTTTCTACGCAAAAGTTCTATTCTTACGCATAAGAGTTCATCTTACGCGTAAGTTGCCAGAATCTACGCTTAAGTTTCATCAAAGGTCTTCTCATTGTGTTACGGTGACTCAGTACTTCCCTAGCTTGGACAAGTTAGTAGAATACTTCGACTTCGGTTATCTTTCAAGCTTGGATAAGTTTGAAAGATTTGTTTGGTTGTTTAACCTTATGCATAAGTCTAAACTTACGCATAAGCCAAAGCTTACGCGTAAAGAGAAAACTTACGCCTAAACTTATTGTTTACGCATAAATTACTCTTTACGCATAACCTAAAAGTTTACGCGTAAGATTATTGTTACGCGTAAGAACTCAACTTACCCCAGGAATCTTGAACTTAACCAAAGGAACGTGCATTTCAATCTTCTACAAAGATCCATTACTACACAAGTGTTCAAAGATGTCTCAACCACCACATTACTACTTCTCTAATTCTCAGCAACAACATCAGCAGTATCAGCAACAACAATACCATCAGCAACAATCATATCAACAACCTTCACAATCACACTTTCATCAACAACAACCGTTTAATCAACAACCACAATATCTCATGATGCAACAACATCAAATCATTCCTCAACAACAACCATATTAAATGTCACAACAAAACACTCAGTTTTCCTCCAAACAACCTCACTGGTTTGATAGAATGTGTGAAGTTATTACAACTCAACAATCCAGACATGAGGCAGGATCACTTGAAACACCTCCAATGCTAACACCTGGGAACTATGTTCAATGGTCAAGTCGATTCTTACGATTTCTTGAACTAAAGAAACCTCATGGGAAATTCTTGAAGCAAGTGATACTTGAAGGACCATTTGAGTGGCCAACAAGATTTGAAATTGGTGATCCAACTGCTGATCCTCCACGTCCTCCTAGTGATAGACCTCTTCCAGAATCTCAACTCACAGAAGAACAGAAATTACATCGTGAAGCTGATGAGTATGCAATGGCTTATATACTTCAAGGTATACCTAATCCAATTTATCGAAGTGTCGATGCTCAAAAAACAGCCAAAGCTATGTGGGAACATGTTCATCTCCTTATGGAAGGCACTCAATTGAACAAAGATGATATGGAATCCAAACTCTACATGGAATACACTGACATCACAATTGAACCAGGAGAGTCACTTGAATCCTACTATCATCGTTTCACAAATGTGGTTAATGATCTGGAACGTCACAAAATCACAGTACCAAGGATTGCAGTAAACTCCAAATTCGTTGGTAGTCTTGGCCCGGATTGGCATAAATATGTAACATTTGTTCGTCAAACCAAAAATCTTCATGATGCACCATATGGTTTGTTGTATGATTTTCTGAAACACCATGAACCTGAAGTTGAAAAAGATCGAGCTCTACGAGGAGGATACACACCAACACCAACACCAAATTCTTTGGCTCTCGTAGCTCAATCTCCCTATGCTCCACCACCAATGTCAAATCATGCATATGGTCAAGAGCAGAACTACTTCAGTTATCCACAATCTTCTACCTCGAACCAAATGGTCCCTTATGATTCATCTCCACAGAATACTTCTACTCAACTTGTTCCATTGAACAACAATGATGCAGTGTATTAATCCAACTCCAATGAAGATGACGATGATGACTTTAATACTTTGAATCAGGGACTTGCTCTTATTACTCGTGCTTTCAGCAAATTCTCCAACAAAACAAACAACCGTCAACGTTCATCTTCTAACACAAGGAATCAAGCTGTTGTCAATGATGGAAGAGTGGAAATTCAGAATCGTAACTATGGTAGATCTGGTTCAGGAAGTTCTTCAGGAAATTTTGGGAATGGTCAGAGGTTTAATAACAATGGGGGGTTCAGGAACAACTCAGGATCTTCTCAGCAAAGGTCTGAACCAGTTGCAACAAGGAACTCCAACTCAGGGAATGCAGTATGGTGCTATAATTGTAATGAACAAGGTCATATAGCGACAACATGTCCCAAACCGAGAACTCGGGGTAGTAAGTTTCACAAGCAGGCATTACTCATGGCTCTTCAAGATGAAAAAGATGGACATTTCCCTGAACAAGATAACAACTTCATGGCAAATGTGAAAAATGATGATGACATGGAAGATCTGGAAGCCAATGCAGCTGTGATGCTTATGGCCAACATGCAGGAACTTCAGTTTAATGATTCAGGTCCAGTGTATGACACTGACGGCCTGTCTCAAGTACATGACCACAAAGCATGCCTAATACATGAAATAGCTACACCTTCTGCTCCTGAATCAGATATGGCGCAAGTTGTTCCATCTGACTCATCTTCATCTTCTCAAACAGATGAACAAATAAGCACAGTTGTCATATTTAATGATGACACAGTTGTTTCATTTGATGATCCTATTGAGAATGATAAACATGATCAAATAGAACAACATGAACCATCATTTGATCCAGACCCTGACCTCATATTGTTATCTAAACAACTGAATGCTCAACAATTGCAAATCATAAAATGCAACGAGAAAAACAAAGCTTTAAAAGAAACAAATGCGTCACTTCTAAGAGATATTGAGTGTTATAAAATTCAGCTTTCAAATCAGGAAGACAAGATTAAACATGCAAAAAGTTTTGAAAAAGCTTTTCAAGATTCTTACAACAAAGAACAAGATCTTCAACACAAAATGCAAGATTTAATTGAGTCAAACGGAAAGTTGATTTCGAAACTCGAAAGTGAAAAGTGTGAATTGAAAATGCAAGTTGAACGTCTTCAAACAGTACTTTCAAAAACAGAAACAGAATTGTCAAGTTGTAAAAAGGATTTTTGTGAACATAAAATACGAAAAAGGAAGTATATAGATGACTTACTCGGTGAGATTGTTGATCTTGAAAAACAACTCAAAGAATTTCGTAACATTGTTTACAAACACGGGAACTCTGTCACAACAATTCAGAAATTTACTTTAAAACCGAGACCCGATAAAGGATTTGCACTTGGCGATTACAATTCAATGTTTCTTCACACGGCATTCAAAGAAATTCCTAAAATTTACAGTATGGACCATTTGCTTGATAATACGATTGTGCGTGCTGTTGTTTTTGATACTGAGGAAGAAGAAGAACTTGAAGACGAGAGTCGATCTAAAATGAGTTATGTTCAATATTGGACACCATATGATTATTCAAAAGCTCCTCACATTTCTAAATCTTTTGTTACTCAAAAGGAATTACCTGAGAAATCATGGTATGTCACTGAGTCATATGTTTCATCCTCTAATGCGGCCACTGTCCAAACTGTAGCACAAATAAATGGTCCTTTACCATCATCCGGTGAACTTACACCTTTACCGAAAAGTTGTCGTGTCTTAAATTATTTCAAAACTTTTATGGAAGACATTGAAATTTTGGAGGAAACAATTGAACGCAATTCTGAAATAAAAATTGAAACTTTTCAATCCGCTTACGAGCGAGAAAAGAGAGATATTTTTCAAAAACAAATGTTGCCAATTGTCAAACACCTCCGTCTCTGTGCTACACGTTGGGATCAGGAACTTCAAAACGAGGTCAAAAATATGATAAATGTTTTCAACTCTACTGAAAATGAGATTTTGGTTCAAAAGCAAAGAAATAGAGTTTTAAAAAATGATGCTGATCGACTCTTGGAACAAGTTCTCAATGCTGATATTTTGTCTGTTATCATGAATGATCTCTATAAATCTGGTACTTCTATGCTTATGGATGATCTTTGTGTTGATAATAACTTGTTGAATGTGGAAATTGAGACACTTAAACATGATAATGATAAGCTGAGAATACAATATGATGATGTGACAAAACAACTTTCTAAAGAAATTTGTCAACTCAAACAAAGGCTTGAATGGTGTCAAGCTGAAAGTCTTGAAACGGAATTGAAACTTCAAAGTCAAAATATTTCAAACTCTTGTTAGCTTTGCAAAAACAATGAGTCTTTCAAAAGTTTGTGTCTCAAATACGAGAAAGAAATTGCGGATTTAAAAATTGAAAACGCCGAATGGCAACAAAACCGCGATGACATCAAATATTGCAATGGTTTACTTGAGTCTGATATTCAAGATAAAAATCACATCATTATCGATTTAAAAGAGAAAATTAAAATACTCCAAAAAGGAAAGTTTGTTGACACCACGGTGATAGCACCAGGATTGTATCAATTAAACAAAACTGCTAAAGGAAATGTTGTTCAAAATACTAATGTTGATAACTCCACTTCTACAGGACTAGTCTCCACTAATAGCGTTAGCAGACCCAAGCGCAAAAGTAAAAAGAAGAATAGGCTCGGGCAACGTAAAAGAGGATCACTAGAAGCTCAAGAAGTAGAAGATCAACTTAGGAATTTGAATAAAACTCATGTTGCATCAGATTTAGATTCTAATTTGGAAAATTGTAATCAAAATCTAAATGTAATGAATGATGAACCTTTGAATGTTTTGAATATTAATGCATCTTGTGTGTTTAACCCGATGGCTTCTGAGCAACACAACTTAGGACCCGAATTCAACCGTCTTAACTCTCCGGAATCTTCGGCTGAACCATTGCCACTCAACCGCAAAGAACTGGAAACCTTGTTTGCTCCACTGTTTGATGACACAATTGAATACCGTCCTACTGAGGTCTCACCTAATTCCGCTGCTCAACCTGATAATATTCCAATACTTGACTCACCTCAACAAACTACGACAACTGTTAAGAGAGACGGTTCTCCAATTGCATCACCATTTACAGCAGAACAAACTGTTTCTAACTCCCGACAATCAGCTGAAGATCCTACACCACAATCAGTTCCACAAACCGCAGAGCCTGATCCTGATGCGTTCTTTAACCCGTTTGCACCGGCTCCTACCTTTCCTGATATAGCTGAGTCGTCTACACGCAATTTGGATCCTGCTAACATGCGAGATACTTATCAACTACACCCTTCAACACACAAATGGACTCGAGACCATCCACTAGTTCATATTATTGGGCATCCAGATGCACCTGTAATGACAAGACAACGACTTCACACTGATGGAGAAACTTGTATCTATGCACTCACAGTTTGTCACGAAGAACCTAAGAACATTAAAGAAGCAATGACTTATGACAACTGGATTGAATCTATGCAAGAGAAATTTCAGCAATTCATAAGATTAGAAGTCTGGGAATTAGTTGAAAGACCTGACGGAGTCTTTGTCATCGGGTTAAAATGGATATGGAAGAATAAGCTAGATGCTGAAGGAACTGTCATACGTAACAAATCACGCCTGGTAGCGAAAGGATACTCCCAACTAGAAGGACTTGACTTTGCAGAATCCTTTGCTCTAGTGGCTAGACATGAAGCTGTTCGGATCTTTTTGGCCTACGCTGCACACAGGAACATGATTGTTTACCAAATGGATGTGAAAACCGCATTTCTTAATGGAGAACTCCGTGAAGAAGTGTATGTGAGCCAACCAGACGGCTTCGTTGATCCTGAGCGTCCTAATCACGTTTACCGACTCAAAAAGGCACTCTACGGACTTAAGCAAGCCCCACGGGCGTGGTATGACAAACTGTCCACTTTCTTGCTGGCCAATAAATTTTCTAAAGGATCGGTGGATCCAACACTATTTACAAAAATCTACGGGGAGGACTTACTTGTTATTCAAATATATGTCGATGACATTATTTTTGCCTCAACAAAAAGAAGTTACTCTAATGATTTTGCAAAATTAATGAAAGATAATTTTGAAATGTCCATGATGGGTGAACTTTCGTTCTTTCTAGGACTACAAGTTCATCAATCACCTCGTGGAATTTTTATAAATCAGTCCAAATATGCTCTTGAAATTTTAAAGAAACATGGAATGATGACTTGTGATACTTATAATACACCAATGGGCTATACCACAAAACTAGATGCTGACTTACATGGGACTCCAGTTAACCCTACCAAATACCGAAGTATGATTGGGTCACTCATGTATCTCACAGCTAGTAGACCTGATATAGTATTTGCTGTCTACATGTGCTCTCGCTATCAGTCTAAACCAACTGAAAAACACCTCAGTGAGGTCAAAAGAATCCTTCGATACATAAAGGGAACCATTAATTTGGGAATCTGGTATCCGAAGGATTCTGGTTTTGAACTAATTGCTTTTTCAGATGCTGATCATGCAGGATGTTTAGACACACGCAAAAGTACATCTGGTGGATTACAGTTTCTCGGAGATAAACTTGTGTCATGGCAATCTAAGAAGCAGGACTGCACATCACTGTCGTCAACAGAATCTGAATATGTAGCCATGTCTGCTTGTTGTGCTCAAGTCATCTGGATGAGATCACAACTTAAGGATTATGGCTACCTATTCAACAAGATTCCAATCTACTGTGATTCCAAAAGTGCAATTGCGATCTCCTGCAACACAGTACATCATTGCAAATCCAAACACATCGATTTCCGATATCACTTCATCAAAGAGCATGTTGAAAAGGGTACCGTTGAACTGTATTTTGTTGGGACTGAGTACCAATTGGCGGACTGACTTACCAAATCCTTAGCACCATCAAGGTTTGCTAGTCTAGTTCACCAAATTGGTATGCGATGTTTGACTCCAGATGATCTGGAAAAGTTTTTAAAACACAATTGATCGTCAAACATCAAAACTATTTTTGTAAATATTTTTTCTAAAAAAAAAAAAAAAAATGCAAGTATAATCCACTCTTTTCAACACTAATTTTTTGTAAAATGTCTTTAATTATTAGAAACAAGTGTTGAGGGGGAGGAAAAGTATTTTAAAATTTTCACAAAATATTAACTTTTATACTTGCATTTTACCAAAAAATATTACGTTTTATCTAACTAAATGATGCTTCAAAAGTGTTTCGGGTTACTCACCTTGACCAGTATAATAAATTTTAAGATTTTTTAAGACTACAGTCTAAGGTCGAGGGGGAGTATAATTCAACAAGTTGTTCTTGTCATAACTTGGTGTTATTAACGAAAGTTTAATGAGATAGTTAGTTTAGGCATTAGGTGTGAAAGTAAGATGAGGTTAAGGGGCCATACTTGTCAAACTATGAAACTTGGATTAACCTTTGGTCAAAACTAAATTTGACCAAGTCATTTACTGCACCTGCATTTTACTCTTACACACATTTAATATCACAACAACCTTCATCAACGATCCATAATCAATCTAGTAATCTGTTCATCAATCTTCAAATCCGTAAGTCATAACATGTTTTGATCATTATTTTTAACAAGGGTTTTCAATTTTATCATAATCCAACGGTTAAATTTGTCATAATCGATTAAATTGTTCTTGGGTTGTGCGTAAATCTTGAACCCAGAAATTGTTGTTGTTATGACTAAATTGATTGATGGGAAACATTCTTAGGACAATAATAAACATGTCTCTTAACTCCTATTGTGCCCAGAAACATCAATTGTTTGATTTGTGAATTAGGGTTCATACGCAAGTTTAGGGGTTATTGATTCGGTGTGTTATAATTGAAATTAATGATGGGGATTGTGTTGTTACATGCCTAGGAACTCATACATGTGGTTTAATTGCTTCTATTTCATCTCTTGATCATGAATCAAAGATTTAGGGGTCGAACGCACTAGCAGTTGTGATCTTGTGTTTTTGTGGTCAATTGGTGTTAAAATTTGGACCATATGTTCCTTAGGATGTTAGTATCACTTGCCCTAAGTTATTTTTTACCCAGAATCATGTTTGAATGTGGTTGTGATTGTGTGTTCATACGGTCTTACGCGTACTTTGAATCTTGACATGTTTACGCATAAAATGTGTGTATAAAGTGTGTTAGGTTTAATATTGATCAGTGGTTATGTTTGTACACTTTCAGGAATCAAACAACACAAATTTCTTAAGGTGATTTTTATGAAAAAGGACGTGTTTACGCATAAGAAGCTCATCCTACGCGTAAGATTGAATCTTACGTGTAAGATTCGACACGTTGACAAACATTGTCTTGGATAAGACAATGTTTACGCATAACGATTATCTTACGCATAAGACTTGATCTTACGCTTAAGACATGATCTTACGCGTAAGTCAAAACCTACGCACAAGTTATATCTTACGCCTAAGGTTCTATCCTTTGCCTAAGCTCTAATCTTACGCATAAGATATACTCCTACGCGTAAAATTAAGCCTACGCAAAAGATTGAACTTACGTGTAACATATAAAGTTATGCGTAGACTTTGCTCCTACGCTTAATATCATTTCTTACGCTTAATATAAGTTATGCGTAGGATTTTTCACTTACGCGTAACATTGTCCAAATCATGAAATTTTCTAAGTGTTGTAAAATTTCCAATGTGTAATCTCTTGTAAAGATAAACTCATGTTGTAACTTAATTGTTATAAGTTTCTACTATGTGATAAAAACACAAGTTTGTTACGTAACAAAAGTTTTCACACACACAAACACCCACTGATCAATTCATAATATGCACTATCATGTAATTGAATGTCTGAGCTAACAAAGTAAATTATTGCTTTGTTTGTATTTGTTTATGATCAATTCAGATGGCAGAACAAAATGACATTCCATATGGACCAGAACCTGAACCAAAACTCTCATGGGAAGAGACCTTTCCCGCTGATTACACCAGGAAGATAGGAAAGAACAACTTACGTATCAACTTCAACAAAATCACATGCAACGAATCCTCGTGTATTGTTGCAGTGGATGCTCTCCTATATCACCCCAACAAGCTTTTGTTCACTAAGTCAGCTTCAGTCTCCTGCTTCTACATACACCAGTTTTGGCATACACTTCAGCTAGACCTTGGGGAAGCTTCCTTCACTTGCAAGCTTCATGACAGACAGGTCACTGTGGACATTGACACACTTAGGAATGTTCTTGGGTTACCCGAACTTGGTCCAGATGAAGAATATGATCAAGTACCCACCGAGGAAGAGCTGATAGAGTGGTTACGGGATATTGGCTATGATGAATCAGAAGAAGTTGTGACAAGACAGTCTAGGGTCAACATCAGATTTCTTCCACAACCATGGAGAACCCTGTATATTCTGATTGCCAAATCCTTATCTGGAAGAGACACTGGCCATGAACACCCCAAGCTCCAACACCTCAAACTCTTCTGGGCAGTGGCAAACGTCAAGAAAGTAGATTATGCCAGCATTATCTGGGAAGACCTTGTGTGGCACATTCAACACAAGACCAACAACATCCCATTTGTCCGTTTCACAAAATTACTCATCGAAAGCTTCCTTCGTGAGTATGATGATATTCCTCAAAGACTTGATGATGAAGCCAAGCACACTTTCAGAAATGAGGAAACTCTCAGAATCATCAAGAGACTCGACACCAGCACACGCAAGCAAGGAAAGAAATTTCCCGACTGTCTCTTGAACGAAAAAGTGAAGCTTTGCAAGAATTACAAGTACTACCTTCAAGCTCTTGAAGCAGACAAAGTTGGTTTCCTGGACGAAGTTGTTCTACCTTCATGCATGCAGAAGAAGGGTAAGAAAGGCAGCAAGACTGGGAGCTCCGGCAGTTCTACCCAGTCTAAACAAAAGAATGGTACTCTTAAGAGAAGACTTCCTACCAAGAAGCTCGCATCCATTCCTGGACCTGGGTGGTTTCCCTCACCACCATCTTCTCCAAAACCATCTAACTCTGAAACCGAGTCCGACGAAGGTCCAGTGTACAGGGAAGCCTTTGCCAATATCAATGAGAATGTTAATCTTGAAGACATTGATGACAAAGACTTGACTTTTGAAGATTGGGAGAAAAACATTGATGAGTTTGCTGATAATGCTGAATACCCAGCATATCTCAATCAAAGACCGTTCACTGAAGCAGAGTCAATATTAGAGGAAGAAAGGATTAGGAGAGAGAAAATGAAGGAACCCATGACTGCTGAACAAGAGTCTGCTCAATCTAACATAGGCCTTTTAGTTGAAGAAGAAAAAGAAAGAGCTCTCAAGTTGGGTCTCCTCCATAGCAAGATAGATGCATTCAATGATGATCTACCTCCACCTCCAGTGTTCTCTCAAACTACCGAAGCTGGCGGATCTAGCAGCATTCCTGATTCTACTACAGGAATCAACACTGACTTGGTCGCCTACGACAATCCTTCGGTATCTCCCACAGATATAGAAATGACTAATGCTTCAGCAACGGGAGAAGAGGAAGAGGAAGATCCCATGGATACTGATGCTCCACATTTGCTGTCTATGGAAGAAATGGAGCTCAGAGAAAGGGCTCAAGAAGAAGAATTAAGGAAAAAGCAAGAAGCTAAAGAGGCTAGGCTTGAGGAGCTTGCACAAGCCAAACTCAAAGAAACCATCCGTATGGAAGAAAGCAGGAAGGCTGAAGAGGCAGCCAAGCTGGCAGAAGAAAAGTTGAAAAGAGAAGAAGAAGCCAAGCTTGCAGAAGAATTAAGGCTTAAGGCCGAGGCTGGCAAACTAGCTGAAGAACAAAGGTTAAAAGAGGAAGCAGCCAAAGCAAAGAATGTTGAAGAACCCGAATCACAAAGAGGAAATGATAAGGACGTTACTACCAACATAGAATCTTCACAATCATCACCTCCTGCATCAGAATCAACCCACGACAAATCAATCAAGAAACCAACAAGCACCAAAGCCTCTGCTGCATCCAAGTTGCTAAAGTCAGCATTTAGAAGAGTTCATGAAAAGAAGAAAAACAAATTGGAAGATCAGGTTGCATCACTAGCAAGCCAAGTTGCTGAACTGACAAAGCTCAACACTAATGTCCAGGAACTTCAAGATAAGGTTGACACCTTCTTAGCAAAGGATGTGCAAGAGAACTTGGAAGCCACATTGGCTGCTCAAGCACACCAGTACATGGAACAACATTTAGTTGCTGAGTTGAAAGAGCTGCTGGCACCTATGAGAGATGAACTCACCAAGTTCGCAGAGCAAGCAGTCAAGAAAGTGATCCGATCTACCACGTTTACTCTTCGAGCTGACAAATCAACTGTTTCACTACCGGGGTTATCCATGGACGAATTGGAAGCCCAACTCTTGGACAAACTGGCAAGCAAGTTCACATTATCACCTGAAGAAGCTAAAGTCTTGGAAGCTTTGAAAGCCAAAATGACTAAAGAGACTTGCAGCACAGAGGCGGACAAACTGAAACGTCCAAGAGATGATGAAAATCAGGATCCTAACTCTTAAGCAAAGAAACATAAGCAAGCCGAAGGACCCTCATCTCAATCAAAAGCACCGATCATCCCTCCTACTACTACAACATCTTCACAACAACCCAAGGCATCTGGTTCCGCTCCCAAAGCACATGACCACTTTGAATACACAGGTGGTGACGAGATTCCTCAGCCTGATGAAGTACCAGAACCGTCTTCCAAGAAGAAGAAAGAAAGGAAACGAAAGCATCATCAACACAAACCGGACACCTCATCAAAAGGCATAGAACCCAAGAAACCGAAAACCATCCTCAAATGGCTAGACCAAGACGATACTGCCGATTACTCCTGGTTTGAAAAGATGATTAATTCGTAACTGCCACTTGCAGACAATCAAGAACCTCAAGATGGTCGAACAGTGGAATACGCTCAGTTTATTCAGCATAAGTTTTAGATGAAAAAGATGAATAAGAAAGAGCTGCGAAGAATCAAGAATGATGCATTCAATCTTCTGAAAGATCGGTCTGCTAACTCCATCGAACTTGAGTATCATCTGGAAAATATTACTCGAGCTATGTCAAGCAATATTGACTGGATCAATCCTGAAACTTATGTCGATCCGGTCACAAGGAAAACCGCACCATACATAACTGACTGGTCCAAACCACTACCGATGATTGGGAAGCCTAAGGAACCAAAGATCCCTTACAAGTTCTTCTTCAACAATGACTTGGAATTTCTGCAACTCGGCAGCAAGATTGAGAAGAAGTACGTCAACTCACTTGCCTTTCTCCCTGCAGCTAGATATCTCAACAATGCCATCGAAGAAGAAGCCTCTGCCTTATTCATCGACAAAGTTGTTGACTATGACCGGAATGCACTCTATGGTATACATCATTGGCCAGATAACCGGACACAGTATTATCGTAGCTGCAGACTCAATCAGACGATGGGTGATGTGGCAAGTGATTTGAAGATAGTCTCGATTCAGTTCATTTCGACTGTCACTCACTTTGGGTACCCCTTCCTCAGCAAAATCACACTCAAAAGACTTGATGAAAAGGAGTATGATATTTCCGAGTCAGACTTTCCACGACTACTTCTCAACGACATTGAAGATATGTAACTGCTCAAAGTTCAAGGAAAGCTTTGCAACCTACCCAAAGAGATGCAGCTTGCCTTTATCACAGCTCTCCTAATCTACATTAGGCAGATAGTCATCAGAGAAAGAGTAGAAGATCTTCAACTGGAAGTGGAAAGTTATCAGAAGAAGCTGAATCTCACCAAACCAAATATGTTTGACATCCCCAATCTTCCACATCTACCTCAATACTCCTTGATCAGACATCCGGCATTTGGGTTCACCTACCGCAGTGTAAACAGTCGCAACTGCTTCATGGCCTATGGAGAAATACATAAGTTCTGTGATGAAACCTTGAAGTTCGTCAGAGATGGAATCAAAAGCAGATTGGATGACATAGCACTGGGTAAATCTAAAAGGTGGAATACCAATGTGGCCAGGGACGCTCGCAGATTCATTACAAGGATTGAGAACCGGTTGAAGCGCAGGGATCAGTTCAGGAGATTGGAAAGTTATGTTGGAGGCAGACCAGGATTTCCGGTGTTGACATTTCAGAGACCTGAATGGTAGATTGTTGTAAGAATTTGATTTGATTTGTCAATATTATACTTCATTATGGCTTGTGCACGCATTACAGTGCACAACCCGAACTTGTAAAGAAAGGACCCTGAGGTACGCATCAGTGCCTCAATCCTAAAATATAAGGAGCGAAGGCTTCTTACTTTTGAGTAGAATTAATCAAATGTTTATGAATTTTCATAATTCTGCTCAAAAGGACAAGTATTTCACCTCAATAAGACCTAATCACTTGTTGAGGGGGAGCACTTGTCAAAACAAAATACTTTGTTCTAAATCAAAAGTTCTTGGTGAATCTCCCCGTAAGACTCAAAAGGCATATTTTAATCTAAAAGATTGTCAAAAACATCATTTTATATGTTATTTTTGAGGGGGAGAAAATGAAAAAGTGATTAAAATATAAGAAGTCAAAGCTTAAAAGTTGTATCATGTGCGAGCTAGACTTAGAATTGACCCAGGTATTGACGAGACAATTAAAGTTAGTAATATCGAAAAGACTTATCCTCGACGGGTAATAACATCAAGTTAGTTACTAGAGCTAGTTGTCACCTAAAAGCTGACAATGGATCTCTTTAACTAACTACGTAAGCGTGTCTCGAAAAGGATTTGTCTTAGTAGAAATGTACCGTCTCGAGAAACTTTCTGTGGACTAGATCAGGCCGGGTAATAACTTCAAGCTAGTTTAACTAGTGATGTAAGCGTGTCTCGAATCGGTCTTGTTCACGGAAAGTGGATCAATTCAAAATGCTTGCTCCTCCCGCATGTGCAAATTTATTAAATACTTATGAGCACATGTGCAGGGAGAGCCCTTCAAAAGTGTACACAAAACTCTCAAAGTGTTAACCAAAATATTTGATTATCACAAACACTTTGAGAGATTTTCAATCAAAGGTTTCTTGGCTACTGTCGGAGTTATAAGGTGATTAAGATAGGAATAACCGTCCTATGATCCGCCAGAGCCGGAGGGATCTACCCAAGGACATCTCCCATAGTTAGAATTAGAAGTCCTTAGGTATGATACGAAAAAAAGGAGAAAAGAATGAAAGGGAAAGAAGGAGTTGAAGAATTAAAAAAAAAAAAAAAAAAAAAAAGTAAAGAAAAGGGTGAAAAGAAATAGTCCTCCATATGTTCAACCTTAGGGCAGACACCGGGTTCAATACATATGCTACTGTTTGTTGCAAAAGACAACACCGGTATTGAAGATAAAGTCGTCATGGACCCAGTGACGCAGTGCACTAAACCTTCTTAACCACTCAAGTTCTCTTAAAAGGACTTGTTTCATTCTCACGGGGAACCAGTGTAATCTATCGACTTATCTCTTAGAGATAGTTGATATTGAAGCAGGAGACCCCTCCCTAGTCTCCGCATAGGAAACCTAAGTGTGCACTTATAGAGTCTAGAGCCTTGAGATACATCAAAGATCTCTTAGGGACACTTAGTATTTCTACAACTGGTGTTCTACATCAATGGACACCAGCTGTAAATTATCGAGTCCTTCGCAGATCTAAGCAATCTGCCGAGAACGTTTATGAGAGAATTACTTATGTATTTCTCAATGATTGAACGGAAACTCCTACCAGGGTCAACATCAAGCAGCCCTGATAGCAGGTCACTTCGGTAACCCCACAAGGGTTACGCTTAGTGTTTGCGGTGGTTCCATAGCGGTCTACTGTCGTGGAGTGATCCCCAGCGACTCACCCAGTCATTGAGCTACTTAGTAGGTCTCGTAAGCTCCTTCGGGAGTATCTGATATGGGAACGGCCTGGATAAGGATTAGAGGTAGTCTTCACAATATGCTGTTGATGAACTCTAATTCCTTATCTGTAAGTACCGGGTATTTATTGCTAACTGTTTACTTGAAGGTACCTCACTTCCATGATGGTAGATTCCAACATGCTCATACATACATCTTGAAGCAAATGAAAGCTCCCCCAAAGATCTTAGCACCACAAAGTCCAAAGAAAGATTCTACGTTAATAAAGAAGAATCTACAAAGTATAAAGACTTAAAGATCTCAGAATATGAAAAGGAACTTCGTGCACATGAAAGTATTAGTCCGAAGGTGTATGAGTATGTTGGAATGGCGGACAACCACCACAGACGCAGGAGTGACGAACGGCATACAACTTCATTACACAATAACTACATCATCACCAAAGAACAAAGACACAGAGCAAAGTACATTTATTATCATTCAACCATTTTGAAGGCGTCAAGCAACCGTGATGACCGACCCTTAGGGGGAGATTGTTAGGATCATACTTTTGTATTTAGTCAAGTCTCGGTCATTACCTTTTGTAATAGGTTGCTTAGTTACTTATTTCATTATGTTTTATGTTACAAGGCTTAAGTATTAAAGCCCTATGGGCTTGAAAGCCCACGTTTAGTAAGATGAGGGAGGAAGGGAGTGTTGCCCTACTCCTCCCCCTATAAATATCAAGCTTATGTAAACATTTCATTTTGTTGGTTATTTGAATACACTAGTGAAACTCTTGCAATTTATCTTCTCTCATTTCTTATAATCAACCACCTCTCATTCTCATCTATTTTTTCTTTCATTATCATACTTGTGATTTCATAAATGGTGACCTAACACTAAGGGGGAGCATTTGCAAGTGTTGGCGCATCTACATACTTTCTTGTTTGAAAATAGCCCTTGATGTAGGTTAAGAAGGATGCAATGAGCTAGGGGGAGCTCATGGATATGCTAAAGTCAATAAGGATGCAATAAGCTAGGGGGAGCTCGGAAGTAGTTGGGTTAATAATTCAGAGTTGGTTAAATCATGGCGATAGGAGCAAGGCTTCACTAGGATGATGCACGCTGAATTCTTTAAATGATGGGGGTCGGGATAGTCTAATACATTTGTGGATCATCTCTCATTCCATATGCTCAAGATTATCCTCTCAAGTTATCTTCTCAAGTTGTTCTTTCAAGCTCAAGCTCTACCTCAACATTGACGAAACGTTTTTGCTTCAAAAAAAGGGGGAGAGAGATAGTGTAAACTAGTAACTTCTATACTTTACTATGAGTTATGGTTTACATATTTGTCATCATCAAAAAAGGGGAGATTGTTAGTGAAAACGTTACGACGTTTAATCTATACAATGTCTTTGTGTTTTAATGATGACAAACACGTAACTTGTAATACATAACGTAAAGTGCACAAGTTACTCGTTCGTACATCAACGTCTCTCGACATCACTTCAGGTATGTACAAACACTTTACCAACTTTGTTAAGTGATCAAAGAAAAACCTTTTGTCCTTAATCCTTATATTTTATAAATGTGACAAAACATTTTTACAAAAATAAACTAGACAAATTATTTTTGTATTTATAAAGAAATGTTTTAATAAAAATAAATAAATTTGAATTTGAATTTCAAAATGTCCAAACGGTCTCATTTCCCGCCCACATCAGATAAAATTTTACCAGGTAACATTTCACCACTAAAGGACAAAAACTATTTAGGAGGTCCTTTATCTATGGGACGGTCCCTTATTGATAAAGGACCAACCAAGGTTTAAGGGACCGTCGGACGCTCCTCGTGTTGGCTATAAAATACTGACCCATTTTCATCAGAAAAGCTAATCCTCTTTGCACAAAAAAATTCCTGGTCTTTGCTTTTCATCTTTGATCACTATAACTCTTTGGTATGCGTTTATAAGTGATCCCGTCATCCACTACATCATGTGCAAGAGAAGAACACTCAAAGTCGTCAAGAATCGAAGTGTTATTGAGTCCACACACCAACGTAACTAGTGTTATGATTTTCTTTTTCCTCTACCTCATGGGTAAGAGAAGAACTCTCGACATAGATAAAGATTCGAGATGTTATAGGTTGATGCGTGGAATTGCGCTCTCACAAAAGGTTTTACCTCTCAAGGGATCTTGAGAAGCTTGCAATCCCCACCCGGCAGTGTACCTGTTCGTTGTAGTATAGTATAGTGACAAGTACCGGGGGATTGATCATTCAACTCTAGGAATAGTGTTCGCTAGGGTTAAAATTCTACTAAATAGGTCTAGGGGTGAAGGATGATTCTTTTTGTATTTTTATATTTTAAAAAAAGCAAGTTTTGAAGGAGTGGGCGGCATTAGTTGCTAGTCAACTAACCCAATTAACTAAAGATGCAATCAAAATAAAATAAAATAAACTTAAACTAATTTGTGGTGTAAACAATAATGAGAGAAAGTTTGTTTACTTAGATTTTATTACTCCCTAGATATCTTTTACCGGTTGATATTATACTATATTAACGAAATCAAGTCATCCCATAATTCACCAAATGACGGGACAAGTTCTTGACACGTTTAACGATACATAAACATTTCACTTAATTCTAATTATATTTCCTAACTCTAAATTACACTAATCGGACCCTTAATATTTTTCAGCCCAACCAAAT
Source organism: Artemisia argyi (assembly GCA_030686995.1). Classification (NCBI taxonomy): domain Eukaryota; kingdom Viridiplantae; phylum Streptophyta; class Magnoliopsida; order Asterales; family Asteraceae; genus Artemisia; species Artemisia argyi. Next base: position 96,107,182 of record CM060693.1, on the reverse strand, counting down.
GACCCAACTAGTTTTTCGGCCCAAAAACCTTAAAGCCCAATGCTAATTTTATTAACTTCATATACTCGACTAAACATCCTCCAAAACACTCCTCGTTCTCTCAAATCTTAAATACAACACTTATATATTTTTGCACCACCTCGTTTCTCACCTAGCTGACTACAAGTATGCCAAATCTCATGATCATATATCAAGAATTGCTATGTTTTCGAAAGGCAAAGTGTTTGGAAAAAATCCACCCATTCGACACATATAATAATTCCAAACTCAACCATTTTAAATCCGGATTGTTTCTACTTGATCCTAATAATTATTCCATCATGTTTTCATGTTAGTAAACATGTTTCATCAGCTAGAAAGCCAAGTGCTACACGATTTCTCCATTTGTGCATAATATATGTAGATGTCAACACACATAAATCCAAAGATAAACACCCTTATTTCTAGCTCTCACACATCCTTCTATAATGATATATTAATCTAGATACATTCTAAAAGTCATCCATTTCCCTGACATGCATAGTAACATATGTTTTGTGAATTGTTGAAAACATGTACGTGTCCTAGAAAACTTTCTATATGTACTTCTTCTTTCATCATCTTATTTCCTACATCCAAAACATTCATTTCACATGAACTAAACCTCAAAACACTCTTGTAAACATCTCTGAGCACCAGGAGCATTTATTCGATTGTTTGGAAGCCATAAAGGGTTATCGGGTTACAAAAACAATAATAACGTTTGGGTTATAGAATCAAACGTGCGTATTCTTGTGTTTCCTTCCATTTCCTTCGACTCTCTACTATCCTAGAAGCATAGTAAGTCTTTTAGTAACTTATTGAATTTATATCTCACGTTTAAACATAACCATGCATCATTTTTGTTTCATACCGATCGTATATTATTTCATGTTTATATTTACATACACGTATTATACAAGAACACAAAAATGTGGTTGCCTCCCTTGTGGTAGGCCTAGGAATCACGAAAGAATATTCACATCATGTTTATAACATGTTTACATATCCATTCGACGCCCCTTTTTGATCCTAGATCATATGTTAAAAATCATGCAAACACTAAAAATTTAATAAGTATTTCTAAATATGAAAACTGCTTCGACATACCCACTTTTTGCATTAGTAACCCCTATTTTGTACACACAGCGTATTAATATTTTTGCATATATTAATTCCTGACCTAGTTACCTTTAACTTTCGTATTTTAAGTTTGTAACTATAAGCTCGCTAAAGCTCTTAAAAAGCTACGTTTTATAAGCTACTCGACCTGGACTTAAACACTTAGAAAATATTTTGAGGTTTCAGAAATTAACGCTCGACTAAGCTACAAACCATACTATTATTTTCGAATTCACAAACATAACGTGCCAATATTTTTGCACCATTTGATAGACCACCAGGCTAGCTACAACTTTTACGTTTTGACTTGGACCCCATAAGCTCAATTTGACACTAAAAAATCACCCTTTTGATCGTTACTTACCACGTATATACATACTAAAAATTCCAGAAAACTTAATTTCTATTATTTCTGGATTGGGCTTATATTCAGCCCAATAAGAATTAACGATCCATAAGCCCACTGGGCCCATATGAAACATTTTTAGAATCATAAAAATAGCCCAAGTACAGGCCCAAAACTAGTTTCATGTCCTCGCCTCTAGATTTCTTAACGGGCCTTGTTCTAAATCGTTAATGGCCCTTTTAGTTTAAAAATAAGCAATTCGTGTAATAAGCAGTTTAAATAAGTTCTAATAAGCTTAAATAAGCTACATAAAATCTCGCATAATTTATCACATGATTTTGGTACGAAAAGGACTAAAAATGTAACGCGACAACACCTAGAGGGACTAAAACTGCCAAACTGAGAAATATGAGGACTGAAACTGTAAAAACAGAATCTTAAGGATAGAAATTGATATTATTTAATATTCCTAGCTAAGAATTGATTATTGGACAAGTAGAGGACTAAAATTGTAAATTATATATAAAAAGGACTAACGGTGTAACGCTAACGTCGTTAGAAGAAAAAGTGTAAAAACTGGAAAAGGACAAGGACCAACATATTATATTTAACATTCTTATTTTATTTTTTATTTTACGTCACTCCATCAAGTCATATGCATTTTCATTTCATTTTAACTATATATTAGTTAGTTTTACATTAATAATATATATAACGATATTTTAACTAATTATCTTTACGTATTATTATCATCATTGTTAAATAAGGAAAACTTTAGAGATAATAACATATCTCGTTATACTATTATAAACATAAGAATTTAATTCGCATATCATTCTTTTCATCATAACGATTAATCATTATTCATTTACCAAATAGTATTTTGTTAGATTCTCAGATAAATTTATTTATCAGGTTCCGTATTAAAGACGTTTCCATAATCATTCTCATAATCTCATCCGATTTTACTTTTCATCATTCCAGTATCAATCAAGGTGAGCTTCATAACCCCATTTTTCTAATGTTTGATTGTTTTATAAACTCTTTGGGGGAGATACATGTTTTATACTTCTAAAAGTACTCGTTAACTATTTACAAATTTCTGTGAGTTCTTAGCCCCACTTTTCTCGTTTTAACTGTTTTATAAACTCTTTGGGGGAGATACATGCTCAAGCTACATTTATTTACTTTTTCAAATACTCAAAACTCTTATGACATTGATATGTATTTCTATACACATCTGTTCTAGTTATAGTACCTGAGGAAAATACATGATTGACATACTATATTCAATATATATGAGCCCTACTATACATTAATACTATGTGACTATTATTGCCTGATTGATAGTGGTTAAGATGCATGTACAGTTATCTTTGGGTAGTGGCACCCAGTTGTCTTTATCTTTGGATAATGGCACCCAGTTGTCTTTATCTTTGGGTAGTGGCACCCAGTTGTCCTTATCTTTGGGAAGTGGCACCCAGTTGTCTTTATCTTTAGGTAGTGGCACCCAGTTGTCTTTATCTTTGGGAAGTGGCACCCAGTTTTCTGTATCTTTGGGAAGTGGCTCCCAGTATTTGTCTGTTGTACATGAGATTTAAATGTGTAACATATTCAAGTGCTCGTATATACATATTACTTGCTTATAATATACTTTAGCAGTGGGTTGTAAACACACAGGTTGCAAGTCTTGTATGGGCGGGATTTGCAACTGAGTGGATTTACAATTCCTTTGCTGTGGAAAACATTCTCTAAAGGTTTTTTGACTGTTTTAGAACAAACTCTATGAACTCACCAACCTTTGTGTTGACACTTTTAGCATGTGTTTATCTCAGGTCCATAATGAGCAAGGATGGTACGGAGGAGCACGGATTCTTACGAAGGCTATAAATTTTACTATCATTCGAAAACTTATTTAACAAACTTTGAAACCACTGAGACCTCATTTTGAAAACTCTGATATTTATAATATTCAAATGGTAAATCTTTTAAACGACTAAAATAATGATCATTTTCTACTATTAAGCTGCTGTTTCATGAAGTAACACCCAATCCTTATTCCGCTGCAAATATTTTAAAATTTGGGGGTGTTACATGGAGTTACCACCGGTTCGGCTAGCCCATAAAATTCGTCCGAAAACTATATTATTAAATTAATAGAGTTTCAAAATTAATACTAAATTACAATGTTCAAAAAATATTATTAAATCGCAAGAGTGCCTCGAGAACCAACATATACACCTTTTAGATTTTTTTTTTTTTTTTTTTTTTTTTTTAAACTTACTCTAAAAACTAAAAGCTTTGCTTTATAAAAATCGAACGATTTTTTCAAAGCAAATGATGCAAAGGTGCAAATTCCTAAGTGCTAATTACATATTTTGTATTTATTATATACATTTGTATTTATTTGTATAATAATAATTATACTTTTTAAAGTAACCCACGTGTGTGTGTATATATATATATATATATATATATATATATATATATATATATATATATATATATATTGTAAGTACTCTTTTACTTGTATCATCCATATATGTGGGACAAATATAACATACATTGTTTTTAGAGAACTAAATTTTCTTAGTCAATGTAAGTGAGTTTTTAAGTTCTTTATGGTGTTATTATTTAATGATAACTTGCCACTACGAGCAATTGTCAACTAATTTAACATAATACCTTTACAATATACCAGCTACAAACTCAGTATTGTCACAACATCACATAGATAATCTATAGTTTTTATATGAAAAATATTGTTGTTGCATAAAATTATTCATAACTAAAATTGTCGTCATCCGTATATTACATTTGCATGATACACGCCGCTGCAACGCACGGGATCCCGCTAGTTACCATTTGATTGTCTTATTTAAGAGATTGGGATGCCTTCTTTTGTAATTTTGTTGGTTTGGTTTTTATAATGTATATAGCTACAACATGGATAATAATTTATTGTGTAAAATGCTAATTAATATTTCTTCCGTCACATATTAAGTATCAACAATGGAAACTTTGGATGTCCCAAATTAAGTGTTCATATTCTATTTCAATCAATGAGATGAGATACTTAGGGGTGAGAAAATAGACCGAGAACCGAACCGGAACCGAGCCAACCCGAACCGCATTTTAGAACCGCGGTCCGGTTCTCGGTTCTTAGACATGGCAAGTTTCAGTTCTTGGTTCGGTCCGGAACCGTGGGTATCGATTCCGAAACCAAAGAACCGCACGATTTCAAAATGTGATCATTTATTACTCGTAGATACCTTGGGCTTAGCAGCCTTAGCTAGTAATAGTACATGTCTAGTTTGACAAGTCGCAATTATACAGCATGAAACATTTTTTTTATATAAAAGAAATCAAGTATCTAACAATCTAACATTAACTATACCGGTAAAAAGAATGTACCGTCATAAGCATAATAAATTATGTGATTCGTTAACTGAAAAAAGTGGATTACTAAAAAGTTAGTTGTTATTTGATGGCATTAACCCAAAACTATAATAGTAAACATTACCAACACAGAAATTGAACAAAAAAAATTTCTAGCCTTTTCAATGTCGCACAAAGTATAAATGTTAACAGCGTCAAAGCTAGAATAATTCAAGCTCAAACTTATCAGAAACATTACAACATGTTCTATAACAATCAAGTATTATCACCTAAGAAATCTAACAAGACTTCCAAAGCAAACATATCAAGATTAAGTACCAGCACTGAGCAAGCCGTATTTACAAACTAAGTAGAGCATATATTTAAACAACTCACCTAACTAACAGCCAATATCTATGAGACTATGAATAAGATGTTCCATACTGCTTAGTTTAAACTACTAGTAGAACTGAGCAAATTCAAGAATACATCTTAGTTTAAAATTGCTTATTCTACTTGATTACATCTTTCTAAACAATCACATAAGTGGAAATAAGTAACATTCAACACGTATTTGCGGTTCCAATCGGCTAGAACCGAAATACCCAAACCGGACCCAAGAACCGAACTGGAACCGAAACATGTTATGCAGTCCGGTTCTCGGTTCCTAAATTATGAGTATTTCGGTTCTCAGTTCTTGCAGTTCCGTAGGGTTCTGGAACCGCGCTCACCCTTAGATGAGACTTTAGTGGGTAAAAATGATATTTGATTGGTGGAGAGTGTAGTTAGTGGAATTTTCTAAAACTTTGTACATGATATAAGTGGACACTTAATATGGAACGGAGGGAGTATTATATTCAGTTATGTATATAGCTACAACATGGATATTATGTTATTGTGAGTTAAATTAATGCTAGAGACTAAAGTTTCAATACCATGATCACCAACGATAAAAGTCGAATGTAGATCCTAAATTCTTTACAGACCCGATGAAATAATCATAATTGTTTATTTTTCGATTAAAAAAGGAAACTACTTTCATCATTTTCTTTTAAAAATTAAACATCTTACAAAATGTTAATCGTTACGTGAAAAGAAGCATACTATCACGACAAAAATCAAATCATCTTTTTATAGAGGGGCACTTCTATATTTCGATGATTTTTTTTGACTTTTTTATAAGTGTTGAATATTACGTCTGAAAAATTCATATGTGATTTGTGAATCACATGTGATTCCTGATGGACAAATCACATGTGATTCCTGACATACAAAGCACTTGTGATTTGTGAAATCAAATATGATTCCTAACATACAAAGCATATGTGATTTTTTTAGACGCAAATTTTAACACTAAAACAAAACTCAAAAATAAAAGTTTGTCGAAAGTATATCGAAGTGCCTGTTTACTAAAAGAAATCACATGTGACTCCTGACATACAAATCACATGTGATTCCAGACATACAAAGCACATGTGATTTGTGAAATCAAATGTGATTCCTAACATACAAAGCACATGTGATTTTTTCAGACGCAAAATTTAACACTAAAACAAAACTCGAAAATAAAAGTTTGTCGAAAGTATATCGAAGTGCCCGTTCACTGAAAGAAATCACATGTGATTCCTGACATACAAATCACATGTGATTTGTGAAATCATATGTGATTCCTAACATACAAAGCACATGTGATTTTTTCAAACACAAATTTTAACACTAAAACAAAACTCGAAAATAAAAGTATATCGAAGTGCCTGTTTACTAAAAGAAATCACATATGACTCCTGACATACAAATCACATGTGATTCCTGACATACAAAGCACTTGTAATTTGTGAAATCAAATGTGATTCCTAACATACAAAGCACATGTGATTTTTTCAGACGCAAATTTTAACACTAAAACAAAACTCGAAAATAAAAGTTTGTCAAAAGTATATTGAAGTGCCCATTTACTGAAAGAAATCACATGTGATTCCTGACATACAAATCACATGTGATTTGTGAAATCATATGTGATTCCTGACATACAAAGCACATGTGCTTTGTGAAATCAAATGTGATTCCTAACATACAAAGCACATGTGATTTTTTAAGACACAAATTTTAACACTAAAACAAAACTCGAAAATAAAAGTTTGTCGAAAGTATATTGAAGTGCCCGTTTACTGAAGGAAATCACATGTGATTCCTGACATACAAATCACATGTGATTTGTGAAATCATATGTGATTCCTGACATACAAAACACATGTGCTTTGTGAAATCAAATGTGATTCCTAACATACAAAGCACATGTGATTTTTTCAGATGCAAATTTTAACAGTAAAACAAAACTCGAAAAGAAAAGTTCATCGAAAGTATATTGAAATGCCTGTTTACTGAAAAATAAAAATATTATCATCACGATGGTGTATTTTTGTCCCTTAACGATGTACCGTCTGCAAAATATATATATATATTTTTTTAAAGTTAAAGGTTTTTTTTTTTTTTTTTTTTTTTTTTTTTTTTTGTTTTTTTTAATATGAGTGACTAGAATTGTTTCATTAGATATATATATATATATATATATATATATATATATATATATATATATATATATATATATATATATATATATATATATATATATATAATATTGGTTCTATGTTGATCTCAACTCGATGACCAACATCTACGTAAAATTTTACTCCATATAAATTTAGTTTTTTTTTTTCCTTTCTTTTTCTTGAAAATATTTTTAATTAAGGAAAACTTATAAGACCGTATGTTATTGTTAGTAAAACTCATAAATTTAATTATGGCAAAAAACCGTTACAAAACATATGCATTAAATAATAAAAGATTCAATTTTCAAGACATTAAAGTTCTCAAAAGTCAAAACCGTTACAAACGAAATACACTATATTTAACTGAACACTGAACAATTTATTCATAAAATCATATTCAACTTAACATTCAACAAATTTTTCATAAAATCATGGCAAAAACAACACACTCATTGTACTTTCTTGGTTTTTTCATGTGTTTCATTGTGTCCTTCAGTTGTGTGAAAGTAAGATAAGTTATTTCATAAGTCTCACTTATTCAGGCATATTTCAAATGTATCACATGTTCATCAATATGGTTAATTACAATAAATCAAATGCTAATAGTAAATACACTTTAGTACGTGTTATTGAGTTACAAACTTCAGTAGTATAAATAGGATGTTTGATTAAACGTTTACATGAACTTAAAATTTCTTTTACCTTGGCAAATTTTCTTTTTGCGGTTAGAGAACATCAATGGCAAAAACAACTCTTTCATGTTGTTTCCTAAGTTTCCTTATTGTGTACTTTACCTATGTTGAACCATTCTTTTACTTTATGCATTGATTTATAGTATGTTTACTTTCATACGAGTTCATTTATTTTCCTCGCAATTATATATAGGGGAAAACATGGTGTGTGGCTCAAGTAGGTGCCTCTCCAGACAGGTTGAATGCATTTATCAACGAGGTTTGTCCGCATCTTGCCTGTGAACCAATTCGGCGGGGAGGAAAATGTTTTGAACCAGATAATGCGTATAATCATGGGTCATATGCTCTGAATCTTAATTATAGGTTCAATGGTCAATGTGATTTAAGTTTCGCCACATTTGCTGTCACAGATCCTTGTAAGCTATTTTTTCTCGAGTATTTTTCATTATGAATCTTTTGTTTTATTGACATGATGATTGATTTGTGTTTTTTTTTTCGATGCAGCTATTCTTGGTTGTCACTACCCATGAAAAGGAGCTTGCTGGAATATTTTCTGAAGTGAAGATAACTAAATAACTGTTTCTATGATTAGTAATATAAAAGAGCCACAACTAATGAAATAAAAGAAACTTTTGACTATCAACATTACAATGACTTTAATATCTTTATTTATGTGACAAAGTGTGATTATATGTTTAGCTCGAACTACATGTTGATATTAATATATTGAAGTGACCGAAAAACTTATGTCAGAATATAATATTATTTCAAGCAAACTACCTGTACGGCTGAGCATCGCATCAAAAGGCGAAACTCTCATGAAACTCTCATCGTAGTTTGGCGACCATCCAAAACCAACTGAGACCGAGAGGACCGAACGGAACGACCAAAACAAATGACCAGCGGTCCGGTCTGATATACAACACTTCTAGAATTCACAAATGGAATTGGTAGAAGGCAACAATAAACTCAGAATTCATATGAAGTTTATTCAATCAAAGTGTAATTACAAATGAGATACAAGCAAAGTATTTAAAGAGAAGGTTTAGGCGGGAAATTCTGTTGGTGGGAGTGAAAGGTAGTATGTGGAGAATGTCACGTGCACCTCACATGTCCAGTGTTAACTGTGCATGTGCCCCTCACGTGCCAACTAACTATCCAAACACTCCTACTCATGACAATCCTTCCCCCTTAAACAGTTCTTGTCCTCAAGAACTCACATCAAACAGTGGAAAACGTTTGATTAGGTCTTCCAATGGCTCCCATGTTGCATCATCTTCACTTCCATTAGCCCATTGGATAAGACCATAAACTGCTGCTGCATTGTTCTTCTTAACAAGCTTTCTGTCCAATACAGCAAGCGGTGGAATAACTAGTGATCCAACCTCATCACAATGTGGTAATATAGCATCTTGGTTGTCTGGCACTTCACCTCTACACTTCTTAAGCTGAGATACATGGAACACATCATGTATTTTAGACTGCTCAGGTAGTAACAATCTATAAGCCACCTGCCCCACCTTTTCACACACTTTGAAAGGACCATAGTACTTTGGTGAGAACTTATTCTGATTTCCTTGTCGAATGGTGACTTGTCTGTGTGGTTGTAGCTTTAGCCAAACCCAATCATCAAGCTCAAAGGTCCTCTCACTTCTGTTCCTGTCTGCTTGTTGCTTCATTCTGTTTTGAGATCTCTGTAAATGGAACTTGAGTATGTTAATAGCCTCTTCTCTTGCTCTTAAAGACCTGTCCACTGCCTCAACTCCGCTCTCACCACCCAAATATGGTACATGTAATGGTGGTGCTTGACCATACAAGACCTCAAAAGGTGTGGTATTAATAGAAGAGTGGTAATTTGAATTGTACCATAATTCTGCCATAGCCAACCATTTTGACCACTCTTTAGGTTGCTCCCCAACCATACACCTCAAGTAGCCTTCAAGACATCTATTCACAACCTCAGATTGACCATCAGTTTGAGGATGGTATGATGTAGACATTAAGAGTTTAACTTGTAACAACTTAAAGAGCTATTTCCAAAATTTACTCATGAAGATTTTGTCTCTGTTAGACACTATGTTCTCAAGTAACCCATGTAACCTGTAAACTAAGTCCAAAAATGTTTGAGCTACTTGTGCAGCAATGTAAGGATGAGACAGAGCAATAAAATGGGCATATTTACTTAATTTGTCCAAAACAACCAGAATTGTATCCTTGCCATGAGATTTTGGTAGTGCTTCAATGAAATCCATTGAAATACTTCTCCATACTCCTTGTGGAATTGGTAATGGCTGTAACAATCCAGGGTAAGATGCCAAGTCAGGTTTGTTCCTTTGACAAATCAAACACTCCCTGACCATCTGTTTCACTTCCCTTCTCAAACCTTTCCAATAGAACAAAGACACCATCTTTTGAGTAGTGGATTGTATACCTGAATGACCACCAATAACACCCTCATGAATATGCTTAAGTATCTCAGTCCTCAGTTGCTTGTCATTACCCACCACCAGTCTATTCTTCCTGAACAATTGTCCATTATTCCAAACATAATGCTTCTTAGCAGTTTGACCATTCTGCAACTTATGCATAATATCTTGAACTTGAGCATCATTCTCCCAACTTTTAACAATCTTGTCATATAAGTCAGTAGTAACAGTAGAGACAGCAATAGACAATAATTCACTTTGACCATCAAGCCTAGAAAGAGCATCAGCTGCAACATTGTCACTTCCTTTTTTGTACACCACTTCATAGTCAAATCCCATTAACTTTGGTAACCATTTCATCTGAGTTGGTGTACTCATCCTTTGGTCCAACAAATATTTGAGGCTGAAGTGGTCAGTTTTAATCACAAAATGTTTATCCAACAAGTACCCCCTCCACTTCTCCAAAGCTAGAATAACTGCCAAAAACTCTTTTTCATAAGTCGAAAGAGATTGATGCTTTTGAGAAAGTGACTTACTAAGATAGGCTATTGGATGACCATCTTGCAACAAAACTGCTCCCAATCCTACTCCTGAAGCATCTGTTTCTATCACAAATGGTTTTGAAAAATTGGGCAAACTGAGAACTGGAGCTTTGATCATAGCTTCTTTCAACTGTTGGAATGCTGCTTGTGCTTGTTCATTCCAAGTATAACCATTCTTCTTCAATAACTGAGTCAAAGGCCTGCTCAAAGTATCATAACTCTTTATAAATCTTCTATAGTAACCAGTCAGACCAAGGAAGCCTCTGAGTTGTTTAATATTCTTTGGTTGTGGCCAAGTTTCCATAGCTTTGATCTTAGAAGGTTCTGTTGCTACTCCCTGAGCTGAAATCACATGGCCTAAATACTCCACTTGGCCTGTACCAAACACACACTTGCTCTGCTTGGCATACAGCTGTGATGTCTCATGGTTTCTAAAACTTGAGTCAAATGTTGCACATGATCACTCAAACTTTTGCTATATACCAGGATATCATCAAAGAACACCAATGTAAACTTTCTCAAAAAAGGTTTAAAGACTTCATTCATTAGAGCCTGGAATGTAGATGGAACATTGGTTAATCCAAATGGCATTACCAAAAACTCATAGTGACCTTCATGAGTTTTGAAAGCTGTTTTTGCCACATCATCTTCAAACATTCTTATCTGATGATAACCTGATCTCAAATCAAGTTTAGAAAATATAGTAGCTCCATGTAATTCATCAATCAACTCCTCTATTAATGGAATAGGAAACTTATCTTTAATGGTGTTTTTATTGAGTTGTCTATAGTCAATGCACATCCTCCATGTGTTATCCTTCTTTTTGACCATAACTACTGGTGAAGCAAATGGACTGTGACTTGGCTTGATCACCCCAGCTTCCAAAAGTTCTTTAACCATAGCTTCAATAGCATCTTTCTGTGTAGGAGGATGTCTATAAGGTCTAATGTTCACTGGTGGAGTACCTTCAATGAGTGGAATTCTGTGATCATGAGACCTCTGTGGTGGCAACTCTTTTGGTATTTCAAAGACATCAGCATAATGATCAATTACAGGCTGCAACTCTTCTTCAATTGTTTTTGACCCATCCTGCTCCATGGAACACAATTCTACACCAGTGTTTGGGTAAACACATAACATCATCATTTCAGCTTGGTCAGATTGTTCTAACATCTTTAATTGCTTTCTTCCATCCACCCAATGAACTGGAGCCTTAGCAGTACCTCTTAGAATCACTATCCTATTATTATGCATGAACTCCATTCTCAATTCTTTTAAATTCCACTTCCTTATATCACCCAAAGTTGACAACCATTGTACTCCCAACACCATCTCACAACTTCCAAGAGGTAAAAGCATCACATCAGTGGTAAACACTTCTCCATTCATTTTCCACTGAAAGTCTTTGCAAACACCCATACTCATAAGTTTCTTACCCCCTGCTACTGATACAGTCATTGGTTTTGTTTGAATCACTTTACAAGCCATTCTCTTAGCCATAGCAACATCCAAAAAATTGTGAGTTGATCCTGTGTCCACCAATATATGTATCTTATATCTATTTGCCACAATACCAACTACCCTCATGGTCTTAAAAGAATTTTCACCAGTAAAAGCATTCAAAGAAATGTGAGGCTGTAACTCTTCCTCAGCACTCACTTCTACTAATTCATCAATGGCATCAACAAATTCCTCAACTGAATCATCTTCTTCTTCATTCATAGGTGAAACTACAAGTGAAAACAATTGACCTTCACACTTATGACCAGGCACAAATTTCTTATCACAATAGAAACATAAATTCTTGGCCCTCTTTTCTTCATACTCTTTTTGAGTCAATCTCTTAAAACCAGTTTTATTTTCACCACCAATTGGGTTTCTTGTGGTTGCAGGAAAATTCATGGGTCTATTAACTGGTCTAGGTAAAATTCCATCATCCCTATTAGCATAACCACTTCTAACATTAGAAGGATAAGAATTATACCTTGATTTTGTAGCTAAAAGAGTAGCTTCTTGCATCTTAGCCATTGAGAACAAATCAGCCAGACTCAATGGTTTAAACATTCTAACAGGCATACTAATTTCATCTTTTAGACCCCCAATGAACAGACTCATGGCAAGAGACTCAGTCAAATTCATCCTATTCAACAGATCTTCAAACTTGTCTTGATAGACTTGTACTGTACTAGTCTGCTTCAAGTTTTTAAGTTCCACCATAGGATCTTCAAACACATTACCAAATCTCTTCAAAGCCTGCTCAGCATATACATCCCAATCACATCCATCCCCATAGTTTTTCAAGAACTGCTGATGCCACACCAAAGCCCTATCAGACAAATGCATTGCTGCCAACTCCACTTTCATATCTTCTTGAACATCATCAATTTTAAAGAAATGTTTGCATCTAAACAACCAACTTTTAACATCATCACCATTGAATCTTGGAAACTCAATCTTGGACATCCTTCCATATTGAGCCATTCCATTGCCATTTCTGCCATTATTGTTCTGACCATGACTAGGACCTTCACCAGATCTCATTCTTTGCATATCTTGATTCATTTGTTCCATCCTTCGTTGCAATTCCAGTATTGTGTTTTGAAGTGACTCCATGGTCGTTTCTTGACTTCTTGATATATTTCTTGTTTCCACCATTTCACCAGTAAAATCACCACTCATCAACAATGATTTCTCACTGACTAATTGGGGTAATTACTACTGGTCTGTTATGGGTTAATCAATCCAACTGCTGCTTGCCAGCTTGTTCAAGATAAGAAAATTTAACGAGAATATCGGCTTATCTTGTGACCGTACAGATGATTGACACTAACCAAATGTAAACAGAACAGTGAAATCAGTGGTGGCTGATTTCTTGACCGGAAATCTCTTATTTTGATCGGAATTCACCGGAGAAGATGACCGGAAATCAAGAGTTTGCCAGGATGACAAGCTCTGATACCAATTGATATACAACACTTCTAGAATTCACAAATGGAATTGGTAGAAGGCAACAATAAACTCAGAATTCATATGAAGTTAGAAATGAACTCGAAAGGATTATTGTTAGTTTTGGCGGGAAAGTTAGTTAGATGGAATGGAAGAGATAACAGAATCAAGAAAGGAGAATTTTATTCAATCAAATTGTAATTACAAATGAGATACAAGCAAAGTATTTAAAGAGAAGGTTTAGGCGGGAAATTCTGTTGGTGGGAGTGAAAGGTAGTATGTGGAGAATGTCACGTGCACCTCACATGTCCAGTGTTAACTGTGCATGTGCCCCTCACGAGCCAACTAACTATCCAAACACTCCTACTCATGACACGGTCTCGATCCGGTTTGGTTCGGTCCGGTCTGACATACATACCGACTATTTTGCCTTCTTGGATCGGACCGGACCAAACACATTCGGTCCGGTCCTCATTTTAGATTTTTTTAATTATTTCGGTCTCGGTCTTAGACAGTCCGATCCGGTCTTAAACCGACGGTATTTTTCACAAACTTTAATAAAAAAATATACATACATGCGATGTGAGATAACTATTTAATATCTATCTAAACACGTTAAATTTTGTTTTTGAATGAACTAAACACGTTAAAAAGAAGAATAGTGCTACATTCGCACATTTTTTATATAATAAAACAAAAGCTCAAGTGAGGACTTTCGTATTTTGAAAAAAAAAATGTTTCCTTATTAAGTAATAATTAAATTATTATTTTTTAATTTATAAATTTATAAATTCGTTTTGTTGATATACTACACAAGCAAATAGAAGATAAATACAAAGAATATAGATAAGAAACAACTAAAAATATGATTAAACTTTTTAAATGATTATATTTAATAATAAAAAACTATAATTAAAAATCATAAATCAAACAAAACAAAAAAAGATTAAATTATTTGTTGTTTAATAAATAAAAATATATCGTTCAATTTTTTTTTAAAAAAAATCCGCGTGTGCGCGAACATTATAACTAGTATTTTACATAAAAGAAATTTTACGCACACATATATCAAACAAATATAGAGAGTGAAAAACAGAAATTGAAAATATAACACAATATGATTGGTGATATAACACATGTTCATGTGTAATATACTCCTTCTATCCCAAATGAATAGTCTATCTTTTTCATTTGAAATTATTATTACAATTTAAAAAGGACATTAATTAATTAATTAACGGCGAAAATATCATTCTGCAAAAGTGTAAGATAAAAAACAGTGATAATTATGTTTTTTATTAATATATGTTTTTTGTCAGGAGATAATTATTATGATACAGAAAAAGAATTTTTTTAAAACTATGTGTAAATGTAACATTGCTCTAAAAAGAACACTAAAAAGTAATATCTTCGTTATTATCTCACTAAATAGCAGTTTTGCAAAAAAAGTCTACAAGGTCGATTAATCGCCGATTAGGTGCTACAAGGTCACCGACCTTACCGATTTATGTAACTGGGTCAAATAAATAGGTCAACCATAGTCAACAGCGATCAATGGCGGTTAATGGTGGTCAAACTTGCCGGAAACCTATAAATCTTGCCGAAGTATGTTACAAGTTGTTTTTTAGAAAATACTTTGCCCGAAAATACTTAAAACTCACAAAAAATACACAAAACTTGCCGGAAATATCTAAAATTTGTCAGTAATGCAAATCTGATTAATCACCGATTATTCCCGCCTAGACCGATTACAAGCTACAAGATGATCGATCGACCGACTACTGATTCGCGATTTTTGTAACCTTGCTAAAAAGTAACATCTTCATTAATATCTCATAAAGATTGTAAAATGTATGTTACTAGCACTATCTTTCTTACCTATTAATATCTCATCAAGATTTGTAAAATATGTTTGTAAGATGATACTTATTTTATTATTGTATTTTGATATTGTAACTAATTCTTGTATATCTATACTACTTATAATACATTTTTAACCCTCTCTCATATTAATTTTTTAAGATTACCAAAAATAGATTTTTAAGTAAATACAAGTAAATAAGCATAATTTACAAGTATTTAAAGCACACATAAAACTAAAAAAAACCATTAATATAACCATACAATTAGTACACTATTGAAAACACTCCTTCACCAAAATATACAACTATTTAATCACAATATACAATCTAATTATGCTTCCAAAATATTAAGCTTCCAAAAAATTTGATCAAGAGGTTGTGTACATGTCAAACGTTGTGTATCGAGAAGTTTTTCGTGTAGAGTAAAATATAAACGTGTGTAGAATTTTTAATATGGTGTATATACATATATTGTAAAAGACTATCATATGAATTTGTAGTCTCATCAATAAATGTACGTTATTCAATTATTGCACTTTATAAAATATCGTTAAGCATTTGATATACTGATTATTTATCCGTGACGGACATGCAGACAGGCTACTAGATATTTGGTGTCGTTAAAATTTATTTTAGGATACCCGCCGCTGCAACGCGCAGGTACCCTACTAGTGTTGGATAAATGAGTGAACGGAATAGGAGGATGTTTGGAACAACAACTTGATGGAGATTTAATGACATTATGATAGTCATTATACACTGTTTTAAAGGCAATTAACGGCAATTAACATTTTGTTTATTGTCATTAAACATCGGTTAAAATGTTGGGTGTATAAGTACCACCATCAGGTTGTAAATACAGTAGAAATAATAATAATAATAATAATAATAATAATAATAATAATAATAATAATAATAATAATAACGTTTTCTCTCAACACTGTGGGCGATTATGGGGATTCATATGTGCTTCTTCATCCCGCCTCTGCCTCAATGATCCAACCCTCCTAGTTGCATCAGTAGTTCAACATCTTCGTTGGATTGTGGTACAGTGATCTCGTTGTTTCTTTTTCTTCTCCTTGGTTGTAGTTATTTCAGTTTTTAGGGTTTGCCCTTGAGACCCGTATAGATCCGATCAGGTTATTTTTACAGTGGTTGTTCCTCCATAGCCATTTCCCTCCCAGACTACTTATAGGTCCTTTATTGCTGTGGGTTTCGAATAGTTTTTGTTGTTTGTTGTTTCGGTGTGTGGAAAACTAGAAGGGGGGGTTGAATAGTTTCAACGTCTTTTTAATATTTTAGAAAATTTTAGTTTAGCATTAAAACCTTGTTTACTATTCAAACTTTGATTCGATCTTATGTGAACTCAAATCTTGAACAATATGAACAACTATATCTAAGTACGAACAATAATAATATTGTAAGCTAAGTTTGTGAAATCAACACATGCATAATATAAACAATTATAGCTATATACGAGAGATAAGTAAGTAAATGTTTATTTTGTAATCCTTTATTATATTTTGTATGAAAACTATACTTGATCGAAATGATCAATTATATGTATGTTACCTTTTTAGTTTGATTGTAAAAACTTTGTTTTGTGAATGAAACTTTTGTTTGATCTTTAAGTGAAATCAACACTAACACTATATGAGCAACAATATATATATATATATATATATATATATATATATATATATATATATATATATATATATATATATATATATATATATATATATATATATATATATATATATATATACGTCTACGTCTACAAAAGTAATAACGACATAAGCAAGATAATAAGTAAGAGATGGAAAGATCTAACCGCGAGACAAGAGATTTATAGTGGTTCGGCTATAAGGACACCTTCCTTGCCCTACTCCACTCCCCGAGCACCTAACTCGAGAGTTTTCTTCACTATGTCAACAAGCTCCCTTATGGCGGAGAAAACCTTACACACCAATTATCACACCACAACTTCGTCACACCTTTTTCACAACTTCTACACAACTACTTCACAAGTACTTCACACCTAAGCACACTACTTCTTCTTCACACCTATACTACTTGCACACCACAATCAATTCACAACTTCTCTACCTACACACCTTACTAGCCTAACTCCTTATGTTTACTTCTATCTAACCAATATTCACAACTAATACGCAAATGGATGAAAACTATACAAGTGATGATGCACAAACAACTTGGATGTGGAGGTCACAACAAGTTGTAAAACTTCTTGTCTTGAAGGATTGAAGTATTCTTCTCTTGCACTTGAAAGGTTGAAGCTTGGATCACTTGGAAACAAAAGCTTATGATTATATGATCAAGGGTTTAACAAAATGGTATAGAAGATTTAGATCAGAAAGTTTATAGTACAAAAGGTGAGGAAAAATGCCATATTTGAGCCAGTATTTATAGGGGAAAAGTTACTGTTTAGGAGCGTGGCCGGTCCCCATAATAATTAAGGGGGCCGCCCTCCCAAAACGGCCATAAAATTTGTCTTTTACTATGGAAGGTTTTTCTAGAACATTTTTACCATTTTTGGTAAAAAAATTTGAATTCATATATTTTTAATGATTTAAACATACTCTTTTATTTCCAAAAATGATTTTGTAAAACATATAAAATGTTTTGTGACATTTTATAAAAAAGTCTAGTGTTTAAGAAAAATGTTCCTTTAATCATAGAATGCAATAAACACTTTGTTTATTCATAGCTTAAGTGATTTGGATGTAAAGTGAATATTTATCACTAAATACTTGTTTACGTCATAATTTTTAGCTCAATGGGTTTACGTTTTTTGATTATCAAAACATAAAGATATCGATAAATGTTAATAATGTTTTTAGGCATTATTTATATCAACAATCTCCCCCTTTTTGATGATTACAAAACCTAAACTCATTAAGTCTAAAAATTAATTTTTAGACATGTATTTAGTGAGTTTATATTCACTTCTCCCCCTTTTGTAGAATCAAAAAGGTTATGCCGACTAGCTTCATAAATGAAGTTAGATGGGATGAAAGCTCCCCCTTGATGTGTGCTCCCCCTCGTTCGAGGGCACCAAGGAATCGAGCAATGGGAATCTTGGCTGCAAAAATATTAGAAGCACAAACATACATAGAAAAATATGCAATATACAAATAACAAGAATAGCAAAAAAATAATAAGGATACATAACAATTAATTCAAGGTGATTATGTTAAAGATCCTAATTTGCCAAAGAGAGCCATCAGACTTGCTTGTAACAAAAGGTTGGTTGATTCTTATTTGAAAGTGAAAATCATAAGCATATATTATGCTGATACGTGAGAATTGCGCCATCGCAACAGGTTTTACCTCTCAAGGGATCTCGAGAAGCTTACAACCCCCACCAGGCAGTGTACTTGATCGTTGTAGTATAGTATAGTGACAAGTACCAGGGGATTGATCGTTCAACTCAGGAATAGTGTCGCTACGATTAGAAAGCCTACTAAACTAGGTCTAGAGGTAAGGGATGATTCTTTTTGTATTTTTATATTTTTTATGAAAGCAAGTAAAATCTCGGGTTTTGAAGGAGTGGGCGGAATTAGTTGCTAGCCAACTAACCCAATTAACTAAAGATGCAATCAAAATAAAACAAAAGAAATGAAAATTAAACTATTATACTAATTTGGTGGAAACAATAATGAGAAAAGTTGTGTTTACTTAGGTTTCATTACTCCCTAGATATCTTTTACAGGTTGATTAGCTTGTTACAATTGCATGGATGACGGGTTATATTCCTTAATACCAGTCGTAGGGTCGTGTACAATATTCCCTAACTCTATAAGATCCTACTTCACTCCTATGTCGAGCCGTTAGAAGCTCCTAACATGGGATCATTAGAATTCTCTTACGCATTAAATACAACCAAAAATCGTAGTACACCTCCGATCATGTTTCTTAAGACGTTCAAGCAAGTTACCAATGGAAGTCTGCCAGTTTTCTTAAGCCTAACATCGAATACAATCATCCATAACAATTATAAACAAATAATCAACCCATAATCAACATCTAAGTTTCACTACATCTAAGCAAACACAATAAAAACCTAGCCTAGCATGTTAAAGGGAAGACAAGCGTAAGATATAATCACACAATACATAGACATATTGAATGATTTGAATAAGTACTTATCTTGAATTGAACATGGAAGAATCAAGGGGTTGAAAGTTGAAACCCTTGAAAAAAGCTGGAAAATTCGTTTAGGGTTTTATTCCCTCAAAGTTGCACACTTACAATAAAAATTTGGAAAAATATATATAGACTATGCATCCTGACGGCGTCGTGTATTAACCTCTGACACCGTCAACTCACCGCCATGATGAAATTCGTATTGCCTAGATCCACTTCTGACGCCGTCATGTAGGAATGAGCTCTGGGCTGTCACGTATTTGGACCCTAACAGCCTAGGTGACGCCTTCAGGCCAATAAGCCTAAAAACATTCTGGATCGTCACGTGTATTTTCCACTTCCACCTCTTTTGCCACTCTTGACGCCGTCACTAACAAACTCTTGATGTCGTCAGGTACTGTTCTAGCAAGGAAATTTGAGACTTTGCCGTTTTCTTCACTTTTATGCTCCAAAAACGTCCAAAATGCTTCCTTTTCTAGATTTCTCCTCAAAAGTACCTAAAATGGCAAAAGGAACGATTTAGGGCAATAATTGATCAAATAATCACGAATTCGGGCTTAAATGACCCCTTAAAAGCGGTACACTTTTCGCCTCATCAAATACCCTTACACTTGAGATTTGCTTGTCCTCAAGCAAATGCGCTTTTATTCTAATCAAAATACAAGTTAGGGAATGTACATTCCCTTTACACTTGAATTTTTACATACTTTACAATAAACTAATGTAATGACTCGAATTAAGATAATCAAAACACTAGGAGTACTTTTTAAGATTAACGCACATATGGGGGTAATAATTTGGTGCTCTTCCCCATTACTCCATAACACAAGTACTTTACCCATGAGTCCCAATCGTCCCAAAACAATATGTACAAGATATGACTCGACTTAGCAACCATGTAATCAATTAGATAATTAACTAAGGGTTTAAACAATTAACGCTAATGCACTAAAGATGAGTGCATACACGGAAGGCTAAGGCGATTTGGTTGCACATTTGGGTGGGTTGTAACAAATTCTTCCTTTAAGTAAGGTGCTTAAAGTTAGAAACGAAAAGATAGGCTCAGAGGGGTGTACTAGGGGTATCGTGTACTAAAAATAAGTACAACGCTAAGGTGTGGGAAAAATTAATTGACTTTACTAGTCAAGTAATATGACTTAAGTGGTCAAGTAATTATGATACGGGTTTAAACACAAGGGTGATCCTAATGCCTCTTGTCATGTAGTAAATCCTACTACACGAATGTAGTATCACTAGCGGTCTCGGGATGCATCACTAACGCAAGTTCTAGAATCTAAATGCTACCGGTACACTCATAAGCACTAATAATAAATGCTTTTCCTATCAAATCTAAAGGCGAACCTCACATATTTAGGTGAAAAATTTTTCTGAATGGTACGGTTTTGTGCTAGTCATAAAACTCCTATCCATGAGACGCTTGTTAAGGCTAAAGTTTCACTCCTAAATGTTGTAAAAAAATTAAATTTTGCGCTAAAATTACACTAACAAGTATTTCTATTAGTTTTATTACACACCTACCATCGAACAAACAAACTCAAGTGCAATTAGGATGAAGGTTTCTACAAGAAATGTTTACACACCTACCTTCCCCATACACTTAGGATGAACATTGTCCCCATTGTTCAATTAAAGGATGTAAAAGTAAAATAGGTAAAAGAATGAAAACAAATATTCCCCCGATTCGTTCGATGTGGATAGTGTGTCAACAAGGTTAGATCTTCCTCCTAGAAAATGAACGTTCAAAGCTTCCCTTCCAGAAATATAAATCATCTTCTTGTCGTATATAACGTGTTAAACCTGAGAAAACAATCAAGGCAACCTCGCGTAAAATCGGCGGCAATCTATATATACTAACAAATCCTAGAAAACAATTTAAGATATAATGCTTGTGGAATGAATGTTTACAGATTTCCTGGAGTTTATAAAACTAAAGAATCAACAAAATTTTTTAAGACTCCGCTAGAAAAACAAAACTCGCAAAATTTCCAGAATTTTACACGTGACGTCGTCAGGTGTTAAACTCTGACGCCGTCAGAAGTGACCTGCAGAAATCTTTATGTTAAGTTTCTGGAAAAACTTATGTCCTATTATCTGGAAAATCCTGCAAAACATCATTATGACTCGATACAAGCATTTGACTCTAACAATTACTAATATACATGTTCATTTAATATTGTGGCGAATCATGATCATTTTTGTTCTTATAAACAAATTTGGGGTTTCCCCTTACACTTAGCTTTTGCAAAATACCTTTATATGAAGTTAAGACGAAGTTAAACAACAAAATAAAGCATTTACCAACAATAAAAATAAGACATGCGTACAGAAACAAATAACATCAAACAAATAAAAAATACACAAAACATGGGTTGCCTCCCAAGAAGCGCTTTTCTTTATTTATGAGTCTTGTAGCTAGACTCAAGGCCATAGGCTATTACGTGACCTCATCATTCGTCACATTCTCTAGGTCATCTCCAATCTTAGTTTTGTATTCCGGACCTAGTTGCAAACACTCCTTGTAAAAACCGAGTATTCTACTCATGACATAATCTACTCCTCTACGCCTATCCTCATTATTCCTATAGTGAACCGCTTGCTTGTGTTCCTTTTTAAGGATTGATAGAAGATGGTATTGTTCAATCTTATAAGGCATTTGGTAAGCAATCTCATCGTTCTCATCCTTGAATCTAACTATCCCTAGGGACGGGTCATAATTCATCATAGAGGCTTCAACAAACGGTCTTCCGAATACTACTTGACTTAAGCAACCATCTATTACCGGACGAATATCCTCTACAATCACAAAGTCGGTAATATAAGTGAAGTTTCCTACAAAGACATGTAATCTTTTCACTCTTCCTACAAAGTTGCTCATCTAATTCGTGTTAGGCATCATCCTATATCCAAGTTGCTTCTTCATTACCCAGTTATAATAGGTCCTAGTCATAATGTTTATAGGAGACCTAAGATCGATGTAAGCTTTCCACACATGCATATGCCCAATGTTGCATGGTATGTTGATGTTAGAGGGATCACCCATTTTGATAAGTGGTGAACCAAGAACGTAAGGTGTCTTAGGGTCATCGAATAGATCCTTATTATATTCCCGTTCTTCCTAGGTGGGTAACTTATCAAAGTATTCCTCTACCTTTTCTACTTCCACTAACTTTTCTTCCTTAATATCCTCAACTTCCTTAACCTCATCCTTAGTCCCGGTTTCTATTCCAACTTCATCCTTGTCACTTTCTTCTATATTCTTATCTATTGGCTTAATGGTGACAACGTTGACAAAGTGGACGTGTTTGGATGATGAGGGGTCCTTAATTTGGATTCTGCTACTAGTGTCCATAGTGTCCTTCCTAGGTGTAGTTAGCAATTGGTTGTTGAGGGCTTTCAACAAGTTGTCGATCTTATTGGTCATCTCCGTTTGTTGTTGGTTGAATTCGGTTTCAAACTTAGCTATGCGAGCTTCTTGAGATGCCATGAACTTGGACATCAACCCTTCAAGATTATTGGTACTACCATAGTTATTAGAAGGATTGTTGTTGAAAGTATGGTTGGAGGGTGGACCGTTTGGTTGGTAACAATTAGGCGGATTGGAAGAATTTTGGTTTTGTTACCACCTAAGGTTCTGGTGATTTTTCCAAGAAGGGTTGTAGGAATCACCGTAAGGGTTTGGCTCGAGTTTGAAAGTGTACCACTTGTCTCCCGCTTCGTCGGTACGCAAGGATGCGTAATCCGCAAAAGCTTGTCCGGGGACTTCCACGCAATCACGAGTGTCATGGGGAACACTACATAATTCACATGAAGAAGTGATTTTGTTCACTTGGCTTGAAGGCTTAGGAGCTTCGTAGGATTTCATGAGAAACTTGACTTGGTCCTCAAGTTCCATGATCCTACGGTCGGGAGTGCTAGGATTGTTCGAAGGCAAAGATATTGCCTTGACTGTTTTGTTTAAATCACGGGGATTATTCCAACTTTCGTTATCATAGAGAGCAAGATCTTCTATGAGTTCCCATGATTCTTCCACACTTAGATCACGTAGTTTGCCACCGGCCGATTGGTCAATGGTTCGCCTTGTGGAGAGATCGATATGGTAATAGAATATTTGGACTTGGAGCCAAAGATCTATGCCATGATAAGGGACTTTTTGGAGTAAGTCCTTGAAACGAGTCCGTGCTTCATGTAGAGTTTCACCTTGACGTTATTGGAACATCAAGATATCATTTCTAAGCTTGGTAGTTCTCCTCGGTGGGAAAAATTGAGCAAGGAAACAAGAAGTGAGATCATACTATGAGGTGATGGATCCCGCGGGTAAACGTTCAAGCCATTGACTAGCTTGATCACGTAGAGATAATTGGAATAGGCATAATCGGGTCGACTCTCTAGTTGCAATATCAAGGTCTATGGAATCTACGATTTTAAGGAAATCCTTGAGATGTTGATTAGGATCTTCGGAACGAAGTCCATGGAATGCACATCCGCTTTGCACCAACCGGATGGTGTCGGATCGCAAGGGGAACACATTGGCTCATTGAGTGAGCTCAATGGTGTTTCAATAGCCTTGGTGGCTTGGACGGGAATACTCTCCTAAAGTTTGGGGTCTAGGAGGTTGGTTTGCTAGTGGTGGGTTTTGTGGGTGGTTTTGTTGTGGTGGGTTGATGGGTTCAAAGATGTTACCACCTTCCATGATGTCGGATGGTAAAGGTTACGAACAAAGAAACGAAGAAATGAGATAGACTAAAGAAAACCTAAAAATAAAAATAAAACCTTACTAGAAAGGAATCTAGCAAGTAGACCTAATAAAAAGAAATTCTAACCTAGACAATAACTATTCCCCGGGCTGCGGCGCGAAAAACTTGATACGTCGGAATTGCGCCGTCGCAACAGGTTTTACCTCTCAAGGGATCTCAAGAAGCTTACAACCTCCACCAGGCAGTGTACTTGATCGTTGTAGTATAGTATAGTGACAAGTACCGGGGGATTGATCGTTCAACTCAGGAATAGTGTCGCTACGATTAGAAAGCCTACTAAACTAGGTCTGGAGGTGAGGGATGATTCATTTTGTATTTTTATATTCTTTTATGAAAGCAAGTAAAATCTCGGGTTTTGAAGGAGTGGGCGGAATTAGTTGCTAGCCAACTAACCCAATTAACTAAAGATGCAATAAAAATAAAATAAAAGAAATGAAAATTAAACTATTATACTAATTTGGTGGAAACAACAATGAGAAAAGTTGTCTTTACTTAGGTTTCATTACTCTCTAGATATCTTTTACAAGTTGATTAGCTTGTTACAATTGCATGGATGACGGGTTATATTCCTTAGTACCAGTCGTAGGGTCGTGTACAATATTCCCTAACTCTATAAGATCCTACTTCACTCCTATGTCGAGCCGTTAGAAACTCCTAACATGGGATCATTAGAATTCTCTTACGCATTAAATACAACCAAAAATCGTAGTACACCTTCGATCATGTTTCTTAAGACGTTCAAGCAAGTTACCAATGGAAGTCTGCCAGTTTTCTTAAGCCTAACATCGAATACAATCATCCGTAACAATTATAAACAAACAATCAACCCATAATCAACATCTAGGTTTCACTACATCTAAGCAAACACAATAAAAACCTAGCCTAGCATGTTAAAGGGAAGATAAGCGTAAGATATAATCACACAACACATAGACATATTGAATGATTTGAATAAGTACTTATCTTCAATTGAACATGGAAGAATCAAGGGGTTGAAAGTTGAAACCCTTGAAAAAATCTGGAAAATTCGTCTAGGGTTTTATTCCCTCAAAGTTGCACACTTACAATGAAAATTCGGAAAAATATATATAGACTATGCATCCTGACGGCGTCATGTATTAACCTCTGACGCCGTCAACTCGCCACCATGATGAAATTCGTATTGCCTAGATCCACTTCTGACGCCGTCATGTAGGAATGAGCTCTGGGCCGTCACGTGTATTTAGACCCTGACTGCCTAGGTGACGCGTCAGGCCAATAAGCCTAAAAACATTCTGGATCGTCACGTGTATTTTCCACTTCCACCTCTTTTGCCACTCTTGACGCCGTCACTAACAAACTCTTGACGTCGTCAGGTACTGATGAGGCGAAAAATGAACCGTTTTTAGGGGGTCATTTAAGCCCGGAATTGAATTTATTTGATCAAATATTGCCCTAAATCGTTCCTTTTGTGATTTTAGGTACTTTGGTAGAGAAATCTGGAAAAGGAAGCAATTCGGACGTTTTTGGAGCATAAAAGTGAAGAAAACGCCAAAGTCTTAATTTTCCTTGCTGGGAACAGTAGGTGACGGCGTCAAGAAGAAAATCTTGACGGCGTCAAGAGTAATTTCCATGACGGCCCAGTACAGAATTGACGGCGTCACGAAGTAGGGCGTCAAGAGTAATTTCCATGACGGCCTGGAAACACGTAACACTTGACGGCGTCAGATCTGGATCTAGGCAGTCCGAGGAGTATTTTGGCGGCGAGGTGACGGCGTCACAAAATTGTTCTTGACGCCGTCAGCCCCTATTTCCTATATATAGTTTTCTAATTTTCACATTAAAAAAA
This sequence comes from Artemisia argyi, assembly GCA_030686995.1. Lineage (NCBI taxonomy): Eukaryota > Viridiplantae > Streptophyta > Magnoliopsida > Asterales > Asteraceae > Artemisia > Artemisia argyi. The sequence goes on along the minus strand of CM060693.1, from coordinate 96,080,528 downwards.
AGAGGAGTTTTGGAGAAACCCTAGGTCTGAACTTAAGACGAATTTTACAGGTTTTTCAACGGTTCTCAGCCCTTGATCCCTTTCATGTGTAATTGAGATAAGTTTTCTTTTAATTCAATCAATATGTCTATGTGTTGGTTGTCTATATCTTGTTCTTGTCCTAATTCCATCATGCTAGGCTAGATCTATCTTGTGTTTGCTTGGATCTAATGAAACCTAGATGTTAATTATGTGTTGATTACTTGTTTATGGTTGTATTGGATGAATTATTTTGATGTTAGGCTTAAGAAAACTGGCAGATCTCTAATTAGTAACATGCTTGAACGTCTTAGGAAACATGAACTGACGTGCACTAGGTTTTATTGGTTGTATTTAATGCATGAGTAAATTCTAATGATCCCATGTTAGGAGCTTCTTAGCCGGCTCAACATAGGAGTGAAGTAGGCACTAATAGGATTGGGGAATTAAGTGCGCCACCCCATGAATGGTATTAAGGTATACAATCCGTCATCCACGCAACTATAACAAGTAATTAACGTGTAAAAGATATCTAGGGAGTAGTGAAATCTAAGTAAACACATTTTCTCCACTTATTGCTCACAACCTTAGTATAATTTAGTTTATTTTCATTTTTAGTATTTTATTTTGATTGCATCTTTAGTATTGGGTTAGTTGACTAGCAACTAATTCCACCCAAATCCTTCAAACCCGAGATTTTTACTTGCTTTCTAAAAAATATAAAAATACAAAAATAATCATCCCTCATCTTTAGAACTAGTATTTAGGTTTTCTAATCCTAGCGACACTATTCCTAGCTGAACGATCAATCCCCCGGTACTTGTCACTATACTATACTACAACGATCAGGTACACTTCCTGGTGGGGGTTGTAAGCTTCTCAAGATCCCTTGAGAGGTAAAGCCTGGTGCGATTCCCACGTATCAAGTTTTTATTTTTATTTTTTAGGTTTTCTTTAGTCTATCTTATTTCTTTGTGTTTTTGTTCGTAACTCTTCACCACCTGCCATCATGGCAAACGACGAATCCTTTAACCTTAGGATCACTAGGAGTCGTAGTTCCACTAGAAACCTTGTCTTACCTTATGCGGAACCCGAAAGAGAAATACATAGATTGAGACAATATCACTCAACTTTTGAACCATCTAGCGTTGCCATCGATTTTGATGCACCCCTTTCTGAAGAAAATTCAGAAAATCATGTTACAACCCCTAACTCCCAACCCAACGACGAGATGAGTACCCCCGCAACTCCCATTCCTAAGCGCCTTAAGGACTACTCCTCCCCAACCCCTCGTGGCTTCTCAAACGCCATTGTCTACCCAAACGAACACACCAACGAGGTCTTGCATGCAAACGATGTTTGACTTGTCCAAAGTGTGTGTAAGTTTTGTGGATTAGATGAGGAAGATCCAATCCAACACATTAAAGACTTCTTGAAAATAGTAGACACCCTCCATACGGATGGGGCTACTAGAGACACGTCCCGATTGCGATTCTTTCCTTTCACCCTATATGAAAAAGCCCAAGAATGGTATGATAAACTCCCTTCTGAATCTATTTTCACATGGGAGCAACTCATGTCCAAGTTCTATGAGAAGTTCTTTCCACCTGGAAAAACCTCAGCGTTTAGAGATAGGATTCTCCGTTTCTGAAAAGGGAAGGACGAACCCTTCCATAAATCGTGGATTAGATTCAAAGATTTAATAAGACAAGTTCCTCTTCATGGCATTGAGCTTTGGCTCTTGGTCCAAATCTTCTACAATAATATCTCCTCTAACGATCGAAACGGAATTAACCAATCCAGAAAAGGGAGATTGGCCAATCTTAGTGCCAAAGAAGGATGGGATAGGATTGAAGAATATGCTCAAGACCAGGATGACACTTGGGATGAACCTGAGTCGACTGTCAGCATTTCTGAAATCACTTCAGATCGGTTGAGAAAAATTCACAAAAGAGTGGAATACCTAGCTGGATCGCAGTTACCTAAACAACTGTCGAATCCTTACTTAATCTGCGATTACTGTGGGGGCCCGCATGAGGTAGAAGAATGCGGAGGAGAAACCACAACTGAACATGCATGCTTGTCAGGAGGGGACATTTATGCTGATCCCGCCCTTTTGCCTTTTTACCAAAATGACGATTACACCCTCTGGGGAAATCTGGTAAAGAGAAAAGAAAGAGAGGAAGGCCCTGAATTCGAAATCAGGAGCACTTTTAAAGATGACCTTGGTCACTTCACTCCAGAAAAAGGCTTGAAAATGAAAGGTCTTAATGAGCTTTTCGACGAGCAGCAGGATGACATTGGAGAATTTTTCAACAAGCTTAACTCAGCCCTAGATAATCTTGAAATGCCATCAGTAAGCAAAAAAGACCCCATGCTCGCGATAACCACTCGAGCTGGAACAACAACCAAGGACCCACCTTACCTAAGCTCATCCCCCATTGACCCCGATCCAAACAAACCTGGCGAGGAGGAGGAGGAGGATGTAGGCAGCGAGACCCCCGACCAACCTCCCTTGACGACCCCTTCCCCATCAACCCTACCTAACCAACTTGTGAGAATCCCATTCCCATCCCGATTAAGGAACCAGAAAACTGAGAATGATAACAAGAGATTCTTGTCATACCTAAAAGACTCGGTTGTCACCATACCCCTCCTTGATGCTTGCTATCACATGCCAAAGTATAGCGCATACTTTAAAAAACTACTTGCTAACCGGAAGAAACTCGAGGGTCTTGTGACCCTGGGGGAAGAATGCTCAGTGGTGACCCATCAAGGGCTACCAAAAAAGGTAGACGATCCGGGCAGCTTCACCCTGCCTTGCTCCATAGGATCTCTATCAATCAAGAATGCTCTTGCCGATTTAGGAGCGAGTATCAATCTCATGCCTCACTCTATGTTCCTTAAACTAGGATACTCTGGATTAAAGCCTACTCGTATGAACATCCAACTAGCCGATAGATCAGTCAAGTACCCCGTAGGGATATGCGAGAATGTGCTAGTCAAAGTTGGGAAATTCAAATTCCCGATCGACTTCGTAATCCTAGATATGGAGGAGGATGACTTGGTACCCATCATCTTAGGGAGACCATTTCTTGCTACCGTTTGTGCAGTCATTGATGTTTATGACGGCAAATTAACCTTACGAGTGGGAACCGATAGCACAACCTTCGACATTAAGGATTCTATGGACCTCTCCCTTAAAGCAGCCAACCGGCTCTATTTCATTGGGGAGGTCGATGAACTCATAGATGTCATTGATAGTTGTGTCGATGAACAGATCGAGGAAGGCTGGCTACGGGATGAGAGTTTTCTGCCTTTGCTAGAGGTAGAGAAGATGGAGGATGTTGGTGCAGTCTCCTTCTACCCCAGACAAGAGGCAACGGAGCATCTCGAGCTCCGAAAGCCCGAAAACAAGCTCAAACCTTCTATTATCGAACCTCCTGAGTTAAATCTTAAAAAGCTTCCTAACCATTTAGAGTAAGCCTTCCTTCAGGGAGAGGACCAACTGCCGGTAATCATAAACTCTTCCTTGGAACATGAACAAAAAGGTAAACTCTTAGAGGTCCTAAAGAAATATAAAGGGGTGCTCGTATGGAGTGTAGCCGACATTAAGGGGGTTGACTCAACTTTTTGCACACATAAGATTCTCATGGAAGAAGATTATAAACCTACCGTGCAACCCCAGAGGCGGGTGAACCCCAACATTAAGGAAGTAATAAAGAAAGAAGTTATCAAACTTTTGGATGCAGGATTGATTTACCTAATCTCGGATAGCCCATGGGTCAGTCCTATGCAGGTTGTACCTAAGAAGGGTGGAATGACTGTAGTTAAGAATGACAAGGGTGAGATGGTGCCCCAGAGAACGGTCACAGGATGGCGGGTATGCATTGACTATCGGAAGCTCAATGATGCCACGAGGAAAGATCACTTTCCCTTACCATTTATTGATCAAATGTTAGAGAGATTGTCTGGACACGAGTACTATTGCTTCTTGGATGGATTCTCTGGATATTTTCAAATTCCCATAGCACCTGAGGACCAAGAAAAGACCACGTTTACTTGCCCTTATGGAACATTTGCCTACAAAAGGATGCCTTTTGGGCTATGTAATGCCCCCGCCACTTTCCAGCGATACATGACCGCAATCTTTCACGAACTCATGGAAGACAGCATGGAAGTGTTCATGGATGACTTTTCGGTCTTCGGGAACTCCTTCGACCGCTGTCTTGCTAATCTAGAAAAGATGCTTAAACGTTGTGAGGAAACCAACTTGGTGTTAAACTGGGAAAAGTGTCATTTCATGGTAAAAGAAGGGATTGTGTTAGGGCATAAGATCTCAGGGAACGGAATAGAGGTGGACCAAGCTAAAGTTGAAGCTATATCTAAGTTACCATACCCCACGACTGTTAAAGCAATACGCAGCTTCTTGGGGCACGCCGGGTTTTATCGGAGATTCATCAAAGACTTCTCCAAAATAGCTCGGCCAATGACTCAATTGCTTGTGAAGGATGCTCCGTTTGATTTTTCCCAAGAATGTAAGGATGCATTCGATCTCTTAAAAAAGGAACTCACACAAGCTCCAATCATGATCACACCCAACTGGGAGTTACCGTTTGAAATCATGTGTGACGCTAGCGATTTCGCTGTCGGGGCTGTATTGGGCCAACGGCGTGACAAGCTCTTCCAACCTATTTACTACGCTAGCAAAACCATGAATCCCGCTCAAGAGAATTACTCCACCACTGAAAAAGAATTATTAGCCGTAGTGTTTGCATTCGACAAATTCCGACAATATCTTGTCCTTTCAAAGACAGTCGTCTTCACTGATCACTCGGCTCTTCGATATCTTTTCACGAAGTAGGATGCTAAGCCACGACTAATTCGGTGGATCTTGTTGCTACAAGAATTCGATGTTGAGATTCGCGATAAGAGAGGGGCAGAAAATCTGGCCGCAGATCATCTATCTCGTCTCGAAAACCCCTTGGATAAGCACGATATGAGTGAGATTAGGGATTCATTTCCTGACGAACAACTCATGCTAATGATTGATTCGGAGCCGTGGTACGCCGATTTTGCTAATTACCTCGCAAGTAGACTTGTTCCTGAACACCTGACCTGATACGAAAGAAAAAGGTTCTTTTCTCAGCTAAAATACTACTTTTGGGATGAACCATTTTTATTCTGAAGGTGTCCAGACCAAATTATACGACGCTGTGTTTCGGAAAGTGAGGCAGTAAAGATTATGAGGGAATGTCACTCTGGTCCCTTTGGCGGGCATCATGTGATAAACACCACCGCCCGAAAGATTTTCGATGCGGGATTCTATTGGCCCACAATTTTTTGTGATGTAAAAGAGATGGTGCAGGCATGCGATGCATGTCAACGGGCCGGGAACATATCACATAGGGATGAAGCACCTCAGAACTTTATACAAGTGTGTGAGGTCTTCGATGTTTGGGGAATTGACTTCATGGGACCCTTTCCATCTTCAGGGGGGAATGAATACATTTTAGTCGCCATCGATTATGTTTCAAAATGGGTTGAGGCACAAGCCCTTAGGACCAATGACGCCAGAGTAGTTATTCATTTCCTGAAAAAGCTTTTCGCTAGATTCGGGATTCCTAAAGCTCTCATCAGTGATAGGGGGACCCATTTTTGCAATGCACAAATGGAAAAGGTCATGAAGAGGTATGGAGTATCCCATCGGTTCTCCACCGCCTATCATCCACAAACCAATGGCCAGGTCGAAAACACCAATAGGGCTATTAAAAGAATACTTGAAAAGACGGTTAGTCAAAATAGGAAAGACTGGTCATTTAAACTCGACGAAGCCTTATGGGCATTCCGAACCGCCTATAAAACACCTATTGGAAGGACCCCGTTTCGCATGGTGTATGGTAAGGCATGTCACTTACCAGTGGAATTAGAACATAAGGCTTATTGGGCGCTTAAGACATGTAACTTAGATTACACAATTGCTGGAACTAATAGGTTCTTGCAATTACACGAGCTTGATGAGCTTAGGTTAGAAGCCTATGAATCTTCCATCACATATAAAGAGAGAGCAAAAAGATGGCATGACCAGAGAATTAAGAAACCCAAAGAATTTTCAGAGGGAGACAAAGTCCTATTGTACAATTCTCGGTTGAGATTATTTCTGGGAAAACTTAAGTCTAGATGGTATGGACCGTTTACGGTGAAGACTTCCTCTAAAACTGGAGTCGTGGTGTTATTAGACGATGAAGGTAGGGAATTTACTGTTAACATACAACGTGTAAAACATTATCAAGAAAATAACAATGAAATGATTAGTGAGGAGGATGTGACGTTTGATGATGAGGTCACGTAGTAACACATGACCTTGAATCTAGCTACAAGACTCGTAAATAAAGAAAAGCGCTTCTTGGGAGGCAACCCATGTTTTGTGTGATTTTATTTTGTTTGTTTGTTATTTGCTTCCGTATGCATGCTTTATTTTTATTGTTGGTTGATCATGTTTCTAAACTAAATAGTGGAAATACTTTACTTTGTTGTTTTGGCCTAGTCTTAACTCCACCTAAAAGTATGTTTGCAAAAGATAAGTGTAAGGGGAAACCCCAAATATGTTTTTAAGAAACAAACCGATCATGATTCTCCACAATATTAAATGAACATGTATATTCGTATTTGTTAGAGTCAAATGCTTGTATTGAGTCATAATGAAGTTTTGCAGGATTTTCCAGGAAGTAGGACCAAGTTTTTCCAAAAATTTTCCAGAAACTTAACATAAGAATTTCTGCAGGTCAATTCTGATGGCGTCAAGAATTTCTTCTTGACGGCGTCACGTGTAAAAATCTGGAAATTTTACCGGTTTTGTTTTTCTAACGGAGTCTTATGGTTTTTGTGAATTATTAAGTTTTATAATCTCCAGGAAATCTGCAAACTTCATTCCACAAGCATTATATCTTACTTTGTTTTCTAGGATTTAGTAACTTATATAGGATGCCGCCGATTTTACGCGAGGTTGTCTTGTCTATTTTCTCAGGATTTACAGGTTATGTATGACAAGAAGAAGATTTATATTCTGGAAGGGAAGCTTTGATTGTTCGTTTTCTTGGAGGAAGATTTAACCTGGCCACCTTATTATCCATACCGAGCGAATCAAGGGAGTATTTGATTTCATTCTTTTTACTTTTTCACTTTTACATTCTTTACTTGAACATTGGGGACAATGTTCATTTTAAGTGTAAGGGGAGGGTAAAAAGATGATACCTTACATGTACACTTTCGCTTGAGTTTGTTTTGTTTGATGGTAGATGTGTAATAAAACTATGAGAAATACTTGTTAGTGCAATTTTAGCGCCAAATTTAAAATTTTTTACAACATTTAGGAGTGAAACTTTAGCCATAGCAAGCGTCTCATGGATAAGAGATAGTATAACTAAGACATAACCGTACTTTCAGAAAAATTTTCCATCCAAATATGTGAGGTTCGCCTTTAGATTTGATAGGAAAAACATTCACTATTAGTGCTTATGAGTGTACCGGTAGCATTTAGATTCTAGAACTTGCGTTAGTGATGCATCCCGAGACCGCTAGTGAGACTACATTCGTGTGGTAGGATTTACTACATGATAAGAGGCATTAGGATTACCCTTGTGTTAAACCCGTATCATAATTACTTGACCATTTAAGTCATATTATTTGGCTAGTTAAGTCAACTAATTTTTCCCACGCCCTTAGCGTTGTACTCATTTTTAGTACACGAAACCCCTAGTACACCCCTCCGAGCCTATCTTTTCGTTTCTAACTTTAAGCATTTTACTTAAAGAAAGAATTTGTTACACCCCACTTAAATGTACAACCAAATCGCCTTAGCCTTCCGTGTATGCGCTCATTTTTAGTGCATTATTGTTATTTGTTAAACCTTAAGTTAACTTTCTAATTGATTACATGGTTGCTAAGTCGAGTCATATCCTTGTACATATTGTTTTGGGACGATTGGGACTCATGGGTAAAGTACTTATTTTATGGAGTAATGGGGAAGAACATCATATATTACCCCCATATGTACGTTAATCTTAAAAGTACTCCAAGTGTTTTGATTTTCTTAATTCGAGTCATTAGAATAGTTTATTATAAAGTATGTAAAAATTCAAGTGTAAGGGGAATGTTCATTCCCTATGATGTATTATTTTGGATGGTAGGGTAAGATTGTATGCACCAAAAAAAAAAAAAAAAAAAAAAAAAAAAAAAAAAAAAAAAAAATGGAAAAATCAAGAAAAAGAAAAAAAAATAATAGAAAAAAACATACGGACTACCATCCCTTTTCATTCTATGTTCATTTTATGTTTTTGTTATTTTTCATTTATTAGCTTAAGTCGAGTCTAGTCTTGGCTTAGCAACGCCATATTGTACATGTAATTAACCAAGATTGTTAACTCGCCACCAGTAAAAACTTTCTTTATCCAACAAAACCGTGTATTTCATATCCCTACACCTAACGTTACAACCCTTTAAAAGACCTCTTTGATAGTTTATCCTAGGTGCTTACGCCATGTGGTGGAGGTTTGATCCTTTCCCAAGCCTATGGTAATCTATTTTGCTATGACAGGTAGTGAGAGATATCTTCCGTTTCCATATTGTAATTTATACTTTATTACACCCGAGAGATGTGAGTATCTAAACACTATTTGTGAGGTGCTAGTGTATGACCTCCGTGCTTGTCTATTGGTCTTTAGTGGAACGATTATTTGTTGTAATTACTTTTATATTAGTGTTAAATGACCCCTAACTTGTATTTTAATTAGAATAAAAGCGCATTTGCTTGAGGACAAGCAAATCTCAAATGTAAGGGAATATGATGAGGCGAAAAATGAACCGTTTTTAGGGGGTCATTTAAGCCCGGAATTGAATTTATTTGATCAAATATTGCCCTAAATCGTTCCTTTTGTGATTTTAGGTACTTTGGGAGAGAAATCTGGAAAAGGAAGCAATTCGGACGTTTTTGGAGCATAAAAGTGAAGAAAACGCCAAAGTCTTAATTTTTCTTGCTGGGAACAGTAGGTGACGGCGTCAAGAAGAAAATCTTGACGGCGTCAAGAGTAATTTCCATGACAGCCTAGTACAGAATTGACGGCGTCACGAAGTAGGGTGTCAAGAGTAATTTCCATGACGGCCTAGAAACACGTAACACTTGACGGCGTCAGATCTGGATCTAGGCAGTCCGAGGAGTATTTTGGCGGCGAGGTGACGGCGTCACAAAATTGTTCTTGACGCCGTCAGCCCCTATTTCCTATATATAGTTTTCTAATTTTCACATTAAAAAAAAGAGGAGTTTTGGAGAAACCCTAGGTCCGAACTTAAGACAAATTTTACAGGTTTTTCAAGGATTCTCAGCCCTTGATCCCTTTCATGTGTAATTGAGATAAGTGTTCTTTTACTTCAATCAATATGTCTATGTGTTGGTTGTCTATATCTTGTTCTTGTCTTAATTTCATCATGCTAGGCTAGATCTATCTTGTGTTTGCTTGGATCTAATTAAACCTAGATGTTAATTATGTGTTGATTACTTGTTTATGGTTGTATTGGATAAATGATTTCGATGTTAGGCTTAAGAAAACTGGCAGATCTCCAATTGGTAACATGCTTGAATGTCTTAGGAAACATGAACTGACGTGCACTAGGTTTTATTGGTTGTATTTAATGCATGAGTAAATTCTAATGATCCCATGTTAGGAGCTTCTTAGCCGGCTCGACATAGGAGTGAAGTAGGCACTCATAGGATTGGGGAATTAAGTGCGCCACCCCATGAATGGTATTAAGGAATACAATCCGTCATCCACGCAACTATAACAAGTAATTAACGTGTAAAAGATATCTAGGGAGTAGTGAAATCTAAGTAAACACAATTTCTCCACTTATTGCTCACAACCTTAGTTTAATTTAGTTTATTTTTATTTCTAGTATTTTATTTTGATTGCATCTTTAGTATTGGGTTAGTTGACTAGCAACTAATTCCGCCCAAATCCTTAAAACCCGATATTTTTACTTGCTTTCTAAAAAATATAAAAATACAAAAATAATCATCCCTCATCTTTAGAACTAGTATTTAGGTTTTCTAATCCTAGCAACACTATTCCTAGCTGAACGATCAATCTCCCGGTACTTGTCACTATACTATACTACAACGATCAGGTACACTGCCTGGTGGGGGTTGTAAACTTCTCAAGATCCCTTGAGAGGTAAAGCCTGGTGCGATTCCCACGTATCAGGTACTGTTCTAGCAAGGAAATTTGAGACTTTGCCGTTTTCTTCAATTTTGTGCTCCAAAAATGTCCAAAATGCTTCCTTTTCCAGATTTCTCCTTAAAAGTACCTAAAATGATAAAAGGAACGATTTAGGGCAATAATTGATCAAATAATCACGAATTCGGGCTTAAATGACCCCTTAAAAGTGGTACACTTTTCACCTCATCATATGCTTAGATGGTTGATGATTGAGTGTTTGGAATGAAAATGGTTAAGTTAGGGTAAGATTGTTGGATTAATGGAGGTATATGTTTGGGTGCATGAGTGTTGGAGAGTTTGGTGGTGGAGAGTTTTGAGGTGTAGAGTTAGGAGCAGAAGAGGTTGATAGAGAGTTTGGATGTTGTTCAAGCGAGGGTTTTGGATGTAATCTAGTGAGAAGATAATCAATCCAAGTGAAATGGTTTGTTTTTGGAGAAAGATGCAACAAGGAAAATTGTTGACATGTTTTGCAACTTGTTTCAAGTTGTGGGGTGATGAAGGAGAGCTAGAGGAAAGTTGTTCCAAGTTGCATTGAGCAAGGTGTAAGGCAAGAAGATCACAAAGCTCATGGGCTTCCATAAGTTCTTTAATGAACTTCAAGTGTTCGGAGGAAGGTAATGATGGTGGAGTGTGATTGCTATTAGGGATTGTTGTTTTGAGATTGAGCATGCTCTTCATATGACTAATATGGGTGAGATGAAGGTGTATTTTTGGGAACAAGAATGGATATTTGGTTATTATGGTGAGGTTTGTGAAAGGGTTCATTCGAGTGAACATGAGGTTTGTGTATCATAAAAAATGGTTTGACCTTCATGGGTTAAGTTGTAGTGGTGATGATATACTTTGTAGAGTGTAGGGAATGGTTATATGGTTGAATCTTTTAGTGAGGATGACTAGGTGAAGTTATTGGTGAAGATGGAAAATGAGTATCAAGTGATGTGATTGGTGAGAGTGAAAGATCGATGTTCATGGAAGGGATTTCTTGGTAGGAGGGTGTTATAGATGGTGCATTAAGTGCACTAGGAGATGAAATTTGAGGTTGAGGTGAGTAAAGGTTATGAGGTTTGAGTGTGTAAAGGTTTTGAGGTTTGAGTGTAAGGTAGAAGGATATGAGGTTTGAGTGTGTAAAGGTTTTGAGGTTTGAGTGTAAGGTAGTAGGATATGAGGTTTGAGTGTGTAAAGATTATGAGGTTTGAGTGTAATGTAGAAGGATATGGGTGAGTAAAGGTTGTTGATATGTAATGTTGGTGGGAAGGAGAGTGAGGTGTTAGGTATGTAATGTTGAAGATATAGGAGGAATTTGGTGTTGGATGTTTGACAACATCATTTGGTTTGACGGGCTTTTAATAGAAGTTAGGCTTTCTTCTCCAAATGGGTTTCTTGGTGGTTTTGGTTTAATGATGAGATGAGTAGAGATTGAGACAAATGAGAGTGTTTATAATGTAGGATTGGTAGGATTAAGGATGTATAAACTTTGATAGAAGGTTTAGGATAAAATAGGTTTGTAAATTTTGGAAAGTGTAGGATGAAATGGGCTAAAAAGTAGAAAAAGGAAACAACACCTTCGACCATCAGATGGCTGGTCCCTTTAATTGGAGGCCGGTCCCCTTAATAATTAAGGGGGCCGCCTTATGATTTAAGGGGGCCGCTCATCTGGTGATTCCCAGATTGCCAGAAAAGGGTTTTTGGTAATGAATTGGAGAAAGGTTGTGTTTTTTGTTTCAAACAAGTCCAACTCTTTGAGGCAATTAAGCATATACTAATAATGTAGGCAAATATGTAGCCAAAGCATGTTAACCAAAGAGATTAAGTAAACAAGCAATTTCATCTAGCATGTAAACATACTCATCAAGCAAGTAAAATATAAGTGCTAGGAAACAATAAGCAATCATCAAGTATTTCATAACTACATAACTAGGAGGATTAATCCTAATGTGTATCAATGTGCAATAAGTGGGTAGTTATGATAGCATGGATTTCTAGACTTGTTACAAACAAAGTCTTAATAGACAAACCATGATCCTCTTGATTTGATTTAGTTCACTTATAAGTGTCATTTATATAAATATAGATGACAAATATGAGATCACCATGCATGATTTAAAGAGACGTTTTTAGCATTATTCAAAAATGTTTGAAAGTAGGTTTTCACGTAGATGTGAGACTTATTTGAATAAAATAGATTGGGTTTTACTTCAAAATGTGTTAATGAAAGGTAAAGAAAATTTTCCCAATCTTTGGTTTTGATCAAAACAAAATTGTGGATATTGATAGTGAAAATATGTTATTGAAAAGTGGGATAGTCATTTGAAAAACTATTTTCCAAAATGTGAAGTTTTTGCATATTTTTAGAGATATTAGATTTTTGACAACAAATCTCATTAATCATAGATTTTAAAAGATGTTTAGTAAAGATTTCATGCTCAAGAGGATTGGTTAAGGCTATTGTCATATGCTATCCTTTTCTACATAACCTATGATCTTAAGTGAGTGATGACGTAATTCTACATGTTTGATGCGAGGGTGTTGAATGGGGTATATCCTAACATCTATAGCTCCTTTGTTATTGCACACTTATCTAACTTAATGTCATAGTCTACGAGAGCTTGTTTCATCCATAGTTTTCTTACGCAAGGGATCTAATCCTACTTCTATATTAACGATTAATCCACTTAACTCATTTCACTTCATTACCATGAGTTTGCTATCAGTGGATATAGAAGATTTCCATTTTCTATTTTGTTCGATAATGAACAATTTCATTTTATTCCTAGGAAAGTCAACTAATGATGTTTCTAGGTTATAAGTATATAAGCTATTATGTATGTATATATGTATAAGAGTTACAAACAATATATATATGTATAGCTAAGCATTAATCTAACTAATCATTTATCTAAGCATGCAAATTATAGCGATGAATTTAAAAGAGACGTGTACCTTTTAGTCTTCAATGGATTTTCTTCAAGCACTTCAAGTGACTATGTTGACTTATAGAAGTCATTTGTAGATGAGATTCCAACTTCTTCGAAGATTGACAACTTAGCCACTTGGTCCCCATTGTCTCATTGGTCCAAACATATTTAACATTTGGCTAGGATGCATGTATGGTGGTAATATTCCCCAAGGATTGTAACTTGATTGATAATTCCACATTTGATGACTAGTATTATTGTAGTTTTGTCTATTTTGGTTTCTTGTAGGTTGAGGGGTTTTAGACCGAGGATGAGGATTATTTGGTCTATTTGGAGGTGGAGTTTTAGATCTTAATTTTGGTTTAGAAAATCCGGTTTTGACTTTTAATGATGGTTTATAAAAACTTTTTATTTCCTCATCACTCACAATAGGTATTTTTCTATCTTTTATAAGTATATACTTAGGTTTTGACTCTAATGGTTTTTGTTTACTAGATTCACATTCAAACTTTATATTTTTATTTTTACTAGTTGAAACATTAGTTAAGGTGAATCCTAGACCGGTTTTATCTTCCGAAGTTTCTTGAACATTTATTATTTTCTTAAGTGAGTTACTACCATTTTTAAACTTTTCAAGTTTGAAAATTTTATCTTTAAGTTTTTCGTTTTCATTTTTGACCTCTAAGCATGTTTTACATTCTATAAAAACTTCTTTTTCTTTTTCCAAATGTTGTAGTTTAATTTTTAATTCGAGTACTTCATTTTCTAATAGATTATTAATATGTTTTAGTGACTTATTTTTAGCTATAACCTTTTGACCTAATTTGAATAACCTATTATATACATTATCTAGGTCTTTTTCATCTAATGATTGGTTTTCATCACTAAAGTATTCGGTTTCAGAAAGTACCTCTTTGGATGCTTTGGCTATAAGACATTTTTCGTCCTTTGATACTTCTTTTTCATCTTCATCGCTATCACTCCATGCTCCTCCAACGAACGCCTTCTGATTTTGATCCCTTGACATCATTGGACATTTTCCTATTAGATGATTTGGGTCGCCACATTTATAACACTTCCTTTCGCTCTTGGCCTTTTTGTCATCTTTATTTCTTTGAGATGCTTTCCTTTCATCATGTTGTTGTCTAACGAATCTTCCTCGCCTTTTGAAGAATTTCTTGAAGTTTCTTATAGCCATGGCATATTCTTCGTCATTACTTTCGGAGGTTGAGCTATCATTGTCACTAGATTGCTTCCTAGCATTCAACGCAATTGACTTGCTTTGCTCCCTTTTTCCTTTGACTATCTCGGAGTCTTTCTTTATTATTGCTTCGCAGACTTTCAAGTCGCCGATCAACTCGTCGAGTTGTAGAGTTGACAATTCTTTGATTATTCAATCGCCGTAAGTTTAGCTCGCCATTTTGGATGAAGAGCCCTAAGAAATTTTCTAACAAAATTCTTACTAGAAAAATTCTCATCAAGTGCTTTTAAACTTGTGATAATAGTGTTAAATCTAGCAAAAGCATTATCTATTGATTCCTCCTCCGGAATTGTAAATTTTTCATATTGTTGAACAAGAAGATCTATTTTGTTATCTTTAACTTGACTATTACCTTGGTGAGTGATTAGTAAAGAATCCCAATTTTCTTTTGTGGTTTTACACATAAAAACTTGATATGTGGGAATCGCACCAGGCTTTACCTCTCGAGGGATCTCGAGAAGCTTACAACCCCCATCAGGCAGTGTACCTGATCGTTGTAGTATAGTATAGTGACAAGTACCGGGGGATTGATCGTTCAACTCAGGAATAGTGTCGCTAGGATTAGAAAGCCTAAAAACTAGGTCTAGAGGTGAGGGATGGTTCTTTTTGTGTTTTTATGTTTTATAAAAGCAAATAAAATCTCGGGTTTTGGAAGAGTGGGCGGAATTAGTTGCTAGCCAACTAACCCAATAACTAAAGATGCAATCAAAATAAAATAACAGAAATGAAAATAAATCTAATTATACTAGTGTGGTGTAACAATAATGGGGAAATTTGTGTTTACTTAGGTTTCATTACTCCCTAGATACCTTTTACAAGTTGATAGCTTGTTACAATTGTATGGATGACGGGTCGTTTTCCTTAATACTAGTCATAGGGCCGTGTACAATATTCCATAACTCTATAGGATCCTACTTCACTCCTATGTCGAGCCGTTAGAAGCTCCTAATATGGGATCATTAGAATTCTCCTAAGCATTAAATACAACCAAAAATCATAGTACACCTCTGATCATGTTTCTTAAGACGTTCAAGCATGTTACCAATGGAAGTCTGCTAGTTTTCTTAAGCCTAACATCGAATACAATCATCCGTAACAATTATAAACAAACAATCAACCCATAATTGACATCTAGGTTTCACTACATTTAAGCAAACACAAAAGAAATCTAGCCTAGCATGTTAAATTGAAGACAAGCGTAAGATATATTCAAACAACACATAGACATATTGATTGAATTGAAAGAGTACTTATCTCAAATTGAACATGTAAGTTTCAAAGGGTTGAAACCCTTGAAAAAGCTGTAAAAATCGGCCTAGGGGTTTTCCCTCAAAGTTGCACATTAATGAATGAAATTTGGAAAACTGTATATAGATTTTACAGGGTGACGGCGTCAAGAAGAAATTTTTGACGCCGTCAACTCGCCGCCAAAATAGAAATCGTATTGCCTAGATCCAATTGTGACGCCGTCATGTGTAATTTTCTTCTGGGCCGTTACTAATACTTGGACCATGACGGCCTTGGGTGACGCCGTCATCTCCAATGCACAAAACACTCTGGACCGTCACGTGTGTCATCCACTTCCACCTCTTTTATTACTCTTGACGCCGTCATTTGGAAACTCTTGACGCCGTCAGGTACTGTTCCCAGCAAGGAAAATTGAGACTTTGCCGTTTTCTTCACTTTTATGCTCCAAAAACGTCCAAAATGCTTTCTTTTTCAGATTTCTCTCCAAAAGTACCTAAAATGACAAAAGGAACGATTTAGGACAATATTTGAACAAATAATCTCAAATCCGGGCTTAAATGACCCCTTAAAAATGGTTCATTTTTCGCCTCATCAAAATTCTTTCATATTCTTTGCGTGGTAACGCATTATAAATAACCATTTTAGCCTCATGATTTTTTTCTAGTTTCTTTTTCAAATCATCATTTTGTTTTTCAAAAGATACAATTTCATCCTTTTTAGTTTCAAAATTATATTGAATAGGGGGAAAATCACCAAAGGTAATAACATGCCAAAGATCAAGATCTTTTGATTTCACATAAGTTTCAAATCTATTTTTCTAATAAAGAAAACCATCACTTTCAAATAATGGTGGTCTTTGCATAGATTGCCCTTCTAAATATTTTTCAGATTCCATAGATGGTTACAAGTTTTAAAATACAATATATTTTAAAAATCTTGTTTGACGTGGCTCTGGTACCAATTGTGAAGAACTAGATGGGGGGGGGGGGGAGGGTTGAATAGTTTTAACGTCTTTTTAATATTTTAGAAAACTTTAGTTTAGCTTTAAAACCTTGTTTACTTTTCAAACTTTGATTCGATCTTATGTGAACTCAAATCTTGAACAATATGAACAACTATATCTAAATATGAACAATAATAATAATGTAAGCTAAGTTTGTGAAATCAACACATGCATAATATAAACAATTATAGCTATATACGAGAGATAAGTAAGTAAATGTTTATTTTGTAATCCTTAATTATATTTTGTATGAAAACTATACTTGATCGAAATGATCAATGATATGTATGTTACCTTTTTAGTTTGATTGTAAAAACTTTGTTTTGTGAATGAAACTTTTGTTTGATCTTCAAGTGAAATCAACACTAGCACTATATGAGCAACAATATATATACATCTACGTCTACGTCTACAAAAGTAATAACGACATAAGCAAGATAATAAGTAAGAGATGGAAAGATCTAACCGCGAGACAAGAGATTTATAGTGGTTCGGCTACAAGGAAACCTTCCTTGCCCTACCCCACTCCCCGAGCACCTAACTCGAGAGTTTTCTTCACTATGTCAACAAGCTCCTTTATGGCGGAGAAAACCTTACACACCAATTATCACACCACAACTTCGTCACACCTTTTTCACAACTTCTACACAACTACTTCACAACTACTTCATAAGTACTTCACAACTTTTTCACACCTAAGCACTACCTAATCACACTACTTCTTCTTCACACCTATACTACTTGCACACCACAATCAATTCACAACTTCTCTACCTACACACCTTACTAGCCTAACTCCTTATGTTTACTTCTATCTAACCAATATTCACAACGAATACTCAAATGGATGAAAACTATACAAGTGATGATGCACAAACAACTTGGATGTGGAGGTCACAACAAGTTGTAATACTTCTTGTCTTGAAGGATTGGAGTATTCTTCTCTTGCACTTGAAAGGTTGAAGCTTGGATCACTTGGAAACAAAAGCTTATGATTATATGATTAAAGGGTTTAAGAAAATGGTATAGAAGATTTAGATCAGAAAGTTTATAGTGCAAAAGGTGAGGAAAAATGCCAGATTTGAGACAGTATTTATAGGGGAAAAATTATTGTTTGGGAGCGTGGCCGGTCCCCTTAATAATTAAGGGGGCCGCCCTCCCAAAACGGCCATAAAATTTGTCTTTTACTGGTGAAGGTTTTTCTGGAATATTTTTACCATTTTTGGTTAAAATTTTGAATTCATATATTTATAATGATTTAAACATATTCTTTTATTTCCAAAAATGATTTTTTAAAAGATATAAAATGTTTTGTGACATTTTATAAAAAGTCTAGTGTTTAAGAAAAATGTTCCTTTGATCATAAAATGCAATAAAAACTTTGTTTATTCATACCTTAAGTGATTTGGATGTAAAGTGTATATTTATCACTAAATACTTGTTTACGTCATAATTTTTAGCTCAATGGGTTTACGTTTTGTGATTATCAAAACATAAAGATATCAATAAATGTTAATAATATTTTTAGGCATTATTTATATCAACACGGTGCGTGGGTCTCGAGTAGTTTTTGGGTTTGAAACTAGTTAGGATTTCGACACAGGTACTATCGCGAGCAGGTTGTGGTGATTTTGTAGTGGTTTCATTGTAGGATTTTGAGCAAGTTTTGTGGTTCCTGTACGCTGGATTGTGGCTCCATCGTACTTGGTTGTGGTGGTTTCATATTGGTTCTGTGGTTAGGGTTTCGGATAATAGGTACTGCTCACCCTCGGTTCGCAAGTGGTTGTGGTGCTATTACTTGGGTTCTACTTCCTTTGCACTTTTCTGTGGGTTCCACAACAGGTTGTTTCTTCGAAATCAGGCATGTTTCTATCGATACATCTTTGCATGGTTATACTGGTTACGAGTTCGTGCTTTTAGTGGGCCGACTTTACTGTCTTGCTGGTTGTTTCTTCGATACTGGTTCAGGTTTCGCAGCAGCTTGGTTATTGTTTTTGCTTCTTGGATTTCTTACTGGTGTGTTGGGGTTTACTTTTGGTTCAATGGTTGTTTGTTGCTGTGGTATTTTATTCGGCACAGTTCAAGGTTTTGGTTTTTGTTGGTATTCTTTATAATGGCTAACCATGGTGCCGCTCGGATTTCTTGTCCTCTACAAGGATGTAAGGGGTGTCGTAGCGGAAATGGTAAAGGGTTTACAAAGAAATATTTTATTGACCATTTGGGAACACGCCATTTTAAAACTGATGGTTTGAAGGCTTCTCACAAAGCACGTGTTACGAGTGACTTTTCCTTATTTTCTGCATTTGATCAGGCACTTCATCAAGCAGGCATTTGGCTTTGTGGTGATTGTTTTTGCACCCACACGTTTAGTAAGAATTGTAAACATGCCGATGGCGTTGTGGTTTTCGCACCTAGTTTTGATGAAGTGGCAATCTGTGGTATCCCCATGCCTTCTAAACTAGTTTTGGATATGGTTGTTGGTTCCCATGCTTCTGATGAGGCTATTGTCGAAGGGGTTGATTCTGAGATATCCTCTCTCGTTGTTCAGTCTACTTGTTTTGACATCAACCTTCTCGAGCGGGTTTTCGCGAAGAAGTTGCACATGGTTAAATGTATTCCCCCCCCCCAAGTTGCGGCTTGGGTTTGCTAAGATTTTTCATAGTGCGCTTGACAATGTCATTGTGCGCCCAGGGGATCTATCGGTGTAGGTGCAACTCCTTATCTTGCCATGTTGTGTTTTGTCTACTTTCGTACCTACTAACAGAGCTCAGAGACGATCTGGTGAGAGAGAACGTTGTCAGTTTGAAGGTATTTCTCGAGCTATTCTTATATGGAGGGATCCCGCAGACAGACTTGGTTTGGTGTTGGATCGTTTAGCTGGAGTTCCACCATCCTTCAGTCTGATGAAGAAACCTAAGGGACATGACGAAGCTAACTTGGTTCAATGTAAACGTAAACAGGGTGATGGGCACTTTACTGCAGCAATTAAGGTGCTCACATCTTTTGGCATCGCCCCGTCTACTACTGACACACTACATGAGCTAGAGGATAAGCACCCCTATGCCCCACCCCCATCTCTACCTCCTTCTCCTTTTGGGGGGATGCCCTTTCTGTTCATATAGACTTGGTGTTGAACAGGATTCTTAGTTTCCCCAAAGAGACATCGTGTGGTCGTGATGGGCTTAGAGCACAACATTTAATGGATATTTTGGGAGGGGCTGCTTCCGCTGTCGCTGATGATCTACTAGGATCTATTACCGGGGTTGTCAATTTGTTCCTTAGTGGTAAGTGCCCTTTTGAATTGGGGGAGTATATCGCTAGTGCCCCTTTGACTCCCCTAGTCAAGCCTGGTGGTGGTATACGTCCTATTGCTGTCGTCACTGTATAGCGAAGGCTTGTTTCTAAGGTGGCTTCTTCTTCTATCAGTTACTCCATGAATACTTATTTACAGGATTTTCAATTTGGTGTTGGTGTTCCTGGGGGTTGTAAGGCTATTTTGCATTCTGTGAATAGGCTTGTTGAATCTAAAGGTAATGAGGTTGGGCTTTCTATGCTATTGAAGGATTTTAAGAATGCTTTCAATCTTGTAGATAGGAGCGTTCTACTTCAGGAAGCTAGGGTGTGGTGTCCATCCATTTCTCCTTGGGTTGAGTTTTGTTATGCTCGCCCTGCTAGGCTTTATTATGATGACTATATTCTTTGGTCTTGTCAAGGGGTCCAATAAGGGGATCCATTAGGACCTTTGTTGTTTGCTTTAGCTTTGCACCCTTTGGTCTAGACTATCAGTCAGTCGTGTGAGCTTACCCTTCAAGCTTGGTATCTTGATGATGACACTATTGTTGGAGATACGCTTATGGTTTCCAAGGCGCTTGACATCATCAGGACGGATGGTCCGAAACGTGGTTTTTTTTTGAATGTTGATAAGACAGAACTTTTCTGGCCTGTGGAGGATCCTAGAAGTAAGGCGGAGGGTGTTTTTCCTGTAAATATCTCTCGCCCGCTCAATGGTGTCAAACTCCTTGGTGGTTCAGTCAGCTTGGTTGATCGTTTTTGTCGGGATTTGGCTTTAAAAAGGGTCTCTAAAACTATCTCCCTAATGGAGGCGATTCGCAAACTTCATGATCCCCAATGTGAACTTCTTCTTCTTCGCAATTGTGTCGGGGTTGCGAAATTATCTTATGCTTTGAGGACGTATTCGCCTTTGTATTTATTAGAGGCTCAAG
Source organism: Artemisia argyi (assembly GCA_030686995.1). Lineage (NCBI taxonomy): Eukaryota > Viridiplantae > Streptophyta > Magnoliopsida > Asterales > Asteraceae > Artemisia > Artemisia argyi. The sequence goes on along the minus strand of CM060693.1, from coordinate 96,059,589 downwards.
TTCAGTTTGATCAGGCATTACGTGCCTCCTTAGAGAATATTGTTACAGCTTCGGGGCCGGGGTTTGGTGATTGGCAGTGGCGGCTAGCCACTCTTCCAATCAAGTTGGGTGGTCTTGGCATTATTTCAGCAGGGGACATCATCCAATTTGCTTTTCTCGCCTCCCGTATGCAATCAAGTGATCTACAGGCCAAGATACTGACTAAATCTTGTGTTATCTCTCATGGTTCTTCTTTTGAGCATGCTCATGATATTTTTAACTCTACTTGCAACGTTGACTTGCTCTCTATCACCACTTGCACATCTGCCCCCCCCATATGATGAATACCTTGGCAAAGTGCTACTTTGATGTCATTGAGAAAGACCTTGTTGTTAAGTACTCACTTAGTCAACGTCAGATAGCTATTCTCAGTTGTACTCGTGCCCTACATGCACAAGATTTTCTTTTCACCATCCCTATTGACGGTTTGAGACAAAGGATGAACCATCGCCAATTTCGTTCAGTGTTGTGTTATAGGCTTGCTATACCTATGTTCTCTGAAGGTAGCTTATGCCCGAGTTGCAATGTGCATCGTATGGACCAATGGGGAGATCATGCAGTTTACTGTTCTAGTGAAGTGGGTGTGAAGTTCAGACACAATCTGGTACGTGATATCCTTGTTGGTATATGTTCCAAGGTTGGGATTATGGTGCGTAAGGAGGCTCCTATGGGTTTCCTCTTGGAGGATGAGAAAGAGCTATGACCTGCAGATCTATTATTATTTAATTGGCTCCAAGATAAAGATGTGTGTTTGGATGTGACTGGAATCTCTCCTTTTGCTGGTGGGGGGGGGGGGGGGGTTGACTTCATGGCTCCTGAGGTACTTTTGCATAATGTCGTGGTGAAGAAAAAGAAGAAATATGTGTCCAAATGTGAGAACAACGGATATAAGTTCATATCATTTGCTTTTTCTACGTTCGGGGAATTCGATACGTAGGCTTTGGACACACTTTCACGTATTAAGTCTATTACCATCAGCCACTCAAATAACGCTAAAAGTGGTGTTTTTATTTTTCATAGAATAAGCTTTTGTATTCAGAAAAAGAGTGGGAGCACAACTTGTGTCTAAACTCCCTTCCAATTTTATGTAAGCTTATTATGTTTACATAAATTAAAATTTATAAAAAATAAATAAATAAATAAAATGGTGGGCGTATGCTACTACTCATATCTTCAGTATGATTAGTTTCGCTATTGCTAAAGGTGTGGGGGCCCAGATAGTTTCGAGGCTCCCTACTAATTTCTTGTAATCCTATGATTTTGTTTCTAATGAAAGCGATGTAATAATAATAATAATAATAATAATAATAATAATAATAATAATAATAATAATAATAATAAAACGAAATTGTCCTCTTATATTTTTCATCTTCTTATAAGTTTTTATCTGATCCAAAAATACACAATAGAGTTTCAGGCATCTTAATCATCTCTGGCAGTACAACTGCTTTGGTCGTTGTATCTTGGGAAACGGACGGCGAATAAACGGCGAATCCGTTTTAAGGGAAGCGTGTCAAACACGCGCCTCAGTCCCGTTTATGAATCGGTGATATCTACTTTTATTTCCTTTGATTATTGTTTATGTTATTTCTGATTATGGCTTGTTATCCCTACATAACATTGGTCGCAGAGAAACATATTGTATAGATATCCGGCTAGTTTAATAAAAAATAAATTTATTGCACCGTACTCGTCACCAAAATATACGAATACCCAACTATTTTAATTAAAAATATCTACAAGCATATTTTATACTTCCCCATCCCAAAATACTCCATACCAATAAAATATCATCACTACTCACTAAAATCACTTTTGATTGATTAATACACTTGGTGAACATTATTTCAAAAATGTTAGAAGATAAAAATTGATATGTTGACGTTTATAACCTGTGAGTATAAGTCAATACACCTAGCCGCTCTAAAGGTGAACATTTATTTTAATACTCAAGAAGTATCGCTATTTTAGTACCGTCTCAAAATTATTGTCAAGAGACAAAAATTTACACAATTTAATAAAAGTATGATCACTACAATTTTCAACCACTTAAATATAATATTTTTGCACTAATTTTTGTTTTTATTACTAAAAATGGAATGTGATTTTTTTTTTTTTTTTTTTTGACATCTCATATTTCATGGACTTACATTAAAAAAAAGGGGGAGTTTTTACGACCCTCCCATAGAGGAGGTTTCGTGGGACCTTATGCATTACGGGTTTATACGATGTAAATTGCGGTTTGTACATTTTGAGAGGAAGAAAGAAAGAAGAAGGAAAAAAAAAAAAAAAAACTTGATACATAAACCAAACAAATCCAACTCAATCCAAAAACCAAACAATGGCAGCAGCATCGTTCCTCTCTCATTTCCCAATCCACAATCACACCTCATCCCTCTTCAAAACCCTCCTATTTTCCCATAAACCCAAAACCCTAATCAAAACCCTTACAACATTATCAACATCAACACCATCCTTAATCACAACTCATGAAGAAGCACTAACGTTAATTGAAGAAACCCCATTACAAATACCCAAGGAAAAGCTTTTTATCCCACCCGAAACCGAAATAAACCCCGAAAAGGGTCCCAGAATACTGAGAGGCTCAAACATTGTGTTGAGTAAGTATGCTAAAGATGCTCAGGTGGTTTCTGCTGAGTTTGTTAAGAGTAGTGTTGAAACTGAGGCTTGTCCTAATGATGGGTCGCCTGAATTTGCGTTTGTGGGCCGGTCGAATGTGGGCAAGTCGTCGTTGGTTAATTCGATAGTGAAAAGGAAGAAATTGGCGCTTACGTCGAAGAAACCGGGTATGTGGGTTACGTGTTTGATGAAATGTCGCAATGAGTTGATTAAGATAATCTGTTTAACTTAAGAGGTTGTTTCCGTGTTTGCCTGTTTGGTTCAGGTTGTTGAAATGTGCTTATCAGCTTACGTTGTTATTAGAACACAATAAGGTTATCAAAAAAACATAAGCTGAAAAAATGGGCTTATGAGCTTTTCCAGATTTACGGAAGTTTGTAAGACCGTTATATAAGCTAATACAAAGACCCTGAAAAGTCTTATGTTAAAAAGTGTGTTTTGATAGTACACGTTAGAGGGTGTGTGAACAAAACATAAACTGTTGTTAATAAGCTTAGGCAAACTGCCCCTGTGTGAGGATTAATAGACTTGTGTTTGTAAACTTGTAGAGTTTTTAAGTTATCTATTGTTCATTGTGATTCTATTGATCGGTTATCCCCTCAACTTCATGATTTTTGTTGTAGATAGTTATATTGTTCACATGAGTATTAGTGTCCAAGATCGGCCTCAGAGTGCAAGGTGCAGTTGCATCGTATAACTATTATAGATTTATAGGCGCTGCTACGTCAGCTTGTACCCTATAACATAAACACCCTCCCCAATAACATTCTTATAACACACCACAAAAAATACCAACGCATAACGAAAGCCATCCCCATGGCTATGGCACCTATAACATCTTGAGGCGGTGCAGTATAAAACTTATAGGGATGCCATTTTGACACCTATAACGTGTAATATGTCACTGCACCGTGCCCTCTTATTGACGTTTGCTGTGTGGGTGGGGGTGGGGGGGAGGGTATCTGATTGAGATCTTTACACATCTGGGTTTGATACACTAACATAAAATTGTTGACCACTAACTGTGATCTTAACAAGGATATTTAGGGGGTGTTTCGGTAAGCTTGTTTATAGTGCTTAATAGTTTATTGTGTTATGAGTGTTTGGGTAAAGTTAATGTTAAAATCTTAATAGTGTACAATGTGAGGAATAAAGCCATTGTAGCCTTTTGAGTATGCTCTCTTAAGCTTAAGATTTACCAGAACACACCCATATAGTCATATACAGATTGTTAAACTCCTGGTTTCGTTGTTTAGACAGCGCCATTTAGTTGAGGAAAAAAGTTTGTTTTGGTCAATAGAGAATCTTTAAGTTTGGTTTTTATGTTCTATCGTAAACCACCAGGTGCTTGAGAGGTTTGGAACGTATCATAATGTATCTGTCTCGTTTTCTGCATGCATCAGACATGTTGGAGAGGGAATTACAGGGTGTTATGTTGATAAAATTGTTGTTGCCGGTGATTATCTAGGCACTGAAACTTGCTAGAATAGATTAAAGTGTAGAATATAAGAATAGATAGGAACTTCACATCCTCCCGTCGCCTCCAAAACACGCACACATTCATGTTACACAACTACCTACATAATTATTAAGTGCAACATTATTATTATTTTACATATGTTGCTTCTACATCTTTGATGAATTGTTGCCTAGTCCTTGTATTACCATACTGTTGTCTGATAATGATGTTACAAGAGTACTGCTAAAAGTATATCCATATGTATCTTATCTTCGTGCCTTGTTTTTATATCGTAGGAAAAACACAATGCATCAATCACTTCCGTATAAACGACAGTTGGTACTTGGTGGACTTGCCTGGATATGGGTACGATTAACATTTAAAGTTAGTTACCGCAATTTTACATCTACTTCATATTCATGTGAAAGAGTAAACATAAACATTGTTCCCTGTTCGGTGTATATCAATCCATCAATAATGATAATCGACACTTCTTTATATAATGTGATAAATGATTCATTACCATCTTATCAAATAAGAATTCTCTAATGTTACTTTTTAATGTGAAAAATTGATTATGATTTTAACAGATATGCCTCAGCACCAAATGAACTTCGCAAAGATTGGAACAAGTTCACCAAAGACTATTTTCTAAACCGGTCAACACTGGTCTCGGTCTTCCTTCTCATTGATGCTAGCATTCCTGCCAAGAAAATTGACCTCGAATATGCAAGTTGGCTGGGTCAGAACCAGGTACTTTACATCTTTAACACGTCTCTAATATGCAAGTTGACATGGGGTGTTTAGATGTGCTTTATGAAAGTGGTCATGTGATGTTGCATGATCAAAATTAGATTTGCCTACTTTACTAAATAGGGTTTCAGAAAAATAATGCTTGGAATTTCTTGTGCTGTTTAAAGTTGTAACAGTCACATGTTTGAGTGCGAAATTAATAGAAAATGGATACATAAATTAAAAAAAAAAAAAAAAAAAAAAAAAAAAAAAAAAAAAAAAAAAAAACAAAGGAAATAGTAGACCTTATTTGAGATGAGAGTATAGAACTTGAAGTCTCTTAAAAGATGAATATATAGTTTTATATTTTTATTAGATAACCAGTTTGGTTATGCTTGATGCGAAACTGATTCTTTGACCTTAAATAACGAGATGATCAAAAGAAAAGTTGGTTTATCCAAACATCTTAAACTGATTTTGTAATTTCAAGTCACAGTAATCATATGACCGAGTCCAAAATGCATATCCAAGCACCCTCTAATGGACATGATATGGCTTTCTTTTTCCTTTGTAACATGAGTTGTACGAAGGAAAACTGACCAAGATATTTTCGTTTTATCCCTGTTAGGTCCCGATGACATTAATATTTACAAAATGTGATAAGCGGAAAAAGAAAAAGAATGGTGGAAAGCACCCTGAAGAAAATGTGCAAGACTTTCAGGAATTAATCAGTCAATACTTTGAGGCAGTACCCCCATGGATTATGACTAGTAGTCTTACAAATCAAGGTCGAGATGAAATATTGTTGCACATGTCTCAGCTTCGAAACTACTGGCTCAAGCATTAAATTTCCAATACCTATAAGTTTTTTTTTGTACTTCAGTTTTTAGGGGTTTTTTTTCTTCATACAGAAGTCTGATCCTGTAATATGAGACACGATTACTGAGTATCTTACCCCATTAGGAAGCGCAGGGGATTCTCGGTATCACTTTGCTTTTATCTTTATATTGTTGGATTTGTATCAAACTAGTTCTTTTTGAAACTGCAAATGAACATGTACACTTATAGTTATCCAAAGTTGAAAATGGGATTTATTGTGTCATCCACTATATTGATAGAAGTCAGTGTAAACCTCAATTTCCCTCTTATAAGAGAAAAACAAGCAAAAAATAAGCAGTATCCTGAAAAATCATTACGTTCTTGACTTAATAAAACTACTGATAACTCGTCATTAAATCAAAATATCTGGTGATGACCACTTCCTAATAACATGAAAAACACCACTCTTATCCAAAATTAACCACCACTGTAAATCAAGTTCATGTCCAGTGACAACCCCTGCAAACCTTATATCACTCACTTGTAGCAAAAAAAAAAAAAAATGGTTGTAGGTACAATATGGTTTCTTATGTATCCATCTTTGTAGCATCATTGTCAAAATATGATTTATGTTTTATGACCATAAAAAAAAGGCGTTTCTTTCCCTGGGTTTTAGGTAGGTGTGAAACAGTCCAAGTCCTGCCTGGGTAACAATTCTTTCATTCCCATAAGTAAGGTAACACATAGCTTTGGGATCATGAACAATGCCAGTGATGGCCTGTTGATGCCATGGAGTTACAGTTCGGTGTTATATTGGAAAATGGACTGACCCCCAGGTTATTGTGAAACAAGAAAGAAATGAATGAAAGGGGAATAGATTTTACCACAAAATATTGTTTGCAAGATATTACTATGTTGCCTGCGGTGCACAACCTACCTGCTCAATAACCCAGTCCAGCACGAACAGGCATTATTATTGTTGTTGGCTGTCATCCACAACTTGTGATACAAGATTTCTACGATTTATAGTTTTAAAAATGTTGCCAGACCAATTAAAGTTTGTTGAACTGGCTAAGCAGTAAAATAAAGGCGATAAGATCTAACTTTTATAAAAGGAAGCAAGATGTTTCATTTCAGCTATAATCATATGAGCTTATAAAACTTCAGAAATTGACGACAAAACTATGGCATAATGCATAACGGAGAACAAACTCGCTAGAAAGAATCTGCTTTCTCTTCCATATCAAAATAATTCATCAAGGATTCCACATGTAATAAGCAAACAAAACATAAATCTAACGGATGTTTTTTCAAAAGGCTGATACTAGAATACATAAAAGTCTTCCTTCAAACCTAAGCACTGGCAGCAGCTCCTTTGCTCCTTGGGGTGGCTTGAGTTCCTGTTTAGAAACACGTATAGCAAAATTAATTCAAAGAACAAAAAGGTAACAAACAAAATATAATACAGCCAGAGTTGCTAAGCGTTTTATATACCCTCTCTGAAGCCGCTCTTGAACCTGCGAGGAACATTACGCATGTACCTCATCCTACCAGTTCCTGTTGTCTTCCTTCGAATAGCCTTCTCACTCCAGTTGTCTAAAAGAAAACACAATGATAGTAAGTAACATTCCTAGAGACCACCAAAGTAATTACACCATCAGACTATGGACAATATTTTATAAATGACTGGAACATGCCTATTGAAGTAAATAGATTTTCATATTGCACCGCCGAACAACTAAATTGCACATTCACACTTAAAACAGAGTTAACTGTATAAGGCATATAATATCACCCTTCAATAAAAAAACCATTCAATAGACATAGATAATTATAAAACTTCTAAGTTAGGCAATCAATTATGCCCATTTGCATCAGCAGCAAATATCAGACATCTTAATTCTCATGACTAAGTATTATAAATTTTCTCATAGCTCATTTAGTAAGTCGTAACCAGCATACAACAAAATTAGGAAATCAATTAAAACATGCTAGGGAAACAGTAATCCATCTTAACCAAGTCACCCATGATTTTAATATGGCTTGTACTGAAATCTGGAGCAAACATAAATCAATGAGACCTAATTATTGAGCACGGAAACTTGTGCAAATGAAACTTCAAAAAGATTTACCAACCTAGCATGTTTAGAACACAATACAGTGCAAATTACTAACATTGTAATTCTCTGTATAACATTGTAATTTTTCTTACAACACTTAACTTTTTGTAATATAAACTGACCCATAACTACTACTCGGTCAGAAAAGGACTACGTGGCATGCCAATTGTGAAAAACTAGTAGACTTGTTGCTTCATGTATCAAATTGTAACAAGGTGCCCCATTAGCTATTTTACAAATGGGCAACAAATAATCAATTTAAGACTAGTTCACCATGTCAACATTATATTTGCACAGCTGCCAAGTCACATAATCAGATCCAACCAAGTAACACTGGTAAAAGGGAAAGTACTGAAAACTCACTAACATAGGAGCAAAATTAACCAAAAAATCATTGTCAAATCAGTGCATCCAGTAACATAGAAATTTTCACCAAACAGCATCAATTATAATGAAACAATAACACCCTATAGGCTTTTGCAATCATCAAATCAAATTACCATCAATAAACACAAAAGCAACATTCCTACGCACCAAAAAACCAAACAGACAAACTCAAAGGTGTAACCCATTAAATACCTCCACTTACAAAATAACAAAAAAATATGGTCAAGACACTAGCTCCGATTCAATAATTTCACATATTGCTTGTGCAAGCAAATAAACAAAATTGCGATATTCATCACATTTAGCTAAAAAAGTCTGTTACGTGAAATTGAGAAAATATGGACTCTAGTGACAAAACATTTAATGGGTCAATAAACAATCATAACTCATAAATTTCTAACATAAACATAAAATCAATGCAACCTGCAACAATTAACTTTTCTAACAAGTCCACAAGCTTCAGTATTGTCAGATAAAATTAACATAAAAAAGGAAAGTTATTTTTTCCATAAACCTTAAACTACAAACCCCTCAAAAACACAAACAACAAATTAAAAACATATAAAGTTGTCCCTCAACCAACATAAAATCAAGGGATAACCATTTGAAAAAGTACCAAGCTTCTCGGATTAATTGTTAGTGTGTATTGAATTTTTTCTTCCTGCTGAATATATAAACTTTTTAATTATCCTATTCTCTGAATCATTGCGGGTGAAGTAAGATACATTTGAATGAATAATCCCTTGAAAATGTATCAAACTTATACTTAGGGGTGTTTGTTTAAGCTTATATATGGACTTATGAGCTTATTAAATTTCGGCTTAAATTTCATAAGCTCCAATTTTCTGGCTTATTTGGAGACTTGTGGGGCTTATATAAGTTTATTATGATATATTAAAACTTATATAAGCCCACAAGTCTCCAAATAAGCCAGAAATTGAAGCTTGTGATATATATAAGCCCGGAAAACAAATAAGCTCATAAGCCACATATAAGCTCAAACTAACACCCCCTTAATACTAATACAAACAGTATAATGAATCAGAAGTTTACACATTCATTAGGACAAAAAAGTTATATACACACTAAAAAATATAGTGTAATTTACGCTAAATTAAACAGAACATATACTCTTATTCCTCAAACTAATGAAACTATACAAACAACATAACATATTTCTAATCTAAAACTCCACACATAAATATCAATCTAAAAAACAGTTTATAAACATAAAAAAGAGAGACATACATTTCCTGACACGAGCAGCAGGGTAAGCACAAGCAGAGCATCTGCTCTTCTGCAAATGAAAGGATCTTCTTCCACATCTCACACACAGTGTGTGTGTCTTGTTCCTCCTCTTTCCAAAACTCCCTGTTCCCTTACCCTACAATATTATTCATCATCACCAACAAAAAAAAAACACGTTAAACACTAGCATTCAAAACCCATTAATTATTTTAAAGATGGTACTCGTTTTTACCATTTTCTTGAAATGATGATAGACGAAACCCTGGCTGCTGGATAGGTAACAAAAGAGAATGAGAGGATGTGTTTAGGGTTTTTATGTGATGTGATTAGGGTTTCTTGTAATGGGCTCAATGATGGGCTTCTTTATTATGGGTTGGTTTTTATTTCTGGATATATTGGCCTAAAGTGACAAATTTTTTTTTAGGGACGTTTGGTTCGTTGTAATTCATTGTAATCTGTTGTAATTGTAATTTAAATTACATTCCAATCGTGTTTGGTTAACAGAGTGGAAAGAATTGTAATTCAGATTACATTACGGTGACTGTTTGATTTGCGTTGTAATTGTAATTCACCAATTACAATTACACCAAATGATGGAATCTAGATTACATAGGAATTTGGATGGAAAGTTCTAAATTACGTTGTAATAAAGAAATTTTTTATATTTTAAAACATTATTATTATTATTATTATTATTATTATTATTATTATTATTAAATAATAATAATAATTTTTTATTATTTTTATATTATTATTAATTATTAAATAATAATAATAATTTATTATTATTTTTATACTATTATTACTTATTATTATTATTATTATTATTATTATTATTATTATTATTATTATTATTATATAATATAAATATTAAATAATAATAATAATAATTTTTAATTATTTTTATATTATTAAATTTAAAATTATTATTATTATTACTAAAATTATTATTTATTATTATTATTATTATTATTATTATTATTATTTATTTTATTATTATTATTATTATTATTATTATTATTATTATTATTATTATTATTATTATTATTGATGACGTATAGTCTATACTTGGGCCACGAGTCCAAATGATAAGCATTACTAAGGCTCAAATCCACAATAAGTGGGCTATCATAACAATGACTTGGGCCGCATTACAAAATGGATTGGGCTCACGTAGACCCAAGCCCAACCGAACTATTTATGGTCTAGATAAGGATCTTCTATCTATGGATAAAGATCCTTGGACCGGATAAGCACCACGCGTGCGAAACGTAAGGAGCACGAAACCTACGAGGATTCTGCGCCTATATAAGGAATGACATAATTCTCATTAAAGGTACGATACACAAAACCCTAAAACCGATTACTTACTCTCACGCCGGAGGATAATCGTGGGAGACAATCCCACGATAAGCCTAACGGTGTTTGTTTATTTTCTTAGTGCGCAGGTTTCAAGCATTAATAGCTAATTGGTACGAGAGCAAGAGCCCAAACTTGGAACGCCCAACTTTTGTATCAACAAGTGGCGCCATCCGTGAGACCAACACTAAGAACTAAAGAACTAGAATGACGAAGAATAAAAACTCAAGCCAGCGGACTCCGCAGTTGGAAAAAACACGTGACCCCCAGAGGAAGAATCAGCAAGATTCAACCTCTAGGCAGGCTTCTGGAACAACCAGTACGCCTGGTCACCAAGAAACAGGACCAACCCTACCTCTCCCAGCGGTAGAATTGCCTGTAAGGACTACCCAAGCCACTACAGTAGTCCCAAGTGTTGAAGAACTCCAGCGCACCCTCTTCAATACTCCCCACCAAACGGCACCTATAGTGGACAACACTGTGCCGCCTGGCGCACCTAACCGAGATAGGGTGCCCAATACTGAGGCAGATATTCGTGCAGCGAATGAGGACGCACCTGACCTAACGTTGAGTAACTTTATATCCCAAAATTACAAAACTCTAACCGCCCTCATGCAAGAAGAAGCGAGGAGAAGGTCAAGTACGAGCCTGCAAGCCCGGCTCAACTTTGGTCCTGAACGCGAAGTATCACCACCGCGCCACCTACGAGGAAGACGCGAAAATAATGAAAGACGTACCACTATCCATGATAGGCTGGGTACGACATCTGGCTCACAATATTCAGAGGAATATGAAGACGGCGAGAGGCATACCAATGTTCATTCCAGACTTGGTAGTCGAGGGATACAAGACAGATTAGGACCTCAACATTCACCAAGCGAAAGTTCCTCCAGGTCTGGGAGCAAAAGAATTCACGATAGGTTAGGGAGAAGAATATCCCCAAGTGAAAGCCCCTCAAGCTCTTCCTCTGAAGGAAGCCGGCGCAAGCGCCGCAGAAGAGATTACTCTTCCTCCAACGACTCCTCGGACAACGAGGATAAGGAAACAGGACACTGGAAGTCTAGAGGAAGACGTCGCGAAGAAGAAGATGAAGACATGTCTCTTCCGTGGCGTCGACAGAAAGTTGATGCACTTACACGACGCATCAGCGATTACTCCGATCATAAGAGAAGGCGCATGCCCACTAATGTTAAAACATATGATGGAACAGGTGATCCGGATGACCACCTAAAAATTTTTGAATCAGCTGCTACTATCGAAAATTGGCCATAACCTGTATGGTGCCATATGTTCAACTCTACCTTAGTAGGGAATGCGCGCACGTGGTTTAGTAAGCTTCCACGAAGGAGCATCGGCGGGTTTGAAGAATTGCGGAAAGCATTCCGTTTAAACTTCACCCAAAGAAAGAAGTGTGCTAAAAACCCTGTTGAACTAGCCAGAGTAAAACAACGCCAAGAGGAATCAACCAGCGCTTATATGGAACGCTTTAAAGATGAGTGTATACACATCAAAGCGTGTCCTGAAGTCCTAAAAATTTCAGGGTTCATGAATGGGATTAATAACCCAGAACTCATTCGGAAGCTAAACGACAAGGTTCCCCAAACTTTCGATGAGCTAATGAAGCTCACAAGATCCTTCATACAAGGAGAAGCAGCCGCTGCGGACAGTAAAAAAGGCTACTCAAATTATAGGCAACAAGAAAAGCCTAGGAGACAATCCAATGATCAGAGCAGCAACCGCAGCAAGAATTATCGCAATGGACGAGATAATGACAAGTATACCCCTCTCACAAAGACTCCGAGGGAAATATTTGTAACAGAAGGTGCAAACTTCCCAAAACCTCCACCAATGCGTACCGCAGAGGACAAGCGCATAGGGAATGGATACTGCGAATATCATGGCCAAAAGGGCCATACAACCAACGAGTGTGTCCAACTACGACAACTAATTGAAAAATTAGTAAGGGAGGGTAGAATGGATCACCTCGTAAAAAACATTAAAGAAGGGAAGGACAAGCAAAGGAATGGAGGCAAAAAAGAACCTCCCAAAGATAAGGCGGACATCATTTACATGATACAGTCATGGCAACGCAAGACAAAACAAAAATTCAGTCAAAAGTTCTCTCCTGGAAAAGGAGATATCCTTCCCCACTCTAGCTGCGGATAACGCAGTAGTAGAGCCACTAACTATTGAGATACATACTGGGGGACATGAGATTCGCCGCATGTATATCGATGGAGGGGCATCCGCAGACATCCTATATGAGCATTGCTTCAAAAGGCTACGACCTGAGATACAAAGTCAATAGATATCAGCCACAACGTCGCTGACGGGGTTCACAGGAGAAAAGATATGGCCTATGGGGCAATTACGCTTACTGGTAGTTGTGGGCAATGAACAACACTCAACAGCAACGTGGATAAATTTTATGGTAATCAAATCTCCTTCACCGTACAACGGCATCATTGGGAGACCTGGAATATCATCCATGTGCGCTGTACCATCCACAGCACATGGGATGCTCACATTTCCAGTAGAAGGAGGAATTGTCACCCTCTACAACACCACAGTACCACCCAAAGAATGCAACGCAGTAACTAGTGAGGTGGAGAATATTCCAAAACAACGCGCAGAAAAAATGCCAAACTTAAAAGTCGCTATTCATCCTGATTACCCAGATCAACAAATTTCGATTGGAGGGTCTTTATCTGACAAAGGTAAAGCGGCTGTGTGCGCACTCTTGCAAAAGAACCTGAATATCTTTGCGTGGGAACCAAAGCACATGACCGGAGTGCCACGCTCTATCACGGAGCACAAGCTACAAATCCAACAAGGATATCTCCCAATACGACAGAAGAAGCGCGGCCAGGCCCCAGATCGCGCAAAAGCTATTCTGAAAGAAGTACATAAACTTGTAGACGCAGGTATAATGCGTGAAGTATACTATCACGACTGGCTCTCTAACCCAGTGATGGTAAACAAGAGTGATGGCAGTTGGAGGATGTGCGTGGACTTCACAGACCTCAACAAAGCATGCCCACAGGACTGCTATCCACTGCCAGAGATAGACTGGAAAGTAGAATCCCTGTGCGGATATCCTTTTAAGCGCTTCCTAGACGCATACAAAGGGTACCATCAAATCCAGATGGCAATGAAGGACGAAGAAAAAACAGCCTTTCACACAAGTCAAGGGGTCTATTGCTACACAAAAATGCCTTTTAGCCTAAAAAACGCAGGCGCAATGATCGGCTCTGAACGGTCAACCTAATTGACCAGGGAATGGTCAACCAAGTCAAACTGCCTAGAATCAATCTCCGTTGAAGTATAGTGACTTCCCCGGGTCGTTATGTCCCGACGAGGTGTGGATGGTATTTAAAACGGGTTTGTGATCGGGTGAATTTGGACGGGAAAGGGTATATAAGGGTTTGAATGATTACACTAAGGAGATGCGAATGAGAACGATTTAAACAAACTATATTAACAATAACGTGAAACCTAGTTAACCTAAAACGTAACTTAAAAATTTAAAATTAAAGTTTTGCTTAAAGATAAGCAGAAAAAATAAGCCAAACGGCTTAAATAGAAGCTATCACTTTATTTATGTTTTTGGTTTTTCTTATTTTACAAACTACTTTTAATAACGTAACCTAAATTTAAAAACGCAAAAAGTTATTTAAATAAAACGCGAGCGCGCAAAATAAAACGTGAAATTTATGCTACGCAAACCCTACGGACATGAAAATTATATTTTTACGAACCTAATGATAAAAGAAAATTATTTTTTTTACTTTTTATTTAATTGTTATTAATTAAAAACTATTTAAATACTAATAAAGCTAATTTAAATTATAATAAATACTATATGAACAGTGAAAATTATAAAACTTTTTATAAAAATACTAAGTAGTAATATTAAGCTAAGAAAAATATGAAAGTGGTGACAAGCTAATTTAAAAGCTGGAAAATAAGCTGTTAAGCTTGTATAAGCTTAATTGGACACACACTACAATATAAATAACACAAGAAAACTATAACACTAATAATGGCATAGCCCAGATGGTGCACGGCTTAGGTTTGAGGCTTGAGCCAAATGACTCAAGTTCGAATCCCACACTGGTCACTTTTCTATTTTTATTTTTCTTTTTGGTTTTTTCTTTTACAATTACACTATAACACTAATATTATGCAACTTTTACAAAAGAAACTTTTTAGAAATCCTAAAATAAGCTCAGCTTGAGCTTATTTTCACCACAGTGAACTAAGATAAGCAAAAGTAAGCTTATGAGGCTTACTAAGCTGAGAATAAGCTCCCTACAATGAACAAAAGCTTGAATAGGATTGAAAATGGTGAAAAGTACTGAGATTTAGCAAAACCAACAATAAAGTAACACTTGAAATAAGCTAAAACACTAATAAGTAACTCCACAAGGAATTCAGAACCACCACAGGCCTGCTAGCTTAAGCAGGCATGAAAAGAGCTTATCAAATAAGCTCTTAAGTTCAAATTTGGTTTGGAACCTTTAAGTTTGGTGGGTAGGCTTTCCAGGAATCCAAATCTTACAAACTGAGACCTAAAAATGAGATCAAAGTGAGCTTATGAACTTGACCATCTACACTGATGAATCAGTGTAGAGGTTTTAGTGGTGAGAGCTTGTGACCATACAATAAGCTAACCAATAAGCTTGAAATAGGAAAATGGATATGAGCATAACAAGATGGTACACTAGGGTCTCCAAAAAGCCAATAAGGTTACAGTGGGACCCACTAATGAGGCCTTGAAAGCTCATTGAAAATGGGCATGGGACTGAGGGTCTATGTAGCAGGGGAGGCAGTCCCCCTGCAGCTCACTTTGAGCACATGTGGGTCCCACACCAAAAATCACAAAAATGAAATAAGCTTAGAAATCTAAAGGTGAGCTGGGGGACTATAAGTGCTAGAAATTTCAAGTTCTCAATCTTAGTACAAAAATCACAAAAAATCTTTGAAGTTTTGAGATTCTGCCAATGGTACACTTTTGACTTTTTGTTGAAACTTGAAAACTTTGACTATGGTGAATTTTGATTTATTCCTATTAACTGAAAAATGATGTTGTAAGTTAAAAGGAAACCAAATCAATCTATGTTTAGCACTAATGAACTGAAATGGGTGGCTTAGATCACTAAAAATCCAACAGTGTTCATGCAAATGAGAGATACATGTGATTTGGACTTTTCATTGAAAAGGTATTGGATTTTATGACTTACCTGAGTTATATGAACCTATTAGAGACTGTATAACCTATATTAGACAACTAATGACAATTAGAGCTTATTGAACAGGCCAAAACCAAACACCCCTTTAATGGCTGTTCTGTTGAGTTTTTGAGACAGAAACCAACACAGATTGATGAGGTTATCTCTAAACCAAATTTTTTATTAGTTGTGAGGCTTGAATGAGCTTAGAAACACAGACATGAACCATCACTACTACCTATACTAAGTTACTCAAAACTACAGTTAAACTAGGCTAATGAGTAAAACACATTTTAGTGATCAAATATCAATCCATAGACTACAAAATGACTTAAGTAAAACAAATAAACATATACTAACAAATTATGAACAAGGAATAGTAAAATGGAAAAATCAAGAAATTTCCTTACAAGAGCCTTCCTGTTAAACTGAAATGAGCCAAGTATCAAACTCAAAGAACCTATGCTCCCCAGAGCTCTAAACAATAATTCCACAATTTGCAATGTTCTGATCCTTTCTTCTTCTTCTTCTCTTTTATATTATTATTATTATTTTTTATTTTTTTTTCTGTATTTTTATTTTTATTTTTGATGAAACTAAAACTTGTAATGAAACTTGAATTTCTGAATTGAAAAGCTTATATTGATCAAGGGTAAACAAATTACAACTGGAGGTTTAACTGAAAATTAAAAATTACAATTAATTCATACTGATAAAATAAAACTAAAAATTACAACTAATAACTAATTAACTAACAACACTTCTTCCTGCTCCTCTTCTTCTTTTATATTGGTCCTTTAGGGTTTACAGAACCCACTTGTCACTTCCCAGCAGTAAGATTGACCATTGGATGAAAGAGACTCAATCTTGACCGTTTAAACTTTTTGCCGCCAAATCCTTTTTGGCGTTTTCCCTTTTGATAATTGATGCCAGGGTAAAGTTTGGAGTTTTGCATTTGTTTGGTTAAGCAAGGGGGTTTGAGTGTGTAGGGTGAGTGGCAGGCTAGGGGGTTATGATGGTGGTTCTTGGAGGTTAACAAAAGGTGGGGTGGTGAGGTGGAAGGGGTGGTCAAAGGGAAAGGTTGACTGGGGGGATTAAATAAAAACGGGGTGTTTGTTTTTGGGTGGATTGGGCTTGCAAAGGATTTTGGGCCAAGGTATAAAGGGTGGGCTGTGTTAGGTTTCTTGGGGTGTTGTTTGTTGGGTTAATATATTACAAAAGGTCCGTTTGTTTTATTAACTAAGAAACCACAAGGACCAAATTTGTAATATTAATGAAACTGAGGACCAAACCTGCCAACTTCCATAATGTTATCCCAAGGGTCTTTTCTGCCACTTTGTATTTCCACAAGGACCTTTAATAATAAATTTCCAAAATTTAACACCCGAGGACCAAAATTGCCAAGTTTGTAAAGTTGAGGGACCTGTTTTGCTATTTCGTGAAAACTTTTATCCAAGGATTAATATTGAATATTTTTAAATTTCCAAGGACTAAAAATGGTTTTTTTCATCCAAAAATATTTCCCAAGGACCAAATCTGACAATTTCTGAAACTCCAGGGACTAATTTTGTAATTTTCCAAAACTTTTCCAATTTTTCACCAAAGGACTAAATATGACAATTTATGATTTCAAAAAGGACCTTTGGTGATAATTTTCCATATTTTGAATGACTAGGGACTAGTTTTGACATTTTATGAAAGTTGGGGGACTGAAACTGCCAATTTTGCGAACTTTGTACGTTTTTCATCTGTTTTTACTTATTTTGCATCTAAAACATATAAAACACAATTTTGAAATATTTTCAGTATTTTGATGCATTTCTAAGTGTTTTTGTATGTTTTGCAGTTTAGATTTTACAAAAAATGATGAGTGTTTGAGCACTCATCAATCCCCCACACTAAACTATTGCTAGTCCCTAGCAATAACTGTTTTGAAAACTTAATGGATTTTAAACTCTTTACCAAAAGCCATCACTTCTGGAGTAGCCAGATGTAGGAACTGTGGTCCACCTGATAACCGTGTGATTTTGAGCAAACCACCAGCTGTCAACGAATTTGATTAGTCTTTACCAAAAGCCGTTTGCTTCTGGACTAGCCAACTCTTGATGGAATAGTTAACATCTTGGTGAGCTGATTACCAATTATGGTTTTTCCACTGCCTTTACCACAAGCTATAATCTTGCGGGCTAGCTAACTCATTCACTTTTTTGGATATGGCGAGTTGATTTACCATACAATTTTGGGTAAATTGCAAGCCATCAATGGATTTGAGATATCTTTACCAAGAGCCGTTTGCTCCTGGATTAGCCAATCCTTTTGTCGGTTAGACAAGGCGGACTGATAACCACAAAAATTTTGAAGCACAAGTGAAAAAAAATTTTAAAATTTTTGCCAAAAAACGGGGGTATTATAAGGTAAAATGTGATAAAATTTGCTAGAATAGCGAATACCCCCCCACACTTAGAATTGAATATTGTCCTCAATATTCAAAGTCCCGGCTATTATGCCGACTCTTTGAACGTAAAAGAGCAACATTACAAGCTCAATGTGGAAACACCAGTTTGTATTTTCACTTTATAAGTAACCACAGTGGGGTAACTCCCCCACACTTAGGGTGAAAACCCTAAGTACATGCTACTGTTTTTGTTTACCGAGTCGCTAGCTTGACTCGACCCCGAATTCATTTGTCCTTGGGGAAGCATGATGTGGAAGAAGGAATCTCCATCGGACTTTCATTCAAGATGTTTGGACAAACATTTGAAGCACGTGAAAGTTCCACACCGATGAGATATAATCCCGGCTCAAGATAATGGTAAATGAAAATGCCGGGATCAAAGATGGTATCTTCATTCCCGAAGGAGTGAAGAAGAGAAGAAGTCACCTTATAGGTGAAGAAAAGGAAGAAAACCATGATGAAAATCATGATTTGATCTTCTTCCTCGAGAGCAGGCTCATTAGCCTGAATTTGGATTTCAAAGGTTAAGCTCAAAAACATCCCGGGAGGGTGGGTGGGAATTTGCAAATTCTCAAGATTGAGTGCATCTCCCCCCGGGCTATCAAACTCCGGAGGAGTCATGATATGAGTGAGTTCACCGGAGAACTCCTCATGAAGAGAATTATTCACAAGATGTGAATATGTGAACTCATGTTCCGGAATAGACTCATCACAATCCTCATTCTGAATATCAAAGAGTGGATTATCAGAAATCAAAGTGAATTTAGATTCGAATTCAAATAGAGGATTGGTGAGAGTAGTATTGAAAGTTTCGGGAACAAAGAGATTATCATTCTCTATTGGACTGTCGGGATCAGAAGTGAG
Source organism: Artemisia argyi (assembly GCA_030686995.1). Taxonomy (NCBI): domain Eukaryota; kingdom Viridiplantae; phylum Streptophyta; class Magnoliopsida; order Asterales; family Asteraceae; genus Artemisia; species Artemisia argyi. Next base: position 96,040,236 of record CM060693.1, on the reverse strand, counting down.
TGGTGGATCATGATATAGGAGACTTTCAATTTCTCCCAGATCGGCTTCAAAGTCAAGGAGACCATCATCACCTTCCAATGAAAGTGGATTGATGTGAGTAAGTTCATCGGCGAACTCCTTAAGAAGAGGATCAACATCAAACTGCGGGAGTGATGCCTCAATATACTCAATGTCTCCATGAGATGTACAATCATCATTAAAATCTGAGAAAGTCTCAAAATGATCGTTTGAACACTCAAGAGGGGAAGGAATGTCACACATATGCTCAAGAGTTCCCTGTGACTCTCTCGGGATTGGGACAAGGATCTCAACACTAGAATTTATGAATTCGTCCGATTCCTTTTTAGGAACAGTGTCAAGATGCTCGTCCCCCATGCTCAAAGAGTGAGTGGGAACCTCGGGTGTGATAGCAGTTGTTTGAGATGGAATCTCAACTGCATGGATATCAGCTGATGAACTTGATGAAGTTTTATAAAATTGAAGAATATCAAGTGTATCTTCATCATCACTGTCATCAGGGATGAAACGGAACTGAGAGCTAGCTTTGGCTGCTTTTTCTTTTGCAATCGATTCCCTAATAGATTTTTCATAGGCATCTTAGGAATTTATTCTAGCAGCCTGCTCTTCAGCCAGCAATTCTTCCATGGATTTTTGATGAGTATGTCTTTGGGCAAAGTCTTTAACTAAACCCTTAAGCTCATCAACGATTTTCATCATATTTTGCATTTCTGGAAGAAGTGCTTGATTCATTTGGTACTGTGGAGGTTGGTCATAGTAAGGTGTGTCAAAATTGTCACAAGGATACGGATTCCCCGTTTGACAATCTGAGCTGAAGTGTGGACCTCCACAGTAATCACAACAGTAAAACTTTTGAGTATGGACTGGTGAATCATATGGGTATTGGTCATAACCAAAGTTCTGAGTATCACCGGAAAACTGTTCATAGACAAACGTGTTTCCGGCTTGACACTCAAATCCTTGGTGAGGACCTCCACAAAACTCACACAGATATGTCAGTATCTCATGATGTGGTGGCTGGTAGGATGAATAAGACATGTCATGGTAAGGATAGGGAGTTTGGTTATAGACAGACCCATCTCTTGACTCTACCATGCTACAGCCGGGACAATTCCCGCCATTATGAGGACCACCACACCATTGGCAACCGCAATGGTGTGGATACGACATATGAAAGAATCAAAGGTTTACAGAAGGTAAGGAATGAAGAATCAAAGATGTGAGAGGGTAAAGGTGAATATTTTTGGGTTTTTGGATAAACATTTTGTACAAATGATAAAGAAAATGTTTTTGTGTTTTTTGTGTTCGTTGAAAACTGATTTTAAAATGTTTTCGTGAACGGTTTTGTTTTTATATGAAAATAAGAAGATAATTTGAACAAGGGATGGATAAATGTACAATGGAACGAATTTCAAAATCACTAATCAGAAAAACCCTTTAGAATAGCGCGCACACCTCCCCGGCAGCGGCGCCAAAATTTGATCGGCTCCAAACGGTCAACCTAATTGACCAGGGAATGGTCAACCAAGTCAAACTGCCTAGAATCAATCTCCGTTGAAGTATAGTGACTTCCCTGGGTCGTTATGTCCCGACGAGGTGTGGATGGTATTTAAAACGGGTTTGTGATCGGGTGAATTTGGACGGGAAAGGGTATATAAGGGTTTGAATGATTACACTAAGGAGATGCGAATGAGAACGATTTAAACAAACTATATTAACAATAACGTAAAACCTAGTTAACCTAAACGTAACTTAAAAATTTAAAATTAAAGTTTTGCTTAAAGATAAGCAGAAAAAATAAGCCAAACGGCTTAAATAGAAGCTATCACTTTATTTATGTTTTTGGTTTTTCTTATTTTACAAACTACTTTTAATAACGTAACCTAAATTTAAAAACGTAAAAAGTTATTTAAATAAAACGCGAGCGCGCAAAATAAAACGTGAAATTTATGCTACGCAAACCCTACGGACATGAAAATTATATTTTTACGAACCTAATGATAAAAGAAAATTATTTTTTTGACTTTTTATTTAATTGTTATTAATTAAAAACTATTTAAATACTAATAAAGCTAATTTAAATTATAATAAATACTATATGAACAGTGAAAATTATAAAACTTTTTATAAAAATACTAAGTAGTAATATTAAGCTAAGGAAAATATGAAAGTGGTGACAAGCTAATTTAAAAGCTGGAAAATAAGCTGTTAAGCTTGTATAAGCTTAATTGGACACACACTACAATATAAATAACACAAGAAAACTATAATACTAATAATGGCGTAGCCCAGATGGTGCACGGCTTAGGTTTGAGGCTTGAGCCAAATGACTCAAGTTCGAATCCCACACTGGTCACTTTTCTATTTTTATTTTTCTTTTTGGTTTTTTCTTTTACAATTACACTATAACACTAATATTATGCAACTTTTACAAAAGAAACTTTTTAGAAATCCTAAAATAAGCTCAGCTTGAGCTTATTTTCACCACAGTGAACTAAGATAAGCAAAAGTAAGCTTATGAGGCTTACTAAGCTGAGAATAAGCTCCCTACAATGAACAAAAGCTTGAATAGGATTGAAAATGGTGAAAAGTACTGAGATTTAGCAAAACCAACAATAAAGTAACACTTGAAATAAGCTAAAACACTAATAAGTAACTCCACAAGCAATTCAGAACCACCACAGGCCTGCTAGCTTAAGCAGGCATGAAAAGAGCTTATCAAATAAGCTCTTAAGTTCAAATTTGGTTTGGAACCTTTAAGTTTGGTGGATAGGCTTTCCAGGAATCCAAATCTTACAAACTGAGACCTAAAAATGAGATCAAAGTGAGCTTATGAACTTGACCATCTACACTGATGAATCAGTGTAGAGGTTTTAGTGGTGAGAGCTTGTGACCATACAATAAGCTAACCAATAAGCTTGAAATAGGAAAATGGATATGAGCATAACAAGATGGTACACTAGGGTCTCCAAAAAGCCAATAAGGTTACAGTGGGACCCACTAATGAGGCCTTGAAAGCTCATTGAAAATGGGCATGGGACTGAGGGTCTATGTAGCAGGGGAGGCAGTCCCCCTGCAGCTCACTTTGAGCACATGTGGGTCCCACACCAAAAATCACAAAAATGAAATAAGCTTAGAAATCTAAAGGTGAGCTGGGGGACTATAAGTGCTAGAAATTTCAAGTTCTCAATCTTAGTACAAAAATCACAAAAAATCTTTGAAGTTTTGAGATTCTGCCAATGGTACACTTTTGACTTTTTGTTGAAACTTGAAAACTTTGACTATGGTGAATTTTGATTTATTCCTATTAACTGAAAAATGATGTTGTAAGTTAAAAGGAAACCAAATCAATCTATGTTTAGCACTAATGAACTGAAATGGGTGGCTTAGATCACTAAAAATCCAACAGTGTTCATGCAAATGAGAGATACATGTGATTTGGACTTTTCATTGAAAAGGTATTGGATTTTATGACTTACCTGAGTTATATGAACCTATTAGAGACTGTATAACCTATATTAGACAACTAATGACAATTAGAGCTTATTGAACAGGCCAAAACCAAACACCCCTTTAATGGCTGTTCTGTTGAGTTTTTGAGACAGAAACCAACACAGATTGATGAGGTTATCTCTAAACCAAATTTTTTATTAGTTGTGAGGCTTGAATGAGCTTAGAAACACAGACATGAACCATCACTACTACCTATACTAAGTTACTCAAAACTACAGTTAAACTAGGCTAATGAGTAAAACACATTTTAGTGATCAAATATCAATCCATAGACTACAAAATGACTTAAGTAAAACAAATAAACATATACTAACAAATTATGAACAAGGAATAGTAAAATGGAAAAATCAAGAAATTTCCTTACAAGAGCCTTCCTGTTAAACTGAAATGAGCCAAGTATCAAACTCAAAGAACCTATGCTCCCCAGAGCTCTAAACAATAATTCCACAATTTGCAATGTTCTGATCCTTTCTTCTTCTTCTTCTTCTCTTTTATATTATTATTATTATTTTTTATTTTTTTTCTGTATTTTTATTTTTATTTTTGATGAAACTAAAACTTGTAATGAAACTTGAATTTCTGAATTGAAAAGCTTATATTGATCAAGGGTAAACAAATTACAACTGGAGGTTTAACTGAAAATTAAAAATTACAATTAATTCATACTGATAAAATAAAACTAAAAATTACAACTAATAACTAATTAACTAACAACACTTCTTCCTGCTCCTCTTCTTCTTTTATATTGGTCCTTTAGGGTTTACAGAACCCACTTGTCACTTCCCAGCAGTAAGATTGACCATTGGATGAAAGAGACTCAATCTTGACCGTTTAAACTTTTTGCCGCCAAATCCTTTTTGGCGTTTTCCCTTTTGATAATTGATGCCAGGGTAAAGTTTGGAGTTTTGCATTTGTTTGGTTAAGCAAGGGGGGGTTTGAGTGTGTAGGGTGAGTGGCAGGCTAGGGGGTTATGATGGTGGTTCTTGGAGGTTAGCAGAAGGTGGGGTGGTGAGGTGGAAGGGGTGGTCAAAGGGAAAGGTTGACTGGGGGGATTAAATAAAAACGGGGTGTTTGTTTTTAGGTGGATTGGGCTTGTAAAGGATTTTGGGCCAAGGTATAAAGGGTGGGCTGTGTTAGGTTTCTTGGGGTGTTGTTTGTTGGGTTAATATATTACAAAAGGTCCGTTTGTTTTATTAACTAAGAAACCACAAGGACCAAATTTGTAATATTAATGAAACTGAGGACCAAACCTGCCAACTTCTATAATGTTATCCCAAGGGTCTTTTCTGCCACTTTGTATTTCCACAAGGACCTTTAATAATAAATTTCCAAAATTTAACACCCGAGGACCAAAATTGCCAAGTTTGTAAAGTTGAGGGACCTGTTTTGCCATTTCGTGAAAACTTTTATCCAAGGATTAATATTGAATATTTTTAAATTTCCAAGGACTAAAAATGGTTTTTTTCATCCAAAAATATTTCCCAGGGACCAAATCTGACAATTTCTGAAACTCCAGGGACTAATTTTGTAATTTTCCAAAATTTTTCCAATTTTTCACCAAAGGACTAAATATGACAATTTATGATTTCAAAAAGGACCTTTGGTGATAATTTTCCATATTTTGAATGACTAGGGACTAGTTTTGACATTTTATGAAAGTTGGGGGACTGAAACTGCCAATTTTGCGAACTTTGTACGTTTTTCATCTGTTTTTACTCATTTTGCATCTAAAACATATAAAACACAATTTTGAAATATTTTCAGTATTTTGATGCATTTCTAAGTGTTTTTGTATGTTTTGCAGTTCAGATTTGACCAAAAATGATGAGTGTTTGAGCACTCATCACGCAACATACCAGCGATTGGTGGACATGGCTTTCGAAAAACAAGTAGGTCGAAACTTGGAAGTCTACGTTGACGACCTTGTCATCAAGAGCCACACAGAAGATGAATTGGTGCGCGACATCGAGGAGACGTTCAAAACATTGGGGAAAATAAATATGAAATTAAACCCCAAGAAGTGCACCTTTGGTGCGACAGAAGGCATGTTCCTAGGATACTTAATAGAACCTGATGGTATCAAGCCTTGCCCAGAAAAAACAAAAGCTGTTATTGATCTCCCCTCGCCGCGCACACTGAAAGAAGTCCAGTCATTAAACGGAAAGCTAGCTGGGCTAAACCGTTTCTTATCTAAGTCAACAGACAAATCACTCCCTCTCTTTAAAACACTCACGAAGTGCACCAAAAAGGGAGACTTTCGTTGGACTGAAGAAGCAGAGGAAGCCTTCCAACAGCTAAAACAGCATCTGGCATCACTCCCCAAACTTGTCGCACCATGACCAGGGGAAGAGTTAATCATGTACTTATCTGCAACCCACGGAGCAGTTAGCGCAGTACTATTGACAGATAGGAACTCTGTCCAGACACCCATATACTTTGTAAGCAAAGCATTGAAGAAGACAGAGACTAACTACAGCGCCATGGAAAAACCCAAACCCGACGGGGAAACCCGAACCCGACATAATTGGGGCGGGGCGGGGCATGCTAATTGGGTTACGGGGCGGGTTTGGGGATTAAACGGGGATTTTAATCGGGTTTGGGGCGGGGAGCGGGGAATCCTCGCCCCGCCCCGCCCCACCCGATTAACATATACATATATACAAATATATCTACATATATAGTATTTTGTTACTATTAACATAATAAAAAATATTACTCTAATATTGTTAGTTTTTTTAGATTTATTAGAATGCGTAATTGTGATTATAGAAACTCGTTTAGTGTCATATTTTAAGTTTTAATTTTTTGTTGTTGTATAATTTATCATTATTTACGTATAATATTATCATTAAAAATTTAATAAGGCTTGTTTCCAATTGATTATTAATAGGTTCGTTATTGCTAACGGTATAAAAATAACAATAAATGTAAAATGGTGCGGCTTTGGTCGATAATTACACCCAAAGATGACACCCCGATAAGATCCCCGATTAATACGGGGCGGGTTTGGGGGACCATCACGCCCCAACGGGGCCACCCGATTAGATCCCCGATGGGGATCGGGGCGGGTTTGGGGATAACTTTGGTAATCGGGTTTGGGGATGGGGATGGCCGCCCCGCCCTAAACCCGCCCTGTTGCCATCCCTAGCTGGATTGCGTATTGCAATTCAAATGGGTGTACGCAACCTAGAGGCAAACGTGGATTCCAGGCTAGTAGCTAACCATGTGTTAGGTGAGTATGAAGCCAAGGATGAACACATGATCCAATACCTGGAAAAAACCAAGTCCTTAATTCAGAACTTTGATAGGTTCACAATCAAACAAGTACCTAGAGGGGACAACAGGAAAGCTGATGCGCTTAGCAAGATTGCATCCACAAGCTTTGCGCACCTATCAAAACAGGTATTGGTGAAAACTCTAAAAAACAAATCAATCTTGGAGATGGAAGTATCCACGGTGATAGAAGAACAGGACCCCACGTGGATGACACCTATCATTGAATTCATCAGCCAAGGAATCTTACCACAAGATCATAAGGACGCTCGAAGAGTGCGGCGCACAACGCAGCGATTTGAACTACGAGATAGCATCCTATATCGACGTTCTTTCTTATAACCTTGGCTCCGATGTGTTGGACCTCTTCAAGCAGATTATGTACTCCGAGAAATTCACGCTGGATCATGTAGCATGCACTCAGGACCACGGTCTGTTGTGGCGTGCGTTCTGCGGTCAGGATATTACTGGCCTACTATGCACCGCTATGCGCGAGATATGATAAAAAATGCAGCAATTGCCAAGTACACAGGCCAATTCCGCGCCAACCACAACAAGAGTTAACCCCCATCACCTCACCATGGCCATTCTAAATGGGGCATTGACATCGCAGGCCCTTTCCCCGTTGCAGCGTGAGGGCTAAAATTCCTCATCGTAGCCACAGACTACTTTACAAAGTGGATTGAGGCAAAAGCAGTGGTAAGCATCACTGGCAACCAGGTAAAACGCTTCATGTGGGACAATATTGTGTATCGCTTTGGGCTACCTGGGGAAATCATATCAGATAATGGGAAGCAATTCTGTGACAACCCATTCAAAGATTGGTGCGCGCAACTGAACATCACACAACACTTTGCTTCAGTGAAACACCCACAAACCAATGGCCTAGTTGAACGCGCGAATCGCAGCTTAGGCGAAGGGATAAAAGCACGCCTTGACAGACACAAAGGAAAATGGGTGGACGAGTTGTCACATGTTTTATGGGCGCACCGCACCACAATCAAAACCAGTACCGGAGACACACCATTTTCTCTTGTGTATGGAACAGAAGCCGTCATACCAGCTGAAATTGGAATGCCAACTATACGAACAGCAGAAGTAAACGTCACAACAAATGACGAGGAGCGGCACATAGACTTGGACTTGCTGGAAGAAAGGCGCGAACGCGCAGCTATACGCGAAGTCAAGCATACTTCCTTCAGGCCAGGAGACTTTGTTTACCGCGCTAACAATGCAAGCCACGCAGAAGACACATGCAAGCTTGGGCCCAAATGGGAAGGACCCTACGAGGTCATGGATGCACTAGGTGATGGTGCATACAGGTTGCGTGACATGGAAGGTCATGACCTGGCGCGCACTTGGAATATTTGCAATCTCAAAAGATGCTACCTTTAGGAAAGGCTACGGCCTACAAACAGACAACTTGGCACCTTAGAGTATGCCCAATAATTGTTTGTCATTGAATTTTCTTTTCATTTTTACGAATTGTCTTTATTTTCCAAAAAACTTGCAAGTATTAATAAAACGTTATGGTTTCTAGCTAACTCCATAACACATTTTACTTTATTGCGTACATTCTTATATGTGTCAATATTGTTATATTATATTTTTGCCTACATGGCGTGCACGCACTAATTAAGACCCACGATGGCAGAAAGGATGAGTAAACCTAATAACTAACTCGTTGAGTAAGAGGGTTGCAAACCCATCAACATTGGATCACGCATCCTTGCTAAGCGCCTTACCTTCAAGACGTTGATGTAAGTTTTCCATGCGCATTCCACGAAGGATGCGCAATATCACGTACACTGTACAAGCTTAGCAAATTATAATCCAAGACTCTTGGTCATTTAATAAGACTTTGCAAAAATAATGCAAGTCTATTTTCATGCTTAAGATTTATTTTGAGTCACGCACTTAATTTAAACATAGGTTCCAAAAAGAGTATATTAATTGATCTTTTTACGTAAAGGATAACAATTTACGAACAGATACCATAACACGAAAAAAATATAATTTGTTATTTATAAAATAATAGACAAGTTACAAAAGCCTACATTTACACACTATGACGATGCTCAGGACTATCTTTTGGGGCAGCGGCGCTTCCTGCCTCTTGGAGCTTTCTCAAAAGTAACGCATCCTTAGGCGATATGGTCGCTACGCTGACGGCAACTCCGTCTGATCTGGGAATATGCGCAGCGCCCACACCGCATAGGATGGCCTTGCCCTTAACACCCTTTTTCTTGTCTGCTCTCTCTGCGTGCAGTTCCAAGACCTCCTTAAGAGGAACCTCCTTTTCAAGAACAAAAGGGTTCAACATATGACGCGGCTGCGCAAAAACGGGAACCTGCAGCTGCGACTCGTCAGGCTTTAGAAAATAGTCTGGCTGCGCCTCTGCATCCTCTAAGATGTGTCGCCCCAGGGTCAACCCCTCCATAATTACCTTTATGGGGTAATCCTGGTCGCGCTCTAGCCGCGCAATATGGGGAAGCTCAAGCAGCTTTATCCTCTCCATAGCCTTCATCAGCTCGTCATAGGCATTGGCATTATAACCGGGCACCTCAGCAAGCGCCACATTCAACAACTTCGCCTCATGGAGCTCCTCCATAGCTTGCACCCTACCGCGCTCCACAGCGCACTGCACCACCTTTCCAAAAGTCTCCAATACCTCCGGGGACTCTAAGGTGCCCATCGCAGCCAGGCGCAAGCCATGACTGATCAACCACCTACATACACAGAAAAAGGATGCATTAGAAGAGAAGAGACAAATTAATACATATAATAAGGCAACATTGCAAAAATATACAAGAACGTACCTGCGCTCAGCTATCGTAGACATAAGATGAGGATATAATTCCTCATCATACTCTATACTAAGGCCGCGCAGCTTCTCCTCCTGCTCCTTCAGGATCTTCTCCATGCGCAGGCGGAACTCATCAATATGACCAAAGTGCTCAGCCTTTTTCTCCTCAAGATACCTTACCCCCCAGGTAAGGTTTGCCCTGAACTGATGAAGTTCGCCGCGCGCCTGTTGCAGCTCAGCCATCATGGTCAACTTTTCATCAGTGACCTTGTCTGCATGCGCCTTGACGGACCTCACCTCCGCTTGCGCCTCAGCTAGCTGCGCACGGAGAAGGGCAATCTCCTCATCCTTTTGAGTGAGAGTGCTGCTCTCCCCAACATATCGCGTCTTCAACTGAGCGACCAGCTCAGTCTGACGCTCAGCAGCAGCAGCCAACTCCACCAACAGCTGCTGCGCAGACACCTCCTTACCCCCCTTCACCCCTCCTCCACGTTTGCATTCTGAGGAGGGATCACACCTTCCACAAATGCCGCGTCATCCTTTGCAGCATGGTCACTACAAAGCACAAGTAGAAGGTTAGAGTAAAAAAAAAAAAAAAAAAAAAAAAAAAGTAAGAAGATAGGAAATATGTGGTTATCACTTACAGAGGGGGCGAAGCCTTTGTCATCCCCTTATCCGCGCCGGTGGCGGATGTGTCATCTTCTGCGGATGACTCTTCATCCGCGACCAGATGGCGCCTCCTCTTGGAAGTGCCAGGAGCATTAGCCTCTCCCTTGCGCTTTAGATTCTGCGCCACATTCTCAGGCTCTAGCACCTCCACGCTGTCAGAAGACTCAGCCTGCAACCTCTCCACATGCGCAGGCTCCCCAGTAGGAGGCACGCTCTGCACAGGCGTCACAAGCAGAGGAGGTGAATCTTCAGGCGTAGCTTGCCCCAACACAGTTAGATGCCCAGCAGTCACATCCAGAAGTGGCTGCTCATTCTCCCTCAGAAGACGCACACCAACCGTCACCTGCTTCGGCTTCTCCAGCTTCACTACGGCGAACAAATCCATCTCTACGCAACACATGAGCAAATAACAAAACACAGATTAGTTATTGAAGGTACACATACAAAAAATCTTACATTATTTGAAGCGAACAAATAAAGGGATAAGCACCCACCCCGGCCGCTCTCATCAATGAAGGTTGGCACCTCGTCAGAACCATGAAAATAGCTGCGACTCAGCCCCATGTGCACCAAAAACTCCTCAGGGTAAGGGTTAATGGGGATGCGGTTGGCATTAATCGTATCTGCATCCGCTACGCTATACGAACCAGGTGCGGGGCACCCATCCCTTGGCAGCGTCTCTTGAGTATAAAACTCAAAAGGCGAAGGAAATACCCTATCATCTACCCAGAAAAACTTTTCCCTCCAGTCCCTAAGTGAATCCACCTTCTCCGTGTAACACTGAAGGCGTCCACCACGCTTCGCGAAAGATACCCATCCATGCGACCACGTTGTGCGGTAAAACGCACGGAATAGGTCCACAGTCGGGTTGATAGCAAGCAACCGACAATTTATTTCAAAATTGGATACCTTTACCGCACCTATACAGTGCAGCTGGGAAATGTGAAGGTGATAGTGGTTGAGCACATTGCTCAAAAATATGGACATGGGTACGCGCTGATTCGCATACTCGAAGAAGCGCGTATATAACCCTATCTTTCCCTCAGGGAAATCCGCGATGCACGCGTTGGCCTCCGGTACAACCGGATGCACGTCAAGAGGAATAAAATAATCCGAGGAGAACTGACGCAGTTCATCCTCATCTATTTCAGAAGGAAACTCGTGTAATTGGCGAACCATTTTAAAGAAACTAATAATAGGGCACGCTTACGTGGATTACCTAATAAAACAGTTGCTCTCTTTGAAAACGCTTTGAAGAAATGTAGAAATGGCGGAAGTGTGTTTTTTACTGTGTGTTTTTCAGTAAATGGGAGGCGGTGTTTATATAGGGTTACTAAAACCCTAGCATGTGAGCCACGTGGAACCAACTATCCTAATCGTGTGGCTAGAAGACGATCGGGTACATGCACTTTTTCCCGTTTCCCGATAAACACGTGGACACTCTCCCCATTTCCCTAGGTAATTTTTGGTAATATTAGTGACTATATACATTGTTTACCATATTGGGCGGTAATTTTTCCCGCCACACTTACCGTTGCTTCAAGAAGTCTAGTATCCGCGACTAGCAGGCCGCGCACACTAGACTGGGGGGACATGATGACGTATAGTCTATACTTGGGCCATGAGCCCAAATGATAAACATTACTAAGGCCCAAATCCACAATAGGTGGACTATCATAACAATGACTTGGGCCGCATTACAAAAAGGATTGGGCTCACGTAGACCCAAGCCCAACCGAACTATTTATGGTCTAGATAAGGATCTTCTATCTATGGATAAAGATCCTTGGACCGGATAAGCACCACGCGTGCGAAACGTAAGGAGCACGAAACCTACGAGGATTCTGCGCCTATATAAGGAATGACATAATTCTCATTAAAGGTACGATACACAAAACCCTAAAACTCTTTACGAGAACCCTAAAACCGATTACTTACTCTCACGCCTGAGGATAATCGTGGGAGACAATCCCATGATAAGCCTAACGGTGTTTGTTTATTTTCTTAGTGCGCAGGTTTCAAGCATTAAGAGCTAATTGGTACGAGAGCAAGAGCCCAAACTAGGAACGCCCAACTTTTGTATCAACAATTATTATTATTATTTTATTATTATTATTATTTATTATTATATTATTTTTATTATTCTTATATTACATTTTTATGTTTTATATAAAAATAATTGAATTACATTACGTTGTGCATCAACCAAACACATCGACAGATTTCATCAGTTACAATTACAACACATTCCAATTTTTTGAATTACAATTACATCAAATTACAATTTATTCCAAATATTACAATTCCTTTAAAAACATTCTGTGAACCAAACGCCCCCTTAGAGTTTTCGAGTTGGGATTTTTGGTTCATGTAAGAATTTGTGAGTAATTTATGAATTTACGTGGTATAAAAAGAAAATAGTCATGTTACAATTTTTTGATGAAAATGATTTTTATTATTTATTTGGTCATCGAAAGAACTTACGAAGATGTTGGTGAGTGTGTGGATGTTGCGGATTAGGCCAACTGAGAAACTTTCATTAGGCCAGGTGGATCGGCGGAGTCCCCACAACAATTTACGTAGACCAAAAGTCTAGATTTAAAATTTTAAAAGATTTGTGTAGAACTTGCATAGCGGTGGCTTTTGCCACCTAGCCCAATCCATCTGCACACTCTACGACATTCTCGTACATGTTTTCAATGATCAAATAGAAGGAACCTGTAATCATGTTTATCGAAAAGAATTGTACAGTGGCTAATAGTCCAAATTCAAGACTCTTTAAAAAGGTGCCTAAAATGTGCTAAACATCTGATGAGGCGAAAAATGAACCGTTTTTAGGGGGTCATTTTAGCCCGGATTCGAATTTATTTGATCAAATATTGCCCTAAATCGCTCCTTTTGTCATTTTAGGTACTTTTGGAGTGAATTCTGGAAAAGGAAGCATTTTGGACGTTTTTGGAGCATAAAAGTGAAGAAAACGGCAAAGTCTTAATTTTCCTTGCTGGGAACAGTACCTGACGGCGTCAAGCGTTTTCAAGTGACGGCGTCAAGAGTAATACAAGAGGTGGAAGTGGATAAAGTCCGTGACGATCCAGTAGAGTTTTGTACTATGGAGATGACGGCGTCACCATAGGCCGTCATGGTCCAAATGTTAGTGACGGCCCAGAGTAAAATTACACATGACGGCGTCAAAACTGGATCTAGGCAATCCGATTTCATTATGGGCGGCGAGTTGACGGCGTCAGAATTTTCTTCTTGACGCCGTCACCCTGTAAAATCTATATATAGTTTTGCAATTTTCATTCATTAAAGTGTAACAATTAGGGTGTAACTTTGGAGAGAAACCCTAGTCCGAATATCACAGCATTTTCAAGGGTTTTTACCCTTTGAAACCTTTCATGTTCAATTGAGATAAGTACTCTTTCAATTCATTCAATATGTCTATGTGTTGCTTGAATATATCTTACACTTGTCTTCAATTTAACATGCTTGGCTAGATCTCTTGTGTGTTTGCTTAGATGTAGTGAAACCTAGATGTTAATTATGGGTTGATTGTTTGTTTATAGTTGTTACGGATGATTGTATTCGATGTTAGGCTTAAGAAAACTAGCAGACTTCCATTGGTGACATGCTTGAACGTCTTAAGAAACATGATCAGAGGTGTACTATGATTTTTGGTTGTATTTAATGCGTAGGAGAATTCTAATGAACCCATGTTAGGAGCTTCTAACGGCTCGACATAGGAGTGAAGTAGGATCCTATAGAGTTAGGGAATATTGTACACGGCCCTACGACTAGTATTAAGGAATACGACTCGTCATCCATGCAATTGTAACAAACTATCAACCTGTAAAAGATATCTAGGGAGTAATGAAACCTAAGTAAACACAACTCTCCCTATTATTGTTCACACCACACTAGTTTAATTAGATTTATTTTCATTCTTGTTATTTTATTTTGATTGCATCTTTAGTTATTGGGTTAGTTGGCTAGCAACTAATTCCGCCCACTCCTCCAAAACCCGAGATTTTATTTGCTTTCATAAAAATATAAAAGTACAAAAAGAATCATCCCTCACCTCTACACCTAGTTTTTAGGCCTTCTAATCCTAGCGACACTATTCCTGAGTTGAACGATCAATCCCCCGGTACTTGTCACTATACTATACTACAACGATCAGGTACACTGCCTGGTGGGGGTTGTAAGCTTCTCGAGATCCCTCGAGAGGTAAAGCCTGGTGCAATTCCCACGTATCAAGTTTGTGGCGCCGCAACCCGGGGAATAGTTACTTGCTAGATTCCTTTCTAGTAAGATTTTATTTTTATTTTTTAGGTTTTCTTTAGTCTATTTTATTTCTTTGTTTCCTTTGTTCGTAAACTATCTCGATGGATAACAATAGCATTGATCGTTTGATTCCTGTTATTCGTGTTTTTAGTCGTAGTATTTTCCAAATGCCCGCCCCAATCCCTTTAGTGGAAAATGAGAACCCACCTAACCTCTCGCCTAACCATCACTTTGACAATAATTCTGAAATGGAGGAGTCTGACCATGATGATGACCATAGGGCTAGTCCTTTTTACTATTTGGACTCTGATGAGGACCTTGATGATGGTGATGTGATTAATGAGGATAGGATGGATGATGAAGTGGACCCTCTTAGGTATGTCGACCCTAGAACAAGGATTGAGAATAATAACCCATTTAATATGCAATTCCCTTGTAAAATTGGATTTAGGAGCTTTGATGCCTACCTTAACTCATCTCTACCAATGAACATAATCTCGTGTAGTGAATACAATAAAATCATGGTAGATGAGTTAGAATACAAAGGAGATAATATTATTGCTAGGGCAATGTCATTGCATGTGTTTGTAGGAAGCTTTGTTTATCATGTTGAGTTCATGGTTATGGGGAATCCAAGAGAATTTATCAATAGTAAGTTAACCCAAGTTGTGTTTGGGAAACCCTTCAAAAGGTTAACCAACCTTGATGAAAAACTTATGGAAGGGTTAATTACATTCTCGGATGGGGCTGAAGATTTTGTCTACCAAATGCCTCGTGCACACCTTAGGTTCAAGGATTTTTCCATGGAGAAATGTAGTAGGTATCCGCCCCTAGAAATGCTAAGTGAGAATGATAAAAGAAAAGAGCTTAAATATCCCCATGAAAAGAATAAAAGGTATTATCGTGGATGTTTAGAGTTAAGTGATGATTATAAGAAAGATGAGGCGACTATTAGATGGCTCACCCTTGGGTATGTGAGCATAAGCGACACACGATAGCCCATGACCTTGAGTCTAGTGATGCATGGGAATTGCACCAGGCTTTACCTCTCAAGGGATCTCGAGAAGCTTACAACCCCCACCAGGCAATGTGCCTGATCGTTGTAGTATAGTATAGTGACAAGTACCGGGGGATTGATCGTTCAACTCAAGAATAGTGTCGCTAGGATTAGAAAGCCTAAAAATTAAGTCTAGAGGTGAGGGATGATTCTTTTTGTATTTTTATATTTTATGAAAAGCAAGTAAAAATCTCGGGTATTGGAAGAGTGGGCGGAATTAGTTGCTAGTCAACTAACCCAATAACTAAGATGCAATCAAAATAAAATAACAAAAATGTAAATAAAGCTAATTAAACTAGTGGTGTGAACAATAAATGGGAAAATTGTGTTTACTTAGATTTCATTACTCCCTAGATATCTTTTATAGGTTGATAGTTTGTTACAATTGCGTGGATGATGGGTTATATTCCTTAATACCAATCGTGGGGTGGCGTACGTACTTCCCCAACTCTATAAGCTCCTACTTCACTCCTATGTCGAGCCTGCAAGAAGCTCTTAACATGGGATCACTAGAATTCGCTCATGCATTAAATACAACCATAAAAACCTAGTACGCATTGGTTCATGTTTCTTAAGACGTTCAAGCAAGTTACCCTATGGAAGTCTGCCAGTTTTCTTAAGCCTAACATCGAAATCATTCATCCGTAACAACTATAAACAAGCAATCAACCCATAATCAACATCTAGGTTTCACTACATCTAAGCAAACACACAAGATATCTAGCCTAGCATGTTAAAATCAAGACAAGCGTAAGATATATTCAAACAACACATAGACATATTGAATGAATTGAAAGGATACTTATCTTAATTGAACATGAAAGGTTTCAAAGGGTAAAAACCCTTGAAAAGACTGATAAAATCGTGCTAGGGTTTCTCTAAGTTATCCCTCTAATTGTCCTCTCTTAGTGAATGAAAATTACAAAACTATATATAGATTTTCCAACGTGACGGCGTCAAGAAGAGAAATCTGACGCCGTCAACTCGCCGCCCATAATAATATCGGATTGCCTAGATCCAGATCTGACGCCGTCAAGAGCAAATTTCCTCTGGCCGTCATGTGTAATGGGACCATGACGGCCTATGGTGACGTCGTCATGTGCCTTAGTGTAAAACTCTCTAGACCGTCACGGACTCTATCCACTTCACCTCTTGTAATACTCTTGACGCCGTCATGAAGAGCTTGGTGACGCCGTCAGGTAGTGTTCCCGGCAAGGAAAATTAAGACTTTGCCGTTTTCTTCACTTTTATGCTCCAAAAACGTCCAAAATGCTTCCTTTTCCAGAATTCATTCCAAAAGTACCTAAAATCACAAAAGGAATGATTTAGGGCAATATTTGATCAAATAAATTCAATTCCGGGCTTAAATGACCCCCTAAAAACGGATCATTTTTCGCCTCATCATATACCCTTACACTTGAGATTTGCTTGTCCTCAAGCAAATGCGCTTTTATTCTAATCAAAATACAAGTTAGGGGTCATTTAACACTAATATAAAAGTAATTACAACAAATAATCGTTCTACTAAAGACCAAAGACAAGCACGAAGGTCATACACTAGCACCTCACAAATAGTGTTTAGATACTCACCATCAAAGAGGTCTTTCAAAGGGTTATAATGTTAGGTGTAGGGATATGGAATTCACGGTTTTGTTGGATAAAGGCAATCTTTACTGGTGGCGAGTTAATAATCTTGGTTAATTACATGTACAATATGGTGTTGCTAAGCCAAGGGTGTCCATGGTATTGGAACCGTCCCGAAAGAACCGAGAACCGAAAATATGGAAAAAGTGGAACCAAGAACCGTCCCAAGTTCTTCGGTACGGTTCCGGTACGGTACTCGGTTTCGGTACGGGAATTTCGGGTAATTCCCACAAGAACCTAAATGTTTAAATAATTTATTTTTTTTCGTCGTCTATCAATCATAAAGACATGTTAATAATGTTATAACAATACAAATACACACGGTATTTAACTAATGTACATGATTAAATATTGTATACTTAAACAACAACATATATACTTGATTTAGTTATTTAGTATACTTGATTAAATATTGCGCATCATATTAAATCGAAAAGCATGAAGTACACTAACACCAACTGACCAACAATTTTATATAATATAATATGCATTCATACTTCCAACCCATTATACTCGTTAACTATAGATTTGTCATTCTTCACATATTGCATTATATAATTCACTTGATTTTTCTATTACTATAGGTAAGTATCAAAATTACGATAAAAATCTCAAGATAAACATACGTTTATGTTGATAAATGATGATGATTATCTTTGAATGGATTAAAAGTTTGGGTGTTAATTTTATTATGTGTTTTTAAGTTTTAGATTTTTTATGTTACAGTTTAATAATGAGTAGGTTTTTTTTTTTTTTTAATTTTTTATTTATTTATTCATTTATTTTTTTCTCTTTAAAATTTTATATACATTACACAATGTCCCAAATAAACCATATAAAATTTCATATTTTTAAAGTAGTCGGTTCTTTCGGGAAAGAACCGGAACCGGACGGTTCCGACCCGAACCGTCCCGAGAACCTAAAATTTGGAATTTTAGGAACCAAGAACCGTACCATGGTTCTAATATACAGTTCGATTCCGGTACGGTACCAGTACGGTTCTTCGGTTCTTTTCGACACCCCTAGCCAAGACTAGACTCGAATTAAGCTAATAAATCAAAAATAACAAAAACATAAAATAAACATAGAATGAAACGGGATGGTAGTCCGTGTGTTTTTTTCTTTTCTTTTTCTATTTTTTTTCTTTTATTTTTCTCAATTTTTTCGATTTTTTTTTTTTTTTTTTTTTTTTTTTTTTTTTTGCATACACTCTTACCCTACCATCCAAAATAATACATCATAGGGAATGAACATTCCCCTTACACTTGAATTTTTACATACTTTACAATAAACTAATCTAATGACTCGAATTAAGATAATCAAAACACTTGGAGTACTTTTAAAGATTAACGCACATATGGGGGTAATATTTTGATGTTCTTCCCCATTACTCCATAACACAAGTACTTTACCCATGAGTACCAATCGTCCCAAAACAATATGTACAAGGATATGACTCGACTTAGCAACCATGTAATCAATTAGATAATTAACTAAGGGTTTAAACAAATAACAATAATGCACTAAAGATGAGTGCATACACGGAAGGCTAAGGCGATTTGGGTGTACATTTAAGTGGGTTGTAAAAAATTCTTCCTTTAAGTAAGATGCTTAAAGTTAGAAACGAAAAGATAGGCTCGGAGGGGTGTACTAGGGGTTTCGTGTACTAAAAATGAGTACAACGCTAAGGTGTGGGAAAAATTAGTTGACTTTACTAGCCAAGTAATATGACTTAAATGGTCAAGTAATTATGATACGGGTTTAACACAAGGGTGATCCTAATGCCTCTTATCATGTAGTAAATCCTACTACACGAATGTAGTCTTACTAGCGGTCTCGGGATGCATCACTAACACAAGTTCTAGAATCTAAATGCTACCGGTACACTCATAAACAGTAATAGTAAATGCTTTTCCTATCAAATCTAAAGGCGAACCTCACATATTTGGGTGGAAAATTTTTCTGAATAGTACGGTTTTGTGCTAGTCATACAACTCCTATCCATGAGACGCTTGCTAAGGCTAAAGTTTAACTCCTAAATGTTGTAAAAAATTTTAAATTTGGCGCTAAAATTACACTAACAAGTATTTCTCATAGTTTTTTTACACACCTACCATCAAACAAACAAACTCAAGTGAAAGTGTATCCTATAAGGTATCATCATTTACCCTCTTCTTACACTTAGGATGAACATTGTCCCCAATGTTCAACTAAAGAATGTAAAAGTAAAATAGGTAAAAGAATGAAATCAAATACTCCCCTAATTCGTTCGGTGTGGATAGTGTGGTAACAAGGTTAGATCTTCCTCCAAGAAAATGAACAATCAAAGCTTCCCTTCCAGAATATAAATCATCTTCTTGTCATACATAACCTGTTAAACCTGAGAAAACAAACAAGGCAACCTCGCGTAAAATTGGCGGCAATCTATATATATATATATATATATATATATATATATATATATATATATATATATATATATATATATATATATATATATATATATATATATATATTAACAAATCCTAGAAAAATAACATATATATCTTAAATTGCTTTCTAGGAATTAAAGGGATATAATGCTTGTGGAATGAATGTTTGCAGATTTCCTGGAGTTTATAAAACTTAAGAATTAACAAAAACTTTAAGACTCCGTTAGAAAAACAAAACTAGCAAAATTTCCAGAATTTTACACATGACGCCGTAAGGAGTTAATTCCTGACGCCGTCAGAAGTGATCTGTAGAAATCTTTACGTTAAGTTTCCGGAAAATTTCTGGAAAACTTACGTCCTACTTCCTGGAAAATCCTGCAAAACATCATTATGACTCGATACAAGCATTTGACTCTAACAAATACGAATATACATGTCCATTTAATATTGTGGAGAATCATGATCGATTTCGTTCTTAAAAACAAATTTGGGGTTTTCCTCTTACACTTATCTTTTGCGAAATACCTTTGGATGAAGTTAAGACTAAGCCAAACGACAAAATAAAGTATTTTCACCATTTAGTTTTGAAACATGATCTACCAACAATAAAAATAAAGCATGCATACGGAAACAAATAACAATCAAACAAATAAAAATCACACAAAACATGGGTTGCCTCCTAAGAAGCGCTTTTCTTTATTTACGAGTCTTGTAGCTAGACTCAAGGTCATGGGTAATTACGTGACCTCATCGTCAAATGTTACATCCTCCTCACTAATCATCTCATTACTACTTTCTTGATAATGTTTTACACGTTGTATGTTGACAGTAAACTCTCTACTTTCATCGTCTATTAACACAACAGCTCCAGTTTTAGAGGAACTTTTCACCGTAAATGGCCCATACCATCTAGACTTGAGTTTCCCTGGAAATAACCTTAACCGAGAATTATACAATAGGACTTTGTCCCCTTCTGAAAATCCCTTAGGTTTCTTAATTCGCTGGTCATGCCATCTTTTTGCCCTCTCCTTATATGTAATGGAAGATTCATACGCTTCTAACCTTAGCTCATCAAGCTCATGGAGTTGCAAGAATCTATTTGTCCGGGCGATTGTATAATCCAAATTACATGCCTTAAGCGCCCAATAAGCCTTATGTTCTAGTTCTACCGGAAGGTGACATGCCTTACCATAGACCATGCAGAACGGGGTCGTTCCAATAAGTGTCTTATATGCAGTTCGGAATGCCCATAAGGTCTCATCGAGTTTAAATGACCAGTCTTTTCTATTCTGACTAACTGTTTTTTCTAGTATTCTTTTAATAGCCCTGTTGGTGTTTTCGACCTGACCATTGGTCTGTGGGTGATAGGCGGTGGAAAATCGATGGGACACTCCGTATCTCCTCATGACCTTTTCAATTTGCGCATTGCAAAAGTGGGTTCTCCTATCACTAATGAGAGCTTTAGGAATGCCGAACCTAGCGAATAGCTTTTTCAGGAAATGAATAACTACCCTAGCATCGTTGGTCCTAAGGGCTTGTGCCTCTACCCATTTTGAAACATAATCGATGGCAACTAAAATGTATTCATTCCCTCCTGAAGATGGAAAGGGTCCCATGAAGTCGATTCCCCAGACGTCGAAAACCTCACATACTTGTATAAAATTCTGAGGTGCTTCATCTCTATTTGATATGTTCCCGGCCCGTTGACATGCGTTGCATGCTTGTACCATTTCTTTAACATCACGGAATATTGTGGGCCAATAGAATCCCGCATCGAAAATCTTTCGTGCGGTGGTGTTTATCCCATGATGGCCCCCAGAGGGGCCAGAGTGACACTCTCTCATGATCTTTACTGCCTCATCTCCCGAAACACAATGTCTGATTATTTGATCAGGGCACCTTCGGAATAAAAATGGTTCATCCCAGAAGTAGTATTTTAGTTGGGCAAAGAACCTTTTCTTTTTGTATTTAGTCATGTGTTCCGGAATGAGTCTGCTCGCGAGATAGTTAGCAAAATCAGCGTACCAAGGCTCAGAATCTGTCATTGACATGAGTTGTTCGTCAGGGAATGAATCCCGAATCTCGCTTCTATCGAGCTCATTAAGGGGATTGTCAAGAGGAGATAGGTGATCAACAGCCAAATTCTCCGCCCCCCTTTTATCACGAATTTCAACGTCAAACTCTTGTAACAACAAGATCCACCTAATTAGTCGTGGTTTAGCATCTTGCTTAGCAAAAAGATATCGGAGAGCCGAGTGATCGGTGAAAATGATTGTCTTTGAAAGGACAAGATATTGACAGAATTTGTCGAAGGCGAACACTACGGCTAATAATTCTTTTTCGGTGGTAGAGTAATTCTCTTGAGCGGGATTCATGGTTTTGCTAGCGTAGTAAATAGGTTGGAATAGCTTGTCACGCCTTTGGCCTAATACTGCTCCGACAACATAATCGCTAGCATCGCACATGATTTCGAAAGGTAACTCCCAGTTGGGTGTAACCATGATTAGGGCTTGCGTGAGCTCCTTTTTCAGGAGATCGAATGCATCCTTGCATTCTTGAGAGAAATCGAAAGGGGCATCCTTCACCAGCAATTGAGTCATGGGCCGAGCTATTTTAGAGAAATCTTTGATGAATCTCCGGTTGAACCCGGCGTGGCCCAAGAAGCTGCGTATTGCTTTAACAGTCGTGGGATAAGGTAGTTTAGATATAGCTTCCACTTTAGCTTGGTCCACCTCAATCCCATTCCCTGAGACCTTATGTCCTAACACAATCCCTTCTTTTACCATAAAATGACATTTTTCCCAATTTAACACCAAGTTGGTTTCCTCACAACGTTTGAGCATTTTTTCTAGATTAGCAAGACATCGGTCGAAAGAGTTCCCGAAGACTGAAAAGTCATCCATGAAAACTTCCATGCTGTCTTTCATCAGTTCGTGAAAGATTGCGGTCATGCATCGCTGAAAGGTGGCGGGGGCGTTACACAGCCCAAAAGGCATCCTTTTATAAGCGAACGTTCCATAAGGACAAGTAAACGTGGTTTTCTCTTGGTCCTCAGGTGTTATGGGGATTTGGAAATATCCCGAGAACCCATCCAAGAAACAGTAATACTCGTGCCCAGATAATCTTTCCAACATTTGGTCAATGAATGGTAGGGGAAAGTGAACCTTCCTTGTGGCATCATTGAGCTTTCTATAATCGATGCATACCCGCCAGCGAGTAACCGTTCTCTGGGGTACCATCTCACCCTTGTCGTTCTTCACCACAGTCATTCCACCTTTCTTTGGTATAACCTGTACAGGACTAACCCACGGGCTATCCGAGATTGGGTAAATTAGTCCTGCATCCAGAAGTTTGACGACTTCTTTCTTCAGTACTTCCTTAATGTTGGGATTCACCCGCCTCTGGGATTGCACGGTAGGTTTATAGTTTTCTTCCATAAGAATCTTATGCATGCAAAAGGTTGAGTCAATCCCCTTAATGTCGGCTACACTCCATGCAAGCACTCCCTTATATTTCTTGAGGACTTCTAAGAGCTTACCTTTTTGTTCATGTTCGAGGGAAGAGTTTATGATTACCGGCAGTTGATCCTCTCCCTGAAGGAAGGCATACTCTAGGTGGTTAGGGAGTTCTTTAAGATCTAGCTTAGGGGGTTCGATAATAGAGGGCTTAAGCTTGTTTTCGGGTTTTCGGAGTTCAAGCTATTCAGTGGTCTCCTGTCTAGGGTAGAAGGAGACTGCTCCAACACCCTCCATCTTTTCTTCTTCCAACAAGGGGAGAAAACTCTCACCCCGTAACCAGCCTTCTTCGATCTGTTCATCAACACAGTTATCAATGACATCCATGAGTTCATCGACCTCTCCGATGAAATAGAGCCGGTTAGCTGTTTTGAGAGAGAGATTCATAGTGTCTTTAATGTCGAAGGTTAAGCTATCGGTTCCTACTCGTAAGGTTAACTTGCCGTCATGAACATCAATGACTGCACGAGCGGTAGCAAGAAATGGTCTCCCTAAGATGATGGGCACCAAGTCATCCTCCTTCATCTCCAAGATCACGAAGTCAACCGGAAATTTGAATTTTCCAACTTTGACTAGCACATTCTCGTATATCCCTACGAGGTATTTGACTGATCTATCGGCTAGTTGGATGTTCATACGGGTAGGCTTTAATCCAGAGTATCCTAGTTTAAGGAACATGGAGTGAGGCATGAGGTTGATACTCGCCCCTAAATCGGTAAGAGCATTCTTTATTGATAGAGATCCTATGGAACAGGGTAAGGTGAAGCTGCCTGGATCGTCTACCTTTTTTGGTAGCCCTCGATGGGTCACCACCGAACATTCTTCCCCCAGAGTCACAAGACCCTCGAGTTTCTTTCGGTTGGCGAGTAATTTTTTAAAGTATGAGCTATACTTTGGCATGTGATAGCAAGCATCAAGGAGAGGTATGGTGATCACAGAGTCTTTTAGATATGACAAGAATCTCTTATTATCGTTCTCAATTTTCTGGTTTTTCAGTCGGGATGGGAATGGGATTCTCACAGGTTGGTTAGGTGGAGTCGATGGGGATGGGGTCACCAGGGGAGGTTGTTCGGGAGCCTCGCTGCTCACATTACCTTCCTTTTCGCGGGGCTCGCTTGGATCAAGGGTGATAGGATGTGAGCTCGGATAAGGGGGGTCCTTGGTTGTTATTCCAGCTCGAGTGGTTATTGCGAGCATGGGGTCTTTTTTGCTTACTGATGGCCTGTCTTGGTTATCAAGGGTGGAGTTAAGCTTGTTGAACCATTCTTCTATGTCATTCTGTTGCTCATCGACGAGCTCATTAAGACCTTTCAATTGTAAGCCTTTTTCTTGAGTGAAGTGACCAAGGTCATCTTCGAAAGTGCTCCTGATTTTATATTCAGGGCCTTCCTCTCCTTCTTTTCTCTTCACCAGATTTCCCCAAAGGGTATAATCATCGTTTTGGTAAAAAGGCAAAAGGGAGGGGTCAGCATAGATATCATGCCCTGACAAGCACGCATGTTCGGTCGTGGGTTCTCCTCCGCATTCCTCTACCTCGTTCGGGCCCCCACAGTAGTCGCAGATTAAGTAAGGATTTGAAAGTTGTTTAGTTAATTGCGACCCAGCTAGGTATTCCATTTTTTTGTGAATTTTTCTCAGCCGATCTGAAGGTGTTGATGTGATTTCAGACATGCTAGCAGTTGACTCAGGTTCATCCCAAGTGTCATCCTGGTCTTGAGCATATTCCTCAATCCCATTCCATCCTTCCTCGGCACTAAGATTGGCTAATTTCCCTTTTCTAGAATTGTTGATTCCGTTCCGGTCGGTTGAGGAGACGTTGTCGTAGAAGATTTGGATCAGAAGCCAGAATTCGATGCCATGATGGGTAACTTGTCTTATTAAATCCTTGAATCTAATCCATGATTTATGGAAGGGTTCGTCCTTCCCTTTTCGGAAGCGGAGGATCC
Source organism: Artemisia argyi (assembly GCA_030686995.1). NCBI lineage: Eukaryota > Viridiplantae > Streptophyta > Magnoliopsida > Asterales > Asteraceae > Artemisia > Artemisia argyi. Next base: position 96,015,079 of record CM060693.1, on the reverse strand, counting down.
TATCCCTAAATACTGAGGTTTTCCCTGCTGGAAAAAACTTCTCATAAAACTTGGATATGAGTTGCTCCCATGTGAAAATAGACTCAGAGGGAAGTTTATCAAACCACTCTTTGGCTTTTTCATAAAGAGTGAAAGGGAAGAATCGTAATTGGGACGTGTTTCTAGTAGCCCCATCCGTATGGAGGGTGTCTACTATTTTCAAGAAGTCCTTGATGTGTTGAATCGGGTCATCATCATCTAGTCCACAAAACTTGCACACACTTTGGACAAGCCAAACATCGGTCGCACGCAAGACCTCATCGGTGTGTTTGTTTGGGAAGACAATGGCATTTGAGAAGCCACGAGGATTTAGGGAGGAGTAGTCCTTAAGGCGCTTAGGAATGGGAGTTGCGGGGTACTCATATCGTTGTTGGATTGGGAGCTAGGGGATGTGAGGTGATTTTCTGAATTTTCTTCAGAAAGGGCCCCATCAAAATTGATGGCTATGCTGGATGGTTCAGGTGTTGAGAGAGATCGTCTTAGCCTACGCATTTCCCTATCAGGTTCTGCATAGGGCAAAACAAGGTCTCTAGCGGAACTACGACTCCTAGTGACTCTAAGGTTAGAGAATTCGACATTTGCCATGATGGTGAATGGTGGGGATTACGAATAAAGACACGAAGAAAAAGATAGACTAACGAAAACTTAAAAATAAAAATAAAATCTTACTAGAAAGGAATCTAGCAAGTAGACCTAATTAAAAGAAATTCTAACCTAGACAATAACTATTCCCCGGCAGCGGCGCCAAAAACTTGATGCGTGGGAATTGCACCAGGCTTTACCTCTTAAGGGATCTCGAGAAGCTTACAACCCCCACCAGGCAGTGTACTTGATCGTTGTAGTATAGTATAGTGACAAGTACCGGGGGATTGATCGTTCAACTCAGGAATAGTGTCGCTAGGATTAGAAAGCCTAAAAATTAAGTCTAGAGGTGAGGGATGATTCTTTTTGTATTTCTATATTTTATGAAAAGCAAGTAAAAATCTCGGGTATTGGAAGAGTGGGCGGAATTAGTTGCTAGTCAACTAACCCAATAACTAAGATGCAATCAAAATAAAATAACAAAAATGTAAATAAAGCTAATTAAACTAGTGGTGTGAACAATAAATGGGAAAATTGTGTTTACTTAGATTTCATTACTCCCTAGATATCTTTTACAGGTTGATAGTTTGTTACAATTGCGTGGATGACGGGTTATATTCCTTAATACCAATCGTGGGGGTGGCGTACGTACTTCCCCAACTCTATAAGCTCCTACTTCACTCCTATGTCGAGCTTGCAAGAAGCTCCTGACATGGGATCACTAGAATTCGCTCATGCATTAAATACAACCATAAAAACCTAGTACGCATTGGTTCATGTTTCTTAAGACGTTCAAGCAAGTTACCCTATGGAAGTCTGCCAGTTTTCTTAAGCCTAATGATGAGTGCTCAAACACTCATCATTTTTGGTCAAATCTGAACTGCAAAACATACAAAAACACTCAGTAATGCATCAAAATACTGAAAATATTTCAAAATCGTGTTTTATATGTTTTAGATGCAAAACGAGTAAAAACAGATAAAAAACGTATAAAGTTTGCATAATTGGCAGTTTCAGTCCCCCAACTTTCATAAAATTACAAAACTAGTCCATGGATATTCAAAATATAGAAAATTATCACCAAAGGTCCTTTTACAATCATAAGTTGTCATATTTAGTCCTTTGGTGAAAAATCTCAAAAGTTTTGGAAAATTACAATTTAGTCCCTGGAGTTACAGATTTTGGCAGATTCAGTCCCTGGTGGGATATTTTTGAAAGGAAAATCATTTTTTGCCCTTGGAAAATCAAAATGTATCACAAATAATCCTTGGGTGAAATTTTCAGAAAATTGCATGTTTAGTCCCCGAGGTTTGGAAATTTACAAATTTGGTCCCCGGGAAATTTTGAAAAATGAAAATGAAAAAAAAATGGTTTTTGAAATATTGGTGATTGGCAATTTGGTCCTTGGTATTACTTATGGGGAATTTCATTTTCAGTCCCTAAACCTTTGGTAAATTACAAAAATGGTCCTTGTGATTAATGTTACAACCAAACGGATCCCTTGTGTTATTATAGCCCATAAACCAAATCCATTACCACCCTTATACCTCCCCTGATCCAAGCAAACAGCCCACCCAAGCCCAACTTACACAAATCCAGCCCACTCCCCCCATTTTTAATATAACCTGGTCATTGACCAGGTCAAACCCCCAACACCCCGTCTACTGTACACCCTCCTCCTTCCTCTACAAACCATGCTCCATGATTCCTGCTTCCATGCCCTCTCCACTCCTCCTTTTCACCAACCTTCCCCCTCCTCCATTAATATATCAACCTCTCCATTAATGCACCCACCTGCCAACACCAACTCCACTCAAATTGCCCACCTCCCCATTTCCCGCCAAAACCCAATTTGAAGGGTCAAGATCTTTTTAAGCCAAATCAATGGCTCCAAATTGATGGGAATGAGAGAGAAGACTCCCAAGGTTTATAAAAGTCAAGAGAAAGGCAGAAGAAAAGAGTTAGTTAGTTATGTAGTGTAGTTTTAGTTTCCTTATGTCGTTTTTTCTTAATTTTCCATATTCCAGTGTTTCCTTTAGCTTCTATAATGTAATTTTAATGTTTTAAATGTATTAGAATCTTATTTTCACCAGTAATTCAGTTTCTTATTAATCAATTCAGTTTTTTGTCAATTATTGCTAAAAATCTCAATCTCACTCAATGTTGTTAAAAAGTGTTATGTACTAGTCCAATAAGCTCAATTTAGCTCCCTTATGAGCTTCTTGAAGCTTTGATAGCAAGTAGAGGACTTATAAACCAGTTTAGTTTTATTACTCAAAAATCACCAAAAATAATCAAAAATACAAAATCAGTGTAAAAAGAAGAAGATGCAAAGGAGCTTGGTGGATTTTGGCTTTTTCATGGTTTAGAAGCTCTTGGGAGCATTAGGTTGGTAACTTGATCCTTGAGTATCTCAGTTCCTTGCTTTGGACCAAGTGTGAGCATTTTCTTTAGTTTATAGCATAATCTGTGTTTGTAGCATTGTGCTTATTTTTGTGTTTGTTCTTTGCTTATTTTGTTTAATTGCAGCTTAGTAGATAGGTAGTGTTTGATAAATTAGACCCAAACTCAAAGTTTCAGTAGTTTCATTATTATTTAAGTTTTAAAGGAGTGTTTGGATTAGAATTGTTCACTGTGTTCTTGTTGTTGCAGTGTTGCAATTTTGCTATTTGTAAGTTGCTTTAAGTTTATTTAGACCCTAGGACTCATAAAAATGGTATGTTAAGCAAGTAAAAGTCAAATTACCTCTTGAATCACCTTGACAGTTAACTGTCAAGGTAATTGGGTCTCAAAACCCACCATTTTGTTTAAAAGTTGCTCATCTAGCCTAAGTCAGCTCTAACATAACCTAAAACATCAATTTCAACCAGTTAGACAGAATCAAAGTTGGACAAAGTCAAAGTTCTAAGTTTTTAGCAAAAGTCAAATTGGCATCTTTCAGAATTTTACAAAACTTCAAAGAATTGTTTTGAATTTTATGTTTGCTTTCATTGCTTGAAAATTGTTCACATTTGTTTTCTATCAGTCCAACTTCAAGATCCCATGGTTGTTTGATTTTTGAGAATTTTACCCTGGGCCCCACTTAGCCCCAAACACACTTGCAGGGCAAGTATGTGCCCTGCTGCACAGCCCTCACCACCACACAGCCACCTTTATGGGTGGCTGCAGCCCACCTCAGTGGTCCATAAGCCACAAAATTTCCACCTTTCAACCCCCCCATGGTAGGGTTCATGGTTTGACCCTGGGTTTGATCTGAGACCCTCTGGGACCCACCTAAATCAGACCCTCTAATCTGTCCTATTTCAGTGTTCACCACAATAAGCCAAGTGCTTATTTGTGGCTTATTTGCTTATTTTGTGAACTCCTTGTACCTTTTTCAGCTTATTCATGTCCTATTAGCTTATTTAGTTCAGAATTAGCAAGAGTGGGTCCCACTTAGGCCCATTTTGGCTTATTTCCCTCCACAGTTGACCAAAGTCAACTGTCTCAACTTTTAAGCTCTCCACAGCTTATTTTTAAGTTATAAAACTTTTGTTTTTTACAAAAGTTTGTTGTTTTTAGGTGTAAATCTGTTTTCAAAAAGAAAAATTCCAAAAATCCAAATTTATTTTTAAGTGATAGTTTCTATTTAATTTTATTTAAATTTTATTTTTCATTTTTAGATTTTAATTAAGTACTTGTCATTTTTATATTTTTATTAATTTCCTCTTATATTAAAGTAGTTATAATAATTTTCTCAGATTTTTATTTCATTATTTAGTATTTATTAGAATTAATCTTAGTTTTATTAATAATTAAGTAATAATTAGTTTTAAATAGCATAATTAGTTTTTATTAAGTGAAACCTAGTTTTTATATTTTTCCTAGCTTTTATATGTTGTAAAATAATTTTAGAAATTTTCTTGTGATTTTTACTGTTCATTTTCTATTTTTCTTAATTTAAATAGTTTAATTAGGTAATTAATAATTAATTAGTAATTATTTAATATAAAAATCACAAAAAGACAAAAACACTTATTTTTAATTTTAAAACTTATTTTTAGTTATTTTATAATTTTTGAAATTTTATTTTCACCTTTTTAGTATTTAATTAATATTGTATTATATTTAAGTTGTTTAAATATTAATAATTAGTAATAAATAGTATTTAATTAATAATAAATAATTAATTAGCGTAAAAATTTATTTTCTTTTTCTAAAAATTTTCTTTTGTCTTTTAGTTTGTAAAAAAGTCATTTTCACCCCCTGGGTGTTTTCAGATTTCCGTTTTTACTTTTTATTTTGTACGTCTACGTTTTATTTAAACGTAACGTACGCGTTTTTTAGGTTTTAAACGTTTCTGGGTTTTCAAACTTTCCAGTCTTGTTCAGATAGCTTGTTTAAGCTATTTCATTGTAGATTCCAGTAGTGTAATCATCACAACTCAAAACCCCCTTTCCCATCCAGATTCACCCGATCACATAACCGTTTGTTAGCCATTCACACCTCGTCGGGACATAACGACCCGGGAAAACACTGTATTCCTCGGAGCATTGATCTAGGCTGTTTGACCATCTTGACCACATCCGTGGTTAACTTTGGTTGACGGTTTAGTATCAATCAATTTTTGGCGCCGCTGCCGGGGAGGTGTGCGCGCTATTCTAAACGGTTTTGCGTATTGGTGAATCGGGATATACTTCCACTGTATATTTATCCATCCTTGTTCATATATTTTCATAAAAACCCAAAAATATTTTTCCTTACCCTCTATCCATTTGATTCTACCATCTTATACCCATCTCATGTATAATTCTTATGGCGTCTCTCGGCTACACGTGTTTTCACTGTAAAAGCCCGATTGAGAACGGCTTTCGTTGTCTCCGGTGTATTTGTGAGAAATGTGGCAATAATTGTAGTAACAGATTTTGTGTTTTGTGCAATCTGTTCATAAGTCCAAATTCTCTCAATGATTCACCAAATTCTTCCAAGCCCGAGATACGTGCTATTAATGACAAACCTTCAAGAATTGATCCTAACCTTTCACGGTTTACGGTCAAAAGTTTGTCAAGCAAACGTACAGAGCTTAGGGCAGTGACTAAAAAGAACGACTTGCCCAATCTTCATGATTATCAAGAACCAAAACCCGAGACCATAACGGAAGTGGTGGAAATTGCTAGCTCTAAGAGCACACCACTTGTCCCACCTCCGGATTTTATTCCTTGTGTTGGTTGTGGTGAGCCACTTTTTGGTTTGCCATGTCGTTGGTGTACATGTGTACAATGTGGTAATGATATCCAAAACGGGAGTTGTTTGTTTTGTGGGTCGAGTAATTCATTTGCTTATGATCATAATCAAAACTCATTCAACGACTCTTCAAATTCTTCCTATTACCCATCACATTCATACGAGCAAGAATCATATTACCCAAATTTCAATGATGCTTCGTATCAAGATACACCAAGCCAGACTCAACAGTTTTACTGTTGTGAGTACTGTGGTGGTTCACATTACAGTTCTGATTGTCTATCAGGCAACACGCTTGTCTATGAGCAGTTTCCTGATAACAATTATGACTTCAGCACATATGACCCACATCCACATCAGTTTTACTGTTGTGAGTATTATGGAGGTCCACACACTAGCTCTGATTGTCAAACAGGGAATCCGTTTCCTTGTAACAATTACGACCATTCGTTTTCAGACCTACCTCCACAATACCAGATGTCCCAAGCAACTCCTCTTGTTACTGAGCAAGACATTTTAATAGAGGCTCTTGAGATATTGAAAGATCTTAAGGAGGAGTTGGCTACTTCATCGTTTCAAAGCTCTCGTGAGAAATCTATGGCAGAATTACTTGCGGAAGAACGAGCAGCTAGAAACGGATTGAGCAAGGAAGAATTGCTAGTCTTAGAACAAGCAGCTAAAACACGTGCCATATTTCGCCGTGCTGCTCTTCTCGACGATGATGATGATGATGAAGTTACCCTTGATTTTTCTAAATTTTGTACGGGTTCATCAAGTTCATCTATAGTGATTCCTTCCTCGGAAAATCAAGGAGAAAAGACTATGATAGAATTACTAGCAGAAGAACAAATGAAATTTATAAAACCCATGTCTGCTAGTCCTTCTCCACTCCCTCAGTTTGTTATCACACCCGAAGTTCACACTCACTCTCCGAACATGGGGGATGAGCATCTTAGCACTATTCCTAATAAGGAATCGGACGAATTAATAAAGTCTAGTGTTGAGATCCTTGTCCCAATCCCAGGAGAGTCACAGGGGACTTTTGATCTTATGTGTGATATTCCTTCACCCCCTAATAATCCAAATGATCAAATTGAGACTGTCTCTGATTCCAGTGATGATTGTTTATCTTATGGAGACATTGAATTTGTTGATGCATCACTTCTCCACTCTGATGTTGACTTTCTTCTTGAAGAGTTCGCTGATGAACTCTCTCATATGGATCCCATCCCACCAAGGGATGAAAATGAAGTCTTTGACTTTGAAGCGGATTTGAGAGAGTTAGAATTCTTACTTACTCGTGATCCTTCGATTGAACTTACTCAGATCAATCCACTTCCTCCGGAAAGTGAAAACGATCTGGACGAATTCGAGGCTTTTCTTACTGAAGATAGTTCAATTTCATATGAAGTTGATGATAATTATCTTGATCCTGAGGGGGACATTCTTTTTCTAGAAAGTTTGTTAAATGAAGATTCACCCCCCCCTCTTCCACCCAAACAACTTCATAATGAGGAAATCAAATCAGTTGAGGAAACTGATAAATTTCCTGAGATCAAGCTTAAGGACTTGCCTCCTCCACTTGAATATGCATTTCTTGAGGAGGAAGTTCTTATCTTAATTGCTATTAAGACCTCTCTTCTTTCCTTCACCGACCAGGTGATTTCTCCTCTTCTTCCCTCCTTCGGGAGTGAGGATACTATCTTTGATCCCGGCATTTTCATATATCATTATCTTGAGCCGGGTACTTATCTCATCGGTGTGGAACTTTCACGTGCTTCATATGTTTGTCCAAACATTTTGAATGAAAGTCCGATTGAGATTATTTCTTCCACATCATGCTTCCCCAAGGACAAATGAATTCGGGGTCGAGTTTATAGGGTTTTCACCCTAAGTGTGGGGGAGTCCCCCACAATGGTTACAAATGAAGTGAAAATAAAAAATGGTGTTTTCCACGCTTAGCTTGTAATGTTGCCCTTTTACGTTCAAAATGTCGGCATAATAGCCGGGATTTTGAATATTGAGGACAATATTCATGCTAAGTGTGGGGGGTATTCGCTATTATAGCGAATTTTATCATATTTTACTATATAATACTCCCGTTTTAGCCAAAATTTCAAAAATTTTCAAAAATTTTTCACTGGTGCTTCAAAATTTTTGTGGTTATCAGTCCGCCTTGTCTAAGCGACAAAAGGGATTGGCTAGTCCAGGAGCAAACGGCTCTTGGTAAAGACATCTCAAATCCGTTTACGGCTTGCAATTTGCCCAAAATTGTATGGTTCCTCTACTCCCATATCCTATAAAGCGAATGAGTTGGCTAGCCCGCAAGATTATGGCTTGTGGTAAAGGCAGTGGAAAATCCATAATTGGTAATCAGCTCACCAAGATGTTGACTATTCCATCAAGAGCTGGCTAGTCCAGGAGCAAACGGCTCCTGGTAAAGACAAATCAAATCCGTTGACAGCTGGTGGTTTGCTCAAAATCACACGGTTATCAGGTGTGCCACAGTTCTTACACATGGCTACTCCAGAAGTGATGGCTTTTGGTAAAGAGTTTAAAATCCATCAAGTTTTCAAAACATTATTGCTAGGGACTAGCAATAGTTTAGTGTGGGGGATTGATGAGTGCTCAAACACTCATCATTTTTGGTCAAATCTGAACTGCAAAACATACAAAAACACTCAGTAATGCATCAAAATACTGAAAATATTTCAAAATCGTGTTTTATATGTTTTAGATGCAAAACGAGTAAAAACAAATAAAAAACGTATAAAGTTTGCATAATTGGCAGTTTCAGTCCCCCAACTTTCATAAAATTACAAAACTAGTCCCTGGATATTCAAAATATAGAAAATTATCACCAAAGGTCCTTTTACAATCATAAGTTGTCATATTTAGTCCTTTGGTGAAAAATCTCAAAAGTTTTGGAAAATTACAATTTAGTCCCTGGAGTTACAGATTTTGGCAGATTCAGTCCCTGGTGGGATATTTTTGAAAGGAAAATCATTTTTTGCCCTTGGAAAATCAAAATGTATCACAAATAATCCTTGGGTGAAATTTTCAGAAAATTGCATGTTTAGTCCCCGAGGTTTGGAAATTTACAAATTTGGTCCCCGGGAAATTTTGAAAAATGAAAATGAAAAAAAAATGGTTTTTGAAATATTGGTGATTGGCAATTTGGTCCTTGGTATTACTTATGGGGAATTTCATTTTCAGTCCCTAAACCTTTGGTAAATTACAAAAATGGTCCTTGTGATTAATGTTACAACCAAACGGATCCCTTGTGTTATTATAGCCCATAAACCAAATCCATTACCACCCTTATACCTCCCCTGATCCAAGCAAACAGCCCACCCAAGCCCAACTTACACAAATCTAGCCCACTCCCCCCATTTTTAATATAACCTGGTCATTGACCAGGTCAAACCCCCAACACCCCGTCTACTGTACACCCTCCTCCTTCCTCCACAAACCACGCTCCATGATTCCTGCTTCCATGCCCCCTCCACTCCTCCTTTTCACCAACCTTCCCTCTCCTCCATTAATATATCAACCTCTCCATTAATGCACCCACCTGCCAACACGAACTCCACTCAAATTGCCCACCTCCCCATTTCCCGCCAAAACCCAATTTGAAGGGTCAAGATCTTTTTAAGCCAAATCAATGGCTCCAAATTGATGGGAATGAGAGAGAAGACTCCCAAGGTTTATAAAAGTCAAGAGAAAGGCAGAAGAAAAGAGTTAGTTAGTTATGTAGTGTAGTTTTAGTTTCCTTATGTCGTTTTTTCTTAATTTTCCATTTTCCAGTGTTTCCTTTAGCTTCTATAATGTAATTTTAATGTTTTAAATGTATTAGAATCTTATTTTCACCAGTAATTCAGTTTCTTATTAATCAATTCAGTTTTTTTGTCAATTATTGCTAAAAATCTCAATCTCACTCAATGTTGTTAAAAAGTGTTATGTACTAGTCCAATAAGCTCAATTTAGCTCCCTTATGAGCTTCTTGAAGCTTTGATAGCAAGTAGAGGACTTATAAACCAGTTTAGTTTTATTACTCAAAAATCACCAAAAATAATCAAAAATACAAAATCAGTGTAAAAAGAAGAAGATGCAAAGGAGCTTGGTGGATTTTGGCTTTTTCATGGTTTAGAAGCTCTTGGGAGCATTAGGTTGGTAACTTGATCCTTGAGTATCTCAGTTCCTTGCTTTGGACCAAGTGTGAGCATTTTCTTTAGTTTATAGCATAATCTGTGTTTGTAGCATTGTGCTTATTTTTGTGTTTGTTCTTTGCTTATTTTGTTTAATTGCAGCTTAGTAGATAGGTAGTGTTTGATAAATTAGACCCAAACTCAAAGTTTCAGTAGTTTCATTATTATTTAAGTTTTAAAGGAGTGTTTGGATTAGAATTGTTCACTGTGTTCTTGTTGTTGCAGTGTTGCAATTTTGCTATTTGTAAGTTGCTTTAAGTTTATTTAGACCCTAGGACTCATAAAAATGGTATGTTAAGCAAGTAAAAGTCAAATTACCTCTTGAATCACCTTGACAGTTAACTGTCAAGGTAATTGGGTCTCAAAACCCACCATTTTGTTTAAAAGTTGCTCATCTAGCCTAAGTCAGCTCTAACATAACCTAAAACATCAATTTCAACCAGTTAGACAGAATCAAAGTTGGACAAAGTCAAAGTTCTAAGTTTTTAGCAAAAGTCAAATTGGCATCTTTCAGAATTTTACAAAACTTCAAAGAATTGTTTTGAATTTTATGTTTGCTTTCATTGCTTGAAAATTGTTCACATTTGTTTTCTATCAGTCCAACTTCAAGATCCCATGGTTGTTTGATTTTTGAGAATTTTACCCTGGGCCCCACTTAGCCCCAAACACACTTGCAGGGCAAGTATGTGCCCTGCTGCACAGCCCTCACCACCACACAGCCACCTTTATGGGTGGCTGCAGCCCACCTCAGTGGTCCATAAGCCACAAAATTTCCACCTTTCAACCCCCCCATGGTAGGGTTCATGGTTTGACCCTGGGTTTGATCTGAGACCCTCTGGGACCCACCTAAATCAGACCCTCTAATCTGTCCTATTTCAGTGTTCACCACAATAAGCCAAGTGCTTATTTGTGGCTTATTTGCTTATTTTGTGAACTCCTTGTACCTTTTTCAGCTTATTCATGTCCTATTAGCTTATTTAGTTCAGAATTAGCAAGAGTGGGTCCCACTTAGGCCCATTTTGGCTTATTTCCCTCCACAGTTGACCAAAGTCAACTGTCTCAACTTTTAAGCTCTCCACAGCTTATTTTTAAGTTATAAAACTTTTGTTTTTTACAAAAGTTTGTTGTTTTTAGGTGTAAATCTGTTTTCAAAAAGAAAAATTCCAAAAATCCAAATTTATTTTTAAGTGATAGTTTCTATTTAATTTTATTTAAATTTTATTTTTCATTTTTAGATTTTAATTAAGTACTTGTCATTTTTATATTTTTATTAATTTCCTCTTATATTAAAGTAGTTATAATAATTTTCTCAGATTTTTATTTCATCATTTAGTATTTATTAGAATTAATCTTAGTTTTATTCATAATTAAGTAATAATTAGTTTTAAATAGCATAATTAGTTTTTATTAAGTGAAACCTAGTTTTTATATTTTTCCTAGCTTTTATATGTTGTAAAATAATTTTAGAAATTTTCTTGTGATTTTTACTGTTCATTTTCTATTTTTTTTAATTTAAATAGTTTAATTAGGTAATTAATAATTAATTAGTTATTATTTAATATAAAAATCACAAAAAGACAAAAACACTTATTTTTAATTTTAAAACTTATTTTTAGTTATTTTATAATTTTAGAAATTTTATTTTCACCTTTTTAGTATTTAATTAATATTGTATTATATTTAAGTTGTTTAAATATTAATAATTAGTAATAAATAGTATTTAATTAATAATAAATAATTAATTAGTGTAAAAATTTATTTTCTTTTTCTAAAAATTTTCTTTTGTCTTTTAGTTTGTAAAAAAGTCATTTTCACCCCCTGGGTGTTTTCAGATTTCCGTTTTTACTTTTTATTTTGTACGTCTACGTTTTATTTAAACGTAACGTACGCGTTTTTTAGGTTTTAAACGTTTCTGGGTTTTCAAACTTTCTAGTCTTGTTCAGATAGCTTGTTTAAGCTATTTCATTGTATATTCCAGTAGTGTAATCATCACAACTCAAAACCCCCTTTCCCATCCAGATTCACCCGATCACATAACCGTTTGTTAGCCATTCACACCTCGTCGGGACATAACGACCCGGGAAAACACTGTATTCCTCGGAGCATTGATCTAGGCTGTTTGACCATCTTGACCACATCCGTGGTTGACTTTGGTTGACAGTTTAGCATCAATCACCTAACTTCGAAATCAATTATCCGTAACAACTATAAACAAGCAATCAACCCATAATCAACATCTAGGTTTCACTACATCTAAGCAAACACACAAGAGATCTAGCCTAGCATGTTAAAATCAAGACAAGCGTAAGATATATTCAAACAACACATAGACATATTAAATGAATTGAAATGATACTTATCTTAATTGAACATGAAAGGTTTCAAAGGGTAAAAACCCTTGAAAAGACTGATAAAATCGTGCTAGGGTTTCTCCAAGTTATCCCTCTAATTGTCCTCTCTTAGTGAATGAAAATTACAAAACTATATATAGATTTTCCAACGTGACGGCGTCAAGAAGAGAAATCTGACGCCGTCAACTCGCCGCCCATAATAATATCGGATTGCCTAGATCCAGATCTGACGCCGTCAAGAGCAAATTTCCTCTGGCCGTCATGTGTAATGGGACCATGACGGCCTATGGTGACGCCGTCATGTCCCTTAGTGTAAAACTCTCTGGACCGTCACGGACTCTATCCACTTCACCTCTTGTAATACTCTTGACGCCGTCATGAAGAGCTTGGTGACGCTGTCAGGTACTGTTCCCAGCAAGGAAAATTAAGACTTTGCCGTTTTCTTCACTTTTATGCTCCAAAAACGTCTAAAATGCTTCCTTTTCCAGAATTCACTCAAAAAGTACCTAAAATCACAAAAGGAATGATTTAGGGCAATATTTGATCAAATAAATTTAATTCCGGGCTTAAATGACCCCCTAAAAATGGATCATTTTTCGCCTCATAATCTAGCTACAAGACTCGTAAATAAAGAAAAGCGCTTCTTGGAAGGCAACCCATGTTTTGTGTGATTTTTATTTGTTTGATTGTTATTTGCTTCCGTATGCATGCTTTATTTTTATTGTTGGTAGATCATGTTTCAAACTAAATTGTGAAAATGCTTTATTTTGTCGTTTAACTTCGTCTTATCTTCATACAAAGGTATTTCGCAAAAGATAAGTGTAAGGGGAAACCCCAAATTTGTTTTTAAGAACGAACTTGATCATGATTCTCCACAATATTAAATGGACGCGTGTATTAGTATTTGTTAGAGTCAAATGCTTGTATCGAGTCATAATGATGTTTTGAACGATTTTCCAGGAAGTAGGACATAAGTTTTTCCAGAAATTTTCCGGAAGCTTAACGTAAAGATTTCTGCAGCTCACTTCTGACGGCGTCAGGAATTAATTCCTGACGGCGTCATGTGTAAAATTTTGGAAATTTTGCTAGTTTTGTTTTTCTAACGGAGTCTTAAAGTTTTTGTTAATTCTTTAGTTTTATAAACTCCAGGAAATCTGTAAACATTCATTCCGCAAGCATCATATCTTACATTGTTTTCTAGGATTGGTTAGTATATATAGATTGCCGCTGATTTTACGCGAGGTTGCCTTGTTTGTTTTCTCAGGTTTATCAGGTTATATATGACAAGAAGATGATTTATTTTTCTGGAAGGGAAGCTTTGAATGTTCATTTTCTTGGAGGAAGATCTAACCTTGTTACCATACTATCCACACCGAACGAATCAGGGGAGTATTTGCTTTCATTCTTTTACCTATTTCACTTTTACATTCTTTAATTGAACATTGGGGACAATGTTCATCCTAAGTGTAAGGGGAGGGTAAATGATGATAATTTATAGGATACACTTGCACTTGAGTTTGTTTGTTTTATGGTAGGTGTGTAATAAAACTAAGAGAAATACTTGTTAGTGTAATTTTAGCGCCAAATTTAAATTTTTTTACAACATTTAGGAGTGAAACTTTAGCCATAGCAAGCGTCTTATGGATAGGAGTTGTATGACTAGCACAAAACGTACTATTCAGAAAAATTTTCCACCCAAATATGTGAGGTTCGCCTTTAGATTTGATAGGAAAAGCATTCATTATTAGTGCTTATGAGTGTACCGGTAGCATTTAGATTCTAGAACTTGCGTTAGTGATGCATCCCGAGACCGCTAGTAAGACTACATTCGTGTAGTAGGATTTACTACATGATAAGAGGCATTAGGATCACCCTTGTGTTAAACCCGTATCATAATTACTTGACCATTTAAGTCATATTATTTGGCTAGTAAAGTCAACTAATTTTTCCCACACCTTAGCGTTGTACTCATTTTTAGTACACGAAACCCCTAGTACACCCCTCCGAGCCTATTTTTTCGTTTCTAACTTTAAGCATCTTACTTAAAGGAAGAATTTGTTACAACCCACTTAAATGTACACCCAAATCGCCTTAGCCTTCCGTGTATGCACTCATTTTTAGTGCATTATTGTTATTTTTTTAAACCCTTAGTTAATTATCCAATTGATTACATGGTTGCTAAGTCGAGTCATATCTTGTACGTATTGTTTTGGGACGATTGGGACTCATGGGTAAAGTACTTGTGTTATGGAGTAATGGGGAAGAATATCATATATTACCCCCATATGTGCGTTAATCTTAAAAGTACTCCAAGTGTTTTGATTATCTTGATTCGAGTCATTAGATTAGTTTATTGTAAAGTATGTAAAAATTCAAGTGTAAGGGGAATGTACATTCCCTATGATGTATTATTTTGGATGGTAGGGTAAGAGTGTATGCAAAAAAAAAAAAAAAAAAAAAAAAAAAAAAAAAAATCGAAAAAATTAAGAAAAAGAAAAAAAAAAGAAAAGAGAAAAAACATACGGACTACCATCCCATTTCATTCTATTTTTATTTTATGTTTTTGTTATTTTTGATTTATTAGCTTAAGTCGAGTCTAGTCTTGGCTTAGCAACGCCATATTGTACATGTAATTAACCAAGATGATTAACTCGCCACCAGTAAAGATTGCCTTTATCCAACAAAACCGTGTATTCCATATCCCTACACCTAACGTTATAACCTTTTGAAAGACCTCTTTGATAGTTTATCCTAGGTGTTTATGCCATGTGGTGGAGGTTTGATCCTTTCCCAAGCCTATGGTAATCTATTTTGCTATGACAGGTAGTGAGAGATGTTTTCCATTTCCATATTGTGATATATACTTTATTACACCCGAGAGATGTGAGTATCTAAACACTATTTGTAAGGTGCTAGTGTATGACCTCCGTGCTTGTCTTTGGTCTTTAGTGGAACGATTATTTGTTGTAATTACTTTTATATTAGTGTTAAATGACTCATAAATTGTATTTTGATTAGAATAAAAGCGCATTTGCTTGAGGACAAGCAAATCTCAAGTGTAAGGGTATTTGATGAGGCGAAAAATGAACCGTTTTTAGGGGGTCATTTTAGCCCGGATTCGAATTTATTTGATCAAATATAGCCCTAAATCGTTCCTTTTGTCATTTTAGGTACTTTTGGAGTGAATTCTGGAAAAGGAAGCATTTTGGACGTTTTTGGAGCATAAAAGTGAAGAAAACGGCAAAGTCTTAATTTTCCTTGCTGGGAACAATACCTGACGGCGTCAAGCGTTTTCAAGTGACGGCGTCAAGAGTAATACAAGAGGTGGAAGTGGATAAAGTCCGTGACGATCCAGAAGAGTTTTGTACTATGGAGATGACAGCGTCACCATAGGCCGTCATGGTCCTAATGTTAGTGATGGCCCAGAGTAAAATTACACATGACGGCGTCAAAACTGGATCTAAGCAATCCGATTTCATTATGGGCGGCGAGTTGACGGCATCAGAATTTTCTTCTTGACGCCGTCACCCTGTAAAATCTATATATAGTTTTGCAATTTTCATTCATTAAAGTGTAACAATTAGGGTGTAACTTTGGAGAGAAACCCTAGTCCGAATATCATAGCTTTTTCAAGGGTTTTTACCCTTTGAAACCTTTCATGTTCAATTGAGATAAGTACTCTTTCAATTCATTCAATATGTCTATGTGTTGCTTGAATATATCTTACACTTGTCTTCAATTTAACATGCTTGGCTAGATCTCTTGTGTGTTTGCTTAGATGTTGTGAAACCTAGATGTTAATTATGGGTTGATTGTTTGTTTATAGTTGTTACGGATGATTGTATTCGATGTTAGGCTTAAGAAAACAGGCAGACTTCCATTGGTGACATGCTTGAACGTCTTAAGAAACATGATTAGAGGTGTAGTATGATTTTTGGTTGTATTTAATGCGTAGGAGAATTCTAATGATCCCATGATAGGAGCTTCTAACGGCTCGACATAGGAGTGAAGTAGGATCCTATAGAGTTAGGGAATATTGTACACGGCCCTACGACTAGTATTAAGGAATACGACCCGTCATCCATGCAATTGTAACAAACTATCAACCTGTAAAAGATATCTTGGGAGTAATGAAACTTAAGTAAACACAACTCTCCCTATTATTGTTCACACTACACTAGTTTAATTAGATTTATTTTCATTCTTGTTATTTTATTTTGATTGCATCTTTAGTTATTGGGTTAGTTAGCTAGCAACTAATTCCGCCCACTCCTCCAAAACCCGAGATTTTATTTGCTTTCATAAAAATATAAAATTACAAAAAGAATCATCCTTCACCTCTAGACCTAGTTTTTAGGCCTTCTAATCCTAGCGACACTATTCCTGAGTTGAACGATCAATCCCCCGGTACTTGTCACTATACTATACTACAACGATCAGGTACACTGCCTGGTGGGGGTTGTAAGCTTCTCGAGATCCCTTGAGAGGTAAAGCCTGGTGCGATTCTCACGTATCAACATCTCATGTTGTCTCTTACCGTAGTTTCATGTTGTTTAAAATAAAAGAACCAAGGGAATGTTATTTTGAATTTATTTTCAGCTTTTAGCTTCTTTTTCTAGAGTTACATTTATTTGATAAGTCTATTTTCCCCGGCTTATGCTTAAGCATTTTTTATATTTTAGTCATAATAATTTTCTAAAAATAAGTTTATATGAAAGTATAAGATGGGTCAAACATACTACTAACAACCCCCCCCCCCCCCCCCCAAAAAAAATAATAATAATAAATAAATAAATAAAATAAAGAAACTTATGTCACATGTCTTAAAATTCGACAAATAAAACATAACCTCATGCACCTGAAAATGCCAACCGAACTTTGGCTATCTCGAGGAATCAACCTTTGACAGGTTTAGTTGCCAGTTGTGTCATAGTTAATTTTTTATTAAAAAAATAAAAATAAAAATAAACCAACTATCTCAAATATAAGGGTTACAACTACCGAATTCATATAAACAACACATTTACCTCTATGCATACGCGTAAACATCGTTACAAAACTCAAAAGACCTAAATCCAATATAACTTTCTAATCAACCTTAAGGTCATAAGGCGCGTCTTCTTCCATTGCAGTCGATTTGCTGGCTTTTTTTCTTCTCTTCTTTTGTTTGCTGTTAAGAACACCTTCTTGACTACTTGTGTTCACTGCTTCAATTTTGGGTTCTTCTTTGTCTTTAGCCATGTATTGATCTTTGTCTTTATTGCTTTCGGTAGGAGTTGATTCTAGTTATTTATCATCCTGTAAAATCAAGAATACTGCTCTAAATAAACAATATAGTAGAAATTTATTCTTAAATCTATTTCTATTATCACAAATGAGTTAGCTTGGGTTATTTTTTAATTATACACATTTATCTCTCTGCATACACATACACAACCTAAATCCAATATTTATGTTTTCAATTATATTGTTAGTACAAATAACATTATACCATAAACTATTACATGAATTTACAAAGCTTGCGCAATATTTATGTCAGTGTGTCACTCGTACTAAAATTACTTAAACCTTATAATTAAATATCATAAATTTACACTATAAGAATAAATAATGTAGTTATTAGAATATCATATGTTTTGTTTACCTCTTAAACCCATAATGACATCAAATAAGTATATATTATTATCATCATTTGTCCTATATATTTGACATGTTTTATTATATTATTGATGAGAATTGGTACTTAATCGTTTACTTTAGTAATTCTCAGGTAAAAACAAGCGGTGAAAGTTAATGATTTTGGACGAATAATAGAGCTAAATGGATCAAGTTGGAAAAGTCTACTGAATTGAAGGAGATACGCCGTATCATTCTAGACAGATACGCCGTATGATCATACTTAGATGAATTCGAAGACCATTGCCTGACTTTGAAGAATACGCTACATGTAATTATCTCATGCGCCGCATATGAAACCTTGGTCAACGAAGAAGAACCAACTTGTTTTACTTCATATACGCCGCATTACATTCTTAACACATGACACATCACTCTCAAGACTTCACCAAAGACGATCCAAGATACAGAAGGATATGCGCCGCATAGAGATTCAAGTTACGCCGCATCTAAAGGCGGTGTATGAATATTCCAGAATATATTAATCTTGGACCCTATGCGAAGTTAAGGACATGCGCCGCATCAACTATGTTGATGCGCCGCATTGAACCCTCTGACAGAAACTATAAATACCCCACAAGTACAACCGATTTTCGTGTGCCAAAAGTTATAGAAGCTGCAACATAAACCCTAAGGAGAAGAATAACAATGAAAAGGGAACACAAGACATGCCCAATTGAAGATTTCAAAGCAGTTAGAAGGTCCTGCTAGTGTTTTAATTCAATTAAGTAGTTTTGTTTTATTATAATAGTACACTTTAATCCATCAGGAATTCAGGATTGATGGGCTTGTGACCGCCATATTGCTTCTTTTCAAATTTCTTTCTCGTCAATTAAAGTTTATTTGATGTTTATTTGGTTCATTTTATATGTGCATTGATAGCCTCTGTGTCTAGCTGTGGCTTGCTTGGGCTGCCATACCCCTCCCACGGTTACTTCACTAGCATTATAAGTTAGTGTAAGCCCTTAAAAAAGGTTAAATAATATAGACATAAGTAATCATTAAGAGTTTACTCGCCTATTATTAAGATACCAACGAGAGAGAATAGATTATGACACTTATCATATAAAACTAGCAATAAAACATGTGGCAAGCTACTTAATCATTCGTCAGGCGTTTTATCTGTATTTGTTATTGATGAGTGTGTAAATACTCATCATTTCTGTTACATTTAGACTGCAAAAACATATGAAAACACACAGGAATGCCTTAAAATACATAAAATATCACTGGATTGTGTTTTTATGCAAAAGGATTGAAAATTGATGAAAAACAACACATTTCACATAATTTACAGTTTCAGTCCCTGAACTTTAAAAAATTGGCAAAACTAGTCCCTGGTAAATCAAAACATGAAAAATATCATCAAAGGTCCTTAGGGATTCATAAGTTGTCAAGTATACTCCTTTAAAGTTAAAAATTGCAAAATGACAACTTTAGTCCCTCAAGTTTCAAAAATGTCAAAAATAGTCCTTAAGGTTTTGAAAATGGAAAAATATTAAAAGTAAACCTTGCACTATTATTAAATGGCATAAATGGACCTTATGATAACTATGGAGAAATTACAGGTTAAACCCTTCAACTTTCAGAAAATTACAAGTTTGGTCCTTAGTGTTTGAGAAATTGGCAGAAAAGGTCCTTGGGTATTTTAAATGAAAAAATTACATCTTTAGTCCTTGGGTTATTCATAAATGGCATAATTGGTCCCTATAACTACTTTGGGAAAATTGCAAAATCAGCCCTCAATTTTGTCTAAATTACAAAATTGGTCCTTGTGTAAACCATAAACCAACCGGACCCTTATTATTATTATTAACCCAAAACCTAATCCAATCCAAAAACCTTTGCCCAGCCCACACCCTTTTTCCCTAGGCCCAAAACTAAGCCCAGTCCACACCCTTATTTAATAAAAACGGGGGTTTGACCCTCCTTCCCCAATACCACCACCACTGTACAACACCCTCACCCCAGCCTCCTTCTCCAATACCAAGGTGGTTTCACCACCTCACCACCACCTGTCCACTTCCACCTCACCCTCCAAACATACTCATGCCAAACCACAGCAACAATAAATGCATCCCCACAACCTTTTCCCTCCAAACCATACTTGTACCTCTGTTTTCAACCTACAACCCCAACTTGGCTTGAAACTATCTCAATTGTCTCCCTTACACCTCCACAAGCCCCCAAGATGCTTTAATTGCAAAATAACGGCCACAAGCAACCATTTTCACTTTAGGCGCCAAAAGCCGTTTAAACGGCTGAGATCAAATTGACCCATCCAATGGTCACAAATTCAAGTGGGATATGGTTAGAAACGCATGGGGAGTCTCAAAAGCCTATAAAGAAAGCAGGGGAAGCATTGTGGAAATATATCTAGTTTAATTTAGAAAAATGTATGTCGACTTAATTATGTTCTAATTTCCAATGTAAAATTTGGCTTTCAAGTACTTTATCTAGTGTTTTTCAGTGTATGTGAACCTATTTCCAATAATCAATTTCAGTTTTTATGTATGAATCCAGTTTATGCAATTCTTAAATTTCCAAAAATCTCATTCTACTTAAAGTGTTGTTCTTAGTTGATGATTACAGACTCAATAAGCTCATATAAGCTCCTATAAAGCTTACAAAAGCTTTTAGTAACTTACAATTCAATATAGCTAAAAAAATCCACAAATACAAAATCGGTCAACAAAAGTCAACTGTGGGATTTGGATTTGATTTATGGGATTCAGAGTTGATTTGGAAGCATAAGAAAGCTTTGGATTGTGGTTTAGATCCTCAGGGAGGAATTAGGGTTCTTGGTTCTTGGTTTTGATACCCACAGTCACTCAATTGTAAGCCATTTTATCCATTTTCAAGCTTATTCACTTTACTTATTGATATTATTGCTTGATTTTATTTAATCTGTGTTTATTTAGAGTTCTTATTGATAATACAATAATAAAAAAAAAAAATAGTTGTTCATTAGTTTTAATAGTTGTTTAGTATATTTTAGTAATATGTAGTTTGATTTTGATTTCTGAGTTATAGTTGTTGTTGTTGGTATATTTGGACTTAAACAGGTTTATATAAGCATAATAAAAGGTTTTGTGTTAATTGTATGGTTTAAATCAATTGTTTGCTTTGAAAAACTTCACATCAGTCACAAAAAGGGGTGTTTGGATTTATCTGTTTAGGCCATGGTGGTTGTTCTCAGTTGGTGTTGAGTGTTTACTTAGTTCACTCTAGGTCTAAATACACAAAATCAAGACCCTCTTTAGTAGCCATATTCACAGAAGTCAAAATTCACAAACAATTTATCACCACAGTTAACTGTGGTGATATTTGAGTCCAAAACTCATCAAGTCCATTCATAAGTGTGTGCTTTAACTTAATTTGGTCGTATTATATCTTAACTAAACATCTTTAATTATAAAATCAGTGATTGAAGTTCATCAAAGTCAAATCTCAAAGTTTTGTAAAAAGTCAAAAGTGCATCACCTCAGAAATCTCAAAAATGGCATGATTTATCTAGAATTTTGTGCTTAATCTTGGGCTTTGAAACTTGTTGTGATTGTTGTCTACCAGTAGAACTATAGAATC
Source organism: Artemisia argyi (assembly GCA_030686995.1). Classification (NCBI taxonomy): domain Eukaryota; kingdom Viridiplantae; phylum Streptophyta; class Magnoliopsida; order Asterales; family Asteraceae; genus Artemisia; species Artemisia argyi. The sequence continues at coordinate 95,993,415 of CM060693.1, read as the reverse complement.
ATGCAATTGTTTGATTTTTGTAAATTTTTCTAGTGGACCATTTTACCCTCCAAAGTGGGCTGCAGGGCAAGCCTTTGCCCTGTGTATCAGCATCCCATCTCACCACCACCACTTTGGTGGTTGTTTGTGGCTACCCCAGTGGGTCCCACACTCCCTAATTGGCTTCTCCCAACCCCCTCCTACCAGGGTTCATAATTTGACCCTTTGTTTGACCTGTGCACCAGTGGACCCCACTTGGTTTTGCCTCACAAAGCTGTCCCATTTCTGTCACAGATTCCATAATAAGCAAGTGCTTATTTAAGTTTTGTGGCTTATTCAAGCTGCTTATTTGGTTGAAACTTACTCAATATTGTCCAAGTAACTCAGAGGAACCAGAATATACCTTGTGGACCCCACACAAGCTCAATTGAGCTTATTTCTTGATCTAGTCAAACTAAGTCAACTGTCAAGGGTAATAAGCACTCACAGTGCTTATTCTGGGTTTCCAAATTAGTTTTCTTTATAAAAGTTTCTTATTTTAAGTATTTTATTAGTTCTATAAAAGAAAAAACAGAAAAAGTCAAACTTAATTATAGTGATAGCTTCTATTTAATAGAAATTATCTATTTAATTTTCTTTTTAGCTTATTTATAAGCACTTCTATAATTTTATATTTTTATTAAATCTCTTTAATATTAAAGTAATTTTATAAATTTTTCCAGATTTTTCTTTTGTCATCTAGTGGTTTTTAGAATTAATATTAGTTTAATTATTTATTAATTAATAAATAAGAATTAAATAGCATAATTATATTTTATAAAGTACCACCTAGTTTTTATAATTTTTCTAGCTTTTATATAAGGTAAAACATTTTATTAAATTTTTCTAGAATTTATACTGTTCATTTTCTATTTTTTATAATATAATTAGTTTATTTGGTAATTAATTAATAAATAGAATAATAATTAGTAAATTAGTTTAAAAATACATAAAATAAACTTTTTATAATTTTTTAGGATTCCTGTGATAGTTAATTAGATTTATAAAAATTTTCTTAATTAATATTATATGACTGTCTGAAGCCAATCAAAATTTGGCTTGTTGACCATTACTTGGTTAATATTATATGACTGTCTGAAGCCAATCAAAATTTGGCGCCGCTGCCGGAGAGGTGTGCTGCGTATTACGACTTTTGAAGCATCTGTGAGTTTGAATAATTCACTCATTTGTTATATATAATCTTTTTGTCTATATTTCTTTTCTATTTTTAATTTCCCGTCACTCTAAGGATTCTTAGAGTCGTCTCTAGTGCATGCGCACTCGTTCTTCTAGGTCAACAAGCCCTTTCCGTGAGCTTGTTAGAAATCCTCGAAGACGCCGTAGACGTTCTGCCCTAACAGCCGTATCTGAGGTACGTGCTGTTTCCCCAAACAAAGTTATCATGGCGGAAGACCGTCCGATGAATGAGCTTCTCCAAGCACCCATTGAGGGTTACGGAGACGCTATTGTTGTCCCAGCCATTGTGGCTGAATACTTTGAGCTCAAAACCGGGTTACTAAATCTAGTAACCTCAAGCCAATTTTATGGTTTTGAGAGGGATGATCCTCATGCTCATATTCGATGGTTTAATAAGATTACCTCTACCATCAAATACAAAAACGTCCCTTCCGAAGCAGTCAAACTTCTTCTTTTCCCATTTTCTCTTGAGGGAGTAGCCCGGATTTGGCTGGAAAAACAACCTCCTCGTTCAATAATATCATGGGAAGATTTAGTTACCAAATTTGTAAATGAATTTTTTCCCCCGTCCAGAACGACAAGTCTTAAAAATAAAATCATCAAATTTACTCAAAGGTTTGATGAATCGTTTGGTGACGCATGAGATCGTTTCAAAGAATTGCTTCGTCGATGTCCTCATCATGGTTTCACTGAATTAATGCAAATTGACACGTTTTATAATGGTGTGAGTCAATCTGACCAAGATTCTCTCAATGCCTCCGCGGGAGGTAATTTTTTGAGCAAAACCACTAAAGAAGCTTTAGAAATCATTGAAAATAAGTCCAAGGTCCGCACTACACGCACAAAGCCATATAACTCCCAAGTGAGTGCTGGTCCTTCTACTTCATCACCCGTGAGTACTTCTAGCACCGATGCTAAGATAGATAAACTCACGGATGCTATTCAAGCTTTGGTTCTCTCAAACCAAAAGAAAGTCACTTTCACACAAAACCCTTCACATGCTGAAGTAAAAAAGGTGGAAGTTTGTGTCACTTATGGTGGCCCACATGCTTACTACAATTGTACTGTCACCGATGGTAGTCCTTTTGAAGCCAATGCCTTAGCCGGTACTACAAATCAGGAAGGTAATCAATACCGTCCTCAAATGGAACCAAGTTACCGTGCTGACACACATATGGGACCACCCGGGTTTAACCAAAACCCAAATTTGTAAAATAGAAACTAGAACCAACCTCGAATGAACCAAGGTTATCAAAACCAAGGGAATTTCAATCCTGGACAGAATCAAGGTTTCCATAATCAAGGAAACTTTAACAGAAACAATTTCAACCCCGGAAATCATTTTCAGGGAAATGGTAATCCAAATCAGGGAAATTTTCAACCACAACAAGGTTATAATCAAAATAACCGAGTCCAAAATTTCCCAAACCAAACACAAGCCATTCTTCCAGCTCCACAATCATCATCTGATGAGTTGTTGAAGCAGTTCATGAAAACTCAAGAAGAGACAAACAGGTTGTTGGTCAGCCAGATTTCTGAAATCAAGAAATCTTTAAATGAACAACCCTCGGGCTCTGGAAAACTTTCGAGCAACACGATCACAAACCCGAGGAGCGATGTAAAGGGGATCACAACCAGGAGCGGAGTTTCATATGATGGACCCACTGTTCCCACTACCACTTCTTCTCCTTCTCCCAAAGTAGTGGAAAATAAAGCCGAGGTAAATAAGGACGAAGTACTTCCTACTCATAATGGGGGTACCCAAGACGTCCCACCTCATGTTGTCCCGAAACCCAAACCAAAACCTAGAGTTGTTTTTGAACCAAATGATATCCCATTTGAAACATCTAAGTCCAAACCTTCTACCTCTTTTATTCCTTACCCCTCACGCTTGAGTGAACAAAAGCTCCGTGAAAAAGCTAGTCACCAGATGGATAAATTCTTTCAAATCTTCCAAGATTTGCATTTTGACATTAGCTTTGCGGATGCTATTATTCTGATGCCCAAATTTGCATCAACAATCAAACACTTGTTAAGCAACAAGGAGAAACTGTTTGAAATGGCAAAGACTCCCTTAAATGAGAACTGCTCAGCAGTTCTTTTAAAGAAGCTTCCCGAGAAGCTGGGAGATCCTGGAAAATTTCTAATACCATGTGTATTTCCGGGAATGGTTGATTGCTATGCCTTGGCCGATCTTGGTGCAAGCATCAACCTAATGCCATACTCAGTTTGGAAGAAACTTTCTCTTCCAGATCTTACTCCTACCTGCATGACTTTAGAGCTTGCAGACCGATCGATATCTCGTCTTCTCGGCATTGCCGAGGACGTGTTTGTAAAGGTAGGAAAGTTCCATCTCCCCGCTGACTTTGTAGTGGTTGATTTCGATGCTGATCAAAGGGTCCCTCTCATTGTTGGGAGGGGTTTACTTAGAACGGGCCGTGCTCTTATCGACGTATTTGAGCAAGAAATCACTCTGCGTGTGGGTAATGAAGCCATCACCTTTAACCTCGATCAAACCTCGAGGTACTCCTCCAATTATGATTCTGAAGCAGTTAATCCAATAGATATCATAGACATTGCTTCAGAGGAGTATTCTCAAGAGTTTCTTGGTTATTCTCATAATTCTGTGAGTGGGGATTCCACTCCATCATCTGAACCTATCATTTCCGACTCTTCCCTTTCTCTCACTCCGTTTGAGGGAAGTGATTTCCTTTTGGAAGAGGTCGAGGCTTTTCTCAGAAGTGATTCAGTTCCATCGGGAACTGATAACACTGAGATTGATCTGGAGGGAGAGATTGCTAAATCAAGACAATTCTCCTCCACTCCCTCCCGTACAACTTCAAAATCAGGAAATCAAATATGTTGAGAAAACTGATGATTTTCCTGAGGTCGAGCTCAAGGACTTACCTCCTCATCTTGAATACGCATTTTTGGAGGGTGATGATAAATTACCCGTCATTATTGCTAAAGGTTTGAGTGATGAGGAAAAGGTTGCTCTCATAAAGGTCCTGAAGTCACACAAGCAAGCAATTGCTTGGAAACTCTCCGATATTAAGGGTATTAACCCAGATTTTTGTACACACAAAATCTTAATGGAGGATGACTTTAAGCCCGCGGTGCAACATCAAAGAAGGGTGAATCCAAAAATCCATGATGTGATTAAACAAGAGGTTCTTAAACTTCTTGATGCAGGATTGATTTACCCCATCTCTGACAGTCCATGGGTTAGTCCCATCCATTGCGTCCCAAAAAAGGGTGGCATTACTGTTGTCACTAATGAGGAAAATGAGTTGATTCCAACTCGGCTGGTTACCGGATGGCGTGTTTGCATTGACTATCGTAAGTTAAATGACGCCACCCGCAAAGACCACTTTCCGTTGCCCTTTATGGATCAGATGCTTGAAAGATTAGCAGGGAACGAGTACTATTGTTTCCTTGATGGTTTCTCAGGATACTTTCAAATCCCCATTGATCCATCGGATCAAGAAAAGACTACCTTTACATGCCCTTATGGAACCTTTGCTTATAAACGTATGCCTTTTGGCTTATGTAATGCTCCAGGTACGTTCCAGAGGTGCATGATGGCCATATTTACCGACATGATCGGTAAAACCATGGAGGTCTTTATGGATGACTTCTCGGTCATTGGGGATTCATTCCAAACATGTCTCACCAATTTAGAAAAAATGTTGAAAAGGTGTGAAGACACCAATCTATGTCTAAATTGGGAAAAGAGTCACTTTATGGTCAAAGAGGGCATTGTCCTCGGCCATAAGATTTCCAAGAATGGGATTGAGGTTGACAGAGCTAAGGTTGATGTCATTGCTAAAGTGCCTCACCCTACTACCGTCAAAGGTATTAGGAGTTTCTTGGGTCATGCCGGTTTCTATCGTCGATTCATACAAGATTTTTCTAAAATCTCACGGCCTATGACTCATCTCCTCGAGAAGGATGCTCCTTTTATCTTCTCACCAGAGTGCATCGAAGCTTTTGAAACATTAAAGAAAAAGCTTACTGAGGCACCCATTCTTATTGCCCCCGACTGGGATTTACCCTTTGAGCTTATGTGCGATGCAAGTGATTTGCTATCAGTGCAGTCTTGGGGCAACGCAAAACGAAACACTTTCAGTCTATCCACTATGCAAGCAAAACTATGAACGAAGCTCAAACTCATTACACCACTACGGAAAAAGAATTATTAACCGTGGTGTATGCTTTTGAGAAATTTTGGACATACTTAATCTTGACTAAAAGCGTAGTGTATACAGATCATTCCGCTCTAAAATATCTATTTGCAAAACAAGATGCAAAGCCGAGATTGCTCCGCTGGGTTCTCCTCCTCTAGGAATTTGATATCATTATTCGTGATAAAAAAGGAGCTGAGAACCTGGCTGCTGATCATCTGTCCCGATTAGAGAACCCTCATCAAGATGTGTATGAGAAAAAGGAAATAAATGAAACATTTCCTCTCGAAACACTCAATGCGGTTGCTTTTCGTGGAGATTCTACTACCCCATGGTTTGCCGACTTCGCAAACTACCATGCGGGTAACTTTGTTGTGAAAGGGATGTCAACCCAACAGAAGAATAAATTCTTTAAGGATGTCAAACATTTCTTCTGGGATGACCCCTAATTATTCAAAATCTGTGCGGATCAAGTCATCCGACGGTGTGTATATGGACAGGAAGCCACTGAAATTCTCAAGGCTTGCCATGCTGGACCCACTGGGGGACATCATAGTCCCAATTACACAGCCAAAAAGGTGTTTGATTCCGGATTCTTCTGGCCCACAATTTATAAAGATGCCCAGGATCTCATTAAAACCTGTGACGCTTGTCAACGTCATGGAAACATTTCACAAAGAAATGAGATGCCACAAAATGCTATTCAAGTCTGTGAGATATTTGATATCTGGGGCATTGACATTATGGGGCCATTTCCATCATCTAGAGGAAACAAATACATACTTGTGGCTGTTGATTACTTATCAAAATGGGTTGAAGCGAAAGCTTTACCCACTAATGATGCCCAAGTTGTAGTGAAATTCCTGAAATCTCTTTTTGCCCGTTTTGGAACCCCACGTGCTATTATAAGTGATCGTAGTAGGCATTTCTGCAATGACAAATTTGACAAAGTCATGCAAAAGTATGGTGTAACTCACCGTCTTTCTACCGCATATCACCCACAAACAAGTGGGCAAGTGGAGGTTTCAAACCGTGGTATCAAAAGGATACTTGAGAGGACTGTTGGTGAAAACCGTGCTGCCTGGTCGGATAAATTAAATGACGCACTATGGGCCTTTCGTACAGCTTATAAAACACCCATTGGGTGTACACCTTACAAGCTTGTGTACGGAAAGACATGTCATCTACCGATGGAACTTGAGCACAAAGCCTACTGGGCATTGAAACATGCCAACTTTGACCTCAAAACTGCGGGTGATCACGGAAAAGTTCAAATGAATGAATTAAATGAACTACGTGATCAGGCTTACGAGAACTCTTTAATCTATAAAGAAAAAACAAAGAGAATTCATGACTCAAAAATAAAGAACCGCGTTTTTAACGTTGGTGATCGAGTACTTCTCTTTAATTCTAGATTAAAGATCTTCTCGGGTAAACTAAAAACCCGTTGGACTGGCCCATTCACTATCACTAAGGTTTATCCATATGGTACCGTTGAGTTATCTCAAAATGACGGTCCATGTTTTAAAGTGAATGGGCATCGTGTGAAACACTACTTTGGAGAGGACATACCATCCATGGTTGTCCCGGATCTCCAAACTTTCCCCAAGGACAATTAAATTCGGGGTCGAGTCAAGCTAGCGACTCGGTTAACAAAAACAGTAGCTTCCTCATGGACAAATCAATTCGAGGTCGAGTCAAGTTAGCGACTCGGTAATAAAAAACAGTAGCAATATGGGTTTTCACTCATATTTCTGATTTCTTTCTCTTTTCTACCACCCTAGTGTGGGGGAGATGCCCCACATGTTGTATATATGTATATATCTTCTAAAAAAAAAGATGTAAATAGCCTAAAATAAAGGTTATTAATATTTCCTTCGTACGTTCTAAGTATCGGTTTAACACCCGGTGTTTTGAATATTGAGGGCAATATTCATTTCTAAGTGTGGGGGGGGGGGGGGGATTCTCACGAATTCAAACACATGTTACATCAAGCACCCTCATTTGATCAAAATTTAAAGTTTTTTCACACTTAGAAATGCAATAAATGGTTATCAGTCCGCCATGTCTAACCCACATTAGGATTGGCTAATCTAGGAGCAAACGGCTCTTGGTAAAGATATCTCAAAACCGTTGATGGCTTGCAATTTGCCAAAAATTATATGGTACCTCAACTCGCCATATCCTAAAAAGCGAATGAGTTGGCTAGCCCGCAAGATTATGGCTTGTGGTAAAGGCAGTGGAAAAACCATAATTGGTAATCAGCTCATCAAGATGTTGACTTTGTCCATCAAGAGTTGGCTAGTCCAGAAGCAAACGGCTTTTGGTAAAGACAAAACAAATCCGTTGACAACTGGTGGTTTGCTAAAAATCACACGGTTATCAGGTGTACCACAGTTCTTACATCTGGCTACTCCAGAAGTGATGGCTTTTGGTAAAGAGTAAAAATCCATTAAAATTTTCTCAAAAGATTGCTAGGGACTAGCAATAGTTTAGTGTGGGGGATTGATGAGTGTGTAAATACTCATCATTTCTGTTACATTTAGACTGCAAAAACATATGAAAACACACAGGAATGCCTTAAAATACATAAAACATCCCTGGATTGTGTTTTTATCCAAAAGGATTGAAAACTGATGAAAAACAACACATTTCACATAATTTACAGTTTCAGTCCCTGAACTTTGAAAAATTGGCAAAACTAGTCCCTGGTAAATCAAAACATGAAAAATTTCATCAAAGGTCCTTAGGGATTCATAAGTTGTCAAGTATAGTCCTTTAAAGTTAAAAATTGCAAAATGACAACTTTAGTCCCTCAAGTTTCAAAAATGTCAAAAATAGTCCTTAAGGTTTTGAAAATGGAAAAATATTAAAAGTAAACCTTGCACTATTATTATTTGGCATAAATGGACCTTATGATAACTATGGAGAAATTACAGGTTAAACCCTTCAACTTTCAGAAAATTACAAGTTTGGTCCCTAGTGTTTGAGAAATTGGCAGAAAAGGTCCCTGGGTATTTTAAATGAAAAAATTGCATCTTTGGTCCTTGGGTTATTCATAAATGGCATAATTGGTCCCTATAACTACTTTGGGAAAATTGCAAAATCAGCCCTCAATTTTGTCTAAATTACAAAATTGGTCCTTGTGTAAACCATAAACCAACCGGACCCTTATTATTATTATTATTATTATTAACCCAAAACCTAATCCAATCCAAAAACCTTTGCCCAGCCCACACCCTTTTTCCCTAGGCCCAAAACTAAGCCCAGTCCACACCCTTATTTAATAAAAACGGGGGTTTGACCCCGTTTGACCCTCCTTCCCCAATACCACCACCACTGTACAACACCCTCACCCCCAGCCTCCTTCTCCAATACCAGGGTGGTTTCACCACCTCACCACCACCTGTCCACTTCCACCTCACCCTCCAAACATACTCATGCCAAACCACAGCAACAATAAATGCATCCCCACAACCTTTTCCCTCCAAACCATACTTGTACCTCTGTTTTCAACCTACAACCCCAACTTGGCTTGAAACTATCTCAATTGTCTCCCTTACACCTCCACAAGCCCCCAAGATGCTTTAATTGCAAAATAACGGCCACAAGCAACCATTTTCACTTTTGGCGCCAAAGCCGTTTAAACGGCTGAGATCAAATTGACCCATCTAATGGTCACAAATTCAAGTGGGATATGGTCAGAAACGCATGGGGAGTCTCAAAAGCCTATAAAGAAAGCAGGGGAAGCATTTTGGAAATATATCTAGTTTAATTTAGAAAATTGTATGTCGACTTAATTATGTTCTAATTTCCAGTGTAAAATTTGGCTTTCAAGTACTTTATCTAGTGTTTTTCAGTGTATGTGAACCTATTTCCAATAATCAATTTCAGTTTTTATGTATGAATCCAGTTTATGCAATTCTTAAATTTCCAAAAATCTCATTCTACTTAAAGTGTTGTTCTTAGTTGATGATTACAGACTCAATAAGCTCATATAAGCTCCTATAAAGCTTACAAAAGCTTTTAGTAACTTACAGTTCAATATAGCTAAAAAAATCCACAAATACAAAATCGGTCAACAAAAGTCAACTGTGGGATTTGGATTTGATTTATGGGATTCAGAGTTGATTTGGAAGCATAAGAAAGCTTTGGATTGTGGTTTAGATCCTCAGGGAGGAATTAGGGTTCTTGGTTCTTGGTTTTGATACCCACAGTCACTCAATTGTAAGCCATTTTATCCATTTTCAAGCTTATTCACTTAACTTATTGATATTATTGCTTGATTTTATTTAATCTGTGTTTATTTAGAGTTTTTATTGATAATACAGTAATAAAAAAAATAATAGTTGTTCATTAGTTTTAATAGTTGTTTAGTATCTTTTAGTAATATGTAGTTTGATTTTGATTTCTGAGTTGTAGTTGTTGTTGTTGGTATATTTGGACTTAAACAGGTTTATATAAGCATAATAAAAGGTTTTGTGTTAATTGTATGGTTTAAATCAATTGTTTGCTTTGAAAAACTTCACATCAGTCACAAAAAGGGGTGTTTGGATTTATCTGTTTAGGCCATGGTGGTTGTTCTCAGTTGGTGTTGAGTGTTTACTTAGTTCATTCTAGGTCTAAATACACAAAATCAAGACCCTTTTTAGTAGCCATATTCACAGAAGTCAAAATTCACAAACAATTCATCACCACAGTTAACTGTGGTGATATTTGAGTCCAAAACTCATCAAGTCCATTCATAAGTGTGTGCTTTAACTTAATTTGGTCATATTATATCTTAACTAAACATCTTTAATTATAAAATCAGTGTTTGAAGTTCATCAAAGTCAAATCTCAAAGTTTTGTAAAAAGTCAAAAGTGCATCACCTCAGAAATCTCAAAAATGGCATGATTTATCTAGAATTTTGTGCTTAATCTTGGGCTTTGAAACTTGTTGTGATTGTTGTCTACCAGTAGAACTATAGAATCATGCAATTGTTTGATTTTTGTAAATTTTTCTAGTGGACCATTTTACCCTCCAAAGTGGGCTGCAGGGCAAGCCTTTGCCCTGTGCATCAGCATCCCATCTCACCACCACCACTTTGGTGGTTGTTTGTGGCTACCCAGTGGGTCCCACACTCCCTAATTGGCTTCTCCCAACCCCCTCCTACCAGGGTTCATAATTTGACCCTTTGTTTGACCTGTGCACCAGTGGACCCCACTTGGTTTTGCCTCACAAAGCTGTCCCATTTCTGTCACAGATTCCATAATAAGCAAGTGCTTATTTAAGTTTTGTGGCTTATTAAAGCTGCTTATTTGGTTGAAACTTACTCAATATTGTCCAAGTAACTCAGAGGAACCAGAATATACCTTGTGGACCCCACACAAGCTCAATTGAGCTTATTTCTTGATCTAGTCAAACTAAGTCAACTGTCAAGGGTAATAAGCACTCACAGTGCTTATTCTGGGTTTCCAAATTAGTTTTCTTTATAAAAGTTTCTTATTTTAAGTATTTTATTAGTTCTATAAAAGAAAAAACTGAAAAAGCCAAACTTAATTATAGTGATAGCTTCTATTTAATAGAAATTATCTATTTAATTTTCTTTTTAGCTTATTTATAAGCACTTCTGTAATTTTATATTTTTATTAAATCTCTTTAATATTAAAGTAATTTTATAAATTTTTCCAGATTTTTCTTTTGTCATCTAGTGGTTTTTAGAATTAATATTAGTTTAATTATTTATTAATTAATAAATAAGAATTAAATAGCATAATTATATTTTATAAAGTACCACCTAGTTTTTATAATTTTTCTAGCTTTTATATAAGGTAAAACATTTTATTAAATTTTTCTAGAATTTATACTGTTCATTTTTGTTTTTTTATAATATAATTAGTTTATTTGGTAATTAATTAATAAATAGAATAATAATTAGTAAATTAGTTTAAAAATACATAAAATAAAATTTTTATAATTTTTTAGGATTCCTGTGATGGTTAATTAGATTTATAAAAATTTTCTTAATTATCTAAGTCTTTTTAGTATTTTTAATAATTTAAATCAATATAATTAGTTAAATAATAATTAAATAATAATTAATTAATAATAATTAGATAAATAGAGTGAAAAATATAATTTTAGTTTTAAAATAAGTTTTATAATATTTTAGACTTTTAGAAATTTTAATTCTATATTTCTATACTTATTTTACATTTTTCTATTTATTAGTGAATTATTAACTAATTAAAAATAGTTATTAAATAATAATAATTAATTAAATAGTTATAAAAATAATTTTAATTTTCTAATAATTTTCTAATAAGTTTAGGATTCCAAAAATATAATTTTCATATTTGTGGGAGTTTTATTTGACTGAATTCACGTTTACATAAAAAATAAACGTACATTTTATATCTTTTTACATTTTTTAGGTTTTATTAACTTCTAAATAATTTAGTAATTATAAAATAAATATTTTAAGTTTATTTAATTTGCATTTAAGCCCCTAAGGCATACAAATTCCTGCTATAGTTACAATTGTTTTTGTTGTTTACGTTTAAATATTAAACGTATACGTTTTCCAGTTCCTTTCCATTTGTACTTATCTGATTTCACGTATTAGTTGATATAGCTTATCCAAGCTATTCATACTTATATTTCAGTAGTACAATCACTTAAACCCTTTTCCTGTTCAAATCACCTGATCTCAAAGTCATTTTATTTCAGATTTCACGCCTCGTTGGGATTTAACGATCCGGGGAAACACTACACTCCACGGAGTATTGGTTTAGACTGTTTGACTTGTTGACCATTACTTGGTTAATATTATATGACTGTCTGAAGCCAATCAGTTATCTATCTGTGTACGTGTTCGCCATTCGTTGTATTCTATCTCATTAGTTTTATAGTTTTTATTAATCAACTCAATTCGTGCCAGTTGCTCAGATTGAACCCCCTTGCGTTAGATTATGTTGTAAAACTAACTTAGTTATTAAAATACTGATAGACATTCTAGATGTTAACGTTCCACTCTTAGTGATCGACACTCTACTTACCAACTAGCTACATTAATCGGGTACACTGCTCGTTAGTGTGTATTATAGGTTAAGTCGGGGCTAAATATAAATTTTAAACTTGATAAGAAAAATCCTATTCTACAATGATATACACACGCATCAACCCACAATCCCATTGACACACATTGCGATTCCAAGAAAACTCCAACTTTGCTTTAATGTGTCCATAGATGAATTATGCTATGTCATCACAGTTGGGCAGTTAGCACAGAAATCAATAGTACAAGTTGCACATTCGTTTGAAAGAATTTGAGACAAAAGAGGAGGCAATGACACATCCGCCAAAAGGTATAGAATGTGAAAGATTTGCAAGCAAGCATTTCCAGGTTTTAACCTTACTTCTTTATACGTTTGTAATATTTCTTTCTTTCTTTTTTGATTTTATAATTTCCTATTACAACTATTTTCACTTAATTATCTCTTGCAGAAGATAAGCAATAAAAAATAAGAAAAAGGGTAAATTGTAATTACATCCCTAGTGTTTTCAAAAATTGCAAGAAAGTTACCAAAAACAACTTTTTTCAATTTAGTCACTGAAGCTGACGTGGCGTTTCAAAACAGCCACCAAAGCCTAATGATTATTAGTTCTCCCGTTAGGTGGCCTCACGCGATTAAGAACCTGAGGGTATTTTTGTCATTACACTTTCCCTATCTTCATAGTTTTAATGTGTTTCATCATTGGAACCCAAGTTTTTAAACCCAAAATTAAAACACGAATATATCCCAAACCAACACTAATTTCCCCCAAAACACACAATCAACCCAATCCTAATTTCCATTCACGCTAAGTATGGCAAAAAATGATAAGGGAAAGGCTTTGTTTACTGGGGCTAATCATTCGTCAGAAAAGGAATGGACGAAAGTTGTATTGAATGATGAAGTGTTAGGAATACAAATATTCCTATAAAAGACTCGGTCACCTAAATATTGTAATAGCATTGAGATAGCTCGTGGTTAGTTTATATATTAGTTAGTTAGTATTAGTTTAAGTAACACCGTGGAAGAAGGACGGGTCTTTACCCACTGTATGCCTGATCCACAGCCCGGGTGTGGGCGTTTTTATCTTTTTTGTAAGAAACTATAAATACCCCTCTCCACATGTGGAGAGGGTTGGTGCTTTCATTTCTCTTAATCTAATATTACATTTTCTCTCATCTCTTTCTCTCTCTCTAGAAACACCCAACTCACTTTCTCTCTCTAAACTCTCTTCTTATTCATCTTTCTTGAATCAATCCAACCACTAAACCATACATGTTACAATTATGAATATACTACAATTGGTATCAAGAGCCAAGGTTTCATCCTAGGATTGTTGGTGCTCAAATTTGTGGCTTGGCTTAGTGGTTCATTGTTTTGGTTCGAAATGTTTTTTCAAGAAATCACCTCGAATTGATTTTTGTTTGTGGTGTTGTTGATGATTTGGTGGTATTGTTGTGTTTTGAGGTGTTAGTAATACTTAATTTTTCACTTGGGTAGGTTGAATTAGTTGTTAGGTTGATGTTTGATGTGATTTAGTGCAAGTTTCTTGGTTGAGATTAGCTTATTTCTTGGTTGAGATTAGCTTGTTTCTTGGTTGAGATTAACTCAAAAGCGGGAAAAAGACAAACTGGCTAGATAGTGACTTTCTTGTATTTTTGTGTTTCTTGGTTGAGATTAGCTTGTTTCTTGGTTGAGATTAGCTTGTTTCTTGGTTGAGATTAACTCAAAAGCGGGAAAAAGACAAACTGGCAAGATAGTAACTTTCTTGTATTTTTGTGTTTAGAGGTTAGCTCAAAGTTTGTGGTTAGCTCAAGTTTGTGGTTAGCTCAAGTTTGTGGTTAGTTCAAGTTTGTGGTTAGCTCAAGTTTGCGGTTAGCTCAAGTTTGTGGTTAGCTCAAGTTTGCGGTTAGCTCAAGTTTGTGGTTAGCTCAAGTTTGTGGTTAGTTCAAGTTTGCAGTTAGCTCAAGTTTGAGATTACCTCCAGTTTGAGTTTACCTTCAGATTGAGATTACCTCCAGTTTGAGTTTACCTTCAGATTGAGATTACCTCCAGTTAGAGTTTACCTTCAGATTGAGATTACCTCCAGTTAGAGTTTACCTTCAGATTGAGATTACCTCCAGTTTGAGTTCACCTTCAGATTGAGATTACCTCCAGTTTGAGTTTACCTTCAGATTGCGATTAAATCCAGTTTGTGTTTACCTTCAGATTGCGATTACCTCCAACTAGCGTTTACCTCTTCTAGTGATTTGCTAAAGTTGCAGTTTGACCAAAGTTGACTTTTTACGTCAAAAATTCAAACGGTCATAACTTTTGAACCGTAACTCCGTTTTCAGCGAATTAGTTGTCAAAACGTCTGGAACAGCCTGAATATAGTGAGGTTTCACCACGAAGTCGTGAAACGAATTTTTCGAGGCCCAAATCACCTCCGGAGTGAAGTTATTGAGGTTTTAAGTTTTTAGACCTAATTTTAACCAAATTTTCGAGGCCCAACTTGCATCAACCAAACCAAGAGCACTACTACAACATATAACCTAGTCCATCAACTGATCATCAAGTTCAACTCCAGTCTTCGGTGTTTCACGGTTTCTTCTTGATTTTGTAAAATCCCGCGAAAGAATCTATTTCTCGGTTTAAATCATAGAAGTGTAAAATCCTGTGCACGTTCACAACATGTCAAACTCTTCAGATTCAGTCATATCTGAGATACTCAAATTGTATGACATGTTTGATGGCCATAAGATTTCTGACAAAGTACAACAGATTGACGATTTTGAGTCTGATATTGATAGAATGGAATCTTTGTGCTCTAATTCGCAAGAGAGAGAACCTCAACAGCCACAACAATTGCTCGATAATGCAAAGGATTGCTGCATAGAATGTTTTCGACAACTTCATTCACATCTCTCGGCACTCTTAGAGGGAACTGGATTCAAGATGGGATTTGAACGTGCATTTATAACACTCTTTGGTCAAGATGTTCAGACTTTCACCGGCACAATGATTCTTAACTTAGATCAACTACAACAACAACTTGACCAAGCAGAACCTTCCAATGTTGGATCCATGGCTGCCCTCTGTGTGCTCAACAAACAACTATAGGTGTTCATCGATTCGAAATCCGCTATGATTTATGACTATGAAAGTCAGATGACAATGAAGTGTTTTGCTGATCACACGGAAATTGAGGATGACACGTTCAGAGACACACTACTCCAACTCATGGGTAATGTGAAGAGGTTCATTGAGGAAAGAGCACAACACATACTTATGTATGACGACAAGGTGAAGGCATATCAGGTGCTATCAAGTGATGGTATTGTTGATTTTGGTAAAGCATCGGATGTTGGGTCAGTTGTCACTAAATGCAAAGGATTAGAGACGGATAAGTGTGACACTACCAGCAGTTCAGTGACTCTTGTTACACATGATATGGATACAGATTTCAGACCGGTAAAAGAACATGTGTCATGTGCTGAGGTACCCTTAACTGATCAACATAATGTGCCCTCTAATGAACGCCACCATACTGATCAAATTAAGCCCATTTATGACACAAATTTGTTGGAAAAGACTGATAGCAATATCATTTCTAATTCACCAAATATGAGTCATAAAGGGGGAGTAAGTGATCAGGATGCTGAACGTGATGATAAGTCAAGTTCTTTGTTTACGACTGAGTCTTTCAAATCACATGATATGGTTGATAAAGATGTGTTTAATGAACTTTCAAACAGATTCTTACAACTTGAAAAGCATTGTATTTCACTTGAAATCGCAATGCAATAAAAGGAAGAAAGTTTTCAAACTAACCAACCATGTATAAATCCGGAACTTCCTGATTTCCGTGAATTCTTTGTGATAAATGATTTGAAAGCTCAACTAGAAACCAAAAACCTGACAATCAACAACCTGAAAAACCGTATTTCTGAGATGTGTGATATGTGTAATGAAGTTAAAGCTAAACATGATAGTGATGTGATTGCAACTAAAAAGGTTGAACAAAAAATGGCTGAATTACTTGATGAAAATGAGTCTTTGAAAATTCAATGCAAAGAACTGTGCGATTTAATCAAAGAAACGAAAACTAAGAATATTGAGCAAACAACTTCTTTGATTACCAAAAATGATGAATTCAAAGCTCAACTTCTGGAAAAGGGTTTCACTATTGCAGCACTTAAGAACGAGCTAAGAAAAGCAACTGGGAATAGTGTGAACATTAAGTTTGCAAAACCATCAATCTTGGGGAAACCAGTTTTACAATCGAATAGAAACCAATCAGTTGTTAAACAACCGAATGCGTTTAGATCTGAACGACCAAAATTTTCAAAAACACGGTTTGCCTCCCAAGTTGATGCGGAACAAGTTTTGACAAAACCAGTCACTCCACTTAAGTTAATTGTTTCTAGTTCTGTTAAACCTCAACAAGTAGCTACTCCAACTCCCAGCACCTCTAGGATTAGTTCGAAAACTGTGTCTAAACCAAGCATTAAGATTCAAAATTCTTATGAAACAAATGATTTGCACAAGAACTACGACCTATTAAAGGCTAGGAAAAGGGCACTACTTCATAAGGATGGTATCTTAGGTTCACAACCTCGCCTAATGCCTCCTGGTTTATTGAGGAACACTGCTAAGGTTCAACCGGTGAAATCTAGGACTTTCACTAAGTCATCCACAATGCATAGGAAGCAACACAAACCTAAAACTTCTCCTAGGTGGATACAAACTGTTAAATCTTTGGAGACTAGGAATATCGATAAGCCTTTCGCTATGCATAAGAAACTTGGTAATCCTAGACCTTGCCATAAGTGGATTCCAACTGGTAGAACTTTTAAGTATGTTGGACTTAAGTGGATACCTACCAGAAAGGTGCTTACTGATGGCAATGCCATGGTTGACCGTGAAACCCCCAAGGGTTTAGATACTAATGTCACTAACCCATGTATATGCAATCAAGTTTGTAATGTTAGTGCAGGTAGTCCTTACTCAGTTGCAGGTACATCAATCATTCACCACACGAGAAGACTCAAAGTCTGGAGGCCTAAAGCTAGCATATCTCCTACTTCAGGAGGTATAGAAGGTCAATGTTGATGTATGTTCATTATGATGTCTGAATACTTCAGTTCATGCCTCGTTCTTCATTGACTATGACGTTTGAACAAATCAGTTCAAGCCTCGGTTCTCAATTTCATCACTATGGCGTCTGTAGAAAAAACTTCAGGCCCCGTTCATCAAAGAAAAAGAAAAGTGTACGCTTGAGTACGCTATATTTTTTGAAGAAGAGTAATGTTCTTACTTCTGATCATTCTCATCAAAAAACCTCATATTTGTTCCATGCTTGTTCAGTCATCAAGTGGATTACCTTCATCAGATGTTATTTGTTATTATTCCCTCGATCAAAAATGGCATCTTCAAATGCAATTTTTGAGGGGGAGAAGTATGGACAGTGGATCAACCTCGTATGCAATTTTTGAGGGGGAGAAGTGTGAATAAACTACATGTATTTCTATTCACTTGTTCAATCAAAAATCGCATCCTCATATGCAATATTTGAGGGGGAGAAGTGTGAATAAAATACATGTTGATTGATGCGTGAAATGACTCTCCTCTCCTCCAATACCTAATGTTCCACTAACTAAGGAAGACTAATTGTGACTACGGAGTTGAGTGGGTATAACATATTTGAGATTGAAGTTTGACTTTCACAGAGACGTGTTCTTAGTTTATCTTGAAGTTGGGGTTGGATGGATGAATGACTTTCAACGATAACTTGCTCGTGCTTGAGATTTAAGTTGAAGACTTGGTTTATCTAGTTACCAGCAGTCGAGGTGGATGGTTGAAGACCTGGTTAACTATCACTTTAAGGAGTTACGTTGTAGTACTCAGTGTCACACGCCGTTGTCGTTGTGGATAATCGCAAGAGGTGGTAATGTCTCATGCTTTGGTTGGGTAGTGAGTACTTAGAGATTTGCTTGGAGCATAAATTCTCTACACCGTTCTTCCAACATTAGTGCAAGCTTAAGACACAAGAGCGGGAAACTCTACTTCAGTTTCAAGTTTGGTATATCGGGTTTTCTCCATACGTGGTCATTTACCATTAGCCAGTGGAAGTGAAAAGAGGTTTAATTAGGGGTTGATTTGCAGAGAATTGTTGAAGAGAATTGTTATCGACATCTACTCATGGGGCAGTGATTTGTATGTTGCTTCCAGTTGATATGTTTATGTACACATAGTTATGATGATTCCGAGTGATCGTCATCATCATGGAGGGAGAAGAATGTGTACATCGGGGCTTTTATCGAAGAACTGGAAGCATTCTATGTGAGTTGAAAATGTCGAAATAACGTTCTCCAAACAAACTCGTGAAGAAGCTACAGATTATCAGTGTATGATCCACTTTAAGTTGTGGATGACATGTTAAGGGACTTAAGACATCTTGGGCAGAATTGAAAGATACTTCTTCAACAAGCATCAAGGTTATATCAAATGGGTCGTCAGTTTGGGAGGGAGCAAGCTAATTTATGGGCTTACTAATTGGGAGGGAGTAATAACCCAATTAGTGAGTGTTTCTATAGCAGTTGATTCTCACCTGATCCAATTTGAGCCAATTTTGTTCTCCTCTCATGATTTCAAGTAGATGTGCCTATAAGTTGTTGCTGATTTTGATGTATCAAAACCAGCAAGGGGGAAGGAGACATACATCTGAATACATAACGAGTACACGTTATGAACATAATACTTCTTCTTAATTGAAGTTATCTCGGGAAGACATATGTCATAACTGTAGAGAAACTCAGTGTATTAACTCGTAGCGTTTGGTGTATTATTCCAACTACGTGGGGGAAGTGGTCTCTTGATACTTGTGGTGTGAATTACTTCAGCTTTCAGTGGGATGAAATATGAGAAGGATATGTGGAACGTGAGATGATATTGCTTATTGACATCTTCATATGAGCTGATAAGAGTTATGGTAAAGTGCTTCTGGTTAATGTTTCATGTACACATTGCTATGCTGATTCCGATGAGATCGCAACCATCAGGGGAGAGATTTGTGTACTGATGAGTGCTCAAACACTCATCATTTTTATCGTATTTAAACTGCCAAAACATCCAAAAACGCTCAGAAATGCATCAAAATACTAAAAATATCCCAGGGATTGTATTTTATACGTTTCAGATGCAAAATGAGCAAAAACAATGAAAAACGAACAAAGTTTACACAATTGGCAGTTTCAGTCCCCCAACTTTAAAAAATTTACAAAACTAGTCCCTGAGCATTTGTTTTGAAAGGAAAAGTCAACATAAGGCATTTAAAAGTCAAAACTTATCAAATTTAATCCCCAGGTAAAAACTTTGGAAAATTACACTTTTGGTCCCTGCAGTTTGGGAAATTGACGAAATCAGTCCTTCGGGAATTTTAAAATGAAAAATATATTTGTGACCCTCATCTTTTGGGAATGTAACAAATGTGACCCTTGGAATACTTTGGATGGTTGGCAACTCTGGTCCTCATAAAATCAGAACTTGCAATTTTGGTCCTTGTGATTTTTGAACTAAAAAACCAAACGGACCCTTGTAATTTCACAACCAAACCAACCCAATCCAAATCTATAATCCCCCATCCCACCATGCCCCTTTGGCCCAAATACCACCCAAAGCCCACCATCCCATATTATTAATAAAAAAGAAAACCGGGTCAAACTTAGGGTCAACCCCCACCCCCTTCCACCTTTGCCGCAATTAACAAACACCCAGCCTCCACACTCCTGCAACCCCCAACAATCTTGTCCCCCCTCCTCTCCTACCAGCCTCCCTACTCCCCCTCCTCACCAAAGTCAACCCCCAAAACATAATAATTACTCCCCCACTCCCATATAGCACCAACAAGGAACAAAGGGTTGAGATGAAAGAACAGTTAATCCAATGGTGGGAAATCAATTCAATTAGCTTTTAAACTTTATTATTAGTAGATTTGTAGTTAAATTTAGGAATTCCATTTAGATTTCAATCCTTTAGATCAGTTTCTCCATAGCTTTAGTCTTAGACTGTTTTTAATGGTAGGCTAGGATGGATCATAGATTTGAGTTCATTAGTTGTTATTATTGGTTTAAACTTGCTCTATCTAGGATTTTGCATCTATTATACACCTAGTAGTGTAGAATTATTAGTCAAAAGTTCTCAATTCTTGACCCATTCTCACTCAGCAGGCCTGCAACTTGACCTACTCAATCAGCAGCCACATCTTGGTCTAGTCGGTAGTCCAGTATCAGTGGGGTCTAGGGTGTAATATTGGTTCACTTTTCTTCACTTCAATCAATATAGGTTAGTTAATCTAGTAGTGGAGTCTTTATTTTGGTCAAACCTCTGTTTTTACCCATTACTGCTAACTGCATCAGCAGCTCTTGCTGATGCATCAAGGGATTTTCATTCACAATTTCAGCTTCTCTTTTTATCTAAATTCCACAAATTTTGTTTTTAGATCAAGATTGATAGCTTATCTTCATGTTAGAATTAAAATTCCAAGTTTTCAAAACCTCTCACTCATCTAAATTTGGGTTCAAAATACCCTCTTAAACCTGTTGCTGGATAACTTTTTCTACGTAATAGGGAAATGAAGAGATGGTGACTTGTCAGACCTTGAGAACTTTTCCCTTAGCTTGATCCTTTTCCAATTTTCTTCATGTTGATTATGTGAGTAGTTTAGTAACTATAGTTTCACTGTTTCAGCTTTTTATCTTATAGCTCAATTATTTAATGCTTATTGTTTTAGCTTAATTAACTGATCAATTATCCCTTTAGATTCCTAATAAGCTCAGTAGGAGTAGCTGTGTGATTTAGGGTGTGATGTGTGCTTAGTTGAGCTTGTTAGATCCTAGTCAGTTGAGCTTACTTATGCCCTGCTCCCCAGTGTTCTGTCCCAAATAGCCAAGTTCATAAGCTCACTCAGAGCTAAATTGTGGACTTTAGCTTGTGATTTTAGGTGTTTTTAGAGCCCTTTTGGCCTGCTACTCATTCATGTGCTCACCTTCCCTTTTTAGCTCATTTACACTGCTTCAATTGCCCTCCAAATCCAACCCAGTGAACCAGATTCACTGATCAATCAGTGCCATAAGCCCATGTTCAAGGGCTTCTCTCAAGCTTATGGGTGGGACCCACAGTTAGTATTTGAGCTTATTGGAAAGCCCTGGTGCTAGCTTTGTTGGTTCCAGTACCCTTTTTTGGCCTTCAAGCTTATTTGGTAAGCTTGCCCAGGCCTGCAAAAAGGCACCCATAGGCCTGTTTGGACAAGTGATTTTGGATTGGCTTATTCCTATTTTTCAGCTTATCTAATTTGTTTTTTTTACTGCTCTAGCTTATTTCCAGTATATTAAACTAGATTGTAGCTCATTCTCTTTACTTAGGTGCTGACAGTAGCTTATGGTTAGCTTGTTCAATCATTAATCCCACTGTTGAGCTTAAAAGCTTAACTGTTGGATCATTAAGCTCATAATTAAGCTCAGTTGTAGTTTTTAGAAAAGTTGTTTTTATAATAGTTGTTTATTATTTAGTGTTTAAAAGATTTGTAACTAAAAAACCAAGAAAATAAAAAAAGATTGCAAAAAGTTGTTACAAGTGGAGTTTGAACCCCTGACCTCTTGGGTTGACCTGGTCAAAATCAGACCACAAACGTGCACCATCTGCCCCAAGTGTTTCTTAGTGTTGTTTGTTTTCTTTTTTATTTTTATACTTGCCTTGTTCATTTTTAGCTTATTTTGCTTATTAGCTTAATTTTCCAGCTTATTTATAAGCATTTCCAACTTTTTAAATTTTTCTTAGCTTATTGATAGTATAAAGTAATTTTAGAAAAAGTTTCGTAATTTTTATAATTAGCTTAATATTTTTAATAATTAATTTTAGTTTATTTAGTTTTTAATTAATAATAAATAATATAAAAGTCAAAAAAATAATTTTCTTTTTTCTAAAATTTTCTTTGATTATTAGGTTCGTAAAAATATTATTTTCATGTCCGTAGGGTTAGCGTAGCATAAAATTCACTTTTTAATTCGCGCACTCGCGTTTATTTTAATTTTAACTCGCGTTTTATTTAAATAACTTTTGCGATTTTAAATTTAGGTTACGTTATTAAAAGTAGTTTGTAAAATAAGAAAAAACCAAAAACATAAGTAAAGTGATAGCTTCTATTTAAGCCGTTTGGCTTATTTTTCTGCTTATCTTTAAGCAAACTTTAATTTTAAGTTTTTAGATTGCGTTTTAGGTTAATTAGTGTAAGGAATTAAATATTCCATAGATTTAATAGATTTGATGATCATAAACAAGAAGAATGAAACATGAAGAAATACTGAAATGATAAGCAAAATACGATAAGTGCAATTCTGCTGAAGAGCAATGATTCTGCTGAAGAGCAAAATAGTTCCACTGATGGATTCTGCTGAAGAGCAAAGATTCTGCTGATAGATTCTGCTGAATGACACTGCTGCTGGATGAAAGAAGGATGAAAGAAGATATTTATGGGCATAAAAGTCAAGTATATCTTTTAGATAATATCTTTCATCAGTTGTCAAATTGAACACTCCAAGTGAGTTGTAAACATAGATACGTGTTGTATCTTAGATGACTTGACATCCTAGTCATAAGCTAGATAGTAGATGACTAAGCTTATCAATTTTGTAATGATCTCCTTTATTCTATAAAAAGGAGATCACACCCCTTTAGATAAAAGTGGTGGTGAGTGCATGATTCACAGTGAAACAAAGTGAACATCACCTCCAAGGTGCTTCGTACTTAGAAATTACAATAACACCAAGTGTGTTAAATTGTAAAGCACCTAAAAGAGTGTGTGTGGGAACATCAGACGAGGGGTCTGATAAACATTAGACATGGGGTCTTTTGTTGTTAGGTTTGTTTAGCCTCAAGGATCTTTGATCCCTGTTAGATGTAAACCGTGCTATACTTGATCACATAGCATTGGGGCTAATGGAATAACAAACGGTGAAAAGTTGGCAAAACCTTGTTGTGATAGTATTGTTTCTTTCATTAGAATATTCCGTCAATATTATCATCATGCTTTTCATAGCCAAAATCCTAGATCAAAGGTGTAACATCCTAGAGCTCATAAACGATCAGTAAAAGCTTATAAAACAAGCTTTTCACAATTAGGTTTCGCGTTATTGTTAATATAGTGTGTTTAAATCGTTCTCCTTCGTTTTTCCTTAGCGTAATCATTCAACTCACTTATACCTTTTCCTGTCCAAACTCACCCGATCACAAACCCGTTTGATAACCATCCACACCTCGTCGGGACATAACGACCCGGGGAAACACTATACTTCCGCAGAGCATTGACTCTAGGCTGTTTGACCTTGTTGACCATTCCCTGGTCAGTTTAGGTTGACCGTTTGGAGCCAATCAAATTTTGGCGCCGCTGCCGGGGAGGTTGTGCGCGTTATTCTAAACGGTTTTGCGTATTAGTGAACTTGGATATACATCCATTGTATATTTACCATCCTTGTGTATATTTTCATAAAAACTGTTCCTGAAATTTTTTAAAATTAGTTTTCAACGAACACAAAAACACAAAAAGATTTTCTTTCTTACAAAATGTTTTCCAAAAACACAAAAAATATCCATCTTTACCCTCCTACCTTTTTGATTCTTCATCCCTTTACCCTCTATCCTTTGATTCTCACTTCTTCCACTTGTCCCGTAATTGATTCTAATGGCATCTCTCGATGACGATTTCTTTGAACAAAGGGCCTTTAATAGCAAAATTGAAAAACTTATGGCCTTGTCAAAGATATCGAGATGTCGTAGTGATTATGATGGACCTTCGATTCCTATTCCCTCTCCGGTGAGGGAAATGAATCAAGAAACCAAGGTGACAAAGGACCATGTACTTTCCTCTAACCATGAAAGTGCTAAATACGTCCAACCCACGGTTGTCCAAAGACCTAAGCTCACAAATGCTCCTAAACCGTCTAGAATTGATCCTAACCTTTCACGGTTTACTGTTAAAAGTTTATCAAGCAAACATACTGAGCTTAGGGCAGTGACTGAAAAGAACGACTTGCCCAATCTTCACGTTCATCATGAACCAAAACCCAAGACCATAACGGAAGTGGTGGAAATTGCTAGCTCTAAGAGCACACCACTTGTCCCACCTCCGGATTTTATTCCTTGTGTTGGTTGTGGTGAGCCACTTTTTGGTTTACCATGTCGTTGGTGTACATGTGTACAATGTGGTAATGATATTCAAAATGGGAGTTGTTTGTTTTGTGGGTCGAGTAATTCATTTGCTTATGATCCTAATCAGAACTCATTCAACGACTCTTCAAATTTTTCCAATTACCCATCACATTCATACGAGCAAGAATCATATTATCCAAACCACAATGATGCTTCGTATCATAATACACCAAACTTTTCGTGTGAATATTGTGGAGGTCCTCACCAAGGTTTTGATTGTCAAAATAGTCAAAATTTTGGTTACGACCAATATCCATACAATTCACCAAACCAGACTCAACAGTTTAACTATTGTGAGTACTGTGGTGGTCCACACTGTAGTTCTGATTGTCAATCGGGCAACACGCTTGTCTATGAGCAGTTTCCTGATAACAATTATGATTCAAGCACATACGACTCACAGCCACATCAGTTTTACTGTTGTGAATACTGTGGAGGTCCTCACTTTAGCTCGGATTGTCAAATAGGGAATCCATTTCCTTGCAACAATTACGACTATTCGTTTCAAGACGAACCTCCACAGCACCAATTGATTCAAGCAACTCCTCATGATACCGAGCAAGACCTTTTACTAGAGGCTCGTGAAATTTTGCAAAAACTTAAGGAGGAGTTTGCCACTACATCGTTTCAAGAATCTCGTGAAAAATCAATGGCAGAATTACTTGCTGAAGAACGAGATGCTAGAAACGAATTGAGCATGGAAGAATTACTTGCTGAGCAAAGAGCGGCTAAAATACGTGCCAATCTTCGCTATGCTGCTCTATATGATGACGATGATGATAGTGAAGATAATGAAGATAACATTGTCATTATTCAAAAAGATCCATCAGATTCATCAGTTGTAATTCCTTCCATGGATAATCAGGGAGAAAATAATGTGACGAAGTCACTAGTCGTTGATCAAATGGAACTTGAAAATTCCATCACTGCTAGTACTTCTAAACTCCCTCAGTCTATTGATATCACACCCGAAGTTCACACTCACTCTCTGAATATGGGGGATGAGCATCTTAGCACTGTTCCTCAAAAGGAATCGAACGAATTCATAAAGTCTAGTGTTGAGAACCTTGTCCCAATCCCAGGAGAGTCACAGGGAACTTTTGATCATGTGTGTGACCTAACTTCTCACCCTGAAAATCCAAAAGATCATTTTGAGACTTTCTCCGACTTTAATGATGATTGTACATCTTATGGAGAAGTTGAGTATGAAGAGGCACCACTGCCTCATTCTGATGTTGCCCCTCTTATTGAGGAATTCACAGATGAACTTACTCACATCAATCCACTTCCATTGGGAAGTGATGATGATCTCCTTGATTTTGAAGCCGATATGGGAGAAACTGAAAATCTTTTAAACACTAATCCCAACATCGAGCTTAGTATTTCACATACTGATGAAAATTCTTTATCTTCTGGAGACATTAGTCATGTGGAAGGTTTACCTTCTGAGCTAGTTAGCTTAGAAGAAGAGAATGATGAGACTGACACTGAAATCAAGGATGAAGCACTTCGTGCAACATTATTGAATGTCGATCTCCTCATTTCTAAAATCGAGGCTTTCAATATGAAACCTATTTCATCTCCTATCCCGATTAAGGATAGTGACATTTTCTCCGACGATCCTATTCCGGAGTTTGAAGCCTTTACTTTTGATCATATGGGAGAGAAGGTTAGTGGCAGTACCACTTCTCATTCTCAAATTTCTCTCCCCGAATATGATTCATTCACCTTTGAGGAGTTCTCCGGTGAACTCACTCATCATATCATGACTCCTCCGGAGTTTGATAGCCCGGGGAGAGATGCACTCAATCATGAGAATTTGAAAATTCCCACCCACCCTCCCGGGATGTTTACGAGCTTAGCCCTTGAAATCCAAATTCAGGCTCATGAGCCTGATCTCGAGGAAGAAGATCAAATCATGATTTTTATCATGGTTTTCTTCCTTTTCTTTACCTACAGGGTGACTTCTCTTGTTCTTCACTCCTTCGGGAATGAAGATACCATCTTTGATCCCGGCATTTTCATGTATCATTATCTTAATCCGGATACTTATCTCATCGGTGTGGAACTTTCACGTGCTTCAAATGTTTATCCAAACATCTTGAATGAAAGTCCGATTGAGATTGTTTCTTCCACATCATGCTTCCCCAAGGACAAATGAATTCGGGGTCGAGTCAAGCTAGCGACTCGGTAAACAAAAACAGTAGCATGTACTTAGGGTTTTCACCCTAAGTGTGGGGGAGTTACCCCTGTTATGGTTACAGATACAGTGAAAAAATGGTGTTTTCAACATTTAGTTTGTAATGTTGCCCTTTTAACATTCAAAATGTCGGCAGAATAGCCGGGACTTTTGAATATTGAGGACAATATTCATTCTAAGTGTGGTGGGGGGGGGGGGGTATTTCGCTATTCTAGCGAATTTTATCACATTTTATTATCTAATACCCCCGTTTTTGGCCAAAATTTCAAAAATTTTTCAAAATTTTTTCACTTGAGCTTCAAAATTTTTGTGGTTATCAGTCCGCCTTGTCTAACCGACAAAAGGATTGGCTAGTCCAGGAGCAAACGGCTCTTGGTAAAGACATCTCAAATCCGTTGATGGCTTGCAATTTGCCCAAAATTGTATGGTACCTCAACTCGCCATATCCCATAAAGCGAATGAGTTGGCTAGCCCACAAGATTATGGCTTGTGATAAAGGCAGTGGAAAATCCATAATTGGTAATCAGCTCACCAAGATGTTGACTATTCCATCAAGAGCTGGCTAGTCCAGAAGCAAACGGCTTTTGGTAAAGACTAATCAAATCCGTTGAAAGCTGGTGGTTTGCTCAAAATCACACGGTTATCAGGTGTGCCACAGTTCTTACACCTGGCTACTCCAAAAGTGATGGCTTTTGGTAAAGAGTTTAAAATCATCAAGTTTTCCAAAAATATTGCTAGGGACTAGCAATAGTTTAGTGTGGGGGATTGATGAGTGCTCAAACACTCATCATTTTTATTGTATTTAAACTGCCAAAACATCCGAAAACGCTCAGAAATGCATCAAAATACTAAAAATATCCCAGGGATCGTATTTTATACGTTTCAGATGCAAAATGAGCAAAAACAATGAAAAACGAACAAAGTTTACACAATTGGCAGTTTCAGTCCCCCAACTTTCAAAAATTTACAAAACTAGTCCCTGAGCATTTGTTTTGAAAGGAAAAGTCAACCTAAGGCATTTAAAAGTCAAAACTTATCAAATTTAATCCTTAGGTAAAAACTTTGGAAAATTACACTTTTGGTCCCTGCAGTTTGGAAAATTGACAAAATCAGTCCTTCGGGAATTTTAAAATGAAAAATATATTTGTGACCCTCATCTTTTGGGAATGTAACAAATGTGACCCTTGGAATACTTTGGATGGTTGGCAACTCTGGTCCTCATAAAATCAGAACTTGCAATTTTGGTCCTTGTGATTTTTGAACTAAAAAACCAAACGGACCCTTGTAATTTCACAACCAAACCAACCCAATCCAAATCTATAATCCCCCAGCCCACCATGCCCCTTTGGCCCAAATACCACCCAAAGCCCACCATCCCATATTATTAATAAAAAAGAAAACCGGGTCAAACTTAGGGTCAACCCCCACCCCCTTCCACCTTTGCCGCCATTAACAAACACCCAGCATCCACACTCCTGCAACCCCCAACAATCTTGTCCCCCCTCCTCTCCTACCAGCCTCCCTACTCCCCCTCCTCACCAAAGTCAACCCCCAAAACATAATAATTACTCCCCCACTCCCATATAGCACCAACAAGGAACAAAGGGTTGAGATGAAAGAACAGTTAATCCAATGGTGGGAAATAAATTCAATTAGCTTTTAAACTTTATTATTAGTAGATTTGTAGTTAAATTTAGGAATTCCATTTAGATTTCAATCCTTTAGATCAGTTTCTCCATAGCTTTAGTCTTAGACTATTTTTAATGGTAGGCTAGGATGGATCATAGATTTGAGTTCATTAGTTGTTATTATTGGTTTAAACTTGCTCTATCTAGGATTTTGCATCTATTATACACCTAGTAGTGTAGAATTATTAGTCAAAAGTTCTCAATTCTTGACCCATTCTCACTCAGCAGGCCTGCAACTTGGCCTACTCAATTAACAGCCACATCTTGGTCTAGTCGGTAGTCCAGTATCAGTGGGGTCTAGGGTGTAATATTGGTTCATTTTTCTTCACTTCAATCAATATAGGTTAGTTAATCTAGTAGTGGAGTCTTTATTTTGGTCAAACCTCTGTTTTTACCCATTACTGCTAACTGCATCAACAGCTCATGCTGATGCATCAAGGGATTTTCATTCACAATTTCAGCTTCTCTTTTTATCTAAATTCCACAAATTTTGTTTTTAGATCAAGATTGATAGCTTATCTTGTCACAACTCGTAATTTCCGATCATTTTCCAAACCACGACAATTTACTATTCATAAGTTACTATTCATCATTTACTATTCATCAATCACTATTCATCGTTTTTGAGGTCAATTTGACATTCCGAGACATATTCAGAAATTTTACTATTCACTTGACACTATTCATTTCCGGAAGAATTACCACTATTCACGTGCATTATTCATGTCATCGTAAATTTAGTTTACGAGTGTTCAAATTCGCGTAACCGTATTGGTTTAGGAGCGAATTCATGCATTATTATCAGGGACACTTCATACGGACTAGAAATAGTCGACATATCATTATTAGGGCACTTGCATACTATTCCACTCGTAGGATAATTAAATTTATACTTTTGGTACGATTAACGATTTACGTACGTTTATTTTAAATAAACGCTAATACGCGAACTATAAATGTGTCTAACATGTCCGACACTCCCGACTATGATCCCAATACATTTTTATACTCATTTCTATAATATAAAAACTATAATATTAAATTACCCGGTATTTTTGGAAATTTAACTATTACGTGTCGTACGTTTAACTTAATAACGACGGTTTTCACCAAAATTAAACGATAATCACCCAAACCCTCCGTACTTATACCCGACATATTTTTACAATTTTTATAACTTTATTATGACCCGAATAACTTCAACAAAATTTATTTCTAACAAACCCGGTACCCGATTAAACCTTAAACCTAAACCTAACCTAACTACACTTTATTACTAATACTAATCTTACTAACTAATCACCCAACACATCCCCCCTTTTCCCTCCCTAAAACCGGCCAAACCCCCCCCCTAAAGGTCTTCAAGCTTTAATACTTCACCAACACTCTTAAATGTCACCTAACAATTGTCCCCTTTGTATAAATAAAACTTTTCTTACTCATTTTCATAAAAATCACTTTTACTTACACTTAGCAAACTTTTCTCTTCATTTTTCTTGTGTGTGGATCGATCCAAGGTGATCAAGGAGCAAGGAGGGTAAATTTTACAAGATCATATTATAAACTAGTTTGTATAATCATCCTTGTTAGAGTTTTGAAATAAAAACTCAAGGATTAGTAGGCTTTTTATCATCTAAACTCTCTAAACCATCAAGTAAGTTTACAAACTCATTTTTATGATTTTTACAAGTTATTATTATGTCTATATATTTTTCTTACAAGATCTTACACATGCATCAACTTGTACCACTTCATTTTTGTATATATTAACTTTCAAGCCTTAGAAATGGAAACATATGAAACCCTTGTTAGACCTAGTGGATTGGTGATGTTTAAGGACCCATGACACCCTAAGAAGGTGTATGGTAGGATTAGATTAGCTTTGTCGTGTTTGAAAGTGGTTTGATGGAGGATGGAACTAATTTAGAGACTTGAAAATGGTTTTTGAAACTTTTGATATACCTACTGTCCTTATTTTAAATTCGTGGGAAAATCAGTGGATGATGACTAAGTTTTGACCAAAGATTTAGAAAATACATTCAAAAACGAAACTTTAGGCGAAAGAACGGATTAAAACGAGTTTATAACGAAGGAGATATGATTTTTGCAAATTTAACGACGAAAACTACTTTTCCAGAAAACTGCTTGCTGTTGGGCAGAATACGATGGGTATTTTGAGGCCTTAAACGTAACCTAAAAGAGCCGAGTTGTCTAAAATATACTAGTATACACAAAGACGAATCCGTGGACATAAAGAACAAGGAAAACGAGCCTAAAACGACAAAGTTATACCCATTCTAACATCGTCAAACTATATATATATATATATATGGACACAAATAAAAATAATAACGTACGCGCTAAACGGTATATTTTCTAGAAAATATTACTAAGGACTATTTTCTTATCAAATGAATACGTACGACCCGAGAGAATACTTATACGACTTAACGACATATTTCAAGGTTTTCAATACAAGGAATTTAACGCTAACGCTTTTTAACGAGATAGTACGACAAGTTATATACTCCTATATAAGGACTTATTTTCCTAAGTATGGAATCTATTTTTCTACGACGATAACTAGTATTTTCAAATTACGAGTGGTATGAGTATCATGTGCATATGCATTCATTTCATTACGGCTTGATCTAAGTTAGATCATGGTTATTCATTTAGGTTGCGGCTAGTACTCGCGCCTCATTGTCCCGACTACTTTCACCTCATTGCACCATCTTTGTACCATTACTTCGAGGTGAGTTCTCATAGCCCCGTTTTAATTCTATATTTTGATTTCAAATCCCACGGGGGAGAATACATTGCATTACTTGTTTTATGTACATGCCTAAGTATAAAATTTCATACATTGCTTAAGTTGTCTTATTTACCACGTCTTGAAAAGTCCCCTTTTATTATCATGGACCGTTA
Source organism: Artemisia argyi (assembly GCA_030686995.1). Lineage (NCBI taxonomy): Eukaryota > Viridiplantae > Streptophyta > Magnoliopsida > Asterales > Asteraceae > Artemisia > Artemisia argyi. Next base: position 95,961,916 of record CM060693.1, on the reverse strand, counting down.
ATTTCTGGTACTAAGCGGGAGTGAGTGGATAGATCTATCGAGGGTGACGCCTCCATTCGTGTTTGGGTTGCTCCAAATGGAACGAATGCATTTCATGTCTTTATTATTAGAGTGTCTGGTAAACACTCATTGGGGCCAAGTATCGTCTAGCTTCGGGGTCATGAGCTTAAGAGCCAATGTATATACTTTCCGGACATCCTATTTCTTGGCATTACTTATGGCATATGTACACTAGTATTTACTTATAAACCTATGATTATTCACCAACATTCGTGTTGACCGTTTTTCGCAATGTATTTCTCAGGTTATTAAGGTAGCTCATGTGCATACATTTGGACCTTCATGGAGTCGCGGTGTCGACGCGTCTCACTATATTTTCTGCACTTATGAAACGTTTGATCTTGTTGAGCTTATTCTAACTATATTGGCAAACTCTTTTGGGACCTAAGTTTTGTAAACTCTGAATGTTTTAATGATCAAACGCTGTATTTTCTAAACGACACTTTAGGTCGTTCAATATAACTGTAAGTATGGTGCTATGACAGTCACCCCCAGGTATTCCATTCCGCTGCCATTCAGGTATTTCGGGGGTGTTACAGATTGGTATCAGAGCTAAGGTTATAGCGAACTAGGATGTATCTTGGACCCTAGACTATAACCACATCATCATAGCATCTCATCATTTCATCATAGGTGCATATTCACTATACATGTTGCTTTACGCACACACTGTACGAGTTATTCATACCCATACTAATATATATATATATATATATATATATATATATATATATATATATATATATATATATATATATGATTATATTGACCTGGTTCACTAGTGACATGTCTTCAGATACCCACGCTGTTATCCTTTCGTCAGATTCCGACATTGAAGATGCCTTGTCATCTTCCACTACCATTATACCACCAGTTGCACGTATACCACCGTTAGCACTATTGAATTGTTATAGGAATAAGGTTTTCCTATCATTCAGCCTATACATAGAATGCCGTTTGGTAGAGTATTCAGACTTAATTCTAATGGACTTATTAGGATGCTTATTACAAGGGAGATAGCATGTTTTCTTTCCTCCACTAGTAGGACGCTTACTACTCAGGTACTACCACCACCGTCAGTTACTTATTTCACTATTGGTCGTCCCATAGTGCGTACTTCAACTTTACCTCTTGGATTTCGCGAGATAGCGCGAAAGAGGGTAGTATCCCATTCACTATTATCACCATTATCTCCTAACTCATCACTAGGATCTCATTGTCCCGACTACTTTCACCTCATTGCACCATCTTTGTACCATTACTTCGAGGTGAGTTCTCATAGCCCCGTTTTAATTCTATATTTTGATTTCAAATCCCACGGGGGAGAATACATTGCATTACTTGTTTTATGTACATGCCTAAGTATAAAATTTCATACATTGCTTAAGTTGTCTTATTTACCACGTCTTGAAAAGTCCCCTTTTATTATCATGGACCGTTAATTTCTGGTACTAAGCGGGAGTGAGTGGATAGATCTATCGAGGGTGACGCCTCCATTCGTGTTTGGGTTGCTCTAAATGGAACGAATGCATTTCATGTCTTTATTATTAGAGTGTCTGGTAAACACTCATTGGGGCCAAGTATCGTCTAGCTTCGGGGTCATGAGCTTAAGAGCCAATGTATATACTTTCCGGACATCCTATTTCTTGGCATTACTTATGGCATATGTACACTAGTATTTACTTATAAACCTATGATTATTCACCAACATTCGTGTTGACCGTTTTTCGCAATGTATTTCTCAGGTTATTAAGGTAGCTCATGTGCATACATTTGGACCTTCATGGAGTCGCGGTGTCGACGCGTCTCACTATATTTTCTGCACTTATGAAACGTTTGATCTTGTTGAGCTTATTCTAACTATATTGGCAAACTCTTTTGGGACCTAAGTTTTGTAAACTCTGAATGTTTTAATGATCAAACGCTGTATTTTCTAAACGACACTTTAGGTCGTTCAATATAACTGTAAGTATGGTGCTATGACAGTCACCCCCAGGTATTCCATTCCGCTGCCATTCAGGTATTTCGGGGGTGTTACAGATTGGTATCAGAGCTAAGGTTATAGCGAACTAGGATGTATCTTGGACCCTAGACTATAACCACATCATCATAGCATCTCATCATTTCATCATAGGTGCATATTCACTATACATGTTGCTTTACGCACACACTGTACGAGTTATTCATACCCATACTAATATATATATATATATATATATATATATGATTATATTGACCTGGTTCACTAGTGACATGTCTTCAGATACCCACGCTGTTATCCTTTCGTCAGATTCCGACATTGAAGATGCCTTGTCATCTTCCACTACCATTATACCACCAGTTGCACGTATACCACCGTTAGCACTATTGAATTGTTATAGGAATAAGGTTTTCCTATCATTCAGCCTATACATAGAATGCCGTTTGGTAGAGTATTCAGACTTAATTCTAATGGACTTATTAGGATGCTTATTACAAGGGAGATAGCATGTTTTCTTTCCTCCACTAGTAGGACGCTTACTACTCAGGTACTACCACCACCGTCAGTTACTTATTTCACTATTGGTCGTCCCATAGTGCGTACTTCAACTTTACCTCTTGGATTTCGCGAGATAGCGCGAAAGAGGGTAGTATCCCATTCACTATTATCACCATTATCTCCTAACTCATCACTAGGATCTCATTGTCCCGACTACTTTCACCTCATTGCACCATCTTTGTACCATTACTTCGAGGTGAGTTCTCATAGCCCCGTTTTAATTCTATATTTTGATTTCAAATCCCACGGGGGAGAATACATTGCATTACTTGTTTTATGTACATGCCTAAGTATAAAATTTCATACATTGCTTAAGTTGTCTTATTTACCACGTCTTGAAAAGTCCCCTTTTATTATCATGGACCGTTAATTTCTGGTACTAAGCGGGAGTGAGTGGATAGATCTATCGAGGGTGACGCCTCCATTCGTGTTTGGGTTGCTCCAAATGGAACGAATGCATTTCATGTCTTTATTATTAGAGTGTCTGGTAAACACTCATTGGGGCCAAGTATCGTCTAGCTTCGGGGTCATGAGCTTAAGAGCCAATGTATATACTTTCCGGACATCCTATTTCTTGGCATTACTTATGGCATATGTACACTAGTATTTACTTATAAACCTATGATTATTCACCAACATTCGTGTTGACCGTTTTTCGCAATGTATTTCTCAGGTTATTAAGGTAGCTCATGTGCATACATTTGGACCTTCATGGAGTCGCGGTGTCGACGCGTCTCACTATATTTTCTGCACTTATGAAACGTTTGATCTTGTTGAGCTTATTCTAACTATATTGGCAAACTCTTTTGGGACCTAAGTTTTGTAAACTCTGAATGTTTTAATGATCAAACGCTGTATTTTCTAAACGACACTTTAGGTCGTTCAATATAACTGTAAGTATGGTGCTATGACAGTCACCCCCAGGTATTCCATTCCGCTGCCATTCAGGTATTTCGGGGGTGTTACAGATCTTCATCTTAGAATTAAAATTCCAAGTTTTCAAAACCTCTCACTCATCTAAATTTGGGTTCAAAATACCCTCTTAAACCTGTTGCTGGATAACTTTTTCTACGTAATAGGGAAATGAAGAGATGGTGACTTGTCAGACCTTGAGAACTTTTCCCTTAGCTTGATCCTTTTCCAATTTTCTTCATGTTGATTATGTGAGTAGTTTAGTAACTATAGTTTCACTGTTTCAGCTTTTTATCTTATAGCTCAATTATTTAATGCTTATTGTTTTAGCTTAATTAACTGATCAATTATCCCTTTAGATTCCTAATAAGCTCAGTAGGAGTAGCTGTGTGATTTAGGGTGTGATGTGTGCTTAGTTGAGCTTGTTAGATCCTAGTCAGTTGAGCTTACTTATGCCCTGCTCCCCAGTGTTCTGTCCCAAATAGCCAAGTTCATAAGCTCACTCAGAGCTAAATTGTGGACTTTAGCTTGTGATTTTAGGTGTTTTTAGAGCCCTTTTGGCCTGCTACTCATTCATGTGCTCACCTTCCCTTTTTAGCTCATTTACACTGCTTCAATTGCCCTCCAAATCCAACCCAGTGAACCAGATTCACTGATCAATCAGTGCCATAAGCCCATGTTCAAGGGCTTCTCTCAAGCTTATGGGTGGGACCCACAGTTAGTATTTGAGCTTATTGGAAAGCCCTGGTGCTAGCTTTGTTGGTTCCAGTACCCTTTTTTGGCCTTCAAGCTTATTTGGTAAGCTTGCCCAGGCCTGCAAAAAGGCACCCATAGGCCTGTTTGGACAAGTGATTTTGGATTGGCTTATTCCTATTTTTCAGCTTATCTAATTTGTTTTTTTTTACTGCTCTAGCTTATTTCCAGTATATTAAACTAGATTGTAGCTCATTCTCTTTACTTAGGTGCTGACAGTAGCTTATGGTTAGCTTGTTCAATCATTAATCCCACTGTTGAGCTTAAAAGCTTAACTGTTGGATCATTAAGCTCATAATTAAGCTCAGTTGTAGTTTTTAGAAAAGTTGTTTTTATAATAGTTGTTTATTATTTAGTGTTTAAAAGATTTGTAACTAAAAAACCAAGAAAATAAAAAAAGATTGCAAAAAGTTGTTACAAGTGGAGTTTGAACCCCTGACCTCTTGGGTTGACCTGGTCAAAATCAGACCACAAACGTGCACCATCTGCCCCAAGTGTTTCTTAGTGTTGTTTGTTTTCTTTTTTATTTTTATACTTGCCTTGTTCATTTTTAGCTTATTTTGCTTATTAGCTTAATTTTCCAGCTTATTTATAAGCATTTCCAACTTTTTAAATTTTTCTTAGCTTATTGATAGTATAAAGTAATTTTAGAAAAAGTTTCGTAATTTTCATAATTAGCTTAATATTTTTAATAATTAATTTTAGTTTATTTAGTTTTTAATTAATAATAAATAATATAAAAGTCAAAAAAATAATTTTCTTTTTTCTAAAATTTTCTTTGATTATTAGGTTCGTAAAAATATTATTTTCATGTCCGTAGGGTTAGCGTAGCATAAAATTCACTTTTTAATTCGCGCACTCGCGTTTATTTTAATTTTAACTCGCGTTTTATTTAAATAACTTTTGCGATTTTAAATTTAGGTTACGTTATTAAAAGTAGTTTGTAAAATAAGAAAAAACCAAAAACATAAGTAAAGTGATAGCTTCTATTTAAGCCGTTTGGCTTATTTTTCTGCTTATCTTTAAGCAAACTTTAATTTTAAGTTTTTAGATTGCGTTTTAGGTTAATTAGGTTTCGCGTTATTGTTAATATAGTGTGTTTAAATCGTTCTCCTTTGTTTTTCCTTAGCGTAATCATTCAACTCACTTATACCTTTTCCTGTCCAAATTCACCCGATCACAAACCCGTTTGATAACCATCCACACCTCGTCGGGACATAACGACCCGGGGAAACACTATACTTCCGCGGAGCATTGACTCTAGGCTGTTTGACCTTGTTGACCATTCCCTGGTCAGTTTAGGTTGACCGTTTGGAGCCAATCATGTACATCAAGGACGCACAACAGGTTCACGTGATCGGGCTTAATCATATATTCCGGAGGAGATATCCGCAGAGATGATCAATGCTTCAACCTGTTACTTTGCTATTCATCGTGTCTTCTTGTATTGGATACATGCGTACAATATAGATTGAGTTGGTATGTGTAAGATAACTGGAAAGCATTTAGTGAAATGAAGATGTTGATATCTTATTCCCCTGAATAGACAACTGCTCCAAACTGCAAAGTAATGTGTACATTGGGGACGTACAATAGGGTCATGTGATCGGGCTTCATCATACATTCCGGGATTGATAACCGCAGAGATGATCCGTGGTTCACCCTGTTACTTCGGTGTTTTCATTTTCTTCGGGTTTCTGAGCTTCATCCAATGAGACTTTTTGCGTCACTTCAATTTCCTGGGGGAAGTGGTCTCATGCAGGTGATTGTCGGTTTGGGGGGAAGCTACCAAAGCTTCACATTGAGAAGACTATAACTCTGCAATTTGGTGGTGTCTAGCGATTAACTCAGTTGTGAGATTCTAGTGATTTGTTAACTATTTGTGTTTGGTGAATTGTTGTGACTTAAGTCGTTTCGACCAGTCTGATTGTAATTTGACGTTGTGAGTTAATCTTTACGACTTGACTTATTACGATCGGATCTATTGTAACTTGACTTTTCACGACTTGACACTTAATGCTAATTGTCACTTATGCAAGATCTCTCTCTAAGTTTAACTCGCATATTACATCTTTCGGTTTCTTTTGTTGACTTTAGTAAAATCCCGGGAGAAAATCGATCTCTCGGTTTAAGTCACAAGAGTTGTAAAATCCTGTTTAAGATTTTATCATGGCATCTACCGCTTCAGACGATTATTCAGGAGCCTCGAAAGCTTTGGTGGTGAAAGTTTAAGAGATGTTGACTACATACTTCTACAACGAGCTGAACGATAATCTCATTTTGATGCTCATGTCAACATCTCCTTAAACTGTTTGGTATCCTTTGTACATATCTTATACCAATATGTAAATATAAAAATATAAAGCCTATAAATACCATAAAAAAAAATAAATTACAAAAATATTCTTCTCACGACATGTCTCTTGTGTAATCAATATTATGTACGTTTCTAGAAATGTCATTCAATAATGACACGGAATCATACATATGCTTGAGCAAGAGTTTTTCGGTTTCAAATAAAGTTTTTTTCAAAAACATGTCGTATCTCAAAATATTCTTCAAAATTATGGCTTGTAGTTATTTCAGGCTGCAACCCGGTCTTAAAAAATTATGGCTTGCTATTACTTCAGATAGCAACCCGCTTTTCAAAATGGGGAAACACGTCGCCAAAAAGACGGTTGTTCCTTTCACCGGGTGAAGTTCACCTGGGCATGGATTACTTTATATCCATGTTTCCTCGATCTAATGTACACTTCAATGCATTATTTCTTGATAAAGAAGAGAAATCTTCTTTTTATCGCCAAATACTTTCCCTTCTATGATTTTTCCGGAAAGTATTTGTGCAAAACTTGGTGGTACCATGAGATTTTGATTAAAAAATCAAATTGAACTCAAAATTTCAATAAAATTTTTCACTCAATCAATGACCTTAATATTTTATGAAAATATTTCAGTTTTCACATCCGTCATTGATTGAGGGGGAGAGTGATTTCTCAAAATTTTATGTATCATCAAAACTCTCCACTTTGTACAAAAGCAACAAAACGATTTGTGATGGTTATGTGTCAGAATGAGTACATTTTCAAAGAGTTTTCGTTAAAACTTCAAATCTTTTGGAAACTCATCGAATCTGACACATAGCAACCTCCCTCACAGATTGAGGGGGAGCATAAAAAGTTCCTTTTTATCAGACAATATTAAAATTGACCGCATTTCTCTCCCAAACGTTTCCTAACTTATTTAAATCAATTGAGATCAAAAAATCTTGAAAGATTTGAAATTTTTGATCGGGGGAGAGAATGTGATTTAAATATGAAATCTGATAATCAAATGTGATCTTTTGGACTCAATAAAAGTCTCCCGCATATGTGCTAAACACTTTCGAATATCGATGCACATATTGAGGGGGAGCAAAAGGCTTTTGTGGAAGTTATACCAAAGACCGACCATTTATCTTTATGCATGGAGTTATAAGGATGGTTAAGGTTAGGTATGAGTTTCCATGATCCACCAGAACCGGAAGGATCTTCCCAGGGACAATCCATAGATAGATTAGAAGTCCTTAGGAATGATTGAAAAAAAAGGAGAAAAGTGAGAAAGAGAAGAGTGCGGACTGAGATAGAGCTAGGACTAGAACAAACCCAACAAGGTTCTAGTGGTGAAGTCTCGGTAAGCACTGAAGGGGTTGAAGAATTAAAAAGAATTGAATTGAGAAAGGGTGAAAAGAAATAGCCCTCCTTATATTCAACCTTAGGGCAGAAACCGGGTTCAATTCATAATCTACTGGCGGTTACTAAGGTAACACCGGTATTGAAGACAAGACGTCATGGACCCAGTGACGCACTGCACTAAAGTTCCCAACCACTCAAGTTCTCTTAAAAGAGCTTGTTTCATTCTCATGGGGAACCCTGTGCAATGTATCGACCGCTCATTGCGAGCTATGTTGATACCTAAAACAGGAGACGCCTCCCCAGTCTCCAGGAGTGGATCAAAACGCACTATTGAGTCTAGAGCCAAAGAGATCATCCATAAATCTCGATAGGACACATTCCAAATATGCTTATTGTTTTACACAATGTGGAAAATAAGATAAAATATTTAGAGTCCTACGCATTATCCTTGTGGTATAGCCAGAACATCCGAGTGTGAAAAGATTCACAATGATGATGGAAATCCTTCTAGAGCGAACATATTTCAAGCTCTTGGTAGGTGACATGTGAGATCCAACTTGGATCAATGATCAAGTGACAACTGGAAAGCAACAATGGTGCGATTCAACATTGAATCAAACTTGTTCTAGGATATGGATTGACGGATACTTTTTCTAAAACCTTTCAATGTGCTCACAAACTAATTTTTCGAGTACATTGATTGTGTATAATCTTTCAAACAAAACTATTGTTTATGGAAATGTGATTCTGAGTATAAAACACTCGTCGTGTCTCAAAAATTGTTTATTATATGACACGCGAGTGATTTCTATAAATCAATTTCTCATCAATCCGTGAATACCAATTCACCGATTCACTCTATCGTGCTGTCTGCTTTGAGACGTTCCGGTATGAGAACATGCTAAGTATGAAGATTCCAAAGTGGATTCTTTGGAATATTCATCACTACAAGCTGGAAATTCTTGTCAAGGAGAGTCTTCTTTAAAAGAGACTCTACCTGATCACAGGTCGGTTTTCACAAAACCGGAGGGTAGTCTGTCCTCGCAGAACGAATGACAAAGCCATATTTGTTCTCTATCTTTATTGCTAACTGTTTTATTTCAAGAACACATATAAAGATGGCGTTGATGGCTCCTATTTCCAACTGAATCGGGTCAATCCATACCTCATGCTCACACATCCTCCTCACTATCAATGACGATGGGAGACTTGCTACAACAAGTGTTGAGAGACTACCAACAATGTTTCCGCAACTCTGATGAAAAAGTCTCCTGATCCACAACTCTTATGTTAAGTCTCCTGATACAGTAGGGTGTGAGCATGATGGTCCTTAAGTCACTACATTACATGAAGGCGTTACTACTATGGATGAGCTTGGAGATTTATTATGGCTGATGATCTCAAAGAAGCTTAAAGATCACATATCACAAAGGAATCCAAATCACGAGTTCGTTTGCTTGAAGTACAAAGTGTGCAGAAAAGTGAAGAATCAGAACCTACGAGCTACAAAGATTTATGAATTCTTAAAGATCAAAGAGCTTAACTTCCAAGGTGACCTCGCTTAGGGGGAGATTGTTAGGAATACAAATATTCCTATAAAAGACTCAGTCACCTAAATATTGTAATAGCATTGAGATAGCTCGTAGTTAGTTTATATATTAGTTCGTTAGTATTAGTTTAAGTAACACCGTGGAAGAAGGACGGGTCTTTACCCACTGTATGCCTGATCCACAGCCCGGGTGTGGGCGTTTTTATCTTTTTTGTAGGAAACTATAAATACCCATCTCCATATGTGGAGAGGGTTGGTGCTTTCACTTCTCTTAATCTAATATTACATTTTCTCTCATCTCTTTCTCTCTCTAGAAACACCCAACTCACTTTCTCTCTCTAAACTCTCTTCTTATTCATCTTTCTTGAATCAATCCAACCACTAAACCATACATGTTACAATTATGAATATACTACATGAAGTATTTAAGGAAGTTCTTGATACATTTGGTGATAAAGTTATTGCTAAATTGGTTCGTATAAGATCATAGTGAAGGAAATGATAGATGATATTCTTGAATGCCGTGGAAAAAAACTTACAACAAAGTGCCTATTAGTGGTAGTGGTGCGATTTCTATTCCTACCCTTGGAAGTGGAAGTAGAAGTACGAATGACCTTGTTGTAATGACAAAAAGAGAAAGAGGGGAAGACCTAGAAAATACGGTCCAATACATAATCCGGTAAAAATGACACCAAAAAGGAAGTAGGGAAGGCCTATTGGCATCAGAATAAAGAGGGAGGGGAAGCAAGAGCCTACGGATGTTGGTATGTTAATGTTTTATAGTTCATTCATATGTCATTTAAATTTGCTTCAATTGGATAGTTGAATTGGCTTAACTAAGGATATCCTAGATTATGACTACATTTCCCTTAGTATGCCAAACACACCCATTACCAATGTACAGAATACCCCATACCTCATACACAAATAATAATAAGTTGACACAGCTCAGCCATCTCAATAGTCCAAGATTAGTCAGTGCTAGGTCACCAAGACCATGACTACATTTAACTAAATGGGTCTGGATGAGATAGTTCAGTTGAGTATGAAATGGTAGTTAGGTATAGTAATGTTTATGCGTCACTATTATGTATATAGTAGTGTGTCCCTATATTGATTTCAATTTGTCTAACTTTAAAGGAAAGAGAAAAGTGAGTGTAGATGAAGGTGAACAAAAAAATAAGGGATATAAGAAGATCAATTGTGAAAATTTGGATGAGATTTGTGATGATCTGGGTGGTAGGATAACAAATCTCGAAGATTTATCCGGGTAATAAAGGAAAGGGTAGGGGAAAAAGGTAAAAGCTATTCAAGTTCTTATGATGTAAATACTACTTTTTGGAGTTTGTATTACAGTTTGGCTATTGAACTTTTAATTATTAACAATCAATTCAGGATCTTGATGTTTGAATGTAAATTATGGCAGGTATAATGGCTTATCAGGAAGAAGTTGTTTTCAACATACACAATAATGAATTATTTGATTTGGTCCATTGATGTATGTACAAGGGTATGTTTCTAAACTTTATGCCTTTATTCGTGATAGACGTATCTTTAGTACTGACTTGGATCATATGTTGGCATGTGTTAAGGAAGAAAATGGGCATTGTTCTTTTGTTTGCATAACAAATCATTAGAACAAGGTTTGAAACTGATTCACACAGACAATGATATACATACGTTGTTGGAACTTGTTTCACAGAATGGTTCCCTAGATTTGTTTGTGACTCACAAGAAACAGAGGCTAGCTGAGTATTATTTAAAAAACATTGATTTAGAGGGTACAGATAGGGAGGTTGTGGGATGGGTAGAAGAAGATGCTAGCGTGCGTTGCTCTAGTAGTTCAACTCCTTTTATGACTAGACATAAAAGGAAGAGAGTTGATAACAACCAAAGTCAGGGTGGATTAAACACAAAAACGAAGAGGGTTGTGGTAACAAAAGGTCAAAATAGTGTTGGAAAGAGAAAACAAATGAGTGTTGGAAAGGGAAAACAAAAAGTGTGTGAGGGTGAGGCTGAATTAGGAAAGAAGAAAAAGGTTGCGGTACCCAATCATGAAAGGGCTGTGGAAAAGGGAAAAATAATCATGGTTGATGATGTTGTGGATTTTAAAAAGAAAAAACTGGTTCTACTAAGGCCAACTGGTATTATCATTAGAGAGGGTGGTTCTATGAATGTCAAAGTAGCTGTGGGTTCTGTGAATGTGGGGGCAAGGGATAGTGGTGTTGATTATGTGGGAGGAAAAAGGGCTGTGGTTTTAAGAACCCGTGGGAACTTAGATCAACAAACTTTTTTAACACCTACAACAAGTGTTGGGAACCCAAGAAGTGATGGTAAAATCACTAATTTCATACTAGGTCTAAGAGCACCAAGTTTTGTGGGAAACCAATGAAGCAATATTCATATTTAAAGTGAAGTTTCTTTGACTAGGTGAGTTTAGTGAATTGCATCGCATATTTTGTTAATGCATTGCATATTTTGTTAATGCATTGCATATTTTGAGTTTGCAAGTATAGTTGATCAATTGCTTTGGTTCATCTAGATGAAGGTTTAATGTTGAAGTTGTTCATCCAGTATAAGTTTTTGAAGTTTTAAAAATGTGTTGATCTTTAGGGATAATGTACTGTGTAAACAAGTGATCAAGAAGCAAGTTTTAGAAATGTGTTGATCTTTTGTTAATGCATTGCATTGCATATTATACTAACACAGACTTTTGATAGTCATACAACTAAGGAATTCAGTTACTAAGTATCATCACCCATAGTTTGACTGCCATACTATTCTATCTTTCCTATTTACATTGATCATTGCTACTGGATATTGCAGCAAAATAGGATGAGATAGGTACCATTCAGGACGCCAAGACTTGCAGAATAGCCTCAATTGTCCCAATATTCGTATGTATGTTTTATGGTTGGATTAATGTCATTTTTATGTTTTCGATTTAGCAGTACTTCTGGCAAATGTTTATGATCTCGATACTCAAAATTCTAAAACGGCAAAACAATATTTGAACACAAAATATAACAAAAGGCTACCCATAAACAACACATTCTACTATGAAAATCAAAATCAAACGACCCATTCATTAATGTACAAATATTAAGATACTACGATAACATACTACCGTAACACTAAACTAGAAAAAACCACAACAAAATAATCCCAACCCCTATCTACATGCATCAACCTTACCAGGAATCATGATGCAGGTTTTACCGACCAGGTTTTAATATTTATAAGTGTCTTGTTTACCTAAGGTCTACCTAATGCACTATCGGGCAGTGTACCCGGTCATGTGAGGTATAGCTAGATGGTAAAGCCGAGGTCGTCCCAAGAGCTATGAGTGTGGAATCTATCTAAGTCTACTGTCACGTTTAAAAGGGGGTTTATGATTGTAAAGATTAATTAACTAATAAAAGTAAATGACAATGCAAGTAAATAAATAGAAGAGAATCAGTAAAGAGAGGAAGTGTTAACCTAATTATTACTCTTGTTATTATCATGATTAGTTATCTATAAGTGCATCCTATCATTTCATCTGGGGTTTATAGTCATCTAGGATCAAAGGGTTAAATCTCCTAAATCCATCTTGCACCTTGTCCTATCCCCACCTATTGCAAAGACGAGAGGTCATCGGGCGGCGTGAACCTACGAAGATGCAAGAGTCATTAAGTACCTCTACTAACACGGACAAGTCTAGCGGGATGCGGCATGGTCAGATCTTACACCCCCTCTAGCTTCTTTAAGGTATCGCAATGATAGGTGGTCCTAGGGTTAATTCGCGCATGTATGGCAATATTGCTATCGCCAAGTCACATCCCTATCAGCTTGGGTCCTAGGGTTAATTCATCAAGCCTCTAAGGAACTACCAAAGCTCAACACTAAAAAAAATAGAGTGTCCTAAGACTTGCCATGAAAGTATACAAACAAAACCACAGTGGATGCATAGAAAACTAAATCACAAGAATAACAATTTCATAACTAGGCTAACACCAAGAGGTGCTTAGCCACTCATGTTCATAATTTCAGTAAAACAATAATGTGTTATTACAAATGTAAACATGAATCGAATACAAGACAAAGGAATGAATAAACTTATGATTGGTGTGTGAATCCTCCCTTGGAATTGACTTGTATGTGGATTGAACTTCGTGCCTCCTGCTCCTAGAGCTTTTCCCAACTTTTGTGTGGTGAATGTGAATATGTAAAATTGGAATTTAGGGTTTGTATTTATAGGCCCGACTTTGCTACGGCGTAGCTAAATAAGAGGCTACGCCGTAGCCTGTGTAAATACCAACTACGTCGTAGCTTGATCAAGTGCTACGGGCGTAGTTTCTTCCTTTGATGTATCTACGGCGTAGTTAGATGAGATACCACGCCGTAACTTCTTCCTTGGCCACTTGAGTTCCGTACTGCCTTCCTTCGGGGATTACGCCGTAGGTAGAGAGTAGCTACTCTGTAGAGCCCTTTAATAAACATCTACGTCGTAGTCATGGATTGAGCTACGCCGTAGTCTTCATATATTCTTGCTACGGCGTAGGTAGATGGAACCTCTACGCCGTAGTTAGTGCAGAATCCGCATACTTCATGTATTTTGTCTTTAGTCCTTCCATTTCCGCATTTCTTCAATCCTTTACTCATCTTTTGCCTGAAAATAGAATATAAACAAAGTATATATCCTAACATATGAATACAAAATATGAGTATTTAGGGGGGAAATTAACACTTAAATCATGGATATATTTGACGTTATCAAATATCCTCCCACTTGAACTCTACTTGCCCTCAAGTAGACCTTATTAGAATAATTTTTTAAAAGATATTTCCCAAGAAACTAGAAAATATGAGTCTAAAAACTTCCTATGCTAGAATATATCAAAGCCGAACACCTCACGAAACTGGAACAAACACTTACCTCTTTCTCCTAATTTAAGTGTTAATTTCGGGGTGATCACTCAACGCACAGTGATAGAATGTATTCTATCATAATCTTGGCGGTTACACAGATCTCTACCACTAGAGCTAAGGTCAAAACGATTTTTAAAGGCAATATTGGGTGAACATATATAAGGCTTATGGGTGTAGTGTTGTTACTAACATACTACGGCAAAGGCGATAAAGGCAATGGTACATGACCGGAATGCCGGGCAAGACACCAATGACTACTCAAATCCCTCACCTAAATATGATTCACAACTAAAGGGTAGGATAAGACATGGGATGCACAATAATGGTGTAAAAAGAAAAAGAAAACAAATAGTCTTAGCCTATAACCGAGTTGCTACCACTTTTCGTTCATCCAAAGTCCAAGCTTCAAAACGCAAAAATTGGATCATCTAACAAGTGTGTGCCATTAGAGGACGTCATGATGGGCACCACACTTGGTCTTCATGTTGGTGATTAAGAACCAACAACTTCATTCTTCATATTTGACTGAAGTGGCCTCTTCGATACTAATTCTTTCAAAGCTCAAAATACGGTGCTTATACAAGCTTGCACCAAAGATAACATATCTACATACGGAATTTCACACATTTTTTTTTCATAACTAGAAATAAATATATCCCCCCACTTGAGATGAACTAAATATATACAATAGTGGGTCTTGATGATCTTTAAAGGTTTTGTCTTCAACGTAGGCGTGATTCTTGAATTTCTTGACTTAAACCTTAAACTAGAACAAGTGGCAACTTCCCAACCATAAACCAAGACTACACGGTAGGCTAAGGCGAATAGGTGTAACGAAACAATAATATGGGTAAGAAAGAAACGGATAGGCTCAAAAGGGTGTATCTAGGGGTATCTTGCACTAAAGGTGAGTGCAACAAAGGTTTTAACACGGGGGTCGAATAGACAATGCGACTAATCGATAAACACACATGTATAGGTTATTTGGGTGATAATCCTAAAATATTGCCTTCTTAAAAAGTTTCTTCCAAATGTATCAAGGAATCTCTATGCACTACTCATCCATGGTTTCAAAATGATGTAAAGGCCAAGTTCTAAAGTTTACAAACTACCGGCACACTCATAATTTTGGTGGATTTGGGGTAAAACATGGGAAATTGAAATAGGCTAAACCTCACCATGGTATAAAGGGTTAATGTGCTCGGCTAAGGTCTATTCTAGTTAGGTTCGGAAAAACATGTCAAAAATTTTTAGAAGTGGCATAATTTTTCAAAATAAACTAGAAAAATGGGGCAAAATAAAGTTCAAGTAATAATTCTACTCCTGTCCCCCCACTTGAGTTGTACAAAGTCCCATTTGTACATAAAATAGATTATAAAGAGGAAAAAGTAGAATTGTAACGTGAACTTCCCAGAATTTGCTCTTGAAAAATGATAAAAGGATCATGTTGGAAAATGTGCCTTCGCTTTGCCTAATGAGCAAACTTCAAATTCCTGAAATCACACAACTACCAAAAGCATAAAACCTAAAAAAAAATAAAAAACCTAACTCACTTTCATAAGAATCATGATTGCATTTAGCATATGCAACAAGCCTTTTAAACCACTTCGTTTCCCAAGTGGACGAGTGAAGTCTCGTGAGGGTTTACAGGGAACACACCTACAAAGTTCATTTAAAAACTAATACAAGTTCAAAATATGATTTGTAGTAAAAATTATTAGGTGCAGGAGGAAGCTACGGCGTAGCTGGAATGTGTTGCTACGCCGTAGTTGCTAAAACAAAGAAGACTGACACCTGGGGATTGCTACGGCGTAGTAATGAAAGGGGCTACGCCGTAGCTAAGTCCTGGGGGATTTTCTTTGGGGCAAAACTCCAAAGATATGGTCCCCAACACAAAGCTTCCTTTAGAACCTGCAAATCATTAACACAAAACATACCAAACAAACAAAATAAAAGGAAAATAAAAAGAAAAGGATAATTCGGGTTGTCTCCCGAAAGAGCACTTTTGTTTATTATCGAGTCTTTAAGTTAGACTCATTGCCATGGCCATCAAGTGGGTTGATGATGGACTTGCCCACGCTCGTCCATTTCTTTCAGCAGGTTACGCCTTATCCAGGCAACATTTGTAGCAGTGCGACAATACTCCTTCGTATCAATTTTTCGTACTTTCAAGAATCTTTTGTCGGGTCCTAAATGATATCGGGTTACCTCATATGTTTCTGCAATGATGGGCGGAGGTTTTTCGTATTGTAGTCCTAGAAGTTTACACCGTCTTTGTTCATAGGTCTCATCATCAGGATCAGTGAACCGATGAGCTCCTTGCAATTCTAAGTAATCCATTATTCCGTTGATGTCATCATCATTAGATTCCGTTGCATTCCAGTGTAGTTTTTCTTCATCAACCTTCTTCATGTGTTGGTTTTGCTGATCTTCCCGGATGGTATCATTATACTCCTCTCTTTTAACTTGATCGTTGGCCCTACATTTACATGGATTTGACCGGCTCACACATCCCATCAGATCTTTTCTTTTGTAGCCGCGTCAATTTTTCCATATTTGATCTTTATCCAATCATCGAACCCTAAATTATCAACCCATTCCAAATCATTCCTTTGGTTATCATTTGTTGAAAACCATAGGTATTCATCATCATTTACTCGTGTAATGCTACTTCCTCCGTTCAATCGTCTTCATAGGGGTCGCAGGATGCCCATAATTTATTACCATCGATATTACGGGTTTTTATTTGCTTACACCAATGCATTTTCTTGTTAGCACCTTTCTCTATTTGTGATGATGTGAGGTTGTTATGGAAAACCTCTTCCAGTAGAGTTTTTTTGATAATACTTGTGGGCATGTTTTCTGTGTTAAGATCATTCCAAATTTTTGTTTTTCATCTCTTCTGACCTTACCATAGACGATTCAAACCCAATCATCAAATACCATGGTTCCATTCCACTCGAGGGGTCTTCTCTTGTCATCATTGGTAGAACTCCATAAGTGTTTGTTATTTCCCACTCTATCCGGATTATTTCCACCGTTGCAAAGATCGGCATTTGGGTTGCAAGATGCCCACAAATCGTACCAAATCTCGTTGTCGACGGGTATGGCCTCACACCAATGGTATTTCTTAATTACCTCCCCATTATTCCTATTATGCCGGGCTAACATTACCATAATGTTTACAGCTTCTGTTCCCTTTACAGGAACAATCCTTCGTTTTGATGGGCTCTGATCATAAAATTTAGGAATAGTGCCTTTCTCGCATGGTAACTCGTTGGAGGAGTCAAAGTTCTCTTCTTCTTTGTAATTTTCCAACGAAAAACCACTATTCGAATCATCATGATAGGGGTTAAGAGTTCATGTGCAGTTAAATCGGGGGAAAAATTCTATTCCTTATCAACTTCAGCATTACCATTGTTGATGACATAAACAGTTTCTAATTTATGACACCTACCCTTTTCATCCATATCAAAAACTATTTTCTTGTCATTGAGAGAGAGAAATTAGCTTATTAAAGACATCAATCATGGCATGGGCAGTGGCAAGTAAAGGCCTTCCTAAAATAATAGGTAATTCTCTATCTTCCTCCATGTCGAGTATGACAAAGTCGACAGGGAAAGTGAATTCATCAATTTTAACCAATACATTCTAAACTATGCCTTTAGGAGTGCTAACTGTTCTATCAGCCATTTCTATAGTCATGCAAACTGGTTTAATTGGACCTATACTTAAACGTTTGCACATAGAGAATGGCATGATGCTAATGCTAGCTCCAAGATCTGCTAAAGCATTACTAATAAACAAGCTATCAATAGAACAAGGGAGAATAAAACTTCCTAGATCCTTCTCTTTTGGAGGTAACTGATGTTGAATAATTGCTGAGCAGGTGGCGTTTAGCTTCACTTCTCCTCCTTCTTCGTTACTCAAAGAGAAAAGGTCCATTTCTTCCACAAAGTCCTCTTCATTGTCAGATTCCTCCTCATGTTGTTCAGCAAAAAATTTAAGTTCTTCAACAAAATACCTGAAAGGGGTGTAAAGAGGTTGACCATTGTTAGAAAATATCGCTTTACATGCTCCATAATTTTTAAAGCATTCTCCTTTAGCATTAACAGCTTGCTTGGACATTTGATTGGTCAGAAGTCCAATTTTGGTTTCAAGGCTTCTAATTGTTTCGTCGTGGCTTCTTAGGTTCAGTGCTGTTCCCTCTTGAAAACTTCTAAGCCATCCTTCCCGTTCCATTTGCATCTTAGCTGACTCATCGAAGTATTTCTGGATGGATTGTTCAAGGTTAGATTATTTCTCATAAGGTGGCCAATTGTGTCCCGGTGGTCCTGTATGATAACCGTTACTTTGGAATGGTCTACCTTCCCCGTTCTTCACCTCTTCAGTCTTTCCATCCCCTTCTTTCAAAGGACAATCTCTAGCCAAATGTGGTCCTTCACAAACCTCGCAACCAACTTGAATAGCGTGAACATTCTTGATAACGCTCAAATTATACATATTTCTATATGCGTTATCTATGCTTTTATGCTTATATATTGATGATTTATAAGGACTTTCGATACTTAATTGCATGAAAATACATTTCAGGTTCAGTCGACAAAGAACTTCAACAATCAAGACAAATCCATGATCAAGCAATATATTCAAGTATAAAGTGCGCCGATCATATGTCCAATGTATGTCGGTTACGGGGATGTATGAAGTCGTATCCTAATCTAATAAAGTTCGGCGATCTTATCACAAATGTTCGCCGGCCTTCAGCTCTATTAATGACCCTTTGGCGCCAAGGAAAGTATTGAAGTACGCCGGTGTTAATAACAATGCTCGCCAGTGTCGTGGGAGAATTAAAAGTAAAGATAAAAGCTTAAACGTAGAATGAAACTTAAATTAGAGATCTCCCGACTGTAGAGTATCAATCAAGTCACAAACATGTATGGTTCTTGTGGTTTGGTACGAATTGAGAAAGAAAGAAAGAAAAGTGGAAGAGTTTTAGAGTGAGAAATAGATGGGAGCCTTGAGAGAAACTAGAAATGTATTAGCTTGTAAAATGAAGGTCCAACCCTCTCCACATGTGGAGAGGGGTATTTATACTTATCCTACAAAGAAACATAAAAATGCCCACACCCGGGCTGTGGATCAGGCATACAGTGGGTAAGACCCGTCCTTCTTCCACGATGTTACTTAGACTAAACTAATACTTAACTAAATAATAAACTAACTACGAGCTAACTTGAATGCTATTACAATAATTAGGTGACCGAGACTTTTACAGGAATATCCGTATTCCTAACAATCTCCCCCTAAGCGAGGTCACCTTTGAAATTAAGCTCTTTGGTCTTTAAGCATTCTTTCGTCTTAGTAGCTCGTAGGTTCTGATTCTTCACTTTTCCGCACACTTTGTACTTCAAGCAATGAACTTGTGTTTTGAGTTCCTTTGAGTTGTGTGATCTTTGAGCTTCTTTGAGATCATCAGCCATAGTAAATCTCCAAGCTCATGGCTCTAGACTCAATAGTGCGTTTTGATCCGCTCCTGGAGACTGGGGAGGTGTCTCCTGTTTTAGGTATCAACATAGCTTGCAATGAGCGGTCGATACATTGCACAGGGTTCCCCGTAAGAATGAAACAAGCTCTTTTAAGAGAACTTGAGTGGTTGGGAAGTTTAGTGCAGTGCGTCACTGGGTCCATGATGTCTTGTCTTCAATACTAGTGTTACCTTAGTAACCACTAGTAGATTATGAATTGAACCCGGTTTCTGCCCTAAAGTTGAATATATGGAGGGCTATTTCTTTTCACCCTTTCTCATTACATTTCTTTTTCATTCTTCAACCCCTTTAGTGCTTACCGAGACTTCACCACTAGAATCTTGTTGGGTTTGTTCCAGTCCTAGCCCTATCTCAGTCCGCACTCTTCCCTTTCTCACTTTACTCCTTTTTTCAATCATTCCTAAGGACTTCTAATCTATCTAGAGGATTGTCCCTGGGAAGATCCTTCCGGTTCTGGTGGTTCATGGGAATTCATACCTAACCTTAACCAACCTTATAACTCCATGCATAAAGATAAATGGTCGGTCTTTGGTATAACTTCCACAAACGCCTTTTGCTCCTGTGACACCCCCAAAATTTTACAACGCAGCGGAATACCAATTTGGGTGTCACTTCATAGTTCATTAAAACAAGTTACATAAAACGACCTCAAAAGAGACGTATAATAAAATGTCACATTCGATTTGATAAATCAGAGTACAAAGGTCCCAACAATTTCTTTTTAAAACTTAAGTTACAAGAATTAAAACATGACACATATATGTATTTTAAAGATAAAAAGTTATCGAATGTGATATCCAAGCGACTCCGATTGCTCCCAATGCTCAGCTAGCCAAATAATACCTGAGAAAATACATGCTAAAAAGTCAACATAAAGTTGAGTGAATTTATAGAGTTTAATAAGTAATCAGTTGAATACAAGATAATTCAGTTTAAAAGAAGTTGGGCTACGCCCGTAATTAAGTTGACATGTAACAAATACAAGTCGGAAAATAAGATTTATAGCATTGAGCTCATGAAACCGAACCTTGGCCAAGTTTAAATGCCCCTCACGAGGTATTCAATTGCCATTTACCTCAATTCTCAATATTATATGTCCGTTTGGTAATAAAGGCTCCAAGTGAGCGCTACTCACCCGAACAGGCCTGCCTGGCCAAATATGCATATCTATAATATTAGCGTTTACTCACGTAATTAATGGTTCATGAAATTAGGGACTTGATGGCAAAGGTACTCAATGTCAATAATTATGTAATCAGGTCAAGCATACCAAAAACTACTTGTATTCCGTTTGTAAAACTAGCATGTATCTCCCTCGCGAGATTTATAAAATGTTTAAATAAGTAAAAGAGAGGCTATAAACTCACCTTAAGAGCAACAAGATCAGAAGTAAAATGGATCTTCGGATGAGTGCGAAGCGTCTAAGCACAACCTAAAAGACGTGACGCGACTTAGAATGATAAAGAAGAGCGATATGAAAAAGTAAATCAAATGATCACGAGATATGTTTCCGAGATAAGCATGGCATTGCACTAAGACTTAACCCAAGGTATTTTCACTCTAAGATTGATGTTCGACCAGGTATTATAGGTAATAAAACACCTACCAAGTTTCATTCCTTAATTCTTGTTTCACCTATGTGTATCTACATGTTTTAGAGTTCAAGACAAGACGTAAAAACCATGTTGCTGAATTTTAGTCAACTCCACACCATTGTATCTCTTAACCTATAAAAGATACAAGGATGGGGCTTTCACCCCTGGAAATATACTTATGTTTAGTTTCCAAAACATTAGGCCATTCAATCAAATCATTTACCAATCAACGGGAAGTGAGTTTTTACTAACTATAACTCTAACCAGAAAGTTCGCTGAAATTCTAATGCTTACGGTTTTGGTCATAAATAATGTTCTATAATAGCTATTAAGTTGAAACCAATTGGAGGTGAAAGCTTATAATGTCTAGTGTTGAACCATGTTTTAAAAGCTAAGCTTAATGTACAAAAATCTGGAGCAAAAACATGTTTTCCAACAGCAGCTCCAGAATTGACATGTTTCCATAAAACGACCATATCTCACTCATCCGGAGGAGATATCACCCTATCCAATTCGACACATGTACCTTAAACTTATTTCCATAATCCCATCAAATAATATAGACCTTATTAGGCCAAAAGTTTTCTGCAATTAACCCATATATGCTGCTGGTCTGCAGCAGTCCCAACTTTTCCTACGAAACACTAATTTTAACGTATTTCCCAAACCGTGATAGCTATTAAAGTGATTCCACTTGGAGATGTTAGCCTAAGATGTCTACTACAGGTCTCAACTTTTATTCCAACACTTTTAGTGTAAAAACCTGGAGTTAAACTCCTTTTTACAACAGTAGTTCAGAACTGATCAATTTTAGCAAAACGGCTATAACTCATTCATTCGGAGGAGTTGATAAACCCTCCAATTCGCCACTTGAAGCTAAGACATATATCTATCTAAAAATGTAATTTCCCAGCAGGCCATAAGCTAAAAAATATTGCACACCAATTCATTTTATCTGCTGGTCTAAAACAGTCCCTATAATCAACCTCAAAATCCATCCAAATATCAATTCTAACACTATCCAATACCATGCAATGCCATCTAAACCTCTTATAACATATCTCATACACAAGAACTCATCAAAATCAGAAAATCCATAATTAATTAAACAACAAAAACCATTTGCATATGACAAAAATCAAAGAGGATGATAGGATATGCTTACTAGGAGTGAAAATCAATGAAACCTTCTCTAAGGCTTGGATAGAAATGACCAAGAGACACCACCACAAGCTAGGACCTTCTATTCTACTCTTCAAATAGAGCTTGTGGGCTGGAGAAAAGAACTTTTAAACAACTTTGATGAAGACTACAAAAATACTCCATGAAAACACCAAGAAACTACAAGAAAACCTTCAAAACCATGCTTCAAAGTGTCATTTTCTTTAAGGGTCTTCAAGATGGTGTTGTCATTATGATTATATGATCAAAAGTGGCTGAGATTAGGATGTTTTTATGATGGAAATCGGCAGCAAGCAAAGTAGGAGGAAGAAAATGGATGGTTTTCTTGAAGGTTGGTGAGATTTGCATGTAAAGGGGTTATATGAATATGTTTTCTTGAAAATGAAAAGAGTGAAGTGTTGTGTGATATGTGTCCGGTTTTGATGGGTTTCCAAGGGGTGGGAACCTTTATTTTTTTTGTAAAAAGGTTAAGTAAATAAAGTGTATAAGATATGTATAAGTGTTGGAGTGATTATGTAAGGTAATTAGTGGTATTTAGGTGTTTTAAGTGATAATTTGGAAAGATTAAAAGTGGTGAATGACCAAAGCTTGAAAAATATAGATAAAGATAAGATTTTATTAATATTGGATTAATATTTGTTGTATTGTTGTGTTTGTGGGGTTTAACTCAAGCGTACGGTCTTAAAAACACGAATTACGCAGAACCGGGTGACCTGAAAACGTGAATTTTAGAAAAGTGTTATAAAAATATTATGAAGTTGTTATGAAGTGTTAAAATGGCTAATTTTAATATTTCATGATAGCCTTGGGTTTATCGGAGTGTTTAAACGTCATTAAAAATGAAACTGTGAGTTGAAAAACACGTTTGGTGACACCGGTTCTTGTTAAAAGTGACGTAAACTATAAAAATGCAATGAAAAGTATAAAATCACTTGTAAATATGAAAATAGGTTAAAGTTTATAGAATATGTAAAATTTTCGTAGTCTAAGGTTGGTTCAGGTTGTTAAAACCATAAAACGTAAATTTAAATCGCGTAAAATGTAAAAGGTGCAAGGTTTACGTAAAAATTGAAAAATTAAATTATGACTTTTAAAATAGGATTGTAAGGAAACAAAAATGCATAAGAAGTGTAGAGTAGACATAGTATAGTAGTGGTTGAATAAATTGAACGCGTTATGACGTACGCGGATAACTTCCGACGAAATTGATTATAAAAAAAAAAGAATTGTTAAATAATAAGAATATAAAATTAGTGACATGAAATTTTTGAAATGTCACAGCACGTACCCCTTAAGAGAGCGACGTCCCGGCGCTCAATTCTTCTTAATCATTTTTGGTCGTTTTAAAATTTTTTTGGGATGGAAGCATGTATAAAAACCATGTTGAAACTCGGGTTTATGGTTGTGATTGTAGAATGTCTATTTAAAAATTTTTAGGAATCATTAGTTGAAACGATGTTTAAATCAGTAATATCCTCAAGACGTGATTAAAATATGATGTATAAAAAGTGTAATTTGAAATATAGGGCATGGTGTCATTATAAATATTGGTCATGATTTTTACAAAAGAGGGTGGTTAGAACCGACTCTTTAGCTTAAGAAGGTCATTTTGGTAATTTAAACACTCGTGAAATATTTGTATAATTTTCATAAAGACGCATAAAATTTTTATAGAAGCCCATGGAGGTGTTTAATGCATTTTGTGCTCGGGATTTTGACAAAGTAAAAAGGTAGCAACTAAGATAGAACAAGTGATAAAATCACCTAATGTGTAAGCAATGGTATGAGGGAACGAATAGAATGTCATGAGGGTCCTTAAAGGAAATGATAGAATAAAAGTGTTGGCGATAAGACAATAGGAGACAAGGAATTTATCAAGTCGTCAATTCGTGGAAGCGAATAAGAGTACATTACTATTAGCTTATCAAGCTTGCGATGGTCGATACAAGATCGGAAAAAAAATCCACATAACAAATTACGAGTCGAGAAGAGTTTATAGCCAAAAGAATGATTCGTACACACGCTATGGTGGATACACATAAGCCCACTCATTCATAACTCGTCACTTACATAAAGAGGCGTCCCAATCCATGTAAATGAAGATTTATGAATTTACGGTTCGGTGGTTTATAATTTCTTTATTCAAATGAAGAAGCGTCCCAATTCATTTCAATAAAACGATTATAAATCATCCTACTTAAGTATGTCCATCACAAAACAAAATACATAACAAGATTAAGTGCTACAATAAATAAAAGGATGTCTACTTAACGACATGATTCATCAAAAACATAAGAAGAAGTAACGAGAATAATAACATGACATTAGTGAATCGCATTTCCAAGGTAAGTGCCAAAGGATGGCATGATCTAAGATGACAAGTTAAGGTCGTACTCCCAACAATTGGAAGATTTCAAAACAATGGATAACGAAAACAACATACTTGATTCAAAGACATGAGAAGAATGTTCACACTCAGAGTTGAATAATAAAATAGCTAGTGGAATTGACAAAGTACACCGAATGTCAATATCATCAAAAGGAAATAAAGTAAAGTAGCGAAAATGTTTCGGAGATCACCGAATCATTCATAAAAGGTTAAAGTAAACGAACTCATTAATACATATTATAATACTATACACATGCGTAAGAATTTGAGAAGAGAGTAACACATATACGTACGGGTATCCTTATACAATACTAGTATCGACGTTCGAGGGAGAAAATAAGAAAAAAGAAAGTACGCGATAATCGGAGTGGTCAGCTTTTAAATAACCGACCGATATAAAGTAAATAGTATGACACCATAAGACAGAAGTGAAAGAGTGAATCATGACTAAGGGATATACTCATTAATCATATAATAGAAGTATAGATGCAAAATAGAGCATATAAGTTACCTGGGAGCAAGCGTACGCGGATATCGAACAACGGTGAAAGACTTTAAAAAAAATTCAAAAATCAGTTATAGTTTAGGTTTTGAAAACGACCTAATTCGCTATAACTAATGCTCTGATGCCATTCTGTGACACCCCCAAAATTTTACAACGCAGCGGAATACCAATTTGGGTGTCACTTCATAGTTCATTAAAACAAGTTACATAAAACGACCTCAAAAGAGACGTTTAATAAAATGTCACATTCGATTTGATAAATCAGAGTACAAAGGTCCCAACAATTTCTTTTTAAAACTTAAGTTACAAGAATTAAAACATGACACATATATGTATTTTAAAGATAAAAAGTTATCGAATGTGAAGAAAACAAGTCTTTCAATATTTGATATCCACGCGACTCCGATTGCTCCCAATGCTCAGCTAGCCAAATAATACCTGAGAAAATACATGCTAAAAAGTCAATATAAAGTTGAGTGAATTCATAGAGTTTAATAAGTAATCAATTGAATACAAGATAATTCAGTTTAAAAGAAGTTGGGCTACGCCCGTAATTAAGTTGACATGTAACAAATACAAGTCGGGAAATAAGATTTATAGAATTGAGCTCATGAAACCGAACCTTGGCCAAGTTTAAATGCCCCTCACGAGGTATTCAATTGCCATTTACCTCAATTCTCAATATTATATGTCTGTTTGGTAATAAAGGCTCCAAGTGAGCGCTACTCACCCGAACAGGCCTGCCTGGCCAAATATGCATATCTATAATATTAGCGTTTACTCACGTAATTAACGGTTCATGAAATTAGGGACTTGATGGCAAAGGTACTCAATGTCTATAATTATGTAATCAGGTCAAGCATACCAAAAACTACTTGTATTCCGTTTGTAAAACTAGCATGTAACTCCCTCGCGAGATTTATAAAACGTTAAAATAAGTAAAAGCGAGGCTATAAACTTACCTTAAGAGAAACAAGATCAGAAGTAAAATGGATCTTCGGACGAGTGCGAAGCATCTAAGCACAACCTAAAAGACGTGACGCGACTTAGAATGATAAAGAAGAGCGATATGAAAAAGTAAATCAAATGATCACGAGATATGTTTCCGAGATAAGCATGGCATTGCACTAAGACTTAACCCAAGGTATTTTCACTCTAAGATTGATGTTCGACCAGGTCTTAAAGGTAATAAAACACCTACCAAGTTTCATTCCTTAATTCTTGTTTCACCTATGTGTATCTACATGTTTTAGATTTCAAGACAAGATGTAAAAACCATGTTGCTGAATTTTAGTCAACTCCACACCATTGTATCTCTTAACCTATAAAAGATACAAGGATGGGGCTTTCACCCCTGGAAATATACTTATGTTTAGTTTCCAAAACATTAGGCCATTCAATCAAATCATTTACCAATCAACGGGAAGTGAGTTTTTACTAACTATAACTCTAACCAGAAAGTTCGCTGAAATTCTAACGCTTACGGTTTTGGTCATAAATAATGTTCTATAATAGCTATTAAGTTTAAACCAATTGGAGGTGAAAGCTTATAATTTCTAGTGTTGAACCATGTTTTAAAACCTAAGCTTAATGTACAAAAATCTGGAGCAAAAACATGTTTTCCAACAGCAGCTCCAGAATTGACATGTTTCCATAAAACGACCATATCTCACTCATCCGGAGGAGATATCACCCTATCCAATTCGACACATGTACCTTAAACTTATTTCCATAATCCCATCAAATAATATAGACCTTCTTAGGCCAAAAGTTTTCTGCAATTAACCCATATATGCTGCTGGTCTGCAGCAGTCCCAACTTTTCCTACGAAACACTAATTTTAATGTATTTCCCAAACCGTGATAGCTATTAAAGTGATTCCACTTGGAGATGTTAGCCTAAGATGTCTACTACAGGTCTCAACTTTTATTCCAACACTTTTAGTGTAAAAACCTGGAGTTAAACTCCTTTTTACAACAGTAGTTCAGAACTGATCAATTTTAGCAAAACGGCTATAACTCATTCATTCGGAGGAGTTGATAAACCCTCCAATTCGCCACTTGAAGCTAAGACATATATCTATCTAAAAATGTAATTTCCCAGCAGGCCATAAGCTAAAAAATATTGCACACCAATTCATTTTATATGCTGGTCTAAAACAGTCCCTATAATCAACCTCAAAATCCATCCAAACATCAATTCTAACACTATCCAATACCACGCAATGCCATCTAAACCTCTTATAACATATCTCATACACAAGAACTCATCAAAATCAGAAAATCCATAATTAATTAAACAACAAAAACCATTTGCATATGACAAAAATCAAAGAGGATGATAGGATATGCTTACTAGGAGTGAAAATCAATGAAACCTTCTCTAAGGCTTGGATAGAAATGACCAAGAGACACCACCACAACCTAGGACCCTCTATTCTACTCTTCAAATAGAGCTTGTGGGCTGGAGAAAAGAACTTTTAAACAACTTTGATGAAGACTACAAAAATACTCCATGAAAACACCAAGAAACTACAAGAAAACCTTCAAAACCATGCTTCAAAGTGTCATTTTCTTTAAGGGTCTTCAAGATGGTGTTGTCATTATGATTATATAATCAAAAGTAGCTGAGATTAGGATGTTTTTATGATGGAAATCGGCAGCAAGCAAAGTAGGAGGAAGAAAATGGATGGTTTTCTTGAAGGTTGGTGAGATTTGCATGTGAAGGGGTTATATGATTATGTTTTCTTGAAAATGAAAAGAGTGAAGTGTTGTGTGATATGTGTCCGGTTTTGATGGGTTTCCAAGGGGTGGGAACCTTTATTTTTTTTGTAAAAAGGTTAAGTAAATAAAGTGTATAAGATATGTATATGATGAGCCGAAAAATGATCCGTTTTTAGGGGGTCATTTAAGCCCGAATCCGAATTTATTTGATCAAATATTGCCCTAAATCGTTCCTTTTGTGATTTTAGGTGTTTGGAGAGTGAATTCTGGAAAAGAGGCTATTTTGGACGTTTTTGGAGCATAAAGTGAAGAAAACAACAAAGTACCAAATCCAAGCTGGAATTACAAGGTGACGGCGTCAAAAATTTACTCTTGACGGCGTCAGAAAGGATGAATATTTTACCGAAGGTTGTGAAGGCGTCAGATGAAGAGATGACGGCGTCAAAGTGACCAAGATTAATTTACCGAGGGTGGTGACGGCGTCACATAGGCCGTCACGATTGGATCTAGGGCGTCCGAGGAAGTATATGGCGGCGAGTTGACGGCGTCAGATTTTACTCTTGACGCCGTCAGGACGATTTTCCTATATATAGTTTTCTAGTTTTTTTCATTAAAAGAAGAGAAGTTTTGGTGAAACCCTAAAGACGATTTTGGTGCCTCTTTTACAGGTTTTTCAAGGGTTCCAAACCCTTGAGACCTTGCATTGTAATTGAGATAAGTATACTCTTAATTCAATCAATATGTCTATGTGTTGGTTGTCTATCTTTTGTTCTTATCTTAATTCTACTATGCTAGGCTAAATTTCCTTTGTGTTTGCTTAGATCTAATGAAACCTAGATGTTGATTATGTGTTGATTACTTGTCTATTCTTGTTTTGAATGAATGATATTATATGTTAGGCTTAAGAAAACTGGCAGATCTCCAAATGGTAACATGCTTGAACGTCTTAAGAAACATGAACCGAGGCGTACTAGGTCTTTATTGGTTGTATTTAATGCATGAGCCACTGTTTACAATCCCTATAGTTGTGCTGGGTCATGGTGTAGGAGGAGATAAGAGCTCATAGAGTTGGGGAGTTATGTATGCCACTCCACGAATGGTATTAAGGAATACAACCCGTCATTCATACAAGTGTAACAAGTAATTAACATGTAAAAGATATCTAGGGAGTAATGAAGTCTAAGTAAACACAATTTCTCCAACCACTGCTCACAACCTTAATTTAATATTAGTTTAATTTCATTTTCATTAGTTAATTAGTTATAAAGTAGTTTTTGGGTTAGTTGATTAGCAACTAATTCCGCCCACTCCTTCAAAACCCGAGATTTTACTTGCTTTCATAAAATATAAAAACACAAAAATAATCATCTTCCATCTCTAGAACTTTTAATTAGGTTTTCTAATCCTAGCGACACTATTCCTAAGCTGAACGATCAATCCCCCGGTACTTGTCACTATACTATACTACAACGATCAGGTACACTGCCTGGTGGGGGTTGTAAGCCTCGCGAGATCCCTCGAGAGGTAAAGCAAGGTGCGATTCCCACGCATCAGTATAAGTGTTGGAGTGATTATGTAAGGTAATTAGTGGTATTTAGGGGTTTTAAGTGATAATTTGGAAAGATTAAAAGTGGTGAATGACCAAAGCTTGAAAAATATAGATAAAGATCAGATTTTATTAATATTGGATTAATATTTGTTGTATTGTTGTGTTTGTGGGGTTTAACTCAAGCGTGATGTGGCATTAGATATGAGAGAATAAGAGATGAAATAAGAGAGCTTTTATTAATAAACACACACAATACACACACAAGCACACACTTCAAATGAGCCTTTGAGGTGTTTATATAGTTCTTAACATGATGCCTTAAGAGGCTTTCCATGGGCTTGGTCTTGGGCTTGGTTTCCTTTTACATATAAAGGCTTACATTTACATAACACATGACATATTAGCTTACCAAGACCAAGGCCCATTGACTATTCTAATAACAAAAACTACGACACATTACAACGTTACAATAAATGAGAATGACCATCACTTTTTAATATAATTTTTAATACTAACAATCTCCCCCTAAGGGGTGGTCATTCGAATGATGCTCCACGTGATTAAGTCTTCTTTGTTCTTAGTTGTTGACCATTGTGTGTCGTAGTAGAATAGTCTTTAGTCTTTGTTCCT
Organism: Artemisia argyi; assembly: GCA_030686995.1. Classification (NCBI taxonomy): domain Eukaryota; kingdom Viridiplantae; phylum Streptophyta; class Magnoliopsida; order Asterales; family Asteraceae; genus Artemisia; species Artemisia argyi. The sequence goes on along the minus strand of CM060693.1, from coordinate 95,931,399 downwards.
TCATGCTTTGTAATCTTAGATGATTGACTTTTCATCATTCTTAGTTCTTTAGTGATATGGAGCAATCTGCCTTTTGTCACTTCTGTGTCTGTGGTGGTTGTTTGCCATTCCAACATGCTCATACATCTTCAGTCTTTGTGATACATGTATTTCTAGTTCCCGTTCTTTCACACAGATCTTTGTCACTTTACTTCTGTAGATTCTTTCACATTGCGTAGAATCTTTCTTTGAACCTTTCTTTGCTTTGATCTTAGTGAGAACTTTCCTTTGACTTTGAGATGCATGTATGAGCATGTGGAATCCGTCGCCATAGAGATGATGTGTCCCTGCAGGTAAACAGTTAGCAATAAAACATCCGGTACTTACAAATAAGGAATTAGAGATCGTCAACAGCATAGTGTGAAGATTCCTTCTAACCCTTATCAAGGCCGTTCCCATGTCAGATACTCCTGAGGGAGCTTACAAGACCTACTTAGTAGCTCAATGACTGGGTGAGTCGCTGGGGATCACTCCACGACTGTAGACCGTTTGAAACCACCGTGAACACTAAGCGTAACCCATAAAGAATTACCGAAGTGACCTGCTGTCAGGGCTGTTTGATGTTGACCCTGGCAGGAGTTTCCATTCAATCATTGAGAAACACTTGTGTGAATTCTCTCATAAATGTTCTGACAGATTGCTAAGATCTGCGTAGGACTCTTAAGTTTACATCTGGCGTCCTTAATGATGAACAACTAGTGTAGAAATATCATGTGTTCCTATGAGATCTTTTGATGAATCTCGGGGCTCTAGACTCGATAAGTGCACATTTGGTTTCCTATGCGGAGATTAGGGAGAGGTCTCCTGCTTCAATATCAACCATCTCTAAGAGAAAGGTCGATAGATTACACCAGTTCCCCGTGAGAATGAAACAAGCTCTTTTAAGAGAACTTGAGTGGTTAAGAAGGTTTAGTGCAGTGCGTCACTGGGTCCATGACGTCTTTTTCTTCAATACCGGTGTCACCTTAGTAACATCCAGTAGCATACGAATTGTACCCGGTGTCTGCCCTAAGGTTGAACATATGGAGGGCTATTTCTTTTCACCCTTTTTCATAACTTTTCTTTTTAATTCTTCAACCCCTTCTTTCTCCTTTCTCATTTTCTCCTTTTTTCAATCATACCTAAGGACTTCTAATTCTAATCTATTGGATTTGTCCTTGGGTAGATCCCTCCGGCTATGGCGGATCATAGGACGGTTTTACCTAACCTTAGTCATCTTATAACTCCATGACTATCCTATAATTGCCATGAAACCATTTATGAAAAATCTCTCAAAGTGTTTATGATAATAAAACACATTGTTGTTACCACTTTGAGAGTTTTGCAATTTTGAAGGACTCCCCCTTCACATGTGCTCATGAATATTTAAGAAATTTTCACATGCGAGAGGAGTTTGCACTTTTGAATTGATCCACTTTCAGCGAACATGACCGATTCGAGACACGCTTACATCACTAGTTAGACTAGCTTGAAATTATTACCCGTCCTGGTCAAGTCTAAAGAAAGTCTCTCGATATGGTACATTCTACTCAGACAAGTCCTATTCGAGACACGCTTACATCACTAGTTAGACTAGCATGAAATTATTACCCGTCCAGGACAAGTCTTTTCGATTACTAACATTTTAAGCTTCGTCAATTCATTGGTACTATCTGAGTCGAGCTCTTTTGAGATTCTACCACAATCTTTACACATCTTTGATCACATTTTAATCATGTCTTCTCCCCCTCAAAAATAGCATATTGTGATATTTTTGATATCAACTGAGTAAAAAAAACTTTTTGGAGAGAAAGACAGATTTCATTTTTCATGAATACGGAACATTTTTGTAATTGTACTCCCCCTTAATGATAGCACATTTTAAATCAATTAAGGGTTTTGAGGGAGTTATCTTGAGCACTCATTTGAAAGATTTTGAGAAATCTTTTGAGCAATCTTGAAAAAGTGCTCAAGAATTGTATTTTGAAAAACGAGTTTATGTTTGAAATCCTTTTCGTTTGTTTATACTCGAACTTTTGAAAATGATTTCATCTTTGAACGTACGAGTCCTTGATTTGAAAATAATCAGAAGTCATCATTTTAATCCGGGTTTCGTACTGAGGTATACGAAAGCCATCGTGAAGAAACTTTTGAGAAACGACATGTTTTAGAAAAACATTTTAAAGAACTCCCGTTCAAGCATCTGTACATGTCCGTATCATTGTTGAATGACATTTCTAGAAACGTACAGAATATTGATTTATACGAGAGACATGTCGTGAGAAGAATATTTTTGGATTTTTTGATTTTATATTGTTTTTGTATTTTTTGAAAATTTTATATTTTTGTATTTTGTTTTTGTTGGTTTTTCAAATTTTGTATTTTGTTTTTTCAAAAATATTTACAGCGAAGCGATTTTGAAAACTTTTTCAAGAATATTCGAGAAGACGTTCTAGCTCCTCAGGAGTTAGGCTTCGCATGCCAATTCGTCGAACTAAATAGTCAAACCGTTCTTTTGGAAGGGCTTTAGTGAATAGATCGGCGAGTTGGTAATCAGTCTTAAGGAAAAATAATTCAACAGTACCCTCTTCCACGTGTTCTTTGATGAAATGGTAGCGGACTTTGATATGCTTCGTCTTAGAGTGATGTACGGGATTGCACGAGATGGCTATGACACTTTTTGAGTCACAATACATAGGTATTCTGTCAAAAGTAAAGCCATAATCTGTGAGCTGTGTCCGCATCCAAAGAACTTGGGCACAACACGCAGATAGAGACACATACTCGGCTTCGGCGGTTGAAAGTGCAGTACAATCCTGTTTCTTTGACGACCAGCTTACTAGCTTTTCACCCAAAAATTGTGCTCCACCTGATGTACTCTTTGCTGTAACTTGATCACTAGCATGGTCTGCATCTGAAAATGCTGTTAGATTAAACCCCGAATCCTTCGGATACCAAAGTCCCATGTTAATGGTGCTTCGTAGGTACCGAAAGACCCGTTTAACCTCTTTGAGGTGAAGTTCGGTAGGCTTTGCCTGAAACCGTGCTAACAAACAAACAGCAAATTGAATATCGGGTCGACTAGCAGTTAGGTACATGAGAGAACCGATCATGCTCCGATATTTCTTCAGATCAATGGGTTTCCCAAACAAATCAGCACCTATTTTTGGTGAAGTGACCATTGGTGTACCAACAGAGTCACAATTTTCCATTCCATGTTTTTCAAAATCTCTATTGTATATTTAGCTTGATTGATAAAAATACCATGAGGGGATTGATGTATTTGTAAACCAAGAAAGAATTTTAGTTCCCCCATCATGGACATTTCAAATTTGCTTTTCATGAGATTTTCAAAATGTTTTGAATGGTTAGGATTGGTTGATCCAAAAATAATGTCATCCACGTAAATTTGAACGATCAAAATGTCATTTTTGAATTTTTTGATAAACAAGTTGTCATCAACCGTTCCTTTTGTGAAATTGTTTTTAAGCAAGAAAGATGATAGTTCGTCATACCATGCTCTTGGAGCTTGTTTTAAACCATAAATTGCTTTCTTAAGCTTGTAGACGTAGTCTGGATGATCTTTGTCAATGAATCCCTCTGGCTGACTCACATACACTTCTTCTTTCAGAGTTTCATTCAAGAAAGCTGTCTTAATGTCCATCTGATAGACTGTGATGTTTTTGTGAGCTGCATTGGCTAAGAAAATCCGGACTGCTTCAAGTCTAGCTACAGGCGCGAATGATTCTTCGAAATCTATCCCTTCTTCTTGTGGATAACCTTTAGCCACGAGACGAGCTTTGTTACGAATAACAGTCATTTCCTCATCCAGTTTGTTCTTACACAACCACTTGAGATCAAGAACACGTATATCAAGTGGTCGTTCAACAAGTTCCCAACTGTCATGTAAATCGTATTGAAGAATCTCATCCTGCATTGCTTCTATCCAAGGGTATTCTGCCATTGCTTCCTGAATGTTCTTTGGTTCTTTGAGGCTGATTGAGCAAATGTAAATGCACAATTCGAGATCAGTGGCAAGTTGTCTCCTTATCTGAACTGGCTTTGAAGGTTCACCATTAACATGTTTTATTGGATGGTCTTTTGTCCATTGAAACATAGAAGGGTACCTTGGGTTTAACAAATGTGTGTTAGATGGTTCTTGTAACCTTGAAGAAGATTCAGCAGAGTCTGTTGCAAATGGGTTTTCAAATACTTCTTCTTCTTCTAACTCAACATCGTTTGAATTATTTGTAGGTTCTTCTTGAAAATTTATGTTTTGGTTTTGCTCATCAACTCTTGGTAGATCAATTTCAATAACTGGAGTTGCTGGAGTAGATGTTGATGATGTTGAGGTAGTTGGTACTTCAGCTTCGATTGTGGTAGATGCATCTTGTGATGGTGGTGGTGGTTGATGGTTTTGAGCGGGTGCAGCGGAATGTTGTTGAGATGCATTTGTCGAAGTTCCACCATAGTATTCATCAAACATTAACTCGAAGAAATTTTCCAGTTCTTGTTCTGAAGGTTTATCCGTGTTTGTTGACGGAGCTCCTTGAGGCACGAGTCCTGAACTGATGTGTCCAGAAGTCTACTGGTTTGGTGCAGGTCCTAATCTGTTTTGATTAGAAGCCATCGGATTAAGCGCGGGTTCTAGAGCGTATCTCTCAGAAGCCATTTGTGAAATCTCGTCGAATTTCACATTCATCGTCTCCATTATCCTTTTCGTTCTTCTATTATACACCCTGAATGCCCTCGAGTTTTCTGAATATCCAATGAAGATTCCAATATCACCCTTAGCTTTTAACTTCCCTAGATCTTCTCTGTCATTCGTCGGATAGCAAAAAGCGCCAAACACGTGAAGGTAAGAGATGTCAGGTTTACGGTTGTTCACTAGCTCATATGGGGTTTTATTGAATCTTGGATGTACTAGGGATCGGTTTTGAGTAAAACAAGCAGTGGCTACAGCATCAGCCCATAAGAATAGTGGTGCACTAGAAAAAATCAGCATTGTGCGAGCAGCTTCCACAAGAGTTCTATTTCTTCTTTCAACTACCCCATTCTGCTGTGGAGTTCTAACAACTGATGTTTGGTGTGTGATTCCAACATCTTCAAGGTAAGTTCTTAACTCCTGGTTAGTAAATTCTGTGCCATTGTCTGTTCTTATAATCCTTACTGGAGCTTGAAGTAGAACTTGAATACGCTTCAGAAAGGTGATGATGATGCCTGGTGCTTCGTCTTTTGATTTCAAAAACTTTACCCAAGTATATCTTGAATAATCATCAACAATAATGAGAATATACTTCTTCCCATTAATGCTTTCAACTCTCATTGGGCCACATAAGTCCATGTGCAACATATGTAACCTTGCTTCCGAACAAGGTACGGTTTTGGGTTTATATGATGCTCTTTTACTTTTTCCTTGTTCGCATGATGGACATAGGTGTTCCTTGGTATATTTGAACTTAGGAAGTTCGGTGATGATGTTGTCTTTGGCTAACTTGTTGATGGTGTCAAAATTGAGATGGGATAATCTTCTATGCCACAGCCAGGATTTAGTTTCGGTTGCCCTTGTCATAAGACAAATTGGTGATGTAGAAGCCATTTGGTTGATGTCGATTGCATACAAGTTTGTTCCACGATTACCAGCTAAGAGATCATCACCAACCAAATTTCTAATAAAAACCGTGTTTCTCCTGAATGCAACTTCTAAATTAGCATCACAAAACTGCCCGACTGAAAACAAGTTGTGTCCCAACCCTTCGACGTAGTAAACTCGAGTGATTAAAAAATTCCCAAACCGAAGATCTCCATAACCCTGAATAGCTGCTACATGATCATTTCCAAAGCGTACAGTTCCCATGAATTTCCAGACGAAATTGATCAGTAGCTTTAAATTCCCGGTCATGTGCTTGGAGCAACCCGAGTCAACGATCCAAAGACATATTTCGATAACCTGCCAAGAATAGAAGAGTTTGCATTTGGAAACCGTTTTAAATTTGGTTCCGTGGGCTTAGGAGTAAAATCTAAATCACACTCATAGATAGTTGCTACTTGTTTAGCTTGAGCTATTTCTAATTTGCCGTTCTGAAGAGTGAACTCTCTACCCGTTGGAATCCACATACAAAACTTAAGGTAGTTCCTAGGCACTCGACTAATAGTGGTAGACCTAAAGCGTGCAAATAATCTTTCTATAGATCTGGATCTAGCACTAGGTCTTTTTGGAACTTTCTTCTGTTCAGGCGTAACATACACATTCTTAGAAACACATTCATCATGAACATCATTAATTAAACATTTCTTGCATATTAAACAAATAGAGTCATTACATGCATTAGAAATAGTACTCTCGACATTACATTCAGATGAAACATGTCTCTTATTATAAAGCCATAAATTCCTAGGGTGTTCTTCTACTTCTTCAACTTTATTCTTGCTACTACTCTTAGAGACAGGCGAGACTCTATTGTTCCTTGTATTGCTCCTAGGCTTTAGTCTGATGCTCCTAGAGGTGCTTTCTACTCCTATAGAAGGTAAGGCACACACATTAGGATTTATATTGTTGTCCTTTTTAGCATTCCTAGATTCTTTAGAATTAGCCTTTATGCACTTGTCATTTGTCTTAGATGTTGAGGCAGATGTACTAGTGGGAATAATCCTAAAAAGGCCAGGTGCTATCACTTTTGGTGTTTCGACAACCGCTTTTCCTTTATCAACAATCTTTATATTTTCACTTTTTGTAGGCAAGGGTGTTGGAGTGACTGGTTTTGTCAAATCCTTTTTCTCATCGACTTTTGGAGCAAACCGTGAAATTGACATTTTTGGTTTTTGAACCGTGTTTGAAGCATTTGGTTTCTCCGAAGTCAATGGTTTTGCAAACTTAGTTTCCTCACCCTTTCCTTTTTGACTTTCAAGCTGAGTCCTTAAAAGATCATTTTGCTCTTTCATGTTTTTGAAGGCACGCTCATACGACAGTTTGTCATACTTGCATTCTTCTCTTTTCGATCAAGTTGTTTAAAATATGACACATTTTCTTTTTCAAGTTTTATAAGAGCATTTTCATATTTTGAAACAATTTCGGAGGTCTCAGCTCTCAGTCTTTCATCGTCTTGAACAGAATATGTTTGTAAAATGATGGACATAATATCAGAGGTCATAACAGCTTCGAAGAGAGAATCATTTAGGTTTTCCAAATCATTCATGTTTTCACGAGTAGCATTAGCTTCGTTTACCAGGGATTTGTGGTCCTTGACAAAGTCAGCCGTTTCTTTTAAGAAAGCTTGTTCAAAATGAATTACCCTCGCACTGATGTTATTCAGTGGGATAGTAATTTCGTTTTCGAAAACTTTTTTCTGCTCAATATGAAAACTGGAATGCTAGTTGTTAATATTGATTGTAGTTTTAGAAGCAACAATATTTTGAAGTTCTTGAATTATCTTTTTAACGTCATCCAGAATGTCTCTAGCCTCACTTGTATTAAAAGTGTTGTTAGAAGACATTTGTTCTATTTTTGAAAGAGATTTGGAAGCAATTACTTTCTTAGAAAACATTTTTGAAAATTGTCGTTTTATGGAAAACACAGATGGTTCTTTTTGTGGAACAAAAGTAATTCCCGAGAGTTTGTTCAATTTGTTGTAATCAATGGGTTTCAAATCCTTTTGTTTCATTTTATTTATGCTCTCTTTGACATGTTCTATCGTTTGCACAGAATCCCGAACGACGGGAGGATCATGTTTGGTGTAAATCACATTACCATTGTACAAAACATTATGATCTTGCTGAGCTTTCTTGAGATTACAAGGGGTGTTGTTACCGAGAGCCATTTTATGTTTCGTATGGTAAATCGGATTAGTTTGATTTGAAATCATTTTCATTGTTTGACTTGACTGACCCGACTTAATAACTAATTCTTCTAAATGTGCAATCATGTGTTCTGACTCTACGATTTCTTCCAAAAGTTTGTCTTCTTTCTTTGTAAAATCCTTTTTCAACTCATCCCTTTCTTTTTCAAGATTGGTATAAGCTGTTTTTTGTTTAGAAAGTTGGTTTTGTAAATCAGAAATTTTCACGTTTAAAGATTTTATCTTTTTGAAAGAATTAACATCAAGTGTATCAAACTTGAGTTGCAGTTGTTTTTCCCTTGAAACGGAATTTTGATAACCAGTTTCTAATTCAGACAATCTTTTGTTATGAAATTCAAAAGCTTTAACGTTTTCTTTGTAACTCTCAAGCTCATCGGTCAATTTAACATTCGCGGCCTTAACATCGCGATTGACCTTTTTCACATTCTCAATTTCAATACGACAATTATTCAATAATGATTCAAACAAAGCACGTGTTTCCTCATCATTCTCAGCATGCTGTGAAACAAAGCCTCCATTATGATTCACATCTGGAGTTGCTGAAGGAGTATTGCTACTACTTGGCGTGTCCAGGTATGTATCATAAGTTGGTGCTAGCTTCTCAGAATGCTGTTCCTCATGAGGAGACATATCAAATATATCATTATTGTGACATGTGTTGAAGTTTGATACCTCAGATGGTGCATTGGTGTCATAAACAGGAAGTGTGTCAGAATCCGTGTCATACTTAGCTTCCTGAAGATTCGCCATAAATATGCAGTTCGCATCGATATCCTCTCTATCTTCCATGTCATCCATAAGAGCCATAAAATCATTCTCCTCTGCGTTCAACTGAAACCCTGCCCGAACCTTTTGTGCCAACATCACTGCTTTCTGCAAGTACTCTAGATCTTTCTTGTTCGGCTTAGTAGGACAGTTCCTTGCCATATGACCTACACCCTGACAGTTGAAACACTTAACCGGATTACCCTGATTCACATTTCCCAAATTCCCAACTACTGGAGCTGCAACATTTCTATTCTGATTACCCATTGCCTGATTACCAACATTCTGACCCCTCTGATTTCCAACAAACTGACCCAACTGATTCCCTGCGTACTGACCATACTGATTTCCTGCATTCTGATTCCCTGCATTCAGCATATTCTGATTCCCCATGTTAATTCCAGTAGCATATCCTTGCTGATTCCCATAAACTCTAACCATTTGGCCTCCGTTGCCCATATTGAAACTCGGCTGAGCAATCTGCTTGTTGCGAGTGTTTGATGAAATCCTTTGGTTGTTGTTTGTTGGTGTAGAATAACGTCCTTGGAATGCCTTTGACAGAAAAGCAAACGCTTGGGTCAATGCTGCAGTAGCTTCATCATTTTCAGTGAATTCTGGTTCTTGGAATTGTTGGTATTGCTGTTGTGGAATAACATGTTGTTGTTGCTGTGGGTAGAACTGTTGTTGGTAGACCGGTGTTGGGTGTTGAATTTATGATGGTTGCATGTAGTTGTGAGTGGAAGATGATGATGGTTGTTGTGTGTTCACTGGTAGCAGAGTTGGTGTAGTAGCAATTAGTGCAAGAGGATCATGATTCTTTGCCAATCTTTCTTTCCTTACTTCATTAGCCTCAGCTTGGTTTTGCTTCAAAAAGTCATAGAGTTGATCATAATTCACCTTATGTAAGTCCTTTGTTTGATTGACAATTGTAACATAACGACCCCATTCTTCTGGAAGGTTATTGATGAATTTGATGTTTGTTGCAATTGTTCGAGGTGTCAACTTGTTTCTGATTAACTCATTCATCAAAGTGCAAAACCTTGTGTAGTAGGATTCAATCTATTCACCTTTAGTGGATGTGAAATTCTCCCATTCAGTAAGAAGTTTGTTCTCAATGTCTTGTTGTCCAATCTTTGTTCCATGACATATCCTTCTAACACGTTCCCACATAGCATAAGCAGTTTCACAGCTGTCGACCGCAGCAAAGATCTCCCGTGGTAATCCAAGTTGGATTAAATACATTGCCATATCATCTGCGGCGATCTGCTTCTTGTCTTCCTCTGTGTAATCTGCTTCTGTTTGTTCACGTACGAATGGTTGAGTAGGAGGTGTTGTATTTGGATTACCTTCAATTTGAACTTGTCTTGGCTGGAATGGACCATTTGTAATGGAGTTGATCATTAATTTACCATCAGGCTTTGTTTTGATGTAACAAAGCATGCGGCTTGTCCATGGGAGATATCCACCTTTTTCAAGCATTGGAGGTCGGTTTTCCGCACCGGCTGCATGAATGTCTTGTTGAGTTGCCATTGATGTAGTGTAGATTGATAAAGTTGATTCTTGGATCGTTCCAACGAAGTAGGAGTTGTGTTTAGTGTAAGTTGATGCAAGTTTTTATGATGAAAAATTTGATATGGAACCTTAAAACCTCAATAACTTCCGTTTGGAGTGGATTTGGGCCTCGAAGCTTGGCTTGAATGATCTTTAGAGGATTCAGCGTGTCCTTCTTCTCGGTCTCACGGTCGTTTTGACAGCTGATTCGTCGAAAACGGAGTTACGGTTCAAAAGTTATGGCCGTTTGAAGTTTGGTTGTCAAAAGTCAAAAACTTACGCGTAAAGCTTGATTTTATGCGTAAACCTTGAATAATCTTACGCGTAAGATGTTATGTGTAACCTTTAAGTTATGCGTAAGATCTAAAGTTATGCGTAAACAATATTGTTTATGCGTAGACTTTGATTTTACGCGTAAACTTAGAGTTTATGCGTAAACAAATTGATCTCTCAAACTTGTCCAAGCTTGAAAGATATCCCGTGTCGAAGTATTCCACAAACTTATCCAAGTCAGGGAAGTACTGAGTAATCTCTGATCGTTGAAGAAAACTTATGCGTAGGATCTTTTGCGTAGAAAACTTATGCGTAGAATCCAACTTAAGCGTAGAATGTAGCCTTATGCGTAGGAACAGACTTAAGCGTAGGATTTTAAGCGTAGGATCTCAATCTTATGCGTAGACTTCCAACCTTTTGCGTAGAAAATCAATCTTATGCGTAGGAAAGTGAACTTATGCGTAAGAAGAGGGTTTTGACTAAACTTAAGCATAGGAAAAGGGGTTTTGACTTAATCTTATGCGTAAACAGTACTGTAGACAGCTAAGAAATCGTACTATTCACCCAAGTTACGCGTAAGATGACTAGAAAACGTGAAAAATCCGATTTTTTCAACCAAAACCACTTTTTTCACATATTTCTATTGATCAAATCTTTCCCAAAACACTTAGAATCACTAAAACTTCAATAAAAACAACAACTTTAACACCAAAACTTGTAAAAAATCAAAACTTTTTGAAGAAAAAGTACACAAATGAATGAAAAGTGTAACTTTTTAACAAAAACTTGATAAAACCACTCCTAAATCATTGTTAGGCGATTGATACCACTTGTAGGACCTTAGATATATCAACTTTATCACAAATATAAGCACAAGATGAAGTAAAGATGGTGCCTTGATGTTATGAATGTGGCGTTAGATATGACAGAATAAGAGATGAAATAAGAGAGCTTTTATTAATAAACACACACAATACACACACAAGCACACACCTCAAATGAGCCTTTGAGGTGTTTATATAGTTCTTAACATGATGCCTTAAGAGGCTTTCCATGGGCTTGGTCTTGGGCTTGGTTTCCTTTTACATATAAAGGCTTACATTTACATAACACATGACATATTAGCTTACCAAGACCAAGGCCCATTGACTATTCTAATAACAAAAACTACGACACATTACAATGTTACAATAAATGAGAATGACCATCACTTTTTAATATAATTTTTAATGCTAACAAACAAGCAGTAGCAATGGCTTCAGCCCATAGAAACATTGGTGTTTTTGAGAATATCAGCATAGTGCGAGCCGCTTCAACTAGTGTGCGATTTCTTCTTTCAACGACTCCATTTTGTTGAGGAGTTCGTGGAATGCTTTTCTGATGACTGATTCTGACAGTTTCGTAGAATTTGGTGAGATGTTGGTTAACAAACTCAGTTCCATTGTCTGTACGGATGATTCTAACAGTTTTGTTGAGCCTTACTTGCAACTGCTTGATGATGATCTCGGGAGTTTCATCCTTGGATCTTAAAAATTTCACCCATGTGAATCTTGAATAGTCATCCACAATAACAAGAATATATCTTTTCCCATTGAAGCTTTGCACTCTCATGGGTCCACACAGATCCATGTGAAGGGTATGAAGTACTTCGGTGTTGGAGTTGGTGGGTTTTGGTTTATGTGTTTGTTTCTTGCTTTTACCCAATTGACATGACGAACAAAGATGATCCTTTTCATACTTCAGTCTGGGCATGCCTCGAACAAGATCTTTGCGAGAGAGCTCGTTTATGGTGCCGATGTTCAAGTGGTTCAAATGTCGATGCCATAACCATGATTTGCTTTTTGAGGCCTTTGAAAGTAAGCAAATGGGAGAGGACCGCAACATGTCTTCAATAGAGATGGTATACAGATTTGTACCACGACTTCCTTTAAGGAGATCAACTCCGTCCAGTTCTCTGACGAAGCATGTGTGTTTTCTGAAGGCCACTTCGAGATCAGAATCACAGAATTGTCCAACAGAGAATAAGTTGTGCCCAAGTCCTTCCACATAGTAAACTCTTGAAATTACACTATCACCAAACACATAATCACCATACCCCATAATAGCTCCAAAGTGGTCGTTACCGAATCTAACTGTCCCGATAAACTTTTTCACAAAATTTCTGAGCCGAGAGCGATCCCCAGTCATATGTTTTGAGCAGCCTGAGTCCAAATACCACAGGACGATTTGTACGACCTGCATTTGAAACCAGACAGATATGGATAACTGAAAAACATGGATCCCCAAGTGTAATTGGGATCCAATAGGTTAGCACATGCATACTTAAGAGATTCATGATCAGTATTATCATTGGTTTTTACAGATTAACCGATACCAGTGGAAACTATTGTCTTACTATCAAGGCATTGGGTCACTAAAGGGAATATTCTACCAGTAGCCTTCCATCTCTTAACCTCTAATGACTTAGGGTCGGGTATGTAAGTCAATGGGCACTGGTTTCCTAGAGTGAATATTCTTCCCGTAGGTTTCCACTGATATCCTACACTGTTAAAAACTTTTCCTGTAGCTCTCCAAGTATTGTTATCCTTAGCAGATATAACAGGGGATTTATAAGATGATTGCAAAAATGACACAACACATTCATCATGATTACCAGAAATCAAACATTCATTACAAGTCTTGCAAGTCGCATTAGAATTCGAATTAATTACAGTACGCTTAACGCAAATACTAGAATCAACACGATTCTTTTCATTCAAATCAATCTTATTGTTCCTAAGGTGGTCTTCTACTTTCTTCCCTTGATCATTCTTAGCAGGCGAGATCCTATCATTCCTTGTGTTGCCTTTAGGCTTTGACCCGCTAGCTTTAGTAACATTGATTACTCCTGTAGAATTTACGATGGGAACATTAGATTGTTGCAAAATTGTTTGGTTTCTAGGTGTTGATGTGCTATGCACAGAACTAGCCAAGGGTTTATCAAAAGTAACATGCTTCTTCAAGTTCCTAGATGAGGATGTGCCAATTTTGTCACGCATGTTGGGAATTTTGGGACATGTACCTATGGCATATTCTAGCAACTCTTGTGACCTCTTGGTAAGAAAGCAAATATCTGATAGGGTGTTATCAGATGGTCTTACCGTTCTATCTTCTTCTATGGTTTCACGGGTCATGTCAAGGCAGTTCTTAAGATGTCTAAGATAATCACTATGGACTAGCTCATTGTTCTTAAGGGGAAGTGGAATAAAGACATCCTCACATGCATACTTTTTACAATCACAAACCACATAATTGATATTGTCACTTGCATTCAACGGCATTTTCCCTTTCACTTTTGTCTTTAGGTTCTCAATTTCATTAGGCAAAGAAGTTATTTTTACATTGGTTTTATCACGAGTGATCTTGATAGAATCATATAACTCTTTGTAATGTTGTTTGACTTTAGAATTTTCAGCTTGAAAACACTCATTTTCATGTTTAAGTAAGTTGATTGTGTTTTGAAGTTGAAAGTTATGAGGATCTGCAGACATTGGTTTATGGGAGTTGATCACAACATTCATAGGAGACTTCAATTGGGCAATTTGAGCCCTCAATAACCTGATCGTGTTCGTGTGAGCTTGAATTTTTTCATCCCTTTTTGCTAATTCAAAATATGCATCAAATTCCGGAGCATCAAGTGACGTTTTTGCCTTTGACATTTTCATTTTTTCTTCTAAATGTTGATATTTTAATTGTAAATTAAGATTATCAACTTCTAGTTTAGAAAGATGCTTGACCATGTTATCATGATCATCATTTTGAATTTTTTCAAGCAATTTCCCATTCTCCCCCTTAAGCTCAACAACACGATTGTGAAGGTTATTCAAAACAATAAACATTTCATGAAACTGAGTAGCATTAAGAGAGGACTCTATAGCAGTATAAAACACATCTTGTGAAATACATTTAGCAATCAAGTTGTCATTCATGATGAGAATATTTTTTCTGGCAATTTCACTATGCTGAAGATCTATTGCTTTTTGTTTACACTCATTTTCCACATCTTTAAACACTTCTTTCATTTCCTTAATCTCACTGTCAAGGGATTGTCGTAGACCCTCAAAGTGTTCTTTGATAAGTTTAAAAAATGGGATGACTTCAGTTAAGTAACACTCTTTAGTTAGCTCAAATCCCCGTTCACCCTCAGTGATTCCCGTTGGTGTGATTCTCTTTTTGCATGTTTGATAAGTGTGTAAATACTCATTATTTTATACCCATTTAGACTACGAAAACGACCACAAACTAACCATAATTGCCAAAGATATTGTATTTTTGTGTTTGTAATTGTGCAGGTACGGATATTTTGAAAAGTGGACAAAAATCAAAGAAAACCTGACAAAACGAGCACGAGATGAGAAAGAGCACAAAATTACGGGATCAACGATAATTTTATTTGGAGTATTGGGGCAAAATATAAAATTTTGAAAGATTCTTGAAGCCCAAAGCCAAGTCCAATATTCGGCCCAAGTTGAACTTAGCCCAACTTTAATTTTGTTGTTACAAGTATCTCTTTTAAAAATGAATGATACAAAGCCAATATTAACCAAAGCAAATGAAGACCTTGGCATCATATTGCGTACAAAAGAAAGAAAAAAAGAATTCACCAAAAAGAGTTGCAACGTGGCCACTCTCTTTCCCATGTATTTTTTATCTTGTTAAGAAAGCTAATGAGAGGATATATAAAATGAAGACACAACATTAAAAAAAAACAAAAGAGGGGGAGTCGACATTACCATCCCAACTGAGTCGGTTCACTCACACAGCCATCAACACTTTGTAATTCATGTCTTTTTATTATTATTATCATGATCTCATTTGTAATCTTCCTTTTATTACATTAAATCATTTGTTTAAGATTACTTTATGAATGTATGAATTTCTCTTCTTTGGAAGCATTTTATGAATCAGTTACAAGCTTTGGTTTATTTCTTTTATATTGTCCTTATTAAATTTTTAAAAGAGTCTGGGTCAAACTTTGGTTTCATTTTCTTTTCTTCTTATTAATCGAAAGTTTTTTTCTTTAATCAGTAACATTTATTAAGTTTCTATTATTTTTAAATAGTGTTTTCCTTTTCTACTTTCTATAACTATTATCCAAGTTTTAAACTTTATCTTATTTTTAACTAAAAATAATAATCCAAAAATACTAAAAATAATTGTTTGTGACTGAGTTGTGGTCATGGAGCTACCAAGAAGGATATGGGTATATGAGCTTGTAAATTTGGGTATTGATTGTTGGATGTTATGGAGTTCAATTTATCCTTAGTCTTCATATTTAGTGACTTCTAATCCATTTTCAATCATCTCTTTTTATTTTCTATTGTTTATTGCTATGTTTAGACTTATTATGCTTATTTATGTTATTAGATAGTTTTTATTATATTCGAGTAGTTTATATATGTTAGTTTAGAAATATGCCTATTATTGTTGGATTAATTATTATTGGTAGCTTAGTAGTCATGAGTAGTGAGTAAACTTTTTATATACTTGTTGAGTAGACTATTCCGTGAATTGAGTGTGGTTTTATAAAAGTTAGAAAATATATTGGTTAGTAATTTTAAGTTACTTAGATTGAAATTTTGATTGTTTGAGCGGGCAAAAGCCGTAAAAATAATTGGGTTTTAATTTAGATATTGATCTCTTATGAAAGATTGTTTTCAAAATAAACCAACGTTGTGAGAAAATATTTATTCGTAAGAGACATTAATTCATCAATAAGAGAACTTAATTGAAATAATAAACCACACTTAAGGATCGTGATAATTTGCTTAACAAGTATGTCTTTTTATTATATATTTTTTATTTGCTTGCTTAGTATATTTTAGTTTGTTGTTTTTAGTTGTTATATTTTATCGTTAACTTTATCTTATTTACTTGCCATTAGCTTTATTATTTTCTTTGCTTAGCATAATTTAGTTGTTATCATATATTTATAGGATTAGTTTTTTTTTTTTCATTTTGGCTTTTAGGCTCGGGATTAGCCCGATTAGTGCGCGTTTTTATATTTTAATTACGTTTTTGCTAGTTTGTGTTTTCCTATTTTGTTTTATATGCTTGTTAAGTTGTTTTTAGTTTATGTTTATTAATTTTAGTCTTAAAATCCAAAAATCACTTTTTCTATTCAAATCACCCGATCACGAACTTGAACCGATTCACCATTTCACACCTCGTCGAGACTTAACAACCCGGGAAAACCATATACTCTCGGTGAATACGCGTGGTTTGACTACTTTGACTATTTTTGGTTAAAGTTGACTTTCTACCGCGATTATTTTGGCGCCGCTGCCGGGGAGGGGTGAAGCCGTTTATCGATTCGAGTTTGCAGATTAGTGATTTTAGAAATTCATGCATTGTTAATTTACCATCTTTTTGTATATTTTCAATAAAAACAAAATGAATTGTGACGTTTACTATTTCGGATTACTTTTAGATTACAAACTGTAATTTAAGAGGAATTGGATTCGTTTAACGAATCGATTACCAAAAATATCGTAATTCAGTTTTCTTAAAAATATAAAACCCAAAAATATTTTCCTTCTTAATTTGTTTTTACAAAATGTTTTTCAAAAATTCCAAAAATATTCACCTTTACCCTCTTACCTTTTTGATTCTTTATCTCTTACCCTCTATACCCATTTGATTCTTTTTTATGTCTTATCCACACCATTCTGGTTGTCAATGGTGTGGTGGTCCTCATAATGGTAGTAATTGTACCAGTTGTGGCATGGTAGAGTCAGGAACGGGTCTGTCTATAACCAGGATCCCTATTCTTACCATGACACGACTGATGTATTCCATCAACTTCCATACTATGAGACTCAGCAGTTTTACTGTTGTGAGTACTGTGGTGGTTCACACCACAGTTATGATTGTCGATCGGGAAACACGCTTGTCTATGAGCAGGTTCCTGATAACAATTATGACTACAGCACACATCATTCACAGCCACATCAGTTCAACTGTTGTGAGTACTGTGGAGGTCCTCACTTTAGCTCTGATTGTCAATCGGGGAATCCATATCCTTGTGACAATTTTGACACACCTTATTATGACCAACCTCCACAGTACCAAATGAATCAAGCACTTCTTCCAGAAAAGCAAAATGTACTGGAATTACTTGATGAGCTTAAGGGTTTAGTTAAAGACTTTGCACAAAAAGACACTCATAAAAAATCCATGGAAGAATTGCTGGCTGAAGAGCAGGCTGCTAGAATAAATTCCCAAGATGCCTATAAAAAATCTATTAGGGAATCAATTGCAAAAGAAAAAGCAGCCAAATCTAGCTCTCAGTTCCGTTTCATCCCTGATGACAGTGATGATGAAGATACCCTTGATATTCTTCAATTTTATAAAACTTCATCAGGTTCATCAGTTGATATCCCAGCAGTTGAGATTCCATCTCAAACAACTGCTATCACACCCGAAGTTCACATTCACTTTTTGAACATGGGGGATGAGCATCTTAGCACTGTTCCTGATAAGGAATCAGACGAATTAATAAAGTCTAGAGTTGAGAACCTTGTCCCAATCCCAAGAGAGTCACAGGGAACTTTTGATCATGTGTGTGATTTACCTTCCCCTCTTAAGTGTTCAAACGATCATTTTGAGACTTTCTCCGATTTTAATGATGATTGTACATTTCATGGAGACATTGAGTATATTGAGGCATCACTCCCACAGTCTGATGCTGATCCTCTTCTTGAGGAGTTCGCCGATGAACTTACTCACATCAATCCACTTTCATTGGGAAGTGATGATGGTCTCCTTGATTTCGAAGCCGATCTGGGAGAAATTGAAAGTCTCCTATATCATGATCCACCACTCACTTCTGATCCTAACAGTCCAATAGAGAATGTTAATCTCTTTGTTCCCGAAACTTTCAAAACTACTCTCACCAATCCTCTATATGAATTCGAATCCGAATTCACTTTGATTTCTGATAATCCACTCTTTGATATTCAGAATGAGGATTGTGATGAGTCCACAATGGAACAAGAGTTCACAGATTCACATCATGTGAATGATTCTCTTCATGAGGAGTTCGCCGGTGAACTCACTCATATCATGACTCCTCCGGAGTTTGATAGCCCGGGGGGAGATGTTCTCAATCATGAGGATTTGCAAATTCCCACCCACCCTCCCGGGATGTTTTTGAGCTTAACCCTTGCAATCCAAATTCAGGCTAATGAGCCTGCTCTCGAGGAAGAAGATCTTATCATGATTTTCATCATGGTTTTCTTCCTTTTCTTCACCTATAGGGTGACTTCTCCTGTTCTTCACTCCTTCGGGAATGAAGACATTATCTTTGACCCCAACATTTTCATGTACCATTATCTTGAGCCGGGTACTTATCTCATCGGTGTGGAACTTTCACGTGCTTCAAATGTTTGTCCAAACATCTTGAATGAAAGTCCGATGGAGATTGTCTCTTCCACATCATACTTCCCCAAGGACAAATGAATTCGAGGTCGAGTCAAGCTAGCGACTCGGTAAACAAAAACAGTAGCATGTACTTAGGGTTTTCACCCTAAGTGTGGGGGAGTTACCCCTGCTATGGTTACCAATAAAGTGAAAAAATTGTGTTTTCACATTTAACTTGTAATGCTGCCCTTTTACGTTCCAAGAGTCGGCATAATAGCCGGGACTTTGAATATTGAGGACAATATTCAATTCTAAGTGTGTGTGTGTGGGGGGGGGGGGGGGGGGGTATTTCGTTATTCTAGCGAATTTTATCACATTTTACTATCTAATACCCCCATTTTTGGCAAAAATTTTAAAATTTTTTCACTAAAGTTTCAAAATTTTTGTGGTTATCAGTCCGCCATGTCTAACCGACAAAAGGATTGGCTAATCCAGGAGCAAACGGCTCTTGGTAAAGATATATCAAATCCGTTGATGGCTTGCAATTTGCCCAAAATTGTATGGTAAATCAACTCGCCATATCCAAAAAAGTGAATGAGTTGGCTAGCCCGCAAGATTATGGCTTGTGGTAAAGGCAGTGGAAAAACCATAATTGGTAATCAGCTCACCAAGATGTTGACTATTCCATCAAGAGTTGGCTAGTCCAGGAGCAAACGGCTCTTGGTAAAGACAAATCAAATCCGTTGACAGCTGGTGGTTTGCTCAAAATCACATGGTTATCAAGTGGACCATAGTTCTTACTTGAACTGATACATTTGGCTACTCCAGAAGTAATGACTTTTGGTAAAGAGATTAAAATCCATTAAATTTTCAAAACAGTTTATTGCTAGGGACTAGCAATAGTTTAGTGTGGGGGATTGATGAGTGTGTAAATACTCATCATTTTATACCCATTTAGACTGCGAAAACGACCACAAACTAACCATAATTGCCAAAGATATTGTATTTTTGTGTTTGTAATTGTGCAGGTACGGATATTTTGAAAAGTGGACAAAAATCAAAGAAAACCTGACAAAACGAGCACGAGATGGGAAAGAGCACAAAATTACAGGATCAACGATAATTTTATTTGGAGTATTGGGGCAAAAGATAAAAATTTGAAAGATTCTTGAAGCCCTAAGCCAAGTCCAATATTCGGCCCAAGTTGAACTTAGCCCAACGTTAATTTTGTTGTTACAAGTGTCTCTTTTAAAAATGAATGATACAAAGCCAATATTAACCAAAGCAAATGAAGACCTTGGCATCATATTGCGTACAAAAGAAAGAAAAAAAGAATTCACCAAAAAGAGTTGCAACGTGGCCACTCTCTTTCCCATGTATTTTTTATCTTGTTAAGAAAGCTAATGAGAGGATATATAAAATGAAGACACAACATTAAAAAAAAAAAAAAGAGGGGGAGTCGACATTACCATCCCAACTGAGTCGGTTCACTCACACAGCCATCAACACTTTGTAATTCATGTCTTTTTGTTATTATTATCATGATCTCATTTGTAATCTTCCTTTTATTACATTAAATCATTTGTTTAAGATTACTTTATGAATGTATGAATTTCTCTTCTTTGGAAGCATTTTACGAATTAGTTACAAGCTTTGGTTTATTTCTTTCATATTGTCCTTATTAAATTGTTAAAAGAGTCTGGGTCAAACTTTGGTTTCATTTTCTTTTCTTCTTATTAATCGAAAGTTTTTTTTTCTTTAATCAGTAACATTTATTAAGTTTCTATTATTTTTAAATAGTGTTTTCCTTTTCTACTTTCTATAACTATTATCCAAGTTTTAAACTTTATCTTATTTTTAACTAAAAATAATAATCCAAAAATACTAAAAATAATTGTTTGTGACTGAGTTGTGGTCATGGAGCTACCAAGAAGGATATGGGTATATGAGCTTGTAAATTTGGGTATTGATTGTTGGATGTTATGGAGTTCAATTTATCCTTAGTCTTCATATTTGGTGACTTCTAATCCATTTTCAATTATCTCTTTTTATTTTCTATTGTTTATTGCTATGTTTAGACTTGTTATGCTTATTTATGTTATTAGATAGTTTTTATTATATGCGAGTAGTTTATATATGTTAGTTTAGAAATATGCTTATTATTGTTGGATTAATTATTATTGGTAGCTTAGTAGTCATGAGTAGTGAGTAAACTTTTTATATACTTGTTGAGTAGACTATTCCGTGAATTGAGCGTGGTTTTATAAAAGTTAGAAAATATATTGGTTAGTAATTTTAAGTTACTTAGATTGAAATTTTGATTGTTTGAGCGGGCAAAAGCCGTGAAAATAATTGGGTTTTAATTTAGATATTGATCTCTTATGAAAGATTGTTTTCAAAATAAACCAACGTTGTGAGAAAATATTTATTCGTAAGAGACATTAATTCATCAATAAGAGAACTTAATTGAAATAATAAACCACACTTAAGGATCGTGATAATTTGCTTAACAAGTATGTCTTTTTATTATATATTTCTTATTTGCTTGCTTAGTATATTTTAGTTTGTTATTTTTAGTTGTTATCTTTTATCGTTAACTTTATCTTATTTACTTGCCATTAGCTTTATTATTTTCTTTGCTTAGCATAATTTAGTTGTTATCATATATTTATAAGATTAGTTTTTTTTTTCATTTTGGCTTTTAGGCTCGGGATTAGCCCGATTAGTGCGCGTTTTTATATTTTAATTACGTTTTTGCTAGTTTGTGTTTTCCTATTTTGTTTTATATGCTTGTTAAGTTGTTTTTAGTTTATGTTTATTAATTTTAGTCTTAAAATCCAAAAATCACTTTTTCTATTCAAATCACTATTCACATCACCCGATCACGAACTTGAACCGATTCACCATTTCACACCTCGTCGAGACTTAACGACCCGGGAAAACCATATACTCTCGGTGAATACGCGTGGTTTGACTACTTTGACTATTTTTGGTTAAAGTTGACTTTCTACTGCGATCAATGTTTTATCGAAATCAGTGAACATTTGACACAGGACATAAATGCTAATGAGAGTTTTAAATTTCGTGGGAAGTGACAATTGAACTAAGTGCATCGGTGTATTGGGGGGATACACCGTTGGGGCAGCTACTTTTAGGGATGTTTTGGCCTTAATTTCCTCAGCTTTTATTTTTTCAATGTCTAGGGGCCAAAATACCTGTTCTGGTGTTAACTTAGTTTGTGGTGCAAAAACAGTCACTCGGTTTTGTTCATAATAATCATGGGGCTTAACAATGACTCGGTGTTTAATGCACTTTAGATCCTTCATTTTTTGTTTATCAAATCTCTCGCTATTGGCAGAATCAAGTTCCTCTAATTCATCATCGAATGAACTATTTGGTGGATCATGATTGGGAGTAAGCATAACCTTAGCATCATAGAGGGCAGGTTGAGAGTCTCTAACGCTCTTAAGGAAATTTGTTTTAGGCATCCCTAAATCCTTATTACTATGCTTATCTCACAGTTTCATGTGCTTTTCCACCATTTGAGCTGTTTGAGGTGTTTGGCTAAGAACATACAACTTGTTTTCAAGTTTGTTTTTCAACTGCTTAAGGTTAGAAAATTCGTTTAATAGTTTAGTTTCCTTTTGTTGAAATTCAATTTTTAGGAGATTTACACTATCCTGAATTTCCTGTTTTTCCTTAAAAGCACGTTCAAGTTGACTTTGAATAGATTGAATCTCTTGTTTAAAGGCCATTTCCTTCAAATTTTGTTTAGTGATGTAGGCATGCATTTGCAATTCCATTTTTTGTTCACGTTCGGTAAGCTCAAATTTAGCACGTTGTTCATAAAACCTTACTTGATCCCTAAGAGTGTTTATCCTAGTGTTTAGGGTATCATCTGGTGCAACAACCGTATACTCATGTAAATCACACATTTCTTCATCAGCAGAGGATATATCACTTGGTACAACAGACTCGACGTTATGCTTCACATATTGCTCATATGGGACAATATTGCTATTCCCCAAATTTGCAGTATCTAATTCAACAACGTTCGTTTTTTGTACATTGTTACATATCGATTGGTCATGTATCACATCATAGTCACACACAACAGAAGACTTTCCACAAGATACGTCAGAATGCCTGTCGTGATCCAAATGTTGCTCAGTTGGTAACATTTTGATAGTTTCCAATTTAGCCTTATTTGATTCACAAACATTATTTTGTCGTATATCACAGAAGTTCTTCTGTTCATCACATTTATCATATAGTTTTAGTACCTCAGATATGATGGATGAATTGGAGCGACCAGATTGTTGTGCAGGTGAGACAGTTGATGATAGATTAGCCATGAAGATTGTCTGAGCGGTGGGTTTGTCATCAACATCTGAGTCGAAAGCATCACAATCCTCTGCCTGGAAGATGTTTGGATCATTAAGAGCTAAATCCTGAACTGGTTGTTCATCCACATCATCATCAAATGTCTTTCCATCATCCCCAGCAATGAACACCAATTCTTCCTCATTGAGCACAACTCCATTCTCTTGAGCTTGCATGAGCAACGTTTTGTCCTTGAAGTAATCTGAGTTTTGAGGATGTTTTGGCAGAGTGCAATTCCTGGCGATGTAACCTAGACCCCCACAGTTGTAACATTTTGGTTCCCTTCCTTGTCCCTGATTCAGATTTCCAACTCTGTTCTGAAAGTTACCCCGCACTGCATTTCTTTGATTCACATTCTATCTTCCCTGAACGTTTTGCACCATTACTTTTCCGTCTTCCACAATGGCTTGATTTCGTGGATTGGAGGAAGTTCTGAGTTGATTGTTGGAAGATAGGAGTGCAGCCCTGAAATGTTGAACCAGTAGAGAAACTTGATTGGAGAGATTGTCAATCATCTTGTCTGTATGAGAGTATCCTGAGTCGAGATGAGTGTTCATGGAAGCTGATGACTGTAGCGATGAGTGATCCATTGATGACACAGGTTGATTAGTCGGGCCAATGCTACTCATGAAAGCAAGTGAATCACTGGTGACTGTTGGATTGAGTTTCTCTCTTAGTTGACGATCATAAGCAACATGCTTCTCATGTTGTTGCAAATAGGCAAACAATTGCTCATAGTTCGTATTTCTCAATCCTTTGTTGAGCTTGACAGCAGTGACAAACCGATCCCACTCAGGTGACATGTTGTTCACAAACTTAGAGTTGAGTTGAATGTTGGGCATTGTCATTCTGATCATTCTCATGTCGTTAACCAGTTTGTGAAATCGGACATAGTAATCGGTAATGTTTTCACCAGGATTCATTTTGAAATGCTCAAACTCATCATATAATTGAGATTCACGGTCTTCTTTGGTCAGCTCTGAGCCAGACAGAAGCATTTTGACATTATCCCACACCGCTTTGGCTTCAGTGTTGAAGTTGATTAGCTTGTACACATCTTTGGGTAACCCTTGTATTACTATGTTGGAGGCACGAATGTCAGCATCATAGCGCTTCTTTTCAACATCAGTGAGATCATTGTAAGTGCGTGGTCTATCAATTCCCTGAACAACAGAGCCATCCTCAGCAGTGGAGATAACATCTCTGGTTGTACCCATCTGCATGGGACCTTCATCGATAGATCGTAGAATGTTCTCTCCATTCTCTTTACCCAAGCAGTACAATCTGATTCTTTGCGCCCATGATTCATAATCTGTCCTGTCTAGCATTGGAGGTCGGGTGTCAGACCCAGCAGCTTGAATGTCATCAGATACAGTCGACATCTCAAATTCTTCAAACGGGATTTTACAGCTTTAGTGACTTAAACCTAGAAATGATTCTTTCTAGAGATTTTACTAAAGTCAATCAAAAGAAACCGGAAGATATATTCAGCAGATTAAACTAAAAGAGAGATACCAGATGAGTCACAGTTTGCATCAAGTGTTAAGTTGTGACAAGTCCAGTTGCAATATATCCAATTGAGATTAGTCAAGTCGTAAGGAATTACTCACAACGTCAAATCACAATTAAATCAATTGAAACGACTAAGGTTACAACAATACACGAATTGCAAATTGATTACCCAATCACATGAATCTCATCACTTAGTAAATTGCCAAATAACGTGAGATAGTCGCAACTGTGCACTAATCGCAGTAGGAGATAAACACAAGGTGAGCAAATTGTAGTGGAAGGTAACCGCAAGGTAGGTAACCACAGAGAAAGGTAATCACAAGGTGAGTTAACTGCAGGGAGCAACTAACCGCAGAGTACACTAACCGCAAGATAGGTAACCACAGAGAAAGGTAATCACAAGGTGAGTTAACCGCAGGGAGGAACTAACCGCAGAGTACACTAACCACAAAATGGATTGCACACAAATCACTAACCATAGTAAGTTGCAAACCGCAGAAACTAAATGCAGTCCACTAAACCGCAGAAGCTAAACGCAGTCAGATAGTCTTAGATACCAACGCAGATCATCTAACCGCAGGAGCCAGTCGCAATTGACAATAGTTCAAAAATGTCACTTTCCTTGCGATTTGTTTGTATTCCCAGAATGGTAATCGCATACAAACTAACCACAGAGATCAGGAGCTAATCGCAGCGAAGCAATGGAACAGTGGAGCTAATCGCAACAACGAAAAACGACCAAAACTCAATCTAAACTTCAAATAAGCTTATGAAATATTAAAACCAACTGAACCACAATGTTGTACTAACACCAAGGATCATAAAAGTACATCTATAACACATCTAATAACACAAGAAAGATCAAACTAAGATGTTTTGAATAAAACTCTTCTAACTCACAAAAACTACACAAAACCACACCAAAACCGAATATCCAAGGCCCTAAGATGAAACCATGGCTCTTGATACCAATTGTAGAGTATCAATCAAGTCACAAACATGTATGGTTCTTGTGGTTTGGTACGAATTGAGAAAGAAAGAAAGAAAAGTAGAAGAGTTTTAGAGTGAGAAATAGATGGGAGCCTTGAGAGAAACTAGAAATGTATTAGCTTGTAAAACGAAGGTCCAACCCTCTCCAGATGTGGAGAGGGGTATTTATACTTATCCTACAAAGAAACATAAAAACGCCCACACCCGGGCTGTGGATCAGGCATACAGTGGGTAAGACCCGTATAACATCCCGTAAAAATTTTCATACGATTAATACATTATTATAACATAAAGATAACCATTTTTACCCATAACAATTTTTTTTTATATATATACTTGACAATCACAACATTTTTAACGATACTCACAAGTCTATATATCACAAGTGACTTAAAACATTTATATTTAATAAATATACGTCTCGATAGTTAACCAAGTACGATGTATATAATTCCCAAGCTTACGAAAAACTCCCTAATTAAGTACTTGAGCCTCAACCCAATACACACAACACCAAATCAAGCCTTGTAAAATAATATAATCGATCTATCCAAAATCTTAATTCCACAACTTGTATCCTATCTCTACTAACACATATATTTTATCCAATACAACAACTTCTATAAAACAAATCGACATACCCCTTTTATTTCATAACTCTAGTTTCCATTCTTCTAAGAACCATGAATAACAATTGTTATCAACTTTCAAATACGATTACTATGCTAGAATATTGATCAAGTTAAGGCACCTTACAAATTTCATCTCAATTTGACTCAAATAGCATTTTGTTCCAATAACAATTAGTATAAATTCTAATGAACCACCAACTTTCTGTAACGAATTTAAATCCTAATTTTAATCCCCTTCTGGTCCGAACCAGGAAAAGTGTAAAACACGAAAGTTGTCCGAAATAATGTTTTACATCTAGAATCGCGAGATTTTAAACCAAAAACGCATTTCCAGGCTATTATCTATAAAATACGACCTGGACTCAAACATGAATACTACTACCTCAAATACAACCTAAGTAACGCATGTGCAACCCTTACACCGACCACCCTTGCTCCCCAATCATCACAAAACGTATGTAAGATGTCAGGAATATTCAGCCACAAACCTTACACATCCTCATAGACTATGTTACAAGGATTCGAGAATGATAAATCTCACTAACACTCTTGCACGATTACTATCCCAAACCTGACCCAAGTAAACCTCCCTCACTCGTTACTGCCCCAAGTGTAACCTAAGGAAAAACTATGTGCAACTCTTACACCACCTTCTTGTTCCATTTTATCACTTATCACATTCTAGTTCAAGTATATAAAGGCTTCATACTGATCGACTTTCTCAATACAACTCACATCACATTCATACTTGTAGTTTCCGTCGAGCCAAGGTGGAAGAGAAAGCAAGATTGTGGAAACTTGGAACTAATATTGGTTCATGGTTGAACCCTTAACCAAGCTATACACCATCACTCTTCCACATCCCTCACTACCCTTGAACCAAACCTAAACATAAAATGTTGTTCTTATTGTTACTGTCGAGAAGAAAGAAAGAAGAAGGAACCATGCAATATAATTCTTTTCATACGTACGCACATACTCTTTCACATTCATAAACCTTGGTTCATAAATTCCTGGCCTCCTGTGGTGAGTACGAGACATGTTTGAAAGCTTGGAAGCTATGAAGTTGTCTTGGTTCTTGCTCGTCTCTCATTTGTATTCGTTTTCCACCACCTCAGTTGGTGTCGTAAATCCTTCCTTTTTCATACCATAATTACTACATTCACTGTTATCACATGCATGCATACAATATGGCTTAGATGGTGTTTAAGCTTGTGTGGCTACTTAAAAGAATCTAACTCGCATAAACTAGTGATTTTGGAGTACTTCTCATTCGACTCCATCTCAAAACCTCACTGAAAACATCCACACTTCTAATACTATGACAAGACACTTATTTTGTTTAATTCTTGTGGCATGTTAATATGACTTAATAGGTGTAAACGATGTTAAATAGATTTAACATTAGACATATATACATGACAACCATTTTCGACTTTTATATAACCATATTGTGGTTACTAAGACTTGAATCATTCGATATTTACACGTTTCGAAAAACAAATAAAACTTATTGAAACCTTCCATTAAATCATTCTAAGGATATTTTTATTGTCAATTGGAGTTTAACTCACGGATAAGACGAAGCTTATTTTGGTCTCCAAGGGAATAACCCAACTGCTATATAAAGATTTAAAGAAGAAGAAACACAAAACCCATTTTGAAACGCATACACATGCATCAACGCATGCAGGAAACTGAGAAAGAAATAACAAGATACATGAAAAAATCATAAGACGTTATAAGCAAATCATTTAGTAATACAAAACAATAATAAGGCTGGTGCAATGGTTAGGGCGTTGGGCAGATATGCGCAAGGTCAGGGGTTCGATCCCTGCACCTCACTTTTTATTTTGTATAATTATTGTTGCAACTTTCATTGACAATTTCGGCCCCTCGGCTTTTTACTACTGATTATTTTCTTAAAGGGACTTTTATAAAATAACTCATATAAACTTTTACATTTTAAACCTCCAACTTTAACTATATAACATTTTCTTATAAACTTTTATAAGTTTGTAAATATAATTATTCTAAACTAAATATATATATATATAACTCATCTAACTATTGGGGTTAAAGGAGTAACTTTTGTATAACTTAAAGGTTTACACAGAAACTTGAATTCGTTTTGATAAATTAATATTGTACGACTATATCGTAGTAACATATAACGAAACCTACATTTTTAGACGATAATTACGAATAACTATATATTTCTGAATATATATAATTTATAACCTCGACGTTACTATCGGTTAACTTGAATACACATCAGGAAATGATTAATTCTTAGAACTCATCCATTCATTTAATTAAATTGACATTTACTATAATTTATCATTCACCAACTGTTGATACATATCATTTATTTATAACGAGAAATATAAATAATAAACGATACTTATACATAAATTATATAGTATATAACTTGCTCTTGAACTATTAAGCGTTTTGCCACGCAAGCAACGTCTGCCAAAAGTCATTTTGTCATCAAACACTATTCAAATCATGATTCTCGATAAGTCGAACTTATCTCGAACTTCCATATCATTCAGGTTATCTTTGAAGTCATTTCCATTCTACCTCTGACATTACGTTATCTATGTCTATCATAACTCTCAGGTGTGTTATAGCCCCTACTCTTACTTGTTTTACAATGATTTATAAACGTTTTTGGGGGAGATACATGCTTAACTATTGTTTTTACTTTTACAAGTATTCATTAACTAAATTCATGACTGTATTTCATATAAACTTTACTGGTTTACACACTTTTATATCTCAAAAGGAAATACCTGCTATAGACATGATTACAAGTGATTTTTCAACGATATGCTATATTTGATCTCTGTTGCCTAAGTACCTATTACCAAAAGTGTCACACCCTCAAAATCGGGTCCAGCGGAAGCATACGTGTAGCTGGGGTGTAACTCAATCGGTATCACAACATAAGTACAAAAATGGTTTTCACTTTAATCATTTAGAATAAAATCGTTTAATCAAAAATATTGAATTTACATCGTTAAAAGTAGTGCGGAAGTAGGCCCTTAAAATAGTTTAAAAACGGTCCCCATATAAATAATCAGAGTCTTATATGACCATGCCATGCCCTGCTAAAACCTCCAGTAGTGTGCCATTGCTTAAAACCTAAAAATATATGCTAAAGTGTCAACACGAGGTTGGTGAGTTCATAGAGTTTGTTAAACAAATAAAGTTTATAGAAAAAATGGTCACACAGCAAAGGCATCGTAAATCCACTCAGTTACAAGTCCCGCCATAAGAGACTTGTAACCTGTGTGTTCACAACCCACTGCTAATATATATATAGTAAGATTAAACATGTATAAGTTCATCACAACAGTTAAGCAATTAGTCGTGAGTCTACACTTCATCTCCGAAGACCTCACGTTTGTATGTATGTCTCAATGGTTGTGTCCAGCAACTTAATCTGGGGCCATTGGAAGTCTCAATGGTTGTGTCCAGCAACTTAATCTGGGGCCATTGGAAGTATGTATGTATGTATGATTACTGGGTGCCATTTCCCAAAGTATCAGTTACTCAAGAATACACCATCACAGTTTAGTATAACACAGTTAAGTATAGCACAATCACGTATGTAAGAAATCAAGTATAAAACAATCAAGTATAAAACAATCAAGTATAAATGTTTTGAGTATCAAGAAAGTATGTTTTGAGTATTTATACTAGTAAGCAAGTAGTTGAGCATGTATCTCCCCCAAAGAGTTAAAACAAGTATAAAGAGTAAAAGTGGGGCTATGACTCACCTGGTGCGATAGCTACGATGACCAAAATGGATACATAGAAATGAGGTTCGATCTCTAACCGCAACCTAATATGAATGATAGTGATCTACTTAGATCATGAAATGATGAAGAGAATATGCATACACATGATACCTATACCACTCGTAACTTGAAAATAATTGTTATTGTCAAAGTAAAGTATTTTCCATACTTAGGAAAAATAAGTCCAACTAGGTTTATAAAAACTTGTCGTAATATATCGTATATCAAATGTTAGTGTTATATTACCTATTTTGGAAAACCTTAGAATAACGTCTAATCGCCGTAAAGATAAACTTATAATCACTAGTACTTCATTAGTTATGAATTTAACTCTTGAATAAGAAATCTAGAAAAATAGCATTTAGTACGTAGTTATATTATTTCTAGTAGTGACTAAATATATATATAGTTTTGACGATTTTAAAACATGTATAACTTGGTCGTTTTAAGCTCATTTTACTCGTTCTTTATATCCACGGATTCGTTTTAGTATATACTAATATATTTTCGATAGCTCGGCTCCTCTAGGTTACGTTTAACGCCTCTATTTGCCCGTCAAAAACTGTCAAACAGCATGCAGTTTTTCAGAAAATAGTTTTCGTCGTTAAATTCGGAAAATCATATCTCCTTCGTTATTAACTCGTTTTAATCCGTTCTTTCGCCCACGGCTTCGTTTTTGAAAGTATTTTCTAAATCTTTGTTCAAAAATATCCCCTAAGTTACTGAGTTTCCCACGTTTTCAAAATAAGGACAGTAGGTATTTATATAGTTTCAAAAATCATTTTCCTAGTTTCAAACTTGTTTCAACTTCAACCAAACCACTTTCAATCACCACAAATCTAGTCTAATCTTACCATACACCTTCTTAGAGTGTCATAGGTTCCTAAACATCATAAATCAAGTGGATCTAACAAGGATCTAACAATAATCTATTTCTAGGGATCAAAAGTTAGTTATATATATATAAATGAGTGGTATAACTAACATATGCATGTAGATCTTGAATGGAAATCATATGATCACAAAAATAACATGAAGAAATTATGGAAAAGAGTTTGACAACTTACTTAGAAAGATTAGTGAAATTGGATGAGTAAAACCTAAGAAACCTTGAGTTTTTATTTCAAAACTCAAACAAGGATCACTAAAGGAACTAGATTAACACTTGATTTTGGAAAAATGATGGATTCTTGTTGTTCTTGTGTCTTGGCCGAAAATGACAAGAAGAAAGGAATAAAAAGAGTTGCTAGTTGTTTTGATGAAAATGAGATGAAATGAAAAAAATGTACAAGTTATATGTATTTTAGACTTAGTAGACAAGATCCATAAATTTAGGAAGGTGTCATAAGGGGGGGGGGGGGGGGGGCGGCAATCAAAGGAAGAAAAGAAGAAAATATGAAATGTGTAAGGTAATCTTGACTTTGGTGTAGAATTGGGTAGATATTATTAGTTTTTGGGGATACCGGGTACCGAGTTAACTAAAAATAAATGTTAAAGAGGTGAAATAAAATACGACGAAGTTGTAAAAGTTATAAAATAATATTCCTGATGAGAATCGGGTGTCAAAATAATTATCTTGTTGAAAAAACGCAAACCGACGGAGTAATAAGCTCCGACCGTACAATGTACCAATTGGTTTCAAAACACTGGTTAAATTAATAATAAAATTTTTTATTATTATTATGAGTATAAAAATGTGTTAGGACCATAGTTGAGATTGTCGGATTAATTATTCAAAATAATAGCTCATAAGATAACGTTTATTAGGTAGATAACCGTACGTTTACAAAAATGACGCAACTCACGCATAAATGACAAATTTTCTCCGGAGGTGAATAGTGTTTTATGAATAGTAAAATTTTAAAACGCTTATCAGAATATCAAACTGACTCCGAAAAAGATGAATAGTGAAATGATGAATAGTGATCGATGAATAGTAAATGTGAAAGTTCGGGAAAAGACCAGAATTTACGAGTTGTGACAGTCTCTACCCCTTAAGGGAACTTCGTCCCGAAGTTCAGTTAACGTTAATCAGTTAAGTGTGTGTTTAAGAAAATGTGTCAAAGCTTAAGTATGTGGGTTTCCTATCCAACTAGGTACGTTCTCGTGGTCAGGCTTGATGAGGCAAACCTTCCCAATCCCGAGCATAGCCCTCAAAAGACCTCCTTTAGGTTAATCCTTTAGGTAACCGATTTTTACTTAATCCCACAACTCATCAAACAAGAACTGTCATGCGATTAGGCTAAATCGGTTTGAGTGATGACTTTAACTTTTAGCTTGATTTTCGCAACCTAATCAAACAAGAACAGTCACTAGAATCAAGCTAACAATCAAGGTCTGGATTCAACGTCCTTGAAAAAGGTCTTTTGAAAGATTGGCTCGACTTTGGAATTGCTCACACACATTCCAGACAAAATATCATTATAACTATTCTCAGTGTTGCAAAATTTATTTCTGAGTCGGATATAGGTAGTCTGCCTATGTCCCACTATCCCGGGTTGAATATAGATGACTAGTCTATATTCCACCGAGGTTTCATAAATTTTGAAATACTCAGCTCAGTTATACTAATACTATGTCCTTCACAAATACCAAGACGTTCAGAAAGACTAAGGCAGGTGACCAAACTCGAGGTCAAATGATGAGACTATGCAAGGAGAAACATAACAGGGTGACATATATGATACGTGAACATGCTTATATGAAAGACAATGATAGTAATCAACTAGAATAAATGGATATAATAAACCAGATAATGAGACACAATTCTCATCACCTAAGTCAGCAACAAACCACAAGTGAGGCATCAGCTTGGCAGGCAGGCACGTGACGGTCATAGGGTTAAGTTTTTTGTAAAAGTAGCTATAGTCTAGGTTTTTAAAAACACTTAGTTCGCTATAGCCAAAGCTCTGATACCAATCTGTCACACCCCCAAAATCGGGTCCAGCGGAAGCATACGTGTAGCTGGGGTGTAACTCAATCGGTATCACAACATAAGTACAAAAATGGTTTTCACTTTAATCATTTAGAATAAAATCGTTTAATCAAAAATGTTGAATTTACATCGTTAAAAGTAGTGCGGAAGTAGGCCCTTAAAATAGTTTAAAAACGGTCCCCATATAAATAATCAGAGTCTTCTATGACCATGCCATGCCCTGCCAAAACCTCCAGTAGTGTGCCATTGCTTAAAACCTAAAAATACATGCTAAAGTGTCAACACGAGGTTGGTGAGTTCATAGAGTTTGTTAAACAAATAAAGTTTATAGAAAAAATGGTCACACAGCAAAGGCATCGTAAATCCACTCAGTTACAACTCCCGCCATAAGAGACTTGTAACCTGTGTGTTCACAACCCACTGCTAATATATATATAGTAAGATTAAACATGTATAAGTTCATCACAACAGTTAAGCAATTAGTCGTGAGTCTACACTTCATCTCCGAAGACCTCACGTTTGTATGTATGTCTCAATGGTTGTGTCCAACAACTTAATCTGGGGCCATTGAAAGTCTCAATGGTTGTGTCCAGCAACTTAATCTGGGGCCATTGGAAGTATGTATGTATGTATGATTACTGGGTGCCATTTCCCAAAGTATCAGTTACTCAAGAATACACCATCACAGTTTAGTATAACACAGTTAAGTATAGCACAATCACGTATGTATGAAATCAAGTATAAAACAATCAAGTATAAATGTTTTGAGTATCAAGAAAGTATGTTTTGGGTATTTATACTAGTAAGCAAGTAGTTGAGCATGTATCTCCCCCAAAGAGTTAAAACAAGTATAAAGAGTAAAAGTGGGGCTATGACTCACCTGGTGCGATAGCTACGATGACAAAAATGGATACATAGAAATGAGGTTCGATCTCTAACCGCAACCTAATATGAATGATAGTGATCTACTTAGATCATGAAATGATGAAGAGAATATGCATACACATGATACCTATACCACTCGTAACTTGGAAATAATTGTTATTGTCAAAGTAAAGTATTTTCCATACTTAGGAAAAATAAGTCCAACTAGGTTTATAAAAACTTGTCGTAATATATCGTATATCAAATGTTAGTGTTATATTACCTATTTTGGAAAACCTTAGAATAACGTCTAATCGCCGTAAAGATAAACTTATAATCACTAGTACTTCATTAGTTATGAATTTAACTCTTGAATAAGAAATCTAGAAAAATAGCATTTAGTACGTAGTTATATTATTTCTAGTAGTGACTAAATATATATATAGTTTTGACGATTTTAAAGCATGTATAACTTGGTCGTTTTAAGCTCATTTTACTCGTTCTTTATATCCACGGATTCGTTTTAGTATATACTAATATATTTTCGATAGCTCGGCTCCTCTAGGTTACGTTTAACGCCTCTATTTGCCCGTCGAAAACTGTCAAACAGCATGCAGTTTTTCAGAAAATAGTTTTCGTCGTTAAATTCGGAAAATCATATCTCCTTCGTTATTAACTCGTTTTAATCCGTTCTTTCGCCCACGGCTTCGTTTTTGAAAGTATTTTCTAAATCTTTGTTCAAAAATATCCCCTGAGTAACTGAGTTTCCCACGTTTTCAAAATAAGGACAGTAGGTATTTATATAGTTTCAAAAATCATTTTCCTAGTTTCAAACTTGTTTCAACTTCAACCAAACCACTTTCAATCACCACAAATCTAGTCTAATCTTACCATACACCTTCTTAGGGTGTCATGGGTTCCTAAACATCATAAATCAAGTGGATCTAACAAGGATCTAACAATAATCTATTTCTAGGGATCAAAAGTTAGTTATATATATATATATATATATATATATATATATATATATATAAATGAGTGGTATAACTAACATATGCATGTAGATCTTGAATGGAAATCATATGATCACAAAAATAACATGAAGAAATTATGGAAAAGAGTTTGACAACTTACTTAGAAAGATTAGTGAGATTGGATGAGTAAAACCTAAGAAACCTTGAGTTTTTATTTCAAAACTCAAACAAGGATCACTAAAGGAACTAGATTAACACTTGATCTTGGAAAAATGATGGATTCTTGTTGTTCTTGTGTCTTGGCCGAAAATGACAAGAAGAAAGGAATAAAAAGAGTTGCTAGTTGTTTTGATGAAAATGAGATGAAATGAAAAAAATGTACAAGTTATATGTATTTTAGACTTAGTAGACAAGATCCATAAATTTAGGAAGGTGTCATAAGGGGGGGGGGGGGGGCGGCAATCAAAGGAAGAAAAGAAGAAAATATGAAATGTGTAAGGTAATCTTGACTTTGGTGTAGAATTGGGTAGATATTATTAGTTTTTGGGGATACCGGGTACCGAGTTAACTAAAAATAAATGTTAAAGAGGTGAAATAAAATACGACGAAGTTGTAAAAGTTATAAAATAATATTCCTGATGAGAATCGGGTGTCAAAATAATTATCTTGTTGAAAAAACGCAAACCGACGGAGTAATAAGCTCCGACCGTACAATGTACCAATTGGTTTCAAAACACTGGTTAAATTAATAATAAAATTTTTTATTATTATTATGAGTATAAAAATGTGTTAGGACCATAGTTGAGATTGTCGGATTAATTATTCAAAATAATAGCTCATAAGATAACGTTTATTAGGTAGATAACCGTACGTTTACAAAAATGACGCAACTCACGCATAAATGACAAATTTTCTCCGGAGGTGAATAGTGTTTTATGAATAGTAAAATTTTAAAACGCTTCTCAGAATATCAAACTGACTCCGAAAAATATGAATAGTGAAATGATGAATAGTGACCGATGAATAGTAAATGTGAAAGTTCGGGAAAAGACCAGAATTTACGAGTTGTGACAAAAAGTCCCTCGATCATGCGCCTTAATCACTTGCAGGGTGAACGTAAATAATTGTGAATAGATCTATTAGGGATTAACAATCCCCATTTGGTCGCTAGAGGAAAGCCACCAAATGCACTTTATTTGATTTCATAGGTTACTGGTAAATACCTATCTCGAGGGCCACTGTTTTACATCATTATTATGGATAATTTCTATGCCTGTTAATCGTTGAGTGTCATGAGCTTAGGGCAATAGGACGGTAATAATGTAGCACTACAATGACTGATGTTAAGGGCGTACGATGCTCTAGCCCACTGTTTTATTAAACTATGAGATTGTGCTCACTATATAGCAGGAAAAACTATTAATAATTGGCAAATGAACTACTATTTTGGTGTTGACCCGATTAGGTCAAACAAACTATTATTTTGGTGTTGACCCGGTGAAGGGCAAACCAACAGACTATTTTTGAATTATTAAGGAAATCACTCATTTTCTGATTTTGATAAACCAACGATTTAAGCTATGAATATTATGGATTTACTCACACTTTAATTTGATAATCAATTGTTATTATAACTTCTATGGAATCACAAACTCTTTGATTTTGGAAATCGATATTCGAAACTATAAACTCTATGAACTCACCAACCTTTGTGTTGACACTTTTAGCATGTGTTTATCTCAGGTAACTAAACGAGAAGGAACTTGAAGGCACGGAATGGGCTTGTAACCCGACATGGGCTTAAATAAACGTTTTGACACATTTCAAATAAACTTGTTGTTTAAACTATGAAACATCTTGATGTCTCGAATATTTGGTATTTTGAATGAATTAAACTTTAAAGCGTCACTTTTGTGTCGTTTTCTATGATTGTGATAAAGATCCTCGAAGTAACACCCAAAAAGTCTTCCGCTGACATGTTAAGTCTTCCGCTGACGTGATGATTTTGGGGGTGTTACAGATTGGCATCAGAGCTACAGTTATAGAGAACCAAGTGTTTTGAACATTGGACTATAACTACACTTTTAAAACGGACCACTTTTACAAAATACCACCTTATGCCCTCCGTGCCTACGCTTTCCAACATCTGGTAGAGACGTTACTTTTACATGATTTCTTATATATGTTAACATGTTATAATTATGCTAATGAC
This sequence comes from Artemisia argyi, assembly GCA_030686995.1. NCBI lineage: Eukaryota > Viridiplantae > Streptophyta > Magnoliopsida > Asterales > Asteraceae > Artemisia > Artemisia argyi. Next base: position 95,894,225 of record CM060693.1, on the reverse strand, counting down.
TTATATTTACTAATCGGGATTATTACAAATACCATTTCTTCATATTTCCATCCGCCAGACGATTATGTGACTTTTAGATAGTTTATGCTACAACAACACTCTAGTATATTAATATATTGATATATATATGCTCCCCAACTATTTTGAGTACTATACCAATCCTCCTTAATTATCTCGTTCTCATCTTTATAGATGCATATGACATACTCTTTTTGTACTCTTGGAAAAATCTGCGCATTACCTCGTCGATTAGTATGAGTGTTGAGTCAGAAATTCTTAAGTAGGATGATTTACAATGTCATTATTTGAATGGATTGGGACGCCTTTTTATTGAAATAAAGAAATTGTAAACCGCCGAACCATAAGTTTATACTTCGTTATTTACATCGTTTAGGACGCTTCTCTATGTAAATAACGAATTATAAATAAGTGGGCTTAATTGTATCTGAAATGGCATGCGTATGAAATCAAGGATCACTAAAGTTCATAAAACACTAAAACTTCAGCCAAAGACTCACAATTTTCTTCTGCGTATGCCAAATTCTAAGGCATTATGGCACAACCACATTTATTCGATCATGTACTTACTTTACATTCTGGCGATATATGAAACCTTTTCACGACATTGTATTTGATTACAATGGTCTCTCTTACTTCTCCGGCACTATGAGTGATATAGTGATCTCCGAACCTTTCACAACTTTACGTTGTTTCACCTGAAATCCATCAAAATCTATAAATTCCTCTAATAGAAATACAAGATATGGAATTGCTAAGGAACAAACAGATTCATCATCTACAAAAGCTTGGAACCAAATACCGTGTTGTCACTTAAAACTATATTTAACAAGTTTCTCTTTACAAAAGCTGAAGTTCAGCAACTTTCTCTTCATTCAACAAGTTTTCACTTGAAAACTCTTATTATTAAAAATCTGTTAACAACCAACTAGTTTAACGGGTAGGTTACCCGCGAAGATCTTGATGTTCACAAAACAAGATATTGTGAACCATGTTTATCTTCAAAACATGTTAAAATAAAAATCTTCATTCAAAAATGGAAATTTTTCTTAAGTCAAGTTAATCAAAAGGAATTGAACATAAGACAATGTAAGTAGTTAGAACTACTCAACAATTATGACTATGAGAACTGCTATCATCAAAGAAGAAGCTAATTTAGTAGTAGATACGTTAAGCTGGAAAGAAAAATTAAAAAGAAGAAGCTAATGTAGTAGTAGATACGTTAAGCTCGAAAGAAAAATTAAAACCGCTCAGGGATTAGATCGTTAGGAATGACTATTTATTCACCCTCTCCACTCACCTTTACGGCTACCTTATCTTAGAATCCCGGGACGGGATTCAGTTTTACGGGTAGGTAATATAACATCCCGTAAAAATTTTCCTACGATTAATACATTATTATAACATAAAGGTAACCATTTTTACCCATAACAAATTTTTTTTATATATATACTTGACAATCACAACATTTTTAACGATACTCACAAGTCTATATATCACAAGTGACTTAAAACATTTATATTTAATAAATATACGTTCCATAGTTAACCAAGTACGATGTATATAATTCCTAAGCTTACGAAAAACTCCCTAATTACGTACTTGAGCCTCAACCCAATACACACAACACCAAATCAAGCCTTGTAAAATAATATAATCGATCTATCCAAAATCTTAATTCCAAAACTTGTATCCTATCTCTACTAACACATATATTTTATCCAATACAACAACTTCAATAAAACATATCGACATACCCCTTTTATTTCACAACTCTAGTTTCCATGCTTCTAAGAACCATGAATAACAATTGTTATCAACTTTCAAATATGATTACTATGCTAGAATATTGATCAAGTTAAGGCACCTTACAAATTTCATCTCAATTTGACTCAAATAGCATTTTGTTCCAATAACAATTAGTATAAATTCTAATGAACCACCAACTTTCTGTAACGAATTTAAATCCTAATTTTAAGGCCCTTCTGGTCCGAACCAAGAAAAGTGTAAAACACGAAAGTTGTCCGAAATAATGTTTTACGTCTAGATTCGCGTGATTTTAAACCAAAAACGCATTTCCAGGCTGTTATCTATAAAATACGACCTGGACTCAAACATGAATACTACTACCTCAAATACAACCTAAGTAACGCATGTGCAACCCTTACACTGACCACCCTTGCTCCCCAATCATCACAAAATGTATGTAAGATGTCAGGAATATTCAACCACAAACCTTACACATCCTCATAGACTATGTTACAAGGATTCGAGAATGATAAATCTCACTAACACTCTTGCGCGATTACTATCCCAAACCTGACCCAAGTAAACCTCCCTCACTCGTTACTGCCCCAAGTGTAACCTAAGGAAAAACCATGTGCAACTCTTACACCACCTTCCTATTCCATTTTATCACTCACATTCTAGTTCGAGTATATAAAGGCTTCATGCTGATCGACTTTCTCAATACAACTCACATCACATTCATACTTGTAGTTTCTGTTGAGCCAAGTTGGAAGAGAAAGCAAGACTCTGGAAACTTGGAACTAATATTGGTTCATGGTTGAACCCTTAACCAAGCTATACACCATCACTCTTCCACATCCCTCACTACCCTTGAACCAAACCTAAACATAAAATGTTGTTCTTATTGTTGCTGTCGAGAAGAAAGAAAGAAGAAGGAACCATGCAATATAATTCTTTTCATACGTACACACATACTCTTTCACATTCATAAACCTTGGTTCATAAATTCCTGGCCTCCTGTGGTGAGTATGAGACATGTTTGAAAGCTTGGAAGCTATGAAGTTGTCTTGGTTCTCGCTCGTCTCTCATTTGTCTTCGTTTTCCACCACCTCAGTTGGTATCGTAAGTCCTTCCTTTTTCATACTATAATTACTACATTCACTGTTATCACATGCATGCATACAATATGGCTTATATGGTGTTTAAGCTTGTGTGGCTACTTAAAAGATTCTAACTCGCATAAACTAGTGATTTTTGAGTACTTCTCATTCGACTCCATCTCAAAACCTCACTGAAAACATCCACACTTCTAATACTATGACAAGACACTTATTTTGTATAATTCTTGTGGCATGTTAATATGACTTAATAGGTGTAAACGATGTTAAATAGATTTAACAGTAGACATATATACATGACAACCATTTTCGACTTTTATATAACCATATTGTGGTTACTAAGACTTGAATCATTCGATATTTACACGTTTCGAAAAACAAATAAAACTTATTGAAACCTTCCTTTAAATCATTCTAAGGATATTTTTATTATCAATTGGAGTTTAAGTCACGGATAAGACGAAGCTTATTTTGGTCTCCAAGGGAATAACCCAACTGCTATACAAAGATTTAAAGAAGAAGAAACACAAAACCCATTTTGAAACGCATACACATACATCAACGCATGCAGGAAACTGAGAAAGAAATAACAAGATACATGACAAAATCATAAGACGTTATAAGCAAATCATTTAGTAATACAAAACAATAATAAGGCTGGTGCAATGGTTAGGGCGTTGGGCTGATATGCGCAAGGTCAGGGGTTCGAACCCTGCACCTCACTCTTTATTTTGTATAATTATTGTTGCAACTTTTATTGACAATTTCGGCCCCTTGGCTTTTCACTACTGATTATTTTCTTAAAGGGACTTTTATAAAATAACTCATATAAACTTTTACATTTTAAACCTCCAACTTTAACTATATAACATTTTCTTATAAACTTTTATAAGGTTGTAAATATAATTATTGTAAACTGAATATATATAACTCATCTAACTATTGGGGTTAAAGGAGTAACTTTTGTATAACTTAAAGGTTTACACAGAAACTTGAATTCGTTTTGATAAATTAATATTGTACGACTATATCGTAGTAACATATAACGAAACCTACATTTTTAGACGATAATTACGAATAACTATATATTTCTGAATATATATAATTTATAACCTCGACGTTACTATCGGTTAACTTGAATACACATCAGGAAATGATTAATTCTTAGAACTCATCCATTCATTTAATTAAATTGACATTTACTATAATTTATCATTCACCAACTGTTGATACATATCATTTATTTATAACGAGATATATAAATAATAAACGATACTTATACATAAAGACAAGTTATATAGTATATAACTTGCTCTTGAACTATTAAGTGTTTTGCCACGCAAGCCACCTCTGCCAAAAGTCATTTTGTCATCAAACACTATTCAAATCACGATTCTCGATAAGTCGAACTTATCTCGAACTTCCATATCATTCAGGTTATCTTTGAAGTCATTTCCATTCCACCTCTGACATTACGTTATCTATGTCTATCATAACTCTCAAGTGAGTCATAGCCCATACTCTTACTTGGTTTACAATGATTTATAAACGTTTTTGGGGGAGATACATGCTTAACTACTGTTTTTACTTTTACAAGTATTCATTAACTAAATACATGACTGTATTTCATATAAACTTTACTGGTTTACACACTTTTATATCTCATAAGGAAATACCTGCTATAGACATGATTACAAGTGATTTTTCAACGATATGCTATATTTGATCTCTATTACCTAAGTACCTATTACCAAAAGTCCCTCGATCATGCGCCTTAATCACTTGCAGGGTGAACGTAAATAATTGTGAATAGATCTATTAGGGATTGACAATCCCCATTTGGTCGCTAGAGGAAAGCCACCTAATGCACTTTATTTGATTTCATAGGTTACTGGTAAATACCTATCTCGAGGGCCACTGTTTTACATCATTATTATGGATAATTTCGATGCCTGTTAATCGTTGAGTGTCATGAGCTTAGGGCAATAGGACGGTAATAATGTAGCACTACAATGACTGATGTTAAGGGCGTACGATGCTGTAGCCCACTGTTTTATTAAACTATGAGATTGTGCTCACTATATAGCAGGAAAAACTATTAATAATTGGCAAACGAACTACTATTTTTGTAACACCCCCAAAATACCGCAGCAGAAGACTGTGTCATAGGGGTGCTACTTCATAATACAAAGTACAAGTTATAGAAAACGAACTCTAAATGAGACGTTTTGAAAAGTTACCATTCGATTAATGAATTCAAAGTTACAAACATGAGATTCCAAAGTATGATACATAAATGTATACAAATGTTTTGAATGGTAAATGATAAAAGCATAAGTCTTCAGAATATGCAGCTTGACTCTAAGTTCCACGCACTAGCTATCGCCTTACTAACCTGAGATAAACATGCTAAAGTGTCAACACAATGGTTGGTGAGTTCATAGAGTTTGTCTTAAAACAGTTGAAAAGCCTTAAAAGAATGTTCACACAGCAAAGGCATTGAGAAACCACTCAGTTACAAGTCCTGCCATAAGAGAATTGTAACCTGTGTGTTCACAACCCACTGCTAACATATAGTATAATAAAGACATGTATAAGTTCATCAAGACAATTAAGCAATTAGTAGTGAGTCTCTACTTCATCTCCGAAGACCTCACTTTTATGATGTATCCAAACATTCGCAAATGTTAGGATGTATCAAAGACAACTGGGAGTCAATTCCTAAAGACAACTGGGAGCCACTTCCCAAAGACAACTGGGAGTCAATTCCCAAAGACAACTACTAGTCAATAAATAGAATAACACAATTAAGTATAACGCAGTCATGTATGTAAGCAATCAAGTATAACACAGTCAAGTATAGACGTTTTGAGTATTTGTACAAGTAAGCAAGTAGTTGAGCATGTATCCCCCCCAAGAGTTTAAAACAAGTACGAAAAGAGTAGGGGCTATGACTCACCTTAAACTTATGTAATGAGAAATGAAAGTGGTAGCCGAATCGCGAAAGTCTCTAAGAGCAGCCTATAATAGAACGTTGCGACTTAGGTTTGGAGTAACGTCTAAGAGTACGAAGAATTGCCTATATATGTCTTGCATAATGTTCATGATGTAGTACTTAGTATATAGTGTAAGTCGTTGAATATAAGTGGTCTATGAAACATGTATAAGTTGTATATCTCTTACTACCGTTCGGGCCGACATAATTCAGAAGTCATGGAGTAAACGTTCGAGGAGCCAGGACACTTTAACTCGTAAATCCACAACTCGTCTCGACGGCTTACTCAATGAACTCCTCACATGAGGCTCCCTACTATTGTAGTATTTGATAACATATATATATAAGCTTTTTGATCTTTAAAAGTTATATGGTCTTTAGCCGTGGCTTTGCCGTGACCTTGGTCATTGTTACCATGGTCTTAAGACTCAACCTTGGCCTTAGCCATGGTTGTGGTCTTGGCTTTAGGTCATTAGACCTCTTGGTCTTAGTAAATCATAACTATAATATAGTGACTTTGGTCTAAAATGGGCTGTTAAGATTTTGAAGAAAATTATCACTCGGAAAGCGTTTTCAGGGCTCGAGCTTCTTTATTCCTGAACGAAAACGTCGTTCCGGACAACTTTCGTGTTTTAACTTTTTGATGAATCGGACCAGAAGTGGGACTTTCAAAATCATAATTTGATCAGAATGCTAATTAGGCAGATTTGCCGTTTTGGTTTCGCTAACTTCAAATGGTCATAACTTTTGACTCGTGTACTCGTTTTGGGTGATTCAAATTGCTATGTTTTCCTTGTTAAGTCCTCTTTAACAGTAAGTAAGTGTCAAATATCAAAGTTATACTATTGTGGTCGTGGTTTTCCATAAAAATCACTAGTTTGCTTGTTTGCTTGTCATAAGTTAACATATGTATACCAATACTCGTTTTATCCATTTTTAAACATCATGAACACAATACAAAGACCATATATAGCATGAAAGAAACAGAATAAGCATGAAATGATATTGAGCAAGAAAGTGTATAAGGGTTTGCTTACAACTTTTGGCTTTCTAAAGAAAGGAAGTCAAGTATAGAACTAGAACACTAAACCTAAGCTTGTAAACCCTTCACCATAACTCTTGTAACCCTTGCTAGCCTTGATCTAACCCTTGTGAAAACCATTTAACTTCAGCCCTAGTAACCTTGTGTAGCTCCTAATTCAACCATGGAATCACCAAACAAACTTAAGAACTAGGTAGAGAATACTAAGACATTGAACTCTTATGTGTAACTTGTATATTGAAGATCAAAGGATCATGGTGCTAGGACTAAAGGGTGTGGTATTTTTGGTGATGAAAAGATGAAGATCAATGTGTTTCTAGTTGGCTATTTATGGCATGAATGAGAAGGTTAGGAAGGTGCCTAGGAAAGTGCTAAAACTTGGAGACAAAGTTGTAATTAAGTAAGATCTAAAGGCTAAAGTCAAGATTTAACCACACATGGTGACTCCCCCCCCCCCCTAGGTCGGTTCTAAAAGGATAAGGGTGACTAGATGAGTAGTCATGGTCTTTGGATGATGATATCCTAAGTATGTAGCTAGTTTTGACTCCGTAAATCGCTAACCGTAAGTTATTAAGCCTCAAAACGTAAAACCGGGTATCGTAAAAATATGAAACTTGAAAGTATTGTTAAACATGTCAATATAGTCCATAATAAAATATAAAATGAGTGGTAGGTTCTATCGGGTGCTAAAACCCTGCTAAAAACTGGAAACACGGGTCTAAAACGCGTAATTCGCGTAAAACGCTGAACTGAAAAACGTAAAATTCTAAAACTTTTGGAATTGTCCTATAATGAGAGAAAATCATATTTCTATTGTTTATAATGTTTTATGGACATATCGGGATGCTAGAAGGACGTTTAAACCTAAAAGTAAATCTCGGACACGGCTTTGTGATTTTTGCAGAAATGATCCGACGAGCGTCAAACTCTCGGATTATCGTTAAAATAGTTTAACTTACGAGAATATGAAATAAAAATTTCTGAGATGAATAGTGAAAAGTGAATAGTAAAAAGTGAATAGTGAAATTTTCGGGAATAAAAGTTAACCTGAAATTGCGAATTGTTACAGTCTGTACCCCTTAAGGAGAACTTCGTCCCGAAGTTCAGTTGATGTTAACTACTTATGGTGTGTCTAAGAGAATTCGGGATCTCTAAAATAGTGGTGTTCACTCTGATTCGTCTAAGGTTCTGGTTAAGGAGTTGTATCGGCTACAATTAAGCCCACTTATTTATAACACATTACTTACATAAAGAAGCGTCCAAATTTATATAAGTAAGGTCTCATAAACTTATGGTTCGGTGATTTACAATTTCTTTATTTAAATGAAGAGGCGTCCCAATCCATTTAAATAAGGAGATTCTAAAACATCCTACTTAAGAATTTCCAACACAAAATCCGCCTTCTGAGGCCGATAGTAAGATAATCAAGTCATCAAATCCCTAAAGCTAAGAAATAATATTATTTAACTCAAATCTTGTGTCTCATCAAACAAGAAAAGTCACAAGATCAAGTTAAATAATTAGTTATTACTGAGCTCCATGTTTCTAATGACTCGGTTAATCTCTGGGGCTCCTTATAATACTAAAGTCACATCATCTAACAGCGTGGAACTAAGCAAACCTCTAACCAAAAAGCATAAGTGTATGTATTGTGTGAAAGGCAAATAAAGAGGAAGGTCCCAACGTATATAGCAGTTATAGTCTAGGCACTAAATGCAACCTAGTTCTCTATAACCCAGGCTCTGATACCAATCTGTAACACCCCCAAAATACCGCAGCAGAAGACTGTGTCATAGGGGTGCTACTTCATAATACAAAGTACAAGTTATAGAAAACGAACTCTAAATCAGACGTTTTGAAAAGTTACCATTCGATTAATGAATTCAAAGTTACAAACATGAGATTCCAAAGTATGATACATAAATGTATACAAATGTTTTGAATGGTAAATGATAAAAGCGTAAGTCTTCAGAATATGCAGCTTGACTCTAAGTTCCACGCACTAGCTATCGCCTTACTAACCTGAGATAAACATGCTAAAGTGTCAACACAATGGTTGGTGAGTTCATAGAGTTTGTCTTAAAACAGTTGAAAAGCCTTAAAAGAATGTTCACACAGCAAAGGCATTGAGAAACCACTCAGTTACAAGTCCCGCCATAAGAGAATTGTAACCTGTGTGTTCACAACCCACTGCTAACATATAGTATAATAAAGACATGTATAAGTTCATCAAGACAATTAAGCAATTAGTAGTGAGTCTCTACTTCATCTCCGAAGACCTCACTTTTATGATGTATCCAAACATTCGCAAATGTTAGGATGTATCAAAGACAACTGGGAGTCAATTCCCAAAGACAACTGGGAGTCAATTCCCAAAGACAACTACTAGTCAATAAATAGAATAACGCAATTAAGTATAACGCAGTCATGTATGTAAGCAATCAAGTATAACACAGTCAAGTATAGACGTTTTGAGTATTTGTACAAGTAAGCAAGTAGTTGAGCATGTATCCCCCCCAAGAGTTTAAAACAAGTACGAAAAGAGTAGGGGCTATGACTCACCTTAAACTTATGTAATGAGAAATGAAAGTGGTAGCCGAATCGCGAAAGTCTCTAAGAGCAGCCTATAATAGAACGTTGCGACTTAGGTTTGGAGTAACGTCTAAGAGTACGAAGAATTGCCTATATATGTCTTGCATAATGTTCATGATGTAGTACTTAGTATATAGTGTAAGTCGTTGAATATAAGTGGTCTATGAAACATGTATAAGTTGTATATCTCTTACTACCGTTCGGGCCGACATAATTCAGAAGTCATGGAGTAAACGTTCGAGGAGCCAGGACACTTTAACTCGTAAATCCACAACTCGTCTCGACGGCTTACTCAATGAACTCCTCACATGAGGCTCCCTACTATTGTAGTATTTGATAACATATATATATAAGCTTTTTGATCTTTAAAAGTTATATGGTCTTTAGCCGTGGCTTTGCCGTGACCTTGGTCATTGTTACCATGGTCTTAAGACTCAACCTTGGCCTTAGCCATGGTTGTGGTCTTGGCTTTAGGTCATTAGACCTCTTGGTCTTAGTAAATCATAACTATAATATAGTGACTTTGGTCTAAAATGGGCTGTTAAGATTTTGAAGAAAATTATCACTCGGAAAGCGTTTTCAGGGCTCGAGCTTCTTTGTTCCTGAACGAAAACGTCATTCCAGACAACTTTCGTGCTTTAACTTTTTGATGAATCGGACCAGAAGTGGGACTTTCAAAATCATAATTTGATCAGAATGCTAATTAGGCAGATTTGCCGTTTTGGTTTCGCTAACTTCAAATGGTCATAACTTTTGACTCGTGTACTCGTTTTGGGTGATTCAAATTGCTATGTTTTCCTTGTTAAGTCCTCTTTAACAGTAAGTAAGTGTCAAATATCAAAGTTATACTATTGTGGTCATGGTTTTCCATAAAAATCACTAGTTTGCTTGTTTGCTTGTCATAAGTTAACATATGTATACCAATACTCGTTTTATCCATTTTTAAACATCATGAACACAATACAAAGACCATATATAGCATGAAAGAAACAGAATAAGCATGAAATGATATTGAGCAAGAAAGTGTATAAGGGTTTGCTTACAACTTTTGGCTTTCTAAAGAAAGGAAGTCAAGTATAGAACTAGAACACTAAACCTAAGCTTGTAAACCCTTCACCATAACTCTTGTAACCCTTGCTAGCCTTGATCTAACCCTTGTGAAAACCATTTAACTTCAGCCCTAGTAACCTTGTGTAGCTCCTAATTCAACCATGGAATCACCAAACAAACTTAAGAACTAGGTAGAGAATACTAAGACATTGAACTCTTATGTGTAACTTGTATATTGAAGATCAAAGGATCATGGTGCTAGGACTAAAGGGTGTGGTATTTTTGGTGATGAAAAGATGAAGATCAATGTGTTTCTAGTTGGCTATTTATGGCATGAATGAGAAGGTTAGGAAGGTGCCTAGGAAAGTGCTAAAACTTGGAGACAAAGTTGTAATTAAGTAAGATCTAAAGGCTAAAGTCAAGATTTAACCACACATGGTGACTCCCCCCCCCCTAGGTCGGTTCTAAAAGGATAAGGGTGACTAGATGAGTAGTCATGGTCTTTGGATGATGATATCCTAAGTATGTAGCTAGTTTTGACTCCGTAAATCGCTAACCGTAAGTTATTAAGCCTCAAAACGTAAAACCGGGTATCGTAAAAATATGAAACTTGAAAGTATTGTTAAACATGTCAATATAGTCCATAATAAAATATAAAATGAGTGGTAGGTTCTATCGGGTGCTAAAACCCTGCTAAAAACTGGAAACACGGGTCTAAAACGCGTAATTCGCGTAAAACGCTGAACTGAAAAACGTAAAATTCTAAAACTTTTGGAATTGTCCTATAATGAGAGAAAATCATATTTCTATTGTTTATAATGTTTTATGGACATATCGGGATGCTAGAAGGACGTTTAAACCTAAAAGTAAATCTCGGACACGGCTTTGTGATTTTTGCAGAAATGATCCGACGAGCGTCAAACTCTCGGATTATCGTTAAAATAGTTTAACTTACGAGAATATGAAATAAAAATTTCTGAGATGAATAGTGAAAAGTGAATAGTAAAAAGTGAATAGTGAAATTTTCGGGAATAAAAGTTAACCTGAAATTGCGAATTGTTACAGTCTGTACCCCTTAAGGAGAACTTCGTCCCGAAGTTCAGTTGATGTTAACTACTTATGGTGTGTCTAAGAGAATTCGGGATCTCTAAAATAGTGGTGTTCACTCTGATTCGTCTAAGGTTCTGGTTAAGGAGTTGTATCGGCTACAATTAAGCCCACTTATTTATAACACATTACTTACATAAAGAAGCGTCCAAATTTATATAAGTAAGGTCTCATAAACTTATGGTTCGGTGATTTACAATTTCTTTATTTAAATGAAGAGGCGTCCCAATCCATTTAAATAAGGAGATTCTAAAACATCCTACTTAAGAATTTCCAACACAAAATCCGCCTTCTGAGGCCGATAGTAAGATAATCAAGTCATCAAATCCCTAAAGCTAAGAAATAATATTATTTAACTCAAATCTTGTGTCTCATCAAACAAGAAAAGTCACAAGATCAAGTTAAATAATTAGTTATTACTGAGCTCCATGTTTCTAATGACTCGGTTAATCTCTGGGGCTCCTTATAATACTAAAGTCACATCATCTAACAGCGTGGAACTAAGCAAACCTCTAACCAAAAAGCATAAGTGTATGTATTGTGTGAAAGGCAAATAAAGAGGAAGGTCCCAACGTATATAGCAGTTATAGTCTAGGCACTAAATGCAACCTAGTTCTCTATAACCCAGGCTCTGATACCAATCTGTAACACCCCCAAAATACCGCAGCAGAAGACTGTGTCATAGGGGTGCTACTTCATAATACAAAGTACAAGTTATAGAAAACGAACTCTAAATCAGACGTTTTGAAAAGTTACCATTCGATTAATGAATTCAAAGTTACAAACATGAGATTCCAAAGTATGATACATAAATGTATACAAATGTTTTGAATGGTAAATGATAAAAGCGTAAGTCTTCAGAATATGCAGCTTGACTCTAAGTTCCACGCACTAGCTATCGCCTTACTAACCTGAGATAAACATGCTAAAGTGTCAACACAATGGTTGGTGAGTTCATAGAGTTTGTCTTAAAACAGTTGAAAAGCCTTAAAAGAATGTTCACACAGCAAAGGCATTGAGAAACCACTCAGTTACAAGTCCCGCCATAAGAGAATTGTAACCTGTGTGTTCACAACCCACTGCTAACATATAGTATAATAAAGACATGTATAAGTTCATCAAGACAATTAAGCAATTAGTAGTGAGTCTCTACTTCATCTCCGAAGACCTCACTTTTATGATGTATCCAAACATTCGCAAATGTTAGGATGTATCAAAGACAACTGGGAGTCAATTCCCAAAGACAACTGGGAGCCACTTCCCAAAGACAACTGGGAGTCAATTCCCAAAGACAACTACTAGTCAATAAATAGAATAACGCAATTAAGTATAACGCAGTCATGTATGTAAGCAATCAAGTATAACACAGTCAAGTATAGACGTTTTGAGTATTTGTACAAGTAAGCAAGTAGTTGAGCATGTATCCCCCCCAAGAGTTTAAAACAAGTACGAAAAGAGTAGGGGCTATGACTCACCTTAAACTTATGTAATGAGAAATGAAAGTGGTAGCCGAATCGCGAAAGTCTCTAAGAGCAGCCTATAATAGAACGTTGCGACTTAGGTTTGGAGTAACGTCTAAGAGTACGAAGAATTGCCTATATATGTCTTGCATAATGTTCATGATGTAGTACTTAGTATATAGTGTAAGTCGTTGAATATAAGTGGTCTATGAAACATGTATAAGTTGTATATCTCTTACTACCGTTCGGGCCGACATAATTCAGAAGTCATGGAGTAAACGTTCGAGGAGCCAGGACACTTTAACTCGTAAATCCACAACTCGTCTCGACGGCTTACTCAATGAACTCCTCACATGAGGCTCCCTACTATTGTAGTATTTGATAACATATATATATAAGCTTTTTGATCTTTAAAAGTTATATGGTCTTTAGCCGTGGCTTTGCCGTGACCTTGGTCATTGTTACCATGGTCTTAAGACTCAACCTTGGCCTTAGCCATGGTTGTGGTCTTGGCTTTAGGTCATTAGACCTCTTGGTCTTAGTAAATCATAACTATAATATAGTGACTTTGGTCTAAAATGGGCTGTTAAGATTTTGAAGAAAATTATCACTCGGAAAGCGTTTTCAGGGCTCGAGCTTCTTTGTTCCTGAACGAAAACGTCATTCCAGACAACTTTCGTGCTTTAACTTTTTGATGAATCGGACCAGAAGTGGGACTTTCAAAATCATAATTTGATCAGAATGCTAATTAGGCAGATTTGCCGTTTTGGTTTCGCTAACTTCAAATGGTCATAACTTTTGACTCGTGTACTCGTTTTGGGTGATTCAAATTGCTATGTTTTCCTTGTTAAGTCCTCTTTAACAGTAAGTAAGTGTCAAATATCAAAGTTATACTATTGTGGTCGTGGTTTTCCATAAAAATCACTAGTTTGCTTGTTTGCTTGTCATAAGTTAACATATGTATACCAATACTCGTTTTATCCATTTTTAAACATCATGAACACAATACAAAGACCATATATAGCATGAAAGAAACAAAATAAGCATGAAATGATATTGAGCAAGAAAGTGTATAAGGGTTTGCTTACAACTTTTGGCTTTCTAAAGAAAGGAAGTCAAGTATAGAACTAGAACACTAAACCTAAGCTTGTAAACCCTTCACCATAACTCTTGTAACCCTTGCTAGCCTTGATCTAACCCTTGTGAAAACCATTTAACTTCAGCCCTAGTAACCTTGTGTAGCTCCTAATTCAACCATGGAATCACCAAACAAACTTAAGAACTAGGTAGAGAATACTAAGACATTGAACTCTTATGTGTAACTTGTATATTGAAGATCAAAGGATCATGGTGCTAGGACTAAAGGGTGTGGTATTTTTGGTGATGAAAAGATGAAGATCAATGTGTTTCTAGTTGGCTATTTATGGCATGAATGAGAAGGTTAGGAAGGTGCCTAGGAAAGTGCTAAAACTTGGAGACAAAGTTGTAATTAAGTAAGATCTAAAGGCTAAAGTCAAGATTTAACCACACATGGTGACTCCCCCCCCCTAGGTCGGTTCTAAAAGGATAAGGGTGACTAGATGAGTAGTCATGGTCTTTGGATGATAATATCCTAAGTATGTAGCTAGTTTTGACTCCGTAAATCGCTAACCGTAAGTTATTAAGCCTCAAAACGTAAAACCGGGTATCGTAAAAATATGAAACTTGAAAGTATTGTTAAACATGTCAATATAGTCCATAATAAAATATAAAATGAGTGGTAGGTTCTATCGGGTGCTAAAACCCTGCTAAAAACTGGAAACACGGGTCTAAAACGCGTAATTCGCGTAAAACGCTGAACTGAAAAACGTAAAATTCTAAAACTTTTGGAATTGTCCTATAATGAGAGAAAATCATATTTCTATTGTTTATAATGTTTTATGGACATATCGGGATGCTAGAAGGACGTTTAAACCTAAAAGTAAATCTCGGACACGGCTTTGTGATTTTTGCAGAAATGATCCGACGAGCGTCAAACTCTCGGATTATCGTTAAAATAGTTTAACTTACGAGAATATGAAATAAAAATTTCTGAGATGAATAGTGAAAAGTGAATAGTAAAAAGTGAATAGTGAAATTTTCGGGAATAAAAGTTAACCTGAAATTGCGAATTGTTACAGTCTGTACCCCTTAAGGAGAACTTCGTCCCGAAGTTCAGTTGATGTTAACTACTTATGGTGTGTCTAAGAGAATTCGGGATCTCTAAAATAGTGGTGTTCACTCTGATTCGTCTAAGGTTCTGGTTAAGGAGTTGTATCGGCTACAATTAAGCCCACTTATTTATAACACATTACTTACATAAAGAAGCGTCCAAATTTATATAAGTAAGGTCTCATAAACTTATGGTTCGGTGATTTACAATTTCTTTATTTAAATGAAGAGGCGTCCCAATCCATTTAAATAAGGAGATTCTAAAACATCCTACTTAAGAATTTCCAACACAAAATCCGCCTTCTGAGGCCGATAGTAAGATAATCAAGTCATCAAATCCCTAAAGCTAAGAAATAATATTATTTAACTCAAATCTTGTGTCTCATCAAACAAGAAAAGTCACAAGATCAAGTTAAATAATTAGTTATTACTGAGCTCCATGTTTCTAATGACTCGGTTAATCTCTGGGGCTCCTTATAATACTAAAGTCACATCATCTAACAGCGTGGAACTAAGCAAACCTCTAACCAAAAAGCATAAGTGTATGTATTGTGTGAAAGGCAAATAAAGAGGAAGGTCCCAACGTATATAGCAGTTATAGTCTAGGCACTAAATGCAACCTAGTTCTCTATAACCCAGGCTCTGATACCAATCTGTAACACCCCCAAAATACCGCAGCAGAAGACTGTGTCATAGGGGTGCTACTTCATAATACAAAGTACAAGTTATAGAAAACGAACTCTAAATGAGACGTTTTGAAAAGTTACCATTCGATTAATGAATTCAAAGTTACAAACATGAGATTCCAAAGTATGATACATAAATGTATACAAATGTTTTGAATGGTAAATGATAAAAGCGTAAGTCTTCAGAATATGCAGCTTGACTCTAAGTTCCACGCACTAGCTATCGCCTTACTAACCTGAGATAAACATGCTAAAGTGTCAACACAATGGTTGGTGAGTTCATAGAGTTTGTCTTAAAACAGTTGAAAAGCCTTAAAAGAATGTTCACACAGCAAAGGCATTGAGAAACCACTCAGTTACAAGTCCCGCCATAAGAGAATTGTAACCTGTGTGTTCACAACCCACTGCTAACATATAGTATAATAAAGACATGTATAAGTTCATCAAGACAATTAAGCAATTAGTAGTGAGTCTCTACTTCATCTCCGAAGACCTCACTTTTATGATGTATCCAAACATTCGCAAATGTTAGGATGTATCAAAGACAACTGGGAGTCAATTCCCAAAGACAACTGGGAGCCACTTCCCAAAGACAACTGGGAGTCAATTCCCAAAGACAACTACTAGTCAATAAATAGAATAACGCAATTAAGTATAACGCAGTCATGTATGTAAGCAATCAAGTATAACACAGTCAAGTATAGACGTTTTGAGTATTTGTACAAGTAAGCAAGTAGTTGAGCATGTATCCCCCCCAAGAGTTTAAAACAAGTACGAAAAGAGTAGGGGCTATGACTCACCTTAAACTTATGTAATGAGAAATGAAAGTGGTAGCCGAATCGCGAAAGTCTCTAAGAGCAGCCTATAATAGAACGTTGCGACTTAGGTTTGGAGTAACGTCTAAGAGTACGAAGAATTGCCTATATATGTCTTGCATAATGTTCATGATGTAGTACTTAGTATATAGTGTAAGTCGTTGAATATAAGTGGTCTATGAAACATGTATAAGTTGTATATCTCTTACTACCGTTCGGGCCGACATAATTCAGAAGTCATGGAGTAAACGTTCGAGGAGCCAGGACACTTTAACTCGTAAATCCACAACTCGTCTCGACGGCTTACTCAATGAACTCCTCACATGAGGCTCCCTACTATTGTAGTATTTGATAACATATATATATAAGCTTTTTGATCTTTAAAAGTTATATGGTCTTTAGCCGTGGCTTTGCCGTGACCTTGGTCATTGTTACCATGGTCTTAAGACTCAACCTTGGCCTTAGCCATGGTTGTGGTCTTGGCTTTAGGTCATTAGACCTCTTGGTCTTAGTAAATCATAACTATAATATAGTGACTTTGGTCTAAAATGGGCTGTTAAGATTTTGAAGAAAATTATCACTCGGAAAGCGTTTTCAGGGCTCGAGCTTCTTTGTTCCTGAACGAAAACGTCATTCCAGACAACTTTCGTGCTTTAACTTTTTGATGAATCGGACCAGAAGTGGGACTTTCAAAATCATAATTTGATCAGAATGCTAATTAGGCAGATTTGCCGTTTTGGTTTCGCTAACTTCAAATGGTCATAACTTTTGACTCGTGTACTCGTTTTGGGTGATTCAAATTGCTATGTTTTCCTTGTTAAGTCCTCTTTAACAGTAAGTAAGTGTCAAATATCAAAGTTATACTATTGTGGTCGTGGTTTTCCATAAAAATCACTAGTTTGCTTGTTTGCTTGTCATAAGTTAACATATGTATACCAATACTCGTTTTATCCATTTTTAAACATCATGAACACAATACAAAGACCATATATAGCATGAAAGAAACAGAATAAGCATGAAATGATATTGAGCAAGAAAGTGTATAAGGGTTTGCTTACAACTTTTGGCTTTCTAAAGAAAGGAAGTCAAGTATAGAACTAGAACACTAAACCTAAGCTTGTAAACCCTTCACCATAACTCTTGTAACCCTTGCTAGCCTTGATCTAACCCTTGTGAAAACCATTTAACTTCAGCCCTAGTAACCTTGTGTAGCTCCTAATTCAACCATGGAATCACCAAACAAACTTAAGAACTAGGTAGAGAATACTAAGACATTGAACTCTTATGTGTAACTTGTATATTGAAGATCAAAGGATCATGGTGCTAGGACTAAAGGGTGTGGTATTTTTGGTGATGAAAAGATGAAGATCAATGTGTTTCTAGTTGGCTATTTATAGCATGAATGAGGAGGTTAGGAAGGTGCCTAGGAAAGTGCTAAAACTTGGAGACAAAGTTGTAATTAAGTAAGATCTAAAGGCTAAAGTCAAGATTTAACCACACATGGTGACTCCCCCCCCTAGGTCGGTTCTAAAAGGATAAGGGTGACTAGATGAGTAGTCATGGTCTTTGGATGATAATATCCTAAGTATGTAGCTAGTTTTGACTCCGTAAATCGCTAACCGTAAGTTATTAAGCCTCAAAACGTAAAACCGGGTATCGTAAAAATATGAAACTTGAAAGTATTGTTAAACATGTCAATATAGTCCATAATAAAATATAAAATGAGTGGTAGGTTCTATCGGGTGCTAAAACCCTGCTAAAAACTGGAAACACGGGTCTAAAACGCGTAATTCGCGTAAAACGCTGAACTGAAAAACGTAAAATTCTAAAACTTTTGGAATTGTCCTATAATGAGAGAAAATCATATTTCTATTGTTTATAATGTTTTATGGACATATCGGGATGCTAGAAGGACGTTTAAACCTAAAAGTAAATCTCGGACACGGCTTTGTGATTTTTGCAGAAATGATCCGACGAGCGTCAAACTCTCGGATTATCGTTAAAATAGTTTAACTTACGAGAATATGAAATAAAAATTTCTGAGATGAATAGTGAAAAGTGAATAGTAAAAAGTGAATAGTGAAATTTTCGGGAATAAAAGTTAACCTGAAATTGCGAATTGTTACAATTTTGGTGTTGACCCGATTAGGTCAAACAAACTATTATTTTGGTGTTGACCTGGTGAAGGGCAAACCAACAGACTATTTTTGAATTATTAAGAAAATCACTCATTTTCTGATTTTGATAAACCAACGATTTAAGCTATGAATATTATGGATTTACTCACACTTTAATTTGATAATCAATTGTTATTATAACTTCTATGGAATCACAAACTCTTTGATTTTGGAAATCGATATTCGAAACTATAAACTCTATGAACTCACCAACCTTTGTGTTGACACTTTTAGCATGTGTTTATCTCAGGTAACTAAACGAGAAGGAACTTGAAGGCACGGAATGGGCTTGTAACCCGACATGGGCTTAAATAAACGTTTTGACACATTTCAAATAAACTTGTTGTTTAAACTATGAAACATCTTGATGTCTCGAATATTTGGTATTTTGAATGAATTAAACTTTAAAGCGTCACTTTTGTGTCGTTTTCTATGATTGTGATAAAGATCCTCGAAGTAACACCCAAAAAGTCTTCCGCTGACATGTTAAGTCTTCCGCTGACGTGATGATTTTGGGGGTGTTACAGATTGGCATCAGAGCTACAGTTATAGAGAACCAAGTGTTTTGAACATTGGACTATAACTACACTTTTAAAACGGACCACTTTTACAAAATACCACCTTATGCCCTCCGTGCCTACGATTTCCAACATCTGGTAGAGACGTTACTTTTACATGATTTCTTATATATGTTAACATGTTATAATTATGCTAATGACTTATATTTACTAATCGGGATTATTACAAATACCATTTCTTCATATTTCCATCCGCCAGACGATTATGTGACTTTTAGATAGTTTATGCTACAACAACACTCTAGTATATTAATATATTGATATATATATGCTCCCCAACTATTTTGAGTACTATACCAATCCTCCTTAATTATCTCGTTCTCATCTTTATAGATGCATATGACATACTCTTTTTGTACTCTTGGAAAAATCTGCGCATGACATACTCTTTAGTATGAGTGTTGAGTCAGAAATTCTTAAGTAGGATGATTTACAATGTCTTTATTTGAATGGATTGGGACGCCTTTTTATTGAAATAAAGAAATTGTAAACCGCCGAACCATAAGTTTATACTTCATTATTTACATCGTTTGGGACACTTCTCTATGTAAATAACGAATTATAAATAAGTGGGCTTAATTGTATCTGAAATGGCATGCGTATGAAATCAAGGATCACTAAAGTTCATAAAACACTAAAACTTCAGCCAAAGACTCACAATTTTCTTCTGCGTATGCCAAATTCTAAGGCATTATGGCACAACCACATTTATTCGATCATGTACTTACTTTACATTCTGGCGATATATGAAACCTTTTCACGACATTGTATGTGATTACAATGGTCTCTCTTACTTCTCCGGCACTATGAGTGATATAGTGATCTCCGAACCTTTCACAACTTTACGTTGTTTCACCTGAAATCCATCAAAATCTATAAATTCCTCTAATAGAAATACAAGATATGGAATTGCTAAGGAACAAACAGATTCATCATCTACAAAAGCTTGGAACCAAATACCGTGTTGTCACTTAAAACTATATTTAACAAGTTTCTCTTTACAAAAGCTGAAGTTCAGCAACTTTCTCTTCATTCAACAAGTTTTCACTTGAAAACTCTTATTATTAAAAATCTGTTAACAACCAACTAGTTTAACGGGTAGGTTACCCGCGAAGATCTTGATGTTCACAAAACAAGATATTGTGAACCATGTTTATCTTCAAAACATGTTAAAATAAAAATCTTCATTAAAAAATGGAAATTTTTCTTAAGTCAAGTTAATCAAAAGGAATTGAACATAAGACAATGTAAGTAGTTAGAACTACTCAACAATTATGACTATGAGAACTGCTATCATCAAAGAAGAAGCTAATGTAGTAGTAGATACGTTAAGCTGGAAAGAAAAATTAAAAAGAAGAAGCTAATGTAGTAGTAGATATGTTAAGCTCGAAAGAAAAATTAAAACCGCTCAGGGATTAGATCGTTAGGAATGACTATTTATTCACCCTTTCCACTCACCTTTACGGCTACCTTATCTTAGAATCCCGGGACGGGATTCAGTTTAACGGGTAAATTACAGTTTGTGTCACCCCCGAAAAGCTAAGAGAATTATCTACAACCTTGGTCTGGTGTCACCCCCGAAACTAGCGGTGTTCCTTAGAAAACCACCGTACTTCAAGGTCCGATCAGAAGTTATTTCACATTTATGGCTTCCTTTGAATTCTAACCAATCATAAGCCTTCCCTTGGTCTCCAAGGGTGTTTCTAGGCCAATAAATGGACCCCAAAACCGGAGCATATCATCCCATCTCATTAAACAATCTCTTTACCCAAGAACATTACTTGGAAGAAGGAATTTGGTGACTAAGGGCTTGACAAACCCTCGTTCCAAACACCTTGGCACCACCACAACCACGATTTCTAGAAGATAGGTGACATATCTTGGGTCAACTCAGAAGCTTAGGGTAGCTATTGGAATCATTGGTTGCTATTTGGATATTGGTATTAGGCAAATTCTTGGTATTTCGTACTTTTTATCTTGTAAACGTTTCATTTGCAAACTTTGGTATTTTCTATATTTTAAATTCATGTTGAATGTCTCTGAAATTATATTTGATATTATGTTTGCCATGAATTTCACTATGGAGTAGTTGCTTTGTGTTTGCTTGGCGATTTATGAACTAAGATATGTAGTGTTTGGGTATGTGCTAATTGAATTGGTAAAACTTGATCTATCTAAGTATTAAGGCCGAAAGATTACTTACTAGTTTATGTTCTATCATTACACTTATTATGTTGATTATAACAATGAATAAAGGTCGAAAGGATTTCTTATTGTTTATCAATATGAACATTTGTTGCACTTATTGGCCGAAAGGACTTGTAACAATTGTTATCTTGAATTCTAATGTTATAAGCACTATCTTAAGCATTTCCTTATCTTTGTGATAATTGCCTAAGCAAGCATACTTTAAACTTTTGATTGAACCATCTCATTATGTTAGTTATAGTCTTAAACATTTACACGTTTGGTTAATTTGATAAGTGACAATCATATTGACCTTAGCACCATCGTGAACATTCTGAGAGAACTACAATTCTCTTGGGACGACCTGGACTTACCTTAGATTATATTCCACTAGAAAGGGTACACTGCCCATGTTGTGTCTTTAGTCAAGTAACCGGTATTTCTAGTATTATAAATTTAAAGCTTTCGACACACATCAAAGTTTTTGGCGCTGTTGCCGGGGAATTGTTTTAGTTGTTATCAGTTTGTTTGCTTGTTTGTGCTTTCTATTTGCTTAAACGTGTTCTTAATTGAATATAATTGTGAAATCTGTGCTTCTAACTCTGCAAGTACGCCGGTTTTTACACCAAGACCGCCGCACATCTGGAAAATTTCAAATAAATAGTTTACTTTCAAAATGCGTAACTGCAGTACTTTTGACTAAGTATGACGGTGTCGTGAACTTTCTTACTTTTTCATTACAAAATCTAAAATGCCCGGCGGTTTTTAAACTAAAGGCCGCCGAACATTTGTGAACCAGGAAAAGAATTTTCAAAACTTCATAAAATATTTCTTTTAAACATTTCTCATTTTAGAACTTAACTATCTTTATTATAAAAAAATAATAATTAAAAAAAATGTCTGTTTGTAAATTGTTTAAAGTTTGTATAAACCCGTTATCTAAATTTAATAAACATCTGAAAAAGAAAACGTGTAAACTTAAAAAATCACAAAAATAATTTGTTCAAGTCGAGACACTTAAATCTTCTATCGAACCTCCTTCCATTAGTGAAATTATAGTCTTAAATAATAACTCAAAAATATCCGAAGAGGATGTCATACCCCAACCGATTCACCATCCTTAATAATTCTCGATCTTGATGATAAACCCATGTGGGAAAGAACAAAGACTGTGGCACCAACTCCTGGTTCTGCCATTGTTCGAACCGATATTGATGACAACTTTGTTATCAATAGTACCCACTTAAAAATGATCTTAGAGAATAAATTCGATGGTCATCTGCGGGCCGATCCACATGACCACATCCGTGAATTTCTCGCAATCTGCGACATGTTCAAATACGGTGAAACCCAAAGTGAAGCTGTTAAGCTTTCATTGTTTCCTTTTTCCTTATCTGACGAAGCTAAAATCTGGTTCAATGAACTCAACGAAGCGTCAATTACATCGAGGGATCAAATGAGAAGAGCTGTTATAAGCAGATTCTTTCCACCTTCGTTATTTGAACGTCTTTTACTCGAAATCAGAAAATTTTCTTTAAACGTTTGTGAAAGTCTAACCGAAGCCTGGTTACGACTGAAAAATATGCTTCTAAAATGTTATGGGCATGGTTTGACCAAAAAAGATATCATTCAAACATTCTATCATGGTCTAGACGAACTTACTCAAGGAATTCTTGACGGAATAGCCGGAGGAATCTTCCTCTACAAAACTCCAAATCAAGCTTTCTAACTTCTTGAGGACAAACTCCTTTTCCAACTTGACTGGCCTAACAAACATCACCAATCTGTTTCTTTCGCCGATGAAAGTAGCAATATCAATGATAATTCTCGATTGATGGAGAAGTTGGAGGCTTTAACAAATAAAATGGATTCCCATTTTCAAAGCCTAAAAGAACTCCAAGAAATACGTAACAACTGCAAAAGTGATCCTGATTCTAAAACCAGCATGAACGATGACACGCCGATGTGTGAACGTCATGAAGCGAATTACATCCAACTTGAAAATCAAAATTCTCATGATCAGTATTCTCGCCTATCCCATTATGAACAACCTCAATCGAATAATAATTCCGAAAAAATGCTCACTGAATTGTACTACGAGGTAAAAAGAGATTTGGATGATTTCATAAGATCATACGGTAGCAGGAGAACTGTTCACGATAATATGTTTAAACATCCATTTTATAAACCCATCAGGGTTCCACCACAAAAATCTAAGCCTAACCCGAAACCTCTATCTTCAAGAAAAACCGTCAAACAAGATCAACCTCAATCTGAAATTGATCTTGAAAAGTCAATCAATAAATTCTTAGATGGTCAAAGAATTTCAAACATGTTGTCAAGAACCTAATCAATGACTTGAATTTAAAAATGAAGCAAAATGAAAAGAATTATCAAACTATATTTAAAAATTTGGAACGAAAAATAGACGAGTTGTCGAAATCTCAAAACCATGTCTCTTCCTATCAAAGCAGTAGGACTGACACACCACCTCCTGCTCACCCTGAGCAAGTGAATGTCGTATTCACCATGAGTGGATAGTCCGATAACCCTCCGAAAATCCAGAAAGATCCACCACCTCCTATCATCGTTAAAGATAAAATTGAAAAAGATCAATCATTTAAAAACACATATAAAGAATATTACGTGGTCAGATCAAAAGAATCTCCGTCACTTGTGGAGTATATACCAAAAATCCCATATTCTAGACGTTTAGAAAAAGGTCACTCATATTTGAACCGAATCATAAAAGAATCTTAAATAAGAGGATTAAATGCTTGTTGCATATGCTAAATGCAACCGTGGTGCCTACGAAAGTGTGCTTTATCATTTTACACTTTTTCTTTGATGTTTTGTTTATTTTGCAAATTAAATAAATAAGTGGAGGTTGGTCGGATGGTTTGCTTAACACTTGGGAAGCTGATACTTTTGGATCGTTATATTATGTTTGTTGGTTGAAGTTCACATGCTTATGATGGCATTCTGCTCAACATTCTATCTTTCAGAATTCAAACAATCGCTAATGAACCCCGGGAAGTTTCGTTTCTCTTATATTTATTTTTCCCATTTATCCCGCCTTTAAGTTTAGGGTGCGTTTGGTTGGAATTGGATTCGAATTTGGGAAGGGTTTGAAAGAAAGGAAGGATATAGAAAATTAAAAAAAAAATGTTTAAATAATATAATTGTTTATATTTGAATTGAGATATTATATTAGAATAAGTAAATATATATTTTTAAAAAATGTACCCTATACCAAACATGCCCATAATCTTTCTAATTATGCATATTGCTTATCTTAAGTATGGGAGGGAAATGAACTAGAAACACGAGACTCATTTTTTTTTTAATTGTTGTTTGCCCTTTTAGCTTATCTATTTAATTTTTTTCCCACTTAGGGTAATATATTAGAATAAAACTTGGTAAATAAATAAAGTTTTTGAATTCAGAGATGTGTCCCGATTGATAGAGCAGATCCGACTCGGGATCGATGACATTACTTGCGCATTTATAACCATTACCACTAAAATGTGAGGATTTTGAGTCTATATCGGCATATGTCTTTTATGCTTGATTTCTTTGTTTATGAGTGTGCCGGTGATTTATTCGATTCTGGAACTTGTGCTTGAAATCATTACGAGACCGTAGTGAGATCACATTCGTGTGATATAGGTATTTATATATGATAAAGAGGCAACTTAGGATTTAACCCAAATAGCCTTCCCATTTAACAAATTATTTAGCTAATTACACTGATTAGCTAACCACCCGTATATAAACCCTTCTGTAGCACTCACTTTTATTGCTAGATACCCTTAGTATAACATTCATAGCCTATCTTTTCATTTCTTACATCCAGTATAAAAATACAAAAATATATAACCTTTAGCCTAGCTTTACCCTTTGTCGAAAGTCTATTTGGTTGGTTGCTAGTTACTTGGTACGATTGGATGGTTTTTGATTAATGATTTGTCCGCGCTCATTGTAAGTGTTGTGCCATTTCAACAGACATGAATACTGCAGACTTCATGGTTCGTATTTTTTGTGGTGTGCGCTTATACTAAGTATGAGAGAATTGTTGATTGTATGGCCTGAAAAAAAAAAGTGAGTTGAAAGAAAAAAGTGAGTCTAGAAAAAAAAAAGAATAAAAAAAGAGTGATGGTAGATGTTGAGATGTTGAATAATTCATGGGTTTGTCGTATGTCGTATCGAGCAACATGGGTTTCTAAGACTTTTCGACACTTTTATTTTTCTTTTAAAACCAATTCCAGTAAATATTTCCCATGCCTTATCCATAACCTTATTAACCCTTAGCCTAATGTTATAACACGAATAAAAGTCCTCTTTTGATATTTATACCTGGTGCTTACGCCACGTCGGCGCAGTTTCGTTTCTTGTACAAGCATATGGTAACTTAATGAATCATGTATGAGTAATAGAGTGTGACTTCCTTATATTCTCGATCATATAAATAATGAGTGTGAATGAATTATACTTTTCCTTATTCATGAGGTGCTTGGTCATGTTATCCTAGCTCCAGAATCATTGGGTATTGTCAAACATCTCTGTGTTCACATATTAAAAAATCCATTTTTTTTTTCAAAATGTTCTTTTTGTAAAGCTTATTTTTCTATTTGCTTGAGGACAAGCAAACTCTTATGTGTGGGAGGGTGTTTGCGCTCCTTGCGACTTTCTTATAAAAACCAAAAATATTTTTCGATAATTTCATAGCATTAAATTTTTTTTCTTGTCTTTTGTCCTTTAGGAACTTTTTTTTAATTTTTCTTTTCTTAGATTTGCTTGAGGGCAAGCAAAGGTTTAAGTGTGGGAGTATTTGATAACGCTCAAATTATACATATTTCTATATATGCTATCTATGCTTTTATGCTTATATATTGATGATTTATAAGGACTTTCGATACTTAATTGCATGAAAATACATTTCAGGTCCAGTCGACAAAGAACTTCAACAATCAAGACAAATCCATGATAAAGCAATATATTCAAGTATAAAGTGCGCCGATCATATGTCTAATGTACGCCAGTTACGGGGACGTATGAAGTCGTATCCTAATCTAATAAAGTTCGGCGATCTTATCACAAATGTTCGCCGGCCTTCAGCTCTATTAATGACACTTTAGCACCAAGGAAAGTATTGAAGTACGCCGGTGTTAATAACAATGCTCGCCAGTGTCGTGGGAGAATTAAAAGTAAAGATAAAAGCTTAAACGTAGAATGAAACTCAAGTTAGAGATCTCCCGACACACCTCCACTATTTTGGCCATAAGTTGAGCATACGAACTCCGTTCGGCCTCCCGTTTTCGGCCACGGAAAGCTAAGAGAATTATCTACAATCTTGGTCTGGTGTCACCCCCGAAACCGGCGGTTTTCCCAAGAAAACCACCGTACTTCAAGGTCCGATCAAAATTTATTTCACATTTATGGCTTCCTTTGAATTCTAACCAATCATAAGCCTTCCCTTGGTCTCCAAGGGTGTTCCTAGGCCTATAAATAGACCTCAAAACCGGAGTATATCATCCTTGGCACCACCACAACCATGTTGGAAGAAGGAATTTGGTGACTAAGGGCTTGACAAACCCTTGTTCCAAACACCTTGGCACCACCACAACCACGATTTCCAGAAGATAGGTGACATATCTTGGGTCAACTCAGAAGCTTAGGGTAGCTGTTGGAATCATTGGTTGCTATTTGGATATTGGTATTAGGCGAATTCTTGGTATTTCGTACTTTTGATCTTGTAAACGTTTCATTTGCAAACTTTGGTATTTTCTATAGTTAAATTCATGTTGAATGTCTCTGAAATTATATTTGATATTATGTTTGCCATGAATTTCACTATGGAGTAGTTGCTTTGTGTTTGCTTGGCGATTTGTGAACTAAGATATGTAGTGTTTGGGTATGTGCTTATTGAATTGGTAAAACTTGATCTATCTAAGTATTAAGGCCGAAAGGTTACTTACTAGTTTATGTTCTATCATTACACTTATTATGTTGATTATAACTGTTGATATAAATAATGTCTAAAAACGTTATTAATATTTCTCAATAAACCTATGTTTTGATAATCACAAAACTCAAATGAAATTAAGTCAAGATTAAGACGTAAACAAGTATTTAGTAACAAATATTTACCTCTACATCTAATATCACTTAAGGTATGCATAAACTAAGCATCTTATGCATTACATGATCAAAGGAAACCTTATCTTAAGACATAACATTTTATAAAATGATATAAACATTTTATATCTATTTGTAAATCATTTTTGGTATTGTTATATTAAACCACAAAGATATGATTTCAAATTTCCAACCAAAAAGGGCAAATTTTATCCAGAAAAACTTTTCCAACGTTCAGGAGGGCGGCCCCCTTAATTTTACTAGGCGGCCCCCTTAATCATTAAGGGGACCGCCCCCTAATTAAGGGGACCGGCACGCTCCAGAACAGTATTTTCTGGCCCTATAAATATTGGATCATTTCACATATTTTTCTCACCTTTTTGCACTATAAACTTTCTGATCTAACCTCCGTTTCTAGATCTAAAATCCTTTGATCATATAATTCATAAGTCTTTGTTTCCAAGTGATCCAAAGCTTCATCCACTCAAGTGCAAGAAGAAGAACACTCCTCTACATCCTTCATATTGTAGTAGTGTTGTGATTAGCTAGTTTCATATTGTAATAGTGTTAGATATTTGTAAAAGTGTTGTGTGAATTTGTTGATTGTAGAAACTAGGTGTGTTGTAAAGTAGTTTAGTAGTTGTGACTTAGTTGTGCTTAGAAGAAGGTGTGAAGTTGACAAGGTGTAAAGAAGGTGTGAAGTCTTGAAGAAGTTGTGAAGGTGTGAAGAAGGTGTGAAGTTGTGAAGAAGTTGTGAGATTGGTTCTAGCTACAATTAGAACTCGACATTTAGCTTAGTGTCGTTAACTCGTGTAAGCCAAGGTGTGTAAGGTTTCTCCACCATAAGGATTTTGTTGACATAGTGAAGAAAACTCTCGAGTGTGGTACTCGGGGAGTGGAGTAGGGCAAGGAAGGTGTCCTTGTAGCCGAACCACTATAAATTCGCGTGTTGTGGTTTGATCTTTCTAACTCTATCTTTTCTTCATTCTATTTCAATACTTTCATTATTAGATTAGAATTGCTTATATTGGTTGTTGCTTGAATTCACTTGAGATCGAATCCAAAGTTTTTAATAAGTTACAAAATATTTTGGTAATAAATTTAAAAAGGACGTAAAACTATTCAACCTCCCTTCTAGTTTTCCACAATTGGTATCAAGAGCCACGTCTAGCAAGATCTTTAATATATATTGTATTTTAAAACTTGTAACGATCTATGAAATCTGAAAAATATTTAGAAGGGCAATCTATGCAAAGACCACCTCTATTTGAAAGTGATGGATTTTTATATTGGAAAAATCGATTCGAAACTTATGTGAAGTCAAAAGATCTATATCTTTGGCATGTTATTACTAATGGTGATTTTTTACCTATTCAAAATAACCCCGAAACAAAGAAAGATGAAATCGTACATTTTAAAAAACAAAATGATGATTTAAAAAGAAAACTTGCTAAAAATAATGAAGCAAAAATGGTTATTTATAATGCGCTACCACGTAAAGAGTACGAAAGGGTCTTTATGTGTGAAACTGCAAAAGAAATTTGGAACTCTTTACTAATAACTCACCAAGGTAATAGTCAAGTCAAAGATAATAAGATAGATCTACTTGTTCAACAATATGAGCAATTCACGATTCCGGAAGAGGAATCAATTGATAATGCTTTTGCTAGATTTAACACTATCATCACAAGTTTAAAAGCACTTGATGATAATTTTTCTAGTAAGATTTTTGTTAGGAAGTTTCTTAGGGCTCTTCATCCAAAATGGCGAGCTAAAGTGACGGCTATTGAAGAATCAAAGAATTTGTCAACATTGCAACTTGTTGAATTAATTGGAAATCTAAAAGTTTACGAAGTTATTATTAAGAAGGATTCCGAAATGGTCAAAGAAAAATGAGAGCAAAGCAAGTCAATCGCCTTGGAAGCTAGAAAGGAATCTAGTATCGAAGATAGCTCATCTTCCGAAAGTGATGACGAAGAATACGCCATGGCCGTAAGAGATTTCAAGAAATTCTTCAAAAGGCGAGGAAGATTCGTAAGACAACCGCATGATGAAAAGAAAACATTTCAAAAGAGTAAGGATGACAAGAACAACAAGAATGAAAGGAAATGTTTCAAGTGTGGTGATCCAAATCATCTTATTGGAAAATGTCCAATGATGACAAGAGATCAAAATCAAAGAGCTTTTGTTGGAGGAGCTTGGAGTGATAGTGATGAAGATGAGAAAGAAACGACAAAAGAAGAGAAGTGTCTTATGGCGAATACATCAAATGAGGTACGTTCCGAAACCGAATATTTTAGTGATGAAAGTTTATCTTTAAATGAAAAAGACCTAGATAATGAATATAATAGACTATGCAAATTAGGACAACTAGTAATGGCCAAAAACAAATCACTAAAATACATAAACAATCAATTGGAAAATGAAGTACTAGAACTAAAGATTAAAATACATCAACTTGAAAAAGGTAAAGAAATTTTGGAAGAATGTAAATCATGTCATGAGCTTAAAGGTGAAAACGAAACACTTAGGGAAGAAATTCGCAAACTTGATAAATTTGAAAATAGTAGTCACTCTCTTAGTAAAATAATAAGTATTCAAAGAGTATCCGGAGATAAAACTGGTTTAGGATTTAATTCAAATGAAGCTTCAACAAGCAAGATTAAAAATGTCAAATTCGAAAATGAACTTAATGAACAAAAATCTCTAAAATCTAATCCTAAGTATATACTCATTAATGATAGAAAAATACCTCTTGCCAACAATGAAGAAGTTAAAGCATTTTATAAACCGTCTTTAAAAACCGAAGTAGGATCTTCTAAACCTAAGACAAGATCTAAAACTCCACCACCTAGAAAACCAAATAACCCTCATCCTAGGCCTAAAACACCTCAACCAAGAAGAAACCAAAATAGGCAAAACTACAATAACAATAGTAATCAAATGTGGAACTATCAACAAAGCTACAATCCTTGGGGTATACTACCACCTTTCATGCATCCTAGTCAAATGTTAAACATGTTTGGACCAAACAACCTTGGACCAAAGAGGCAATGGGGACCGAATAGCTAGATGAACACTCCTTGAGGCAATCTTGAAGTTTTCTCACCATAGACTTTTTCAAAGTCTATATGTCATCTTGATGATTTGGAAGAAATTTTTGAAGACCACCGGGTACGCCATTCTCTCACAACTCATTGCCATGCTTAGATAAATATGCCTTGTTTGATTACGTTGTTTGCATAGATATAGCTTGTTTTTTTTTCCTCTATTTGTTCGATCATATATATATATATATATATATATATATATATATCTATACATTATATATAACAGGAGGCGTTACACGTAGATAAATCAAGAAAACGCCACCTCATTGCCCAGTAATTGTCATTAGCAGCCATGTCATCATATTTTGGCCATGTAAGCAACCTTTGTTGCCACCTCAACAGCCATTTACTCCATGTCATCATATTTTTTCCACCTAAGCAATATTTTTTTTTATAAAATCCTGTTTTTGGAATTCATAACTTTCGGATTTAATTTGTCAAAAAATACATGCAGCTGGATTCGAACCTGGGTTGTGAGTAAGACTGCCATATATCTTTACCATTGCACCAACACAATTCTTGTGATTTATTTTGCAGCCTATTATTGATAAGGGTATGTAATTAAAGAATCTTATACAATAATAATCCCATACAAAACATATTAACCATTATTAGAAGAAAATAAACATACGTATATTATTTTACCCTAATCATCAGGTTCCTCCATTATCATTCATACGAGACTTTTTTTTTCTCAAAACCCTAATATCAATGATATAGTTTATATTAAATCATGCAAAATTATATTGTTCGTTTTGACGTATATTGATTCATTTTTTATTCACATTGATACAGTTTGAGAGGGAGTTGGTTCACTGGAAGATTTTGATCATGCTTCACATAAGGTACCTTTTTATTTTGTAGGTTTAGGCCAAGTTTATTAGGCGCATGTTGATATGAAGCATACTTTTTGATGTACTGTTTGCATAAGTTTTATATAACTTATTATGGATTTGATTAATCAAGTTAACCTTTATGGATTAAATTATTGTTTTATTGACATTGTTTAAATATAGGATTTTTACGTCAACAGTTGAAGAACAAAAGAAAAGGTATTGAACTTATGAGCATGATTGTGCTTATGCAATCCAGTTATGCAACTACAATGTTTATTGGTCCATATTTGTATGCTAACAGATTCATTCCTGAGGACTCGATAATTATGTTTTATTTATAGATTCATTAGCATATGTCTGATGTTAGTGTGATCTCTGTTAGGTTGGGTTAAGTTTTGATATTGTTTTGTGACAATGGAAGTGTTGCTGTAACTATTACTTTAACGATAATTTAGACAAACTGATAAGTATTGTTTGTTGCATAGATTAAGTTTTTTCTTTGTTGGGTTTGCCTGATAGTTTGGATGGAAAGGCAGAGGTGTTGCTTGGTCTGAATATGTTATCAGTATATTTGATTTACTTATAAACCAACTATCGGTTACTGTTATTTGCTATGTTATTTATGTCTCAGGTTATATCTATTAAAAAGAGCATCAGTATGGCCCTGTATAATATGTATGACCGGCTGTTTCGCCAAACTAAGTTCATATCCACAGGTCTTGACAACAACACTCATATACGTAAGTTTGGTTCAGTCCTTACCTTGATCCAATTTAGCTTTGCAAGACATACTGTAGAACTGCTGTTTCATCTATGTAACACAATGATTAGGTCATCATCCCTCATATTACCACTTTTAAGAAACATAGCTGGAATTTTTCTATACACTCATAATATACTGTTGATATTGTTACCATAAACAAGCTACCACTATTGTGTATAGCCATATAAGCCTATATTAATTTGCTTCTTTTTAATCTTCATCATAAACATTTACTATGTGCTATAACATCCAAGTAATTTGTTGGTTCGACATCTGACTCATTTTCAAAGCTTGAAATCCTTTCTATTTTTTAATTTGGATTTAAGTGAAACATTTTTAATGGTTCGATTCGAGATAGTATGGCAAAACTTAAAAGGTTAATTTCCATAGACCTGTCACATAATCTTCTCACAGGCACGATTTCAGGGCCCGTGATTACAACTATGAAGAACCTCCAGGTACATCTGGTACTACTACATCAGCCTTTGGGGCTCAAAAAATGGTGATCTCAAATCTGATCCTACTGGTTTCCTACTTTGTTTCAGCTTTGGTAAGCTGATTTACACTTGAGATGACAATGACTGATAGGCCTGGCCTATTGTATGAGATATCGGCAGTACTAGCTGAACTAAGATGCCATGTTTCAGTAGTATAATGGATTTAAAAGAAAAACTACAACAAATCATTATTTGTCAATGTTAGTGCAGATTATCAAGCCTCCATGGACAGGTACAACATAATGAATAAAATGGATTATCAATATGAGGTATTAAATTCTTTTCTTATTAGTGATGAGTGATGTAATGTTCAGAAAAATATGTGGTATGATCAGCTTCAGGATGCAGTCGCCAAGAGAAAACCTGGATGGGAGTACTTGCAAGAAGTGAGTCTAATTAATTTAAAACAATGTCATTTAGGGTGTGCATAAGTTGACGAATGGGACCAGGATCAAAACGAACCCGAGTAATAAACAAGCCATGTCCGAATCACTTTGTGGTTCTAGATTCTTATAAAAACCGGTTTTTAGTTTGGTTCTCGGCTTTCTTAAGAATAGTTTCCTGTTGGTTCAAAAAAACAAACTGGTCTTCTATTTGTCAAACTTCAAATTGCCATGTTTTAGATTTTATGTGACAATCCCAAATATGTGTTTGCTTCATGGTTCTATTTGAACCCGATAGTCCATGATTCTTTTATTATAGGCAGCTAACCTATCGAGCAGTCCATTTCATTTTAAGATTGCGGGGTTTAATTTATTACTTTTTGTTCAGGAACTGAATGGCAGTCTGTTCATGTTAATTTTTCTACTAAGTGTGCTATTAGTCTAACAAGCGTTTGTATTTCAATCCATTACCGCATGAAGGCTGTTAAGTGTGCATGATTACGAGAGATTTAACTGAGCCAGATTGGATGGTAGAGGTAGTGTGTCCACCTAAATTGGTAGATGAGGTAACCTAGAAAATTAAGCTTGGTGATATTCTTGGAAAACGAGCATAATATTTTGTTTTGCAGGTGAAAATTTTGGAACCGTTTAGTATACTTGGGTTCGAACATGGAGATACATATTCGGAAATAAAAAAAGGCATATACGAGACTTTTAGTTCAGGACAGTCAAGGTATACGTCATAGAATGCTTATTAAAGTGCCCATAAATGGTCCACACAAACCGTTCAAATCCACATAGAAATAGATGAAAGCGGAATCAAGGTATATGTAGTTAATATTTGTATCACACATAACCAAATTAACATCCTTCCAGTTGGAAGGTTATGAGTTTTCCTTGAATTTGCAGCATGTGAAGCTCTGACATTGCAGATCATTAATGGCAAAATGACAGAAGGAAATGTGCAGCTCGCGAGTGGTAATCTTGATTATCCAGTCATCTATTCAAGGGTCTGTGACATTAAATCCTGAATGGTTTTTCACGGTTCTGGGATGTATCTATCAGGTATGGGTTTTAGAAATTGGCTTAAAGATGAGAGCTTTAATACTACCATATAGTCATGGAAGGACAATACTTTTACATGTTCTCATTTACTTTTAAGACAGTAGACATTGGGTAGGCAATAAGTATTAGTACTCAGTTAAGTTTATCACCTTTTATTGATACATTGTCCTAATTTGAAGTGATCAAAGGTGGTTAGTTATCTATAACTAAAGTATCTCATAAAGTTGTAAATAAATTCAAAGTGTCACTAATAGAAGTTGCAATACGCACGAGTATGATAACGGGTCAAAACTAGCCATTTTCTAAAGTGCCCACAACCTACATTTACAGTCACTTGGTTGCGTAAACAATGTATTTGCTGATGTACTCTTTGTCAAAGAACACCCAAGATAAATCAAGACAAATCCTCCTCCTGGTAACTATAAGCTATTTGCTGGAATACTGAATAAATTCGTTACACGTCACATCTTTTTTAATGAATAAGTAGGTACTCACCCATTTGTTATTTTTTTCGTCATATTAAAAGAACATGTACTAAACATACAAGCTACACTCTTCGGTAGGACGTATATGTTTGGGGACCGGTTAATATTACACAATTTACACTCCCACATCTTAGGAAAAGCAAAGGTAGAGTAGTCGTGATCGGTTCTTGCAATGGATGGTTCAGTATATTCCAAATTATAAATAGATTGTAGTATTGTTATACACCCTTCTGATAGGATTATGTCCATCTATTAGGCTACACAATGTTCAGGTCGTCCTATCAAATCCATATGTATTAGACTCGAGGCCAAAGAGGAGAGGATTAGGGACAACCTGATGGGGAAGTTTGTTAATTTTTTCATCACGTAAAGTCATCAACCCTGATCCAATCGCTTTAAAAGGCTCCATTTCATATGGAACCACTTTAATCAGGTAACTGTTACAGTTCGTTTTTATTTACAGAGTTATGGTGAACAATATATTAAGCTTGGAGTCTTTTAATAACGGGTAGAATCCATGATTGTTGAAGACAAAAGCGCAAAAAACAATGGGATACTTACAACAAATGTCTGAAAAGAGCTGTTCAAAAACACCGAAAAAGGACAAGAACCCTCCTACGTTGTGAATTGTGATTGAAGGTATGATACAAAATATCTCATATTGGTCGTTAAATTACAGCCTTTTAAATGACTTTTAAATATAAGTGAATGTTTATCAGACTTCTACATGATGAAGACCACTTAAATAAGCTTCAATGGGCTCATGCGCAACGTACCCTTCATGGAGAAGGTATGTCCTGCTGAACCACTTAGCATTATTCATTCATGTGTCAAAATAGTCGGGTCAGATGTCCCTGTAATAGGTAAAAACAGGTTGTTGGCTTGAAACAGTTTTTGGCAGAAGTTTTTAAATGCTTTTATGATCAGTTACCATACAATGTTACAACGATCACAGTATATTATTTCAATAAAACTTATTTTAATACCATGATTTTGGAGGTTTTGATAAAAAAAAAAAAAAAAAAAAAAAAAAAAAAAACTTGACCCATTTGACCCGTTTGACGAGCTGACTTTTTTATTTATTTGATCCGTCATCGACCTTTATAACACTCATACTTTGAGACTGGCTCTCAAACTAACATGGAAATAGCATTAGCAAGTAGATCTTTAGTATTGTGTTTTAAAAGTTGTTATCTGATTATTGTCTATTAAGTTTTAAATAATTAGTTTCTTCAAGTTTTGGGGTTGGTTTTTGAACTATGGTGAATGAAAGTGATGCCAAGCTGATGAGCAACGAAGATTGTGTTCTAGATCTCGAACAGTCGTAACAGATCGAAAGGAAATTTGGGTCAATATCAGGAACACATTGCACATCTTTTTCCTTTTTTCCCTTCTTTTTTTTGGTTCAGCCATACTGCAAGTTGTTCATGCCGATCAGGAACAAGACTGTTCTACTGTTCCTCAGTTGGTATACATTACAGAAACTAATCGTGTGAATTTGATGTAGAGATTGAAGGTGAGTAACATTTTCTATTCTCCTTTACCACGTTGGAGTTTAGTTTATTAGACTGTTTCGTACTATCTTGGAGATTTATTTGCTGGTGTTGGAGAGTTTAGCAAGTGAAGTAGGAAGAGGAGATATTAGGAGCAAACATGGTGACGAACAAGGACACAGACTAATCCGACTTGCTGTATTATCATGGCTAAATATGGTGTTTGCGTGCAACAGCTTATTAACTTAGTTACAGGTATGTGATTTATACACAAACAGAAACATGTACGGGCACCAGCAGTTACATGTACATGAATGTGCGAATTGAATACACGTTGAATTAACTGATAAGTTACTCAATCGGTGTCTAAGTTATAATTGTTTTGTCGTAGGTTTGAAAAGCTATTAACCATTCTGAAGGTGTTCACTCAATCTGAAGTTAAGTAGGTTATATAGTTTCATACTCTTATAAGGATAAACTTTAGCCAACCAACCCGTTAGAAATGGAAAGAAAATCTTATGAAGAAGCACCTAAGGTTTCAGTGGTAGGACATGTGATTAGAGTTCATACCGCTTCAATCACAAGAACTGCTATGAAAATTAAGCAAGAATGACCTCCTCTGTGAGTTTAGTTTTGTTAATTTACAGTTTGAAGCTTTTTGCTCTTTCCTTTCGAGTGTGACATACTTTTATAAGTCATTAGTGAATATGAAAAAAAATTATGTACGCGTTGTTTTATGTAGGTCATGATCAACTTTTTAGAGGAATTTGAGACTAAGCTCGGGATAAAGATTTCGAGGTCACAAAAGATGGAGCCACTTGGCACTACAGGGTCCTTGGTTTTAGCTCAAGAGAAGCTACTAGATGGTGGTGAAGCTTCAATCATGGGAACCAAGGTCATACTATTAGCAAGTAGATCTTTGGTATTGTGTTTTAAAAGTTGTTATCTAATTATTGTCTATTAAGTTTTAACTAATCAGTTTCTTCAAGTTTTGGGGTTAACTTTGGTGAATGAAAGTGGTGCCAAGCTGATGAGCAGCGAAGATTGTGGTCTAGATCTCGAGCAGTGGTAATAGTTCGAAAGGAAATTTGGGTCAATATCAGGAACATATTGCACATCTTTTTCCTTTTTTCATTTTTTTTGGTTCAGCCGTAGTGCAGGTTGTTCATGCCGATCAGGAACAAGATTGTTCTAATGTTCCTCAGTTGGTATACATTACAGAAACTGATCATGTGAAATTGTTTGATGTTGAGATTCAAGGTGAGTAACATTTCTGTTCTCCTTTACCACGTTGGAGTTTAGTTTAATAGAATGTTTTGTACACAAAATTGAACCTATTTCTCTGTATTTATAGGATCGTTGGTGCTCCATCTGACCCACATGTCATCCATGAAGTATGCACCATATGGATTTCTTACTGGTCCAGGTTTGACTCCCTTTTCTTTTTTGAATACTGCATACGTGTTACATCTCAAATGCTTATTCACTTTTATGTGATGAAGCATCAAGAGCCAACAAGATGGATGTACCTATGCAAATGGTTAGTCTCTTTCTTTTTTAAATGTTGGCTTTGCGTACTATACCAAGCTATGATACATGAACTGATAGTTGGCCTGCTCGAATTTTTATTAAGACAAGGGTTTCAAATGAACATATTTGTTAAGTTGTAGTTGTACACCTGTGGATCTTAAAGATAAGTGGGGGAACATGTTGAAAGAAATTAATTGAAATAAAGGCTTATGGTTTTTATGTAGTTTTCAACTTATGTCATACTCACTTTCTGTGGCTTTTATTTAAAACTTTTCTTTTTTGGTTCCTTTTACCTTATTCTATCAATAACCCCATGAACACATGTCATTTTATTTTTCCGTATCCGAATAGTCTTTTCTTTCTAGAAAGGAAAAGTAAGATGTTCATTTGCTCAAGAATTGAGAAAAAAAAATTACATGTAGTGTATATCAGTATTATTAAGATTTTATGACATTGTCGTGCAACTGATGACAAAGAGGTGAAAATGGAATATCACCGACAACATAGAAAAGGGTTTGTGCAATGTGCATTTATATGCTAATTTGCGCCTCTATATTCTAGAACCATAAATTATGCCGGCATATATAGGTTATTTACTGATGCGCTGTGTTAAGCTTTAAAAATGAGACTAAAAAGGGTTTTTTACTTGAGTGCAGAAGCGAAAAATACTTAATGTGGTAATTGTACTTGAGGTCAAGAAAGATGTTTCATCATGCCTGCACACGAGGTGTTAATCCGTTTCTTCTTCTCCTTCTACTGATGTGCTGAGTTGGTTCAAATGGTGACTTTTTGAGGTCAAAGCTGGAATAATGGTAGTTATTGTCATTTTTTGTGTGGTTTTAGTGAACTGTTGACTTTTTTTAGGTCAAAGATAGATTCTTGGATGTAAAATTGATGACTTTGAAGTAGTTTATTATTAGTTTATCATTTTGTTTAACAATAATTTCTTACATACAACTAAATACTTTGTAAGGTTTTATCACTATTATGTTAATTGCATATTATTCATGTATTATTATTAGTAATTTAGTATTGTATGAGCCAAGTCTGTGTTCTCATATTTTTTCTGTTTATGGGTGTGATTACTAAACTACATCTACTTATCTGTTCTTTTTGTGTAACACAATGATCTTTTTTACTTTATT
This sequence comes from Artemisia argyi, assembly GCA_030686995.1. Taxonomy (NCBI): domain Eukaryota; kingdom Viridiplantae; phylum Streptophyta; class Magnoliopsida; order Asterales; family Asteraceae; genus Artemisia; species Artemisia argyi. Next base: position 95,855,016 of record CM060693.1, on the reverse strand, counting down.
TTTTCGATAATGGAGCATGCATCCACATCTTTTTTATCCGAGTATAGTTCATCTCAATCTTTATTAGGTAAATTTTCAATATTATTTGTGTTTCTTTTTCGAATCGCATAGAAGAAACGTCTATCATGTGCTTATCTTAAGTTTCCTACTGGTTTTATTTTTTAGGGTTTATGCTACTGCCATGGGTTAAAGTTCAAGTACAGTTTCAAATATTGTTGGTGTTATCCCTATTAATGATGTGATCAACAACAAATAATCGATTCGTCAAAATGACCGTGAATGGTTATTCGAAGCTTATCAGGTTCGTTTCATTGATTATGTAAAGGTTGACTTCATCATACATATGTTCAATTCGTTGGCTTCCCTTTCATTGTTGGCAGGATTATTCGCCACACATGAGGCCCTCTTTCTGTTTTAATGCTCCAACTCTCCAAGAGACACAAATGAACCATGTTTGAACCATTTTAATTAGTAACTTTAAACGAAAGTAGCAAACGTGGCCAGTGAACCCATGTGACACCTTAACTCATCTCATTCTTTGTAACTATCTTTGGTCACGAGAAGTTTTGATACTTGGAATTGCTTATTTGAATTGTTTCACTTTTTTGTAGGTTTAAAGCTGTTAATCATTATTTTTCAGGTGAGAATTTGATGTCCATGCTTCAGGAGGTTATTAGTTTGGTGGAGAGGCATATGATCGATAATGATACTATGAATACAATATTAACACAATGTTAATGAACGTATATTTGATTATTTTTATGAGTATTTGGTATTTTCCATAAAAGTCAATTATTGTACTACTCTTTCTTTTAACTTTGTTAAGCATGCGTCTACATGTTAAGTATTTTGTAATGTTACCTAAGCTATTTTTTCTAAATAGCTGCCCGTGATTTATCACGGGTCTATAGGCTATTAACTATAATCAAAAGAATCATTCTTACATTCATCGTTTAGAAAATTCAACTCTGAGCTAGGAAAATATAAAATATGTTGAAGACGAGTCTTCTTTACACGTATATGCTATTTTTCTTTTAGAAGATATGTATATGTTACCAAAAAAAATAATATATATAAATTTGATAAAGTTATGAGAGCCTGTCTTATTACACTTCTTATTTGTTGTTTCATTCTTTTGTGGAGTAAGAGATCTAGAAAATACATGCTTTTGGAAGCATCAACAACGAGTTGGAATTGAGGAAAAAATTGTAATGTCCGTTGATGATAAGAATGGTTGCCATGGTCATGATGGCTTTCGGTTTCACCATTTTAGTGGTGTCGTGAATTACACAATGTTACAAGGATTCTTAAGCAGCAACCAAAGAATACCAAGAAGGGTTTTATTATTCTTTGTGCGCCAGCATTTTGTGTTAAACTTTCATGAGTAATAACTGTATACATTGCATTCTATATACACATTTAGTTTAATTCTGTTTCGTTCTTAATGCACTCACTAAATATGATGGTATGTTTATAATTGATTTACTTTTGCTTAATTTTTTGTAGTAGGCTTGAAGTGGATAATTAAACGTGGTTGTCTCAACCGTTGTATACAAAGAAGTTTATTTCGCATTACAGTTTTTTTGGTCGTATAGGTTGTTCTTGCAGACCACTTTGTATCTTTTTTCTCCCATATTCGACGAACATATATATTTCTTTTCATTCTTAATGTAATCAATAATTAATTTGGTATGTTTATAGTTTATTTTGATTAAGTTTTTTTTTCCAACGATAATTATAAGTCATGCCCGCCCATCGGGCGGGCTTCGAAATCTAGTATATATATATATATATATATATATATATATATATATATATATATACATTTTCTTATACTTATTATATTATATTATTTATATATATATATATATATATATGTATATATATATATATATATATATATATATATATATATATATATATATATATATATATACATACTTGCACATAACCTAGATACGTCATTAGTTGACTTTCTAGAACTCTAGGAAATTGTTCGTTATCGAACCCTTTCCTTCCCCCTTGCGTAATTCTATTAAGTCCACTTTTAGAAGACTCATGATGATGAAGGGATATGAGTCAAGTGGACTATTATCATGCAAGAACGCCTTCGCACGTGAACACTATGGATGAAACAAACTCCTTTCGCCGACTATATTCTATCTCCGTTATCATCTTTCAAACCTCACCCATCAACCCATCATTCACTCACACTTATATATATATATATATATATATATATATATATATATATATATATATATATATATATATATATATACACACACATATTCACATATTCCCGAACACACCTCAAACCATTCATCAACTTAACACTTTGATAATTTTATCCAAAATTGTCAAAGATACACTTTAATTATCGAAACGGTAATTAAAAATTGTTAAGTATTTCATCATCGTGCTAATTAACGCATACGTATTTTTGATATATTATAAATCTAATTATATACGTATTAATATGTTTGTTCCAAAAACTTGAAACCGCGAAATCTCAAAATTTAATGGGCGGCCCCCTTAAAGATTAAGGGGACCGGCTTGTTATCGGGGGCGGTCCCCTTAATGTTTAATGGGACCGGCCATCTGACACTCCCAAAATCGTTTTTCACCTTAAATCTTTTCCCAAACACTCCATTTGCTCATATATTCCTCCCTCACCACTGCTGTGAACGAACCAAAACCACCAAAATCCTTCACCAAATCACCAATCCGGGGTTGTTTCGCAAGGGGAAAACGTTATCCAAACATATAACAACATCTTTTGTAAGTTTTCCAACATACATTTCATCACATTTCATTCAATTTGGTGTCTAATCAATAGTTAAGCATTTTATTGAAATTTATTTTAATTCGAATTTTAGTAAAACAGAAGCTAGGAATTGAACTACAAAATGCTTCCCATAGGATTAGGATGATGTATTGCAATTCAAATTTAGTATAACATATCATTTTGTCAAAATCATAAATCGCCCATAAACCCTTGTTAAATTTCATTTTTCAAAAGGCACATTGTTGATATAACTCTTAAAAACTAGTTAAAACTTACTACATTACATTGTTTCAATGTTGTAAACAATCAAAACATACTTTTCAATTCGTTATAAAATGGTTCATGAAGACAACATGGGCGTTTGGTTCATGAACAAACTATAACTATATGTAGTTATTTGAAACTTAAAACTAGCTCATAAAATTTATTAATACTATTAGAATCAATAGATGTCATCAAGATATATAATCAATATATATATATATTGATGTTTTAGGATATTTTTATCTAGTTAAGGGAGCGTTTGGTTTATCTCGAAAAAGATATTTTGAAAACGAAAATTCGCGTTTTAACCTTTTAAACATGCTTATGTTGTGTCAAACTCTTATGAAAAAGCAAGATATATAATCTAATATATATCTAGCCTTATTTCGAAATGAATTATGATTTCATACTCTTTGACATCATATATTCTAAACGAGTTTAAAATCAAAATAAAAGAAACATTGTGAAACTACATAGAATTTTTTTTTGTGTCGAAGTAGAATTTCGTTCCACATATATTGCATATATATATATATATATATATATATATATATATATATATATATATATATATATATATATATATATATATATATAACATATGCATGTTAGTTGTTTTTATCTTAATTTTATTTTTGTTGTTATATTGTTTAGGTGAAAATGCCTAAGACCACGGTTGGTGATGTCTCCAAAACCAAACAATACATTCCAAATGTCTCTTCTACTCCCGGCATGTCTCCTTCAGTTGCATGTTTCTATCGTCCCATTGAAAATAGAAACATTCACGAAGGAAGAATTGTCGATCCATCTTTCTATGAATCTGATCAAACCGAACGAATGTTCTCCAATATTCGTTTTGAATGTCTTTACCAAATCAACAAACCAATCATTCCTCGTTTTATCCTCAACTTCTATAGCCAAGTGACGGTGCAAACCGATCCCTATGGTCATCTCCTTATTTCCTTCATGATTCAAAATCAATTCATCACACTTACTCTTGCTCAATTTGAACAAATTCTTAGAATCCCATACAACGGCCAAGCCGTATTCTCAAATGAATGGGATCTTTCCTCTCTTAAAAGAAATCGTCCTCAGGATGGCCCCTACTATTCTGAGATTCCTAGTCCTGAAGACATTCGTTGAATGCTTGAACTAGAACGTCGTACGACTAGTCGAGTAATCAAGTCGAAGAATGTCAATATTCATGCAAATCAAATCCTCCTCAAAGAGCTAAGCCAAGATATGAAAAAGTGGAAGAACTCATTCGCGAGAATGCGTTTGGTACTGGTGGTCACCGTGATCATGTCACGGCGAGCATTGCCCACATGTTATATTGTGTAGTTGCTGAAGAGCAATACAATTTGGCTTATCTTTTTATTCATCGAATCATGTCCGCCAAAAACACCCCAGGTGCCAATCTTCCTTACAGTATGTTCCTCACATGACTTTATCATTATGTCATGGAACATTACCCACATCTTCAAAGAGATTACTATGTTCATATCCTTCCTACTTTGAACCAACTTACTCTTGTTCATACTCGTCGTTCTCGAAGTGACAAAGGAAAATCTCGTGTTCCTTTGTATTCTAGGCCTCGTGGTTCTACATCTCATCGTGAGGATGATGATGATGATGATGAGGAGGAAAACACCTCACGTGTTAGTACTCCATCCCCCACGACCTTCGTTGAAAATCTTTCCGATATTGACGATACCGAGTATCAAGTTCCTCTTCCTCATGAACGTACCGATGAGCTTCTCTTCACTCGTCAAACGTCCATCATCAACCGTCAACAACAAATACATGAAGAACTTCGAGGAGGATTCAAATCCGTTGGGAAGATGTTTAGGAAGATGATTGGGAAAAAGAAGAAGTAGAAGATATTGACGTATTGCTACTTGTTATTATTTGTTTCTATTCGACATTTGTATGGTTTGTTATTTGTCCGATTTATTCGGAAATACTTGTGTTATTTCTTGTTTATCTCTTGAATGATGTTTAGACTTTAACTATTATCATGCTACTATCTTAATGTTATGCTATGTTTCTTTTCAATGTGGATTATAATATGTTAATTTGCATGCAAAATTTGGGTATATATATATGTTTATATATCATCATTCCTAGAGTATATACTTCTAATAGAGCTTGCTGGAAAAACACACTTGAAAAATCACCAAATTCTGCAAAATTTGGGTTTCTGGTCGTCTGGGAAAACACCAGATGGGCGGCCCCCTTAATTCCCTAGGCGGTCCCCTTAATCATTAAGGGGGCCGGCCTACAATTAAGGGGACCGGCCATCTGGAACTGGGTTCACTGTTTTCTTTTGCATCTTGTGAACCCTTTCTCTAGTATCAGCTACCATTTCCCATTTTAACCCAACTGATTTTAGAATCTCATTCAACCATTTCAAATACATACCTAAATCAACCATTTCCATACTATAAATTCCCTCCATAATCACCATTCTTCATCTCATCATTCATCATCTAAATCATTATGAATCCACCAAGCACCTCACACTCCAAAGCATCCAAGAAACAAAAGCTTGTGATCATCCCCCCAAAACAACTCTTCATTGACTTAACAAATGAAGACAACAAAACCCCATCTCCTCCACCCAAATGCTCATCCCCAAGTGCACCAAATGCACCATCTAAAACACCTTCCACTCATGGAACTTCCTCATCCTCCATACCCTCAACCTCATCAATCAATGACTACATCAACTCACACTTGTCACCACAAGTATCATCACCACTTCCTACACAAGAACCTATCTTCACCCATCTTACCATCCCACTTTCACCAATAACACCTCTTGATGCTCATCTCTCATCTCCACCAATTACACCACCATTCTTTGCCAATCCCGTGCCTTGGAGGCTACTTGAATCCCATGGGGATACTTGTCTTTGTTGCATCTACAACCGCACCGTCATCTTTGGTCTTAGAGATGAAATTCAATATATGTTTTCATATATTGAACATTTGCTTACCAACCCACCACCACCACCAACTCCACCATCCTCTCCAATCATTCCTCCACCACAATTCTCACCCATTCCTCCACCATCACCATCATGCTCTCCAAATTAAGCATATGATATGCTTAATAAATAAAGCCCCTACCATCCTTTTGCTTGCAAGCTCTATGAAGACCATGTACTCTTTGCATGATGATGTATTTTACTAGTTGTTAGTTTATGTACTAGCTTTTCTACTTGTAATCCTTATTGCTACTTGTATGTTGTGTCTTGACACAACCATTTCTTTTATATGAATGCTTTCTTTCAAACATGCTTAATTATTTTCTTATCACCTTATATATGTTTGCATGTATATACTTTTGCTTCTAATATTTTTGTTTTGCAAAGCATTCCATAGCTCGTTCTCTTGGTGCCCCCAAACGAGGGGGAGTACACATCAAGGGGGAGATATCTTCCCGTCAAATTTTCACATTTGAAAATTGTCGGCATAACCTTTTTGATTCTACAAAAAGGGGGAGAAGTAAATATAAACTCACTAAAATACTTGTTTAAAAACTAATTTTTGAGTTAATGAGTTTAAGTTTTGTAATCATCAAAAAGGGGGAGATTGTTGATATAAATAATGTCTAAAAACGTTATTAATATTTCTCAATAAACCTATGTTTTGATAATCACAAAACTCAAATGAAATTAAGTCAAGATTAAGACGTAAACAAGTATTTAGTAACAAATATTTACCTCTACATCTAATATCACTTAAGGTATGCATAAACTAAGCATCTTATGCATTACATGATCAAAGGAAACCTTATCTTAAAACATAACATTTTATAAAATGATATAAACATTTTATATATATTTGTAAATCATTTTTGGTATTGTTATATTAAACCACAAAGATATATGATTTCAAAGTTCCTACCAAAAAGGGCAAATTTTATCCAGAAAAACTTTTCCAACGTTCAGGAGGGCGGCCCCCTTAATTTTACTAGGTGGCCCCCTTAATCATTAAGGGGACCGCCCCCTAATTAAGGGGACCGGCACGCTCCAGATCAATATTTTCTGGCCCTATAAATATTGGATCATTTCACATATTTTTCTCACCTTCATCCAACCTCCATTTCTAGATCTAAAATCCTTTGATCATATAATTCATAAGTCTTTGTTTCCAAGTGATCCAAAGCTTCATCCACTCAAGTGCAAGAAGAAGAACACTCCTCTACATCTTTCATATTGTAGTAGTGTTGTGATTAGCTAGTTTCATATTGTAGTAGTGTTAGATATTTGTAAAAGTGTTGTGTGAATTTGTTGATTGTAGAAACTAAGTGTGTTGTAAAGTAGTTTAGTAGTTGTGACTTAGTTGTGCTTAGAAGAAGGTGTGAAGTTGACAAGGTGTGAAGAAGGTGTGAAGTCTTGAAGAAGTTGTGAAGGTGTGAAGTTGTGAAGAAGTTGTGAGATCGGTTCTAGCTACAATTGGAACTCGACATTTAGCTTAGTGTCGTTAACTCGTGTAAGCCAAGGTGTGTAAGGTTTCTCCACCATAAGGAGTTTGTTGACATAGTGAAGAAAACTCTCGAGTGTGGTACTCGGGGAGTGGAGTAGGGCAAGGAAGGTGTCCTTGTAGCCGAACCACTATAAATTCGCGTGTTGTGGTTTGATCTTTCTAACTCTATCTTTTCTTCATTCTATTTCAATACTTTCATTATTAGATTAGAATTGCTTATATTGGTTGTTGCTTGAATTCACTTGAGATCGAATCGAAAGTTTTTAATAAGTTACAAAATATTTTGGTAATAAATTTAAAAAGGACGTAAAACTATTCAACCCCCCTTCTAGTTTTCCACAATAACAATGAATAAAGGTTGAAAGGATTTCTTATTGTTTATCAATATGAACATTTGTTGCACTTATTGGCCGAAAGGACTTATAACACTTGTTATCTTGAATTCTAATGTTATAAGCACTATATTAAGCATTTCCTTATCTTTGTGATAATTGCCAAAGCAAGCATACTTTAAACTTTTGATTGAACCATCTCATTACTTTAGTTATAGTCTTAAACATTTACACGTTTGGTTAATTTGATAAGTGACAATCATATTGACCTTAGCACCATCGTGAACATTCTGAGAGAACTACAATTCCCTTGGGACGACCTGGACTTACCTTAGACTATATTACACTCGAAAGGGTACACTGCCCATGTTGTGTGTTTTAGTCAATTAACCGGTATTTCAAGTATTACAAATTTAAAGCTTTCGACACACATCAATTCTCCTTGAGCTTCTTCATGTCACGCCCCAAGCTTTCGAGTTTGTTGGTGATGAGGGTTATTCCATCAGAATTTCCAACAATGCTCCTACTATTTCCACCTTCGTGCCACTTTTGAGAGTGGTATGCCATGTCTTCAATAGCCTTTAAGGCTTGAGCAGGAGTCATTCTAGGGATTGGTCCCGGAGAATCTAACATTTGTCAAGTGGAGATATTGATCCCTTTGTAGAAAATGTTGACAATTTGTTGCTTGTTGAGATCATGAGTAGGGCACTTGTACAAAAGATCATTGTACCTATCCCAAGCTTAGTACAATGTTTCATCTCCATCTTGCTTGAAGTTGTGAATATCTTCAAGCCGCTTTGCGGTCCTAGAGGGAGGGCAATATCTTTGGATGAAATGCTTCTTCAGGAGAGCCCAAGTGTTAACTGTACCTGCTGGTAACCTATCGATCCATCTTTTTGCTCCTCCGGTCAATGTCATAAGGAATACTCAGAGCATTATCGCATCATGAGATACTCCCAGAATGTTGAAAAAACTAATAATGTAAAGAACATTGTCAATGTGCTCGTGAGCATCTTCCATCTTGCTTCCCGAAAATGGGTCTTTTTGCAGTTCCCTTATGAATTGATTCTTGATTTCAAATTGCACGTCATTCCTAATGGCAGGCCTAACCAAACCAAGCCCTTGCTCTTCTCGCGTGAGAGCCAAATATTCCTCAAGCGTGAGGGTGTCAATGTCAAATTCTCCCATGGTACCTGAAACTAAAAATTGATTATGAGAAACTGAAAAAATAAAAAATAAAAAAATTGCAAACTTAAATAAAATCCTAATAGCTCCCCGGTTATGGCGCCAAAAACTTGATGCAGGTTTTACCGACCAGGTTTTAATATTTATAAGTGTCTTGTTTACCTAAGGTCTACCTAATGCACTATCGGGCAATGTACCCGGTCGTGTGAGGTATAGCTAGATGGTAAAGCCGAGGTCGTCCCAAGAGCTATGAGTGTGGAATCTATCTAAGTCTACTGTAACGTTTAAAAGTGGGTTTATGATTGTAAAGATTAATTAACTAATAAAAATAAATGACAATGCAAGTAAATAAATAGAAGAGAATCAGTAAAGAGAGGAAGTGTTAACCTAATTATTACTCTTGTTATTATAATGATTAGTTATCTATAAGTGCATCCTATCATTTCATCTGGGGTTTATAGTCATTTAGGATAAAAGGGTTAAGTCTCCTAAATCTATCTTGCACCTTGTCCTATTCCCGCCTATTGCAAAGACGAGAGGTCATCGGGGCGGCGTGAACCTATGAAGATGCAAGAGTCATTAAGTACCTCTACTAACATGGAAAAGTCTAGCGGGATGCAGCATGGTCAGATCTTACACCCCCTCTAGCTTCTTTCAGGTATCGCAATGATAGGTGGTCCTAGGGTTAATTCGCACATGTATGGCAATATTGCTATCGCCAAGTCACAACCCTATCAGCTTGGGTCCTAGGGTTAATTCACCAAGCCTCTAAGGAACTACCGAAGCTCAACACTACCAAAACTAGAGTGTCCTAAGACTCGCCATGAAAGTATACAAACAAAACCACAATGGATGCGTAGAAAACTAAATCACAAGAATAACAATTTCATAACTAGGCTAACACCAAGAGGCGCTTAGCCACTCATGTTCATAATTGCAGTAAAACAAGAATGTGTTATTACAAATGTAAACATGAATCGAATACAAGACAAAGGAATGAATAAACTTATGATTGGTGTGTGAATCCTCCCTTGGAATTGACTGGTATGTGGATTGAACTTCGTGCCTCCTGCTCCTAGAGCTTTTCCCAACTTTTGTGTGGTGAATGTGAATATGTAAAATCAGAATGTAGGGTTTGTATTTATAGGCCTGACTTTGCTACGGCGTAGCTAAATGAGAGTCTACGCCGTAGCCTGTGTAAATACCAACTACGCCGTAGCTTGATCAAGTGCTATGGGTGTAGTTTCTTCCTTTGATGTATCTACGGCGTAGTTAGATGAGATACTATGCCGTAACTTCTTCCTTGGCCACTTGAGTTCCGTACTGCCTTCTTTTGGGGACTACGCCGTAGGTGGAGAGTAGCTACTCCGTAGAGCCATTTAATAAACATCTACGCCGTAGTCATGAATTGAGCTACGCCGTAGTCTTCATATGTTCTTGCTACGACGTAGGTAGATGGAACCTCTATGCCGTAGTTAGTGCAGAATTCTACTTCATATATTTTGTCTTTAGTCCTTCCATTTCGGCATTTCTTCCTTCCTTTACTCATCTTTGCCCTGAAAACATAATATAAACAAATAAGAGTATATATCCTAACATATGAATACAAAAGATGAGTATTTAGGGGGGAAATTAACACTTAAATCATGGATATATTTGACATTATCAAATCACAACCTCCATAAACCAACCCCCTCACATCACCCTCTACCTCACAACAAACTCAATCTTGTCAAGAATCTTGTTGTTAGTTTCCCTAACCATCCCCATCAAAACCCTCGCCTTATGAAAATCAACAGTCTGAAGTCTTCTAAGCATGGTCACATTGACCTTGCAACTCTCGATTGTCTGCAGTTTTGGAGCTCAACAATCAGCTCGCCCTACTCGTGACCCTATCAGTAAGCTTTTGGCATAAATTCATCAAATTTAGTGCCTGATGCATGTCTTGCGCAATCTCTCTCTGGTAATGGCAAACCATCATATCCGATATCACAAATGAGTTACTGGCAATTACAAGGTTAAGACACCGAGACATATAACCGGTTAAGTAAATGGCAGATTTGTTCTTAAGTGTGTGTGTGTAGCGAGTCTAATCATAACTTAGTTTGACTAAATAGGATGATTTGGGAAGTGAAGTTGTAGATCGCAAATTTAGTCCTTGAAAGAAAGTCTATCCTTGGGAATCGAAGTTTGCTAGGTGAGTAAATTGGCGGGAAAATAGCAATGATGATAATACCCTCATGTGTTGAGCACGTGAGGCCACTTAACGGGAGAACTAACAATCATTAGGCTACGATGGCTATTTTGAAACGCCACTTCAGCTTCAATGACTAAATTGAAAAAAGTTGTTTTCAGTGGTTTTCTTGCAATTTTCAGAAACATTAGGGATGTAATTTGCAATTTACCCTAATAAAAGTCAATCACTGAATGAAATTCCACCCACGGTTTGCATATGTCCGAGTACTAGAAAACTTGACATCGTGAGTTCGTTAAATACAAAAATCAATATTTTCTCTTTATGTGCATTCTTGTAATGTGTATGTTGGTGTTTGTATGAAACAGAGTAGGAGAAAAGGAAAAGAAGTTTCAAAAATTAAACAATTCAAAATTGCGCATTTTTCAAAAAACGGAAAAAGAATGATCAATGAGAAGGCCAATATCATTTGGATAATTTTAATTAACATACCTACTCTACATAAATCTTGAACTTATAAATCATATGTGGTCGAAATTATAAGCTATTTAATGATGCAGAATGAGATACGAGTTGAGGAAGCCACTTCGTTATGCACACCAATAGAGATATGTTTGAACAAGCTTGGTCATATTTCTGGACCTTTAAAAGGACGTTCTGCAACTACTAAGAAAATGTTGGAAATTGTAAACATAAGATCAGAGTTGAAGGTCATGAAGGAAGAGCAAATCAAACTCCAGGAGGAGAATAAAGCTACTAACGAGAAAGTAGATTACTTGCTAGAAGAGATGAAAAAGATGTCTCAATTGCTACAACAATTTCAAAAACATAGAAGTTATCATTTTAATATACTTGGCTTTTTGACCATTTTAAAGTCATCATTATGATGTTGGAATTAAGTGAATTATAGCAATAGTCTACCGATAGAACATGTAGTAGCTAGGGGCGGAGCCATGTTAATAGTAGTGGGGGCACATGCCCCCAACTAAGTTCTTGCGGGTACACAAAACATATAAGAAATATAGTCGGACTGATGGGAAAAAAGTATGGTGCCCTCACTCAAAAAATCCGGGTGCCCTCGTCGTTCTAGCTTGACAACAATTGTAGTATCTTCTAATGCCTAAAAACTGTTGTCCGATGGTTTTGAGCTTTAATGGTCGGAAATAATGGAGTGAAAGAAAAGTGGGGTAGTGGGAAAGTGATGGGTTTGTTGATATAAATAATGCTTAAAAACATTATTAATATTTTTCAATAACTCTATATTTTGATAATCACAAAATATAAACTAGATTAAATCGAAAATTATGACGTAAACAAGTATTTAGTAGTAAATATTCACTTTTATCATCTAATCACTTAAGGTATGCATAAACAAAGTGACTAATGCATTACATGATCAAAGAAGCATTTTCTTAAACACAAAACATTTTATAAAATGACATCAAACATTTTATAACTTTTATAAAAACATTTTTGGAATTAAAAGAACATGTTTAATTCATTATAAATATATGAATTCAAAATTTTAACCAAAAATGGCAAATATTATCTAGAAAAACCTTCCCCACAAAAGGACAATCAAGTCCAACATTCTGGAGGGGGAGGCCCCCTTAATTACCTAGGCGGCCCCCTTAATTATTAAGGGGACCGGCACGCTCCAGAACAACATTTTTTAAGCCTTTAAATACTGGTCCATTCCACAGATTTTTCTCACCTTTTTGCACTAAAAACTTTCTGATCTCATCTCTATTTCTATTCTAAAAACTTTTGATCATATAATTCATAAGTCTTTGTTTCCAAGTGATCCAAGACTTCATCCACACAAGTGCAAAAAGAAGAACACTCATTCAACATCTATACAAAGTAATAGTGTTGTGATTAGTTGATATCATCTTGTAGTAATGCTAGATTATTCGCAAAGTGTTGTGTGATTTACTAGATTGTAGATATTAGTTGTGTTGATAAGTAGAGTAGAAGTTGTGAAGTAGTTGTGCATTGAAGAAGGTGTGAAGTAGACGTGAAGAAGAAGTCGTGAAGCTATCGTGAAGAAGTTGTGAAGTTGTGAGATTAGTTCTAGCTAGGATTAGAACTTGACATTTAGCTTAGTGTCGTTAATCGGTGTAAGCCAAGGTGTGTAAGGTTTCTCCACCATAAGTAGTTTGTTGACATAGTGAAGAAAACTCTCGAGTGTGGTACTTGGGGAGTGGAGTAGGGCAAGGAAGGTGTCCTTGTAGCCGAACCACTATAAATTCGCGTGTTGTGGTTTGATCTCTCCATCTCTATCTTTTATTTCATTTCATTACTTTGCTTACATTATTAGATTGTATTTACTTAGACTTGCTCATTCTTGTTAACAATTGAATTCACATAAGATCGAATAAAATTTTTATAAGCAACTATAATTTTTCTAAAATAAACTCAAAAAGAACGTAAAACTATTCAACCCCCTTCTAGTTTTCCACAATTGGTATCAGGAGCCAGGTCTAGCAAGATCTTTAAAATATATTGTATTTTAAAACTTGTAACGATCTATGGAATCTGAAAAATATTTAGAAGGGCAATCTATGCAAAGACTACCACTATTTGAAAGTGATAGATTTTTATATTGGAAATCGATTCGAAACTTATGTAAAATCAAAAGATCTAGATCTTTGGCATGTTATTACTAATGGTGATTTTTTACCTATCCAAAATAATGATGAAGCAAAAATGGTTATTTACAATGCATTACCACGTAAAGAATACGAAAGGATCTTTATGTGTGAAACCGCAAAAGAAATTTGGAACTCTTTACTAATAACTCACCAAGGTAATAGTCAAGTCAAAGATAACAAAATAGATCTACTTGTTCAACAATATGAGCAATTCACGATTCCGGAAGAGGAATCAATTGATAATGCTTTTGCTAGGTTTAACAGTATCATCACAAGTTTAAAAGCACTTGATAAGAATTTTTCTAGTATGAATTTTGTTATGAAGTTTCTTAGGGCTCTTCACCCAAAATGGCGAGCTAAAGTGATGGCTATTGAAGAATCAAAGAATTTGTCAACTTTACAACTTGATGAATTAATTGGGAACTTGAAAGTCTACGAAGTAATAATAAAGAAGGACTCCGAAATGGTTAAAGGAAAACGAGTGCAAAGCAAGTCAATCGCCTTAAAAGCTAGAAAGGAATCTAGTAACGAAGATAGCTCATCTTTCGAAAGTGATGACGAAGAATATGCAATGGCCGTAAGAGATTTCAAGAAATTTTTCAAAAGGCGAGGAAGATTCGTTAGACAACCACATGATGAAAGGAGATTATCTCAAAAGAATTAAGATGACAAGAATAACAAGAATGAAAGGAAATGTTTTAAATGTGGTGATCCAAATCATCTCATTGAAAAATGTCCAATGATGTCAAGAGATCAAAATCAAAGAGCATTTGTTGGAGGAGCTTGGAGTGATAGCGATGAAGATGAGAAACAAACGACAAAATAAGAAAAGTGTCTTATGGCAAAAACATCAAGCGAGGTACGTTCCGAAACCGAATACTTTAGTGATGAGAATCTATCATTAGACGAAAATGATTTAGATAATGAATATAATAGACTATGCAAATTAGGACAACAAGTAATGACTAAAAACAAATCACTAAAACGTATAAACAACCAATTAGAAAATGAAATACTAGAACTAAAAATTAAAATACATAAATTAGAAAAAGGCAAAGAAATTGTTGAAGAATGTAAATTATGTCATGAGCTTAAAAGTGAAAATGAAATACTTAGAGAAGAAATTTGTAAACTTGACAAATTTGCAAATAGTAGTAACTCACTTAAGAAAATAATAAGCATTCAAAGAATATCCGGAGATAAAACCGGCTTAGGATTTAACCCAATTGAAGCTTCAACTAGTGAAAAAAAAATGTTAAGTTCGAAAGCGAATCTAGTAAAATAACATCTTTAGAAGCACATCCCAAATACATACTCATAAATAATAAGAAAATACCTCTTGCTAGTGATGAAGAAATAAAAACTTTTTATAAACCATCTTTAAAAACCGAAGTAGGATCCTCTAAACCTAAAACAAGA